>LFJQ01000034.1:0-1200000 GCA_001182835.1 Oropetium thomaeum
TGATCAATGAGATACATCAGTACAGAGATGCCAGATTTGTTCCACCACCTGAAGGTGTATATAGGATTTTTTGGGTTCCATATGTTTGGTGTCCATCCATCTGTTCTGCAGCTCCAACTTCACTTACCCAACATACAGAATGTTACTTATGATGAAAATGGGAACCTTGAGGACATTGTTCAACGACCGTCTTCTTCTAAGACAACACTAACTGAGTATTTCGTGAAGAACTCTGAGGACATGCATGCAAGAAGATTATTGTATAGAGAGTTCCCTGAGCACTATAGATGGATCAAAGGTACAAAGAAGTGGCAACGACGGAAACATCCAGGAAAATTTCAACTTGGAAGGATTGTATATGCAAACCCTGCCAAGGGAGAAAGCTATTTCTTGAGAGTCCTTTTGAATCATGTGAGGGGTGCAACCTCATATGAGGATTTGAGGACAACGGATGATATCACATACTCAACTTTTAGAGAGACATGTGAGAAGCGTGGTCTCATAGAATCAGATAACTCTCTTGATGAATGTTTGACACAGGCTGCAGCCTTCCAGATGCCATATGCTCTACGAAGATTGTTTGCAACTATTCTTGTGTTTTGTGAGGCCACAGATATCCGCTGACTATGGGACAAGCACAAGGATTCATTAGGTGAGGATTATGCTAGAGATACTTCTAATACAGCCGTTGTAGAACAAATGTTGCTTAGAGACATTCGGGAGTTGTTGCACTCCATGGGGAAGGATATCAGATTTTATGGATTACCTGATGTTGACGATGCAGGTAACCCTCTTTGTGACCCCACCTTTCCATAATAGATACATGCAAAATGTGGATGTTGAGAAGATAATATGATTAATCTTTTTTTAACTTTGCATATGCATATTTGACTATCCATATCCCGCCATACCCTGATTTAGACAATTATCATTTTATATTCAGTTATATACTTTTCTATTTGTATAATCAATCTTCATATATATTTATTATATATATTTATTGATGGTGTCTTAGGTCAAATTTCAAATGATATGATGAGAGAAGTCAGGGAGGAATGATCAGTTGGTATAGATCAGGAGCATTTAGATGCGTATTCTTCTCTTATTCTTAAGCAACGTGCAGCATTTGATGAGATAATACATCATGCCATTAATAATAAGAGACAAGTATTTTTTGTGGATGGTCCGCGAGGCACGGGAAAGACATTCTTATATAAGGCAATACTTGCAAATGTTCGCTCTAAGGGTTTAATTGTCATAGCCACTACAACCTCTGGAATAGCAACATAAATTTTGCTAGGAGGGCGCACTGCTCACTCAAGGTTCAAAATTCCAATTAAAATTGTGAAATATGTGGCTTCACGAAACAAAGTGGCATTGCAGAGTTACTCCGTAGAGCGTCCTTAATTATCTAGGATGAAGTGGCAATGACAAAGCGTCAAGCAATGGAGGCACTTGATAGGTCCCTATAGGATATTATGGATTATAACTTACCGTTTGGAGGAAAGGTCATGATATTTGGTGGGGATTTCAGACAAGTTCTTCCTGTAGTGACACGTGGGACCAGAGCACAGGTTACTGATGCTACTTTACAGAGATCTTATTTATGGGAAAACATACGGAAGATTAGGTTGACACGTAATATGAGGGCTCAGTCTGATCCGTTCTTTGCTGCCTACTTGCTTAGAGTTGGCAATGGAACTGAACCGCTTTTTTAGATGATTATGTTCGCCTTCCCGATGACATTGTTATTGGTTACATGGATACCGATGAGTTAATAAACCAACTGTTCGATGACGTCTTCCCATCAATACAAGAAAATGTTACTGCTGCAGGTTATATGAGCACACAGGCCATACTCTCCACAAAAAATGAGTTTGTTGACCAACTGAATGCAAAGATGATTGAGAGATTTTTGGGTGTCGAGCTAGTTTATCACAGCTTTGACTCTGTTGATGATGACTCACGAAATACCTACCCCATGGACTTTCTTCATTCTCTCAGTCCAAATGGCCTTCCACCACATGTCCTCAAAATCAAACTTAATTGTCCTGTGATCTTGTTGCGGAATCTAGACCCTAACAATGATTTGTGTAATGGAACAAGACTTATGGTTAGAGCATTGCAAGCCAATGCAATAGATGTTGAGATTGTGGGGGGAGAAAATGCAGGGAAGAGGGTTTCCCTTACAAGGATTCCTATGTCTCCGTCTGACAATCTTTCTCTACCTTTCCAGTTCAAGAGGAAGCAATTTCCTATTCATCTGAGCTTTGCGATGACAATAAATAAAGCACAAGGGCAAACAATCCCGAATGTTGGTATCTACCTACCAGAACCTGTATTCTCTCATGGACAACTTTATGTGTCACTGTCTAGGGGTGTATCAAGACAAAGTACAAGGATTCTCATAAAATCAAAGATAGGTGTTGATGCCACTGGCAAGAGCACCAAAAACATAGTATATAGAGATGTCCTCAATTGGTGATTGGACAGGTAATATACCATTGACTTACTTTGATTTGAAATCAACACAACTAAGAATCCATTCTTATTTTTAGTACAATCTTACCTTACTGTATGTAGCTAGTATATGTGAGTGGGGCTAAATGAATAGCTAAAATCCTATGGTCTGTTTTGCTGCAGGGAAGCTCCTTGTTCTTATACGTAAATGAAAAGAACACGTATTTCTGTGTTCATTAATTTGATCCAAGACCACATGTTACTAACTCTTTAGTAATAAAATATATAAAACCTTCCATTGTTAATCGTGATCACTTGAAAACAGTTTAACTTGAACACAGTTGATCTACCAAACCTACATATTTACATTCTTGTGTAGTCAGTGCATCATACTTATCATTTATTACTTACAAGTATAAATGATAATAAAGTAATTAGTACTACTTGTCTTCACGTTTTGACCGAGATCTTTTATAGTTTAGTCCCTCATCACACTTCATCCAGGACATTCTGATTAAATTATCTTGCTGCTACTTTTTGTCTTTTGTTTCAGGTATGGGAGTGAACCCTGTACTATTTGAGCACCCATTTCACAAGTATAAAGCTGATGTTGATGGTGTTTTTCCTTCATATAAACTTATATGTGTTGTTCAGTTTGTTCTGTGGTTAATGTCGGATATATAGTTCCGTTACTTTGTTTGTCCATATCTTGGATATGTTTTCTTCTAAATTATTGACATGAACGATGGTCTGTTCTCATTAGAGAACATATATAGCTTTTTATATCACAATCGGCCTATGTTTTATCATGTTGCTGTTTTTTTATTTGTTTTCATAGCGAATTGTCATGGTTATTTAAGGGTTAATGGCCGGAGGGTAAAATTTATAAATCGTTTCTTGAAGTGTAAAATTATTATTTCTCTATTTTGTAAAAATAAAGATTATCACAGAAGATGTCTAAATTATAATGTGTTTGGCTCAATTTTTTTTTTTAAACCGTGGCGTTAGCATGGGCACTGTACTAGTCTTTAAAAAAGATTACTTGGTTTTTTTGTGATCTTGATTCCAACAGCGGGTGGCTTGATCGGCTAATCACCGCCGTCTCCTATAGGAGGTCCGGGCCAGCCAGAGCCATGTCTTTCTGCAACGACGATACTGCATAATATTAACTGACACGGGAACATAACAAATTAAAACGTACGAGATTTGCTGCGATTATCACAAACAACTTAATTGGAGTAGTTTGTTTGTTGAGATACTAACGTACCATTCCAGCTCCCAAAGCTTATCTCGGCGCGGCAGCAGCGCCGCCCCAGCAGTACATAAATACGCAGAACCAATAGCCCCCAATCCATCGTCGATCTTCACGTACAAACCCCATTCCCATATCTCGCTGGCTAGCTAGCTCACAGCCCGCCGCCATGGTAGCCGTGGCAAGAAGCTCATTCCTGCTTCTAGCCGCCGTCGTCGTCAGCGTGTTCTTCTTTGCCCATTCCGCGGCCGGCATCCACACGTTCGACTTGGACCCCGTACGGCCCGAAGTCGTCAACACCGGCGATGGCGGTGACACCACCAAGGTGACCAATGCTAATAGATCTGTACGTACGTCTGATCGATGATGCATCTGCATCTCTTACTAATTCGGGTTACGTTCGTGCGGGCGTGCAGGTGTACATCGTGTTCACGGAGAGGCAGACGCCCGCCACGGCGCCGGAGCTGCCGGAGGAGGAGACCAGCGCGGCCGTGTCGTCGTTCCATCACGACATGCTGCGCGACTTACTAGACGACAGGTTTGTCGATCCAGCGCGCGAGAGCCAAGTGTCCATTTATTTATGTGTGTGTATATATATATACTGTATGCAATAACAGATCTATAGTATATGTGATACTGATGATTTGGGAAATGCGTGTGGTGGGGGTGCAGTTCGAGCGTGCCTGACAGAATCGTCTACCACTACTCGAGGAGCCTGCACGGCTTCGCGGCCAGGCTCACCGAGGACGAGAAGAACAGGCTCGCCGGTACTAGCTACCACCCTACTGCATTTTTCTTCTTAATTCTTGCATGCATATCTCACGTATTAGAACAGATCTTTTTTTTTTGGCGATCGGTATTAGAACAGATCTATGTATTATGTAGATAGATCCATAATAAGTAAGTCTCACTCTACGATGAATGATGAATCTGCTTGTTGAAATAATCATATGTCTGCAGGCAAGGACGGTGTTCTGTCGATCCATGAGAAGAAGGTGTACTGGCCTCACACGACGCGGTCGTGGAACTTCCTGGACCTGCCGCAGCACAACGACCCCGCCCGGCTCAAGTTCGAGCACGACGTGGTGATCGGCATGGTGGACACCGGCCTCTGGCCACACTCGGAATCGTTCTCCGACGAGGGCCTCCCGCCGCCGCCGGCCAAGTGGAAGGGCACCTGCCACGCCAACTTCACCTGCAACAAGTACGTGCTGTGTTGGTTCATTTCGATCGATAGTATTCGTACACGCACGCTCGACACTTACGCAGCCATGTTTGGGTTTTGATCTCTAATAAAAATAATAATGTTTTGGGTTGTTGGTTGGTTAATAACTGCAGCAAGATCATCGGAGCGCGGTCGTACCAGAACGGCAGCCGGGCGGGCTCGCCGCTGGACACCATCGGGCACGGCACGCACACGGCGTCGACGGCGGC
Source organism: Oropetium thomaeum (assembly GCA_001182835.1). Classification (NCBI taxonomy): domain Eukaryota; kingdom Viridiplantae; phylum Streptophyta; class Magnoliopsida; order Poales; family Poaceae; genus Oropetium; species Oropetium thomaeum. The sequence goes on from LFJQ01000034.1 coordinate 5,147, forward strand.
CGGCCGCGCGGTTGCCAACGCGAGCCTGGGCGGCGTGGCGCGCGGTACGGCCCGCGGCGCGGTGTCCGGCGCCAGGCTGGCCATCTACAAGGTGTGCTCCGACGCCGGGTGCCAGTCGGAGGACGTGCTGGCGGCGTTCGACGACGCGATCGCCGACGGCGTGGACGTGATCTCGGCGTCGCTGGGATCCACGCACGCGTTCGACTACTCGGACGACACCGTCGCCATCGGCGCGTTCCACGCGATGCGGCACGGCGTGGTGACCTCGCTCTCGGCCGGCAACGCGGGGCCCACCAAGGGCACCGTGTCCAACGTGGCGCCGTGGGCACTCTCCGTCGCCGCAGTCACGACGGACCGGAAGATCATCAGCGAGGCCGTCCTCGGCAACGGGAAGCGCGTCGTGGGCGTCGCCGTCACGGCGTTCCCTCACCTCGTGGGGAACAAGCCGTCGCTGCTCGTGGACCCCGGCAGCTGCGACGCCGACCAGCTGGAGGGAAGGACGTACAAGGGCGCCGTCCTCCTGTGCAGCGACATGATCAGCGTGGCGGCGTTCAAGGCCACGCGCGCCGACGCCGCCATCCTCCCGGGACTCCGGCCGGGCATCAAGTACGACACCGCAGACTCGTTCGCCATCCCCGTCGTGCTCATCACCAAGGCGCAGTACGAGGACGTCCTCGACTTCTACAACAGCACCAGGTGCTTTGTCTTTTTTCCTTCCTTTAATTTGTTCTTGTGGTTATTTTCGTGAAGCATTATTAACCCCTATTCTGTTTCGATCGATATCAGGCTTCCCATGGTCACCGTGAAGAACAGCGCGACGGTGATGGACGCGGACGCGCCCACGGTGGCGAGGTTCTCCTCCCGCGGCCCCAACATGATCACGCACGGCATCATCAAGCCGGACATCAGCGCGCCGGGGGTGGACATCCTGGCGGCGTGGACCGGGCTCACCTCGGTGTCCGGGAGCGCGATCGACGACCGCAAGGTCCCCTACAACATCATCTCGGGCACGTCCATGGCGTGCCCGCACGTCACCGGCGCGGCGGCCTACGTCAAGTCGGTGCACCCGGACTGGTCCCCGGCGGCCGTGCTCTCGGCGATCGTCACCACGGCCACTCCGGTGGCCGCCGCGCCGGAGGCCGAGCACGCCTACGGCGCCGGCCAGGTCAACCCGATGGGGGCGCGGTACCCGGGCCTCGTCTACGACGCCGGCGAGGCCGACTTCGTCGCGTTCCTCTGCGCGCAGGGCTACAACGCGTCCCAGCTGGCCACCATGACCGGCAAGGCCGCTTCCTCCTGCGCCGACAGCCCTGTCGTCCCCGTCGGCCACCTCAACTACCCCTCCATCGCCGTGCCCGTCATCAACTACGGCGTGCCCTTCGCCGCCGAGTTCCCGCGCAGAGTCACCAACGTCGGGCCCTCGGCGTCCGTGTACCGCGCAAAGGTCACCTCGGTGCCCCCCGGCATCAAGGTCACGGTCGAGCCGGAGGAGCTGGCGTTCAGCCAGAAGAACCAGACGCTGGGATTCACGGTCAGCGTCTCCGGCTTGCTGACGGTGAACAACACGGTCGGCGCGTCGTCGGCTCTCGTCTGGTCCGACGGGAGGCATGTTGTCAGAAGTCCCATCTACGTGTTCCCTCATAGTTCGTTTGTTAAGTTAGTTCATTAGAGTACTGGTGATACACCATCTTGGTGTCGTTCGTCGGAGTCGGAGAGGTCATTCGTGAGAGTAGTAATTGTAGGATGTGTCATTAGAGTTGGATGCCAGTCAGAATCAGTAAAATTTGAATGTCGATTTCATTGTTCCAAGAGTTTGAATCTCTCAAGCTCAGTGGACAAGTTTAGTAACTAAATGTCACAAATCAAATTTTTATTCTGACTTCTCTGTATCCAGTAGTAGATCATTCCTTTGTCACATGGTCCACACACCTTATCATTTTATTTTTAATCTTTTTGCGAGACACACCTTATCAATCTACTATCTCCGGTTTTTCAAATAGTTCTAATTAGGATGATACTTTAGTCCATTTCGGTTAAAGATGATAAATATTATAAAAAAGTTAAATAAAGGTAATAAAAGCAGTCAGTCAAACCCAACAATAAAAACTCCGTTTGAGACGGAATCCATTACACAAAATCCATTCCGCACTAAGAAAGTACCAATGTAACGCAAAGTGTCACATTTTTTTTCTTAGGGAAAGTGTCACATCTTTTACTCGATAAAAGATGCTTTACAACAAAACCATCTTTTATGGTCTTTCAATTTTTATATCGATAGATGGTTTACAACAAAACACAAATGGACATGACATAAATATAAGGGCCTGTTTCTTATGGATTCTAGAGCAGCTCCTAACAACTAGGAGCAGTTTTAAAAAATGAATCAGAAGAACCGTTGTGGTTGTAGCTTCTATCCACTCCCACCCTTTCATGTGACCCTTAAAATAAGGAGCTATTTACCAAACATACTTAAAAGAGCTGTTTTATTTGAAAAATGAAAGGTGGAGCTGTTTTTTAGGAGCCAGAGCTCAAGCAAACAGGCCCTAAAACCCAGCAAAAAGGGCAGAGCGAAAGGATTTCCAATCCTGAAAATTTAAGAACAAGACATGTTTAGCTGATCTATCCAATGAAACGTAAAGCTTGGCAAATAAATCTCGACATTAGTATAGAAAAGGCAGCATAATAAACAACATGTTCACTGATCGCTTCAACATATCCTACAACTGGGGTTAAGAATAGATCATGATAAGCACCACAACTTACATACTGTGATAAGCATTTGATACCACAAGGAACATCAACTGGACATTCAATGGTCTAACCTACACATCGTGATCCTGGAATATGGTGTCTGACTGGTTCTTTGACCAACGCCCAAAAAGAAAAATCTACCAATAACACTAGCAAACCAACAGCTTGAGTTTCTAACTCAAAAGGCCACCCTAAGCGCTGTCCCACTGTATAACTAGAACATCAGATAGCCTTATTTCTCTTGCACTGCTTCCGAATGGTACTTGTCGAGTTCAGCATCAAGATCTGCAGCAGACACGTGAGGACGATTCCGATCCTGTCCTCGGGCTTTACCTTGTCCCCGGCCACCACTGCCTTGACTATTGCTTCCAGGACGGCCATTTCCTCTCCTACCACCTCTCTGAGGTGCACTGCAAATAGCAGAACAAATATGATATGAACGTTTGATGGGCAACGCATTCTCATAATGTCATAATACATGCAAACAACATTAAAAAAATCAATACATGAGAATATATGCTCAATAAAATATCATGGACGGGCAGGACCACTAGATGGATTGGTGATAAGAAATGTTTTGTCAAACCTAGGAGAAGCACAGAACAAGTCAGGATAACATGAAAGGGTAAAGATGGTCTCTGTTGAGTCATCGCTGGCCATAAAATGGTGATAGTAGTATAATATATGTGCATAATGCCATAAACTTGATAAAGGATTCGTATGATATCTAGTGTCCTGATAAGATGTCATGCTTGTGGTGTCCTTGGCATGTGACGGAGGTTGTGATGACTTAAACAATGAGGAAGCAACTATGGTTACAGTATGAAACCTCATTTTGTATTACTGAAGTTCTACTATTCTACAACAAGCACATTAGTGGAGGGAGGAAGCAAACAGTGGTTCTGAGTTCAGAAAGGATTTTGAAAAGCTATCTGTCCATTTCTTAGGTATCAGCCTAGCAAATGGTGCAAGCTAAAGGAAGATAAAGGCAAAATGTTTTGAAAATACAAACATATATGTTTCAAAGTTAAAACAATATTTTAAAATGAAATTTATAACTGTAAGAGTGGTTTAGGATGAAGTTGAGTTCTGAATAATCTCAGCAAAACACATATGAAGCAAATAGTGATAATTTTGTGTTCAAATTTCTTAATTTACAAATCAGTTGTACATGTTTCATGGCAATATGGAAGAATAGTGTTGTTCCTTACAAATGGTCAAATACAATACTAACAAAACAAGTTTGATTTGCAGGAGGCGATTAGAAACAGAGGGTAGTTGCTTTAAAAGTTGTGCAATCATTTCCATTGTAATAATGCTCCTCCTCAAATGCAACAAAAATCTGTCCTCTGCCGTTTACATATCCTCCCATATACTTCACAACAGATCTAAGATATTTCACAATCTTTACACTTTGTAAGACCAATACAAAAAGGGTCTGAGCTCAAACTAGGGCCAGTCGGACCATCGTTAACAAACCCAACCGCACCAGCTAAATTCCCCAGAGCAAATGTCCAGGACCAAGTAACAGCCACAGTCATCTGGCCCACCCGGCAGCCAACGTTCGGATCCATTGGTCTCCTGCACACTAAATGCCTGAAGACCTGTGCCCCAAACCTTAGTCACAACAAGCAAACAGGCACAGGGCAGCAAATGACTGGGGCTGGCTGGGTGTGTGGTCTACCATTCAGATATCATGGGGCCACGCGGACTGTAATGTGTAAGGTTGTTGCTCCTTCTCCAGTCTTTGGAAACCTAATTTGTTTAATTTCTTATCTAGTTTGATTATCTCAGAAGTCAACTCAAACCTTATTTGGTTTCATATATTCATCTTGTTGTGCTAGAAGCCAAAAATGACATAAGAGGACCAAGACATTGATACCTATCTTTGCTACTGGTCTAACCCCTCCTCAACCTCAAGAACTATATAAGAAAAACAAGGAACTTAATCTAATAAAAATTGCCCACATAAGATGGAATGCTATACTGAATAATATGATGGCATGATATATTAACTTATTGAGTGAGACTTTTTGCAAGTCATGACGTTTTACAAGCTTTTGAGAACTAGATCTCATATCAAAAGGCTTCCTCGACTACTAGTGGTATGTTCAATTCATTGATTAAAGTAAGTTTTGCATTTCTTATTTTATTTATCGTGATATACCCAACTTCTCTTTGTTTCTCGAGCTTCATAAGCTATTGTTAATTAAGATATGACAGGCTAGGAACAAAACTTTTGCTGCCAGGAAGAACAAAATTTGAGCACATAGAGGCATCAGCAAATAAAATTAAAATATGAAAAAACTTGTAAGCATTTGACTAAATAGGGCTTGATTGTCAAAACATGCAGAACAAAAATGCAAGCAATATTACAAACGGTTAGCATGCCAGAATAGAGGATTCAGTCCAACTGCTTGTCTTTTTTCTTAGAGGATAAGTTAGTCAATCCATAAGCTCTTCCATTAGCTATTTTGCTTTGTTCCAGATTAGTCTCAGGCTGTTATTGAGTTGCTAATGCCACACTTAGACTATAAAAGAGAGGCTTCAATAAATAAAGCAAAGAAAAACTACCATGCCTCCCCCTCTTCCTGAACACTGCCTCAGTAGCGAGGGAGTCAACCACGCTCCACTACCATGCAGGCAATGTTCAGGGCCACAGTCTCCTGTCCCTATGACTATCTATACTACACTTCTAGTCAGCAACCTGAGCATCTCTAGATCTGACAGCACTCGTATTGTTTTACTACACTAAATAATGAAAAAATAAAACTGGTAGATTAATTCAAATGTTCACTTAATTGTTTTTATGCAGAAAACCAGTTGTTACTTTTAAGTATAACTCCCTTTGTAAGTGGCCTTAGAGAGGACATTAAACACTTGGTGCTGGCCAAACATCCAACTGATCTCCTGGATGCTTTTGAGCAAGCCAAACACATGGAGATAGCTTTGGACTATCATGCAAAGAAGAAGTTTGCAACTAAGCCTCAAAATACTAACACTTTGAATGGGGTTTGAATAATAGAGAAAAGATTGAAGATGCAAAGCCAGTTAATGGCAACATGAATACCAGAAATGCCCTTATTGAACAAAGAAGAGATTTAGGGCTATGTTTTCAATGTGGTGATAAGTGCGCATCAGTGTAAAAAAAAAATCAAGGTACACATGTTGGTAGGCAGTGAAGAAGGTCAGTTTGAGGTTGAGTAACAATCTAGGTGCAACAAAAAATCTTTTATGGGTGCAAGGTACTGACACTGCTTTTTTACTTGCAGAGTAAACCATATGAAAAAGTTAAAATATTATAAAGGATAGATAATACAAAGAAATCAGTGGAACCAACCTGTTATGAATTTCAGCATAGTTCTGCAAAGGACGTTTGTGGACCAATGGTGGCATTGGGGATGGCTCGGAAATGTTCCCGATTAGCTCTATCTTCATTGGCTTCCCATCAAGTAGAACACCATCATATCTCTTGATAGCATCCAATGCATCCACTTTCCTTGCAAAGACAACTTCTGCAGTTCCCTAACCAGAAAACAAAAGGTAAACGAAACTCCAATATGAGCAAATGCTAATGGTACTGAAAGCAAGACCGCAAGATCAGGGTTAGAAAGGTACCTTGGATCTACCATCTTGGTCATAGTTAACCGAATAACGCTTGAGCTCACCAACCTCCGAGAAGAGTTCCTGATAACATAGAACAACGTAACCTATCAGGCGCCATCACATGAATCAAGGTTATGTTTCCAGTAAGAAAGACTAAAACTTTGGTACTGCTCCACTGTGATACAAACTTGAACCATAAACCTGTATCACAAGATAACAATCATATTTGCAACAGTTTACAAAACATGACACTTTAGAAGTCCATTTTTGAGGAAGCTGGCTGTGCTTTTTCAGTGTTCTTAAATCAAGTATTTAGCATGTTACACAAAATAATAATCAACAAGCAGAAATATCATATACCATTTCGTTAAAAATGTACCATTCAACAGGAAAGACAATCCATATACAATGAAAATGATTGGCCAAAAGCTAGTAAGTTATTCGCATATATCAACAATAGAACGAGCGTTACGACTGCGTAGCATGAGTACAGCCTAAAACCCAGAACATTCTCAAAAGAAGCAATCGCACACTATCACGAGTGAATTAAAAGAATTCAGAAAGATCAATTCCATCATATGACCAAGAATCTTTAAAAAAGCAAAGGCTTAAATTATAAGTTTATTCATGGATGAAAATTGGGATGGCAACTTGGATATACTTTCAAAAGAAGAAATGATATTCAGAAAAAAAAAAGATTACAAGGAAGTCTCTCACCCATAGATTCATTTGAACATATAATACAACAACTATGGTTAGGTTCCTTCAAGAAGCAAAGGCTTCAGATCCAAGCATATATGAAGAAGTCATCTCTTGCCAATAGTCAGGACACATAAAAGAATGGATACATAGATCAATTTAACAACAAAAGTTTCATGTCTATTCTTCAAAAGGATCTGATCAGTGTTGTTAAAAAGGGATTGGACCAGAAGAGAGCAACTTCAGATTAAAAACAACAAGAACAAAGCCTTTTAGTCCCAAACAAGTTGGGTAGGCTGGAGACGAAGCCCATGAGACCAACACAAACAAGATACAAAGGAAAAAAGAGAAGACAAAAGATGCATGTAAAAAAAGAACAAACCAAAGGTAAAAAAAGGTGACTCACCCAAACACAAATGATTGACAAAGGAACGATGGAAGGTAAAAAAGGGGAAAGAAGTTAGAATTAAGGTTCTGGCACAAGTAAAAAGAAGGTCCATGACTCATCTACCCTGGAATGAACTGCTTTGAGTGGCCGGCTCATTATTTATAGCATCTGATTAACTTAGGAAAGATGACGGAATTTTTATATATATACAACACTAATATAATGATCTACTCCTCTATTTTCTTCTTCCTGTCGTTACGACAAACAAATTAGTGCAAATTTACACTACTAATCTTGTGCTAACGACAAGAAAAGAAAAACGGAGGGAGTAAAAGTCTACAATTCCGAGTTCCCATTTCAAAAATATTAATTTTGACAATGAGTAGGCCCATACGACATCCAAAGAAGTCAGGGAAACATGACGGAAACAACAGAGTTCACTTCAGGTTCCTGCCATTTTTGGTTTTTAAATGTTCAGGGACAGACTCACTTTGAATAGAATAGACCGACTCATTACAAGAGGCTTCCAACTACTACAAACCAATAAACTGTAATCATTGATTGATGCCACGACTCAGATATAAAAGAACGGAAATTAAAACATTAAACGGAATTATGGTACACTTAGTACAGCTAGATTCATTCACAGGGAAGAACAACGTTTGTAGCTCTGATATGGCGGGAGGGCTCTGTACTTCAAATAGCACATAAGACTTAAAAATATAGTAATAACATTTTCTTTTACTGAACTGCCAAGCAACAAGACTAGCACCTGCACGTCCTCGATGGTGACGCTGGGGTCGAGGTTGGAGATGTACAGCTTCGTCCCCGTCTCGAGCGACCTCGCGGAGACCGCCGGCGGCGCGGAAGCGGCAAGTGCGGCGACGTGGTCGGCGTAGATCCCGTACGGCGAGTCGGCAGCGCGAACCTGGATGGTACCGGCCAGCAGCGGCGGCGGCAGCGTTAGGGTTTCTCGCGTGGGGAAGGGCCCGGAGCTCGGGGAAAGGAGGAGGCGCACGGCGTACCTTGGGAGCGGCCGCGGGATAGGGTGCGGCGCGGGCAGCCTGCGGAACGCGGCGGGCGGGCCCCGACGAGGTTGGGTTGGCCTTGGGCCGGGACTTGGACTGCTTGATGAGGTCGTCCAGCGACATGTCCAGGCCGCTCGACATGGTCCCCGGCGGCTAGAGAGGAACTAGAGCTCCGGCAGGCGCAGCGAGGTTGGTAGACTTTGGCGGCGGCGGCGGCGGCGGCGGCCTCTGGGATGATATGTGCAGTGCGGTGCGCCCGTACGAGAGAGTGCGGCGCTCGGCAGGGACAGCAACTTGCCTCGTGAGCGTAAATAAAACAGGTAATACTACTTCTTATATATTGTTCTTATAAATTATAAAGAGTAAAATACATTATCTTAAATTATTTACACTATGTTATTTAGGTTCATAAACTTTAAAAATAATTATCTGAATCTCTAAACTATTTTTGCTGTATCAGTGAGGTCCAATCTCATCGGAAAGCCAGAAATATATTGTAATAATTTCAGAAAGAAAATTTTATTGTATGACACTTTTAAAAAGTTGGTTTTCGTCTATGAACATCACAACTCGATATTAATAGTATGACACTAAGAAAACTTTTGTCCTTAAGACATTATAGTATTAGAACAAAACTATTATAATTTTTTTATCTTAATGCATGACATATATGATCATTTAAATTTTTTTAAAAATATTTGACCCATAAGGATAAGACAGCTCCGCCCTTTGGATTTTATTAAGAAAAATACATTCTCACGTAGATCGAAAAAATTTCTGAACTTTCTTTACTCCGCCCTTAATCTGTGTTTTGGCGTGGACTATTACGTGGAGATTTTTTCAACCTTAACCGAAAATTCGCGTCTTGAGCGATCGAATCTAGGACCTAAGAAGTGTCATTTGAACGTCCTAACCATCCGGTTAGAGGCTTTTTGTATCTTTTTCTCATATGATTTTCTTCTAAAAAAATAGACCTAATACAGTAAAAATAGATCTAGATCTTATTTAACACAGTAAAAATAGTTTAAGGACTCAAATGATCAGTTTGAGAGTTTATGGATCTAGATGACACATCGCGAATAGTTTAGTGACCTCTGGTGTATTTTACTCAGTTATAAATATTGTTTAAATATGCATTTTACATCATGTAACTAAATAGAATGACGTGTCATCTACATCACTTTACATGTGAATGAACTTTATATTCTATTCGTGCTGCGCCTCGTCATCGGCCGCCACCCCCGCCTCGCGCAACTTTTGGGGCCCTCGTTGTCCACCTCTTGGCATCTCTCCACGCCCTCCTCCACCTCACCCTGTCGGTGGCTCCACGCCACTAAGCCGTCACTAACGCGTCACCGTACGACGCCCCCCTGCTGACCCCTCCCACCGCCCTCTTGCCACACGCACAAGGAGGCACCCTCGCCACTGCATCACTCCATCCGTCCCTCGACCCACTCCACCCTACTGCCGACTTGTGCTCCGACGAGAGCTTCCTTCCGGTACCTCTCTAGATTTTAGGTTTTTGTGCTACATATATTTCTCTTTATTCTTCAATTGATTCCTCGCACAACCAGCTAGATTAGAAACTAATTAATGTATGTCTATTTTATACTAGATTATAAAAGGAGGAGGTCTTTTTAAAAAAACAGCCAAGTTGAAGATGACGTGGAGGTGACATCAGCTGATCGTGAGCCACCTAAATTATTTTTACGTGAAATGTACCATTTAAACACATTTGTGACTTATATGAGTATTTTATAAGAACTAAGACTTGTTTGCATCTATGATGCAAGTTGTTCTACTTGTAAAGTCATTTACTAAGACCTGAAAATTTGCTGGACATTTTGGTAGCTGTAGTTGATCAGAGTCCAAATGGTATTTGTTCTTAGAACCCTATAGCAGGAGATAAAGAGTCCTTGGAACATCTTTTATCCCAATGTATAAGAAATATAAACGGATATTCAAAAAGATTCATTGCTACATTCACTAAATACTGATTTTTATTTATAAATTCTTTTAACTGTTTGCATATTTTGGTTTTAAAGATACAATTTTTAAGTTCAAACATATACAAATAATTAGAGTTTTTCTTATAAGAAATCATGCAGATAAAAAATGTAATGATGAATTTTAATGTCTCCTAAAAACAAGAGGGATGAATAGTCCTCTGTAGCATGTTCTTATAAAAGTAGAACTTCGGATCATGGGAATTAGTATTTGCATTGCAACACGACGCGAAAGATTTTCTTATCATTCAATAAGTAAGAAACGGTTTCACCTCTTAATATGAAAAACCTTATAATTCAAGTTCTTTCATCTCTTTTAATTTGAAAATAAAATGTGTTAGAGCAGATCTCTTTTAAGCCGAAACAAACCTTGCTCAAAAACATTTCTGAAAAATGAGAGACCTAAATATTGGGGATAATTCCTTCTATGTCATTGTATAAACTTCAATCTCTGATTCATTATCTAAAAGAAAATTGTATCCCCTAAATGTCATGAGTTTGAAATTATAATAACTTAGATAGACTAAAAGTGGCATGGAAGGTACAGTTACTTTAAATTTGATCTCTAAGATGCCCTGGAAAGTGGCATGTAAGGATTAAAATTTAAAATTATGGTATTCATGATAAACAAGGAATTAATGTTTCAACTTTAATAGAAAAAAAAGATTATAACTAAAGTGGTGCGTTCGGTTGGATGGTACGTTTTGTTTTCTCTCGTGGATCACTCGAGAATCTGTACCAAACAGTGAAAAGGTGAAATTGTTTCGCCCATGAATCCAATTGAAAACTTTCACTTCTTTATGCTGAGGAGTATGAAACACCCCATAGTAGTTTCAGGTGATTCTAGCTAATTCACCACCTTCGTCAACCTGACTCAACCACCTCTCATGTCTAAGAGTTAAATTTCTATTGTTTTCCGCGAAAGGAGTAAATTTTCTATTATTTTTTTACAAGTGAAACATATATAAATCTTGGTGGCAATTGAGATGCAGTTATTTTCATGATTATAAAGAAAAATGATTTTTTCCTACTTCCTTTAGAAGATTGCTAATGTACATACAATTAACCAAACTGTTTCACACAAGTTACTTTCAGCCTGAAAAATGTTTCAAAGTGTGAAGTTGAAATGTTTGGAGATGTATCTGAAACCGTACCAAATGAACTCTAATAAAAGTATAACCACTTTTAAGTACCGAGAGACAAGGGAAAAATGACCAAGGCTCACCAACTCATTCACTTATATCAGTAAGAAGTGTCCAACAGTTGTTCCTTTTATTCGTAACAAAATAATAATAATAAACTTTTACATGCCAGCAAATGTATATGACGATGACAAGAAAATTACTCGATGCACAGTAATAACTGGCAATAATTTTAGTTGCAAACTCGATGTGATCATCATATCACAGCTCTAGGGGCCGCCCCTACACTTCTCCTCCGTCTCGCAGCCGCGGCTGTACTTGTTAGCCTGGGCGCCGGGACGGGTGAGCCCCGGCTTGTCGCCTGGCACACCGTCGTGGTCCATGGCAGCGTAGTTTATCTCACCAGGGCGGCCGGCCGCGGCAGCATCCTGAACTGCGGCGCTCATGAGGAGGAGCGCTGCCAGGGACAGGCCCAGGACAAAGGGCAAGCTCAGCTTAGAGTTGGCCATCTTCTTCTTCGTTAATTTGCTACGGGGGTTGGGTGGTCTTAAATGGTGTGTGTTATGCATGAGGTTACTAAGAGATGGGAGGACGAGACGTGTTCAGGGGATGTGTGCAATATATACGGCTGTGCTTGTTCGTTATATTAGGAACAGTCTAAGTAAAAAGGATGGTTCTTGCACTAGTCACCGGAGATTTACTAACCTTTTTTTTTTTTTTGCAAGGGCGGCACTAACTTAATTTAGCCATGACAAGTGACAGGTGATAGGCGGGAGAAAAGTTCTTATTTTTCTCATAACGAAATCGATATTTGTGTTCTACGTGATTTATGCAGCCGTGTAGATATCAAGTTATGTAAGTATATATATATCAATGTATGTGTGTATAGTGCCTTAATTATTACTTCTTCCGTATTTAAATTATTAACACCATTGACTTCTAACATTAATTTTGATAATTCTTTTTATCTAAAAAGTCAATTCAAATATGTAAAATTATAATTTTGTGTTAAATACCACAAAAAATAGAATAAATTATTATTAGATGTATGATATTTATCATATTCTTTAATAAGACGAATGATCGAGTTGATATTACAAATCAACGATATCAACAATTTAAATATGCACCAAGTATCTTTTGAGACGTTTGAAAAGGCAAAAACATCCTGCAAAACTTCATCTAGAAATACTTCCTACCAGACAACAATTTCATCCAGAGAAGGAAACAGAACAATATTGTTGTCTGTGTTGTCAAAAGTACTGGGACACACCATATTGGGATGTGAATTGAGTAGACCAAAATCTTTTGGGCTTGCTAAATTGGGGTCCTTTCACTCATCAACATTTAGAAGCATGCTTTAGTTGATGTTTTGGTAATTAATGACGACACATATTTATAAATTAACGTGCTCTGATAGTAAATGATCTATATACTAAAGTTTAAGCATAACGTGTGAAAAGAATGACATAATGCAAAGCTCAAATATTGGACTAGGCGAAGGTATGAATTATAGGTTATTCTTTTATCGGTCACAAGGTGATTCGAGTGGATGGTGATTGGATTATAGTTTTAGCGCCGTACTATTAAGAGGGGTTGGTTGTCACTTGCGTGGAGAATCTATAGCTGTCGCATTGCTCGATATTCTTGTCAACCAACCACAAAAATTCTTTGAAAATTTTCTTGTAAAAGAAGAACAAGTTAGTTGAAAATTTTGAAGCAAAATATTTGTCAACAGGAGGTCTGATCGCTAGGAGGGCGGTCTGACCACGAGCCATGCAAAGAGACTTGTCTCTCCGGGGCAACCAGCGATTGACTGCCAGGAGGGCGGTCTGACCGCTAGAGGTGTGGCGGTCTGACTGTGAAGCACACAAAGACTTTGGTTCTCTGACTTCTCTGATGGTTTGACCACCAGCACCGTGGTTTGACTGCCAATGTCGTTATTTGAAATCTCCCTCTATGTATTTAATGCAAAATAGACGTTTACATCCACCACAGTCTGACAGCTCGAGTCACGGTCTAACCGCCAGCATCACAGAAAGCCAGTACCGGATAGTTTTCAGGCTATTGGCTATAAATACTCCTCCACCCGTGCAAGTGCAAGCTCTCTCTTTCTCTCTCTCTCTCTCTCTCTCTCTGCCATTTGCATTGCACACTTGACATATTTGAGTCTTCCTCCCTCATACTTGAGCACTTGTTGATCCATTATGACCGTGAGAGCATCTAGTGTTTGATTTTCATTGATTTGACCTTAGTACCACTAGTAATTCTCTAAACAAGTGTCATACTTTTTACTTTGGAGGTTGTCGGCTCTTAGCCAACTTAGTGGTGTGGAAACTATGAACCCTTCAAAAAGATTGTGAAGGAAGCCCAATTATTCTTATGAGAGGTTTTGTGCTCACCTTGCCGGAGCAGCAAAGAAAAACTCTAGTGAAATCGAGGTTTGAAGAGGCTCAATGGATTGATCTGGCTAAAATCAAGTGCTCTTTATAAGCCTCTTGTTGGAGAAGTACATACTTGATAGAGAAGCAAATTAAAGGCTTGGGTCCACTCAACATGGATTAAGGGTGACCAACAAGTCATCGACACCCTAGATTAAATTTGTATCTCTTACTTGTTCTTTTATCTTTGTGTCTTACATTCCTAGCATTTGACTCATTGCATAACACCACCCTGGGATTATAAACCTCTATCTTGAATCAATTTAGTCTAGTTTTATTACTTATGCTTGATTTATGTTGTTTCATTCCTGTGTTTATATTACTAGAGATTAAATTATTGCATGTCATCCTAGGTTTGCAAACCTTTTTCTCTAGTATGAACATAATATTAGCTTCTTTTTATTGCACTTGATTTATTATTTTAATTTTCGTATTTATATTTGATCAAGTTGCAATTCAATTTTAAAACCGCCCATTCACCCCTCTAGTTAGTACCCTAGATCTACACATTTATAGCTCTTTGATCTAGATCGGACAACTGTAATCCATATGTCCTTTTCTATTAATTTTTCTATAATAAATACATAATACTCAAAAAAGGAAAAACAACAACAACACGCAACAGCCACTAAAACTTAATCTAAGGATTACGAAAGAACGCCGAGTAAAATAGGCGTTTGAAAAATAAAAATTCATGAAATCATTTCCATTGGTCCTTCTGTTGCTACAAGTACAATTAAGCAGGTGTGTATTTTTGTTCCGTAAAAAAAAATCAGGTGTATCTTTTCACATAATTTTGTAGTTTGCTCGAATTTTCAGGAACAGGATCCAGTGAAGTATGTCACAGGTCATTGATGTGTGGGCTCGGCATCCTACGGGCGCGCACGTAGTGACTCAGTACCGGTTCCGAATTTTTCGTGTACCATATCATCGATCGCTATGCTTTGAGATCGACGGTTCCCTGTCTTATATGGCCCAGTGATGAATGAAATCCATCGGTTCCTAATACCTGGTAGCAATAATATACTACTGTACATTGTATACAATGATAGTATGTTACCATTGCTGGCATATTACTACTATCTACTAGCAGTGATCCTTATTGCAAGTCAGCAGCTCCTCCTCCTCGATCACGCTGCGGCAGCGGCCTACTTGGCGGTTGCGCCGGGGCCGCCCCTGCAACGCACCAGTTTTTCACAGCCACGGTTGTAGCGGTTGGCAACGGCGCCGGGGCGGTTTAGGTTTCCGCGCCCCGGAATGCGGTCCTTGTTCAGGGCTCTGTAGTTGAGGAAACCCCCGCGCTTCTGCTGCAGTTGACGGGCGGCGTGGCCATGCTGGAGAAGGGCGCTCATCACCACGACCAAGGTGAGCAGCAGCAAGGTCACCTTTGTCGCCGGCTTCGCCATTCGTTCGTACTATCGGATTAGTGAAGTGAATTATTTATTATTCGTTGTCTTCGCTCGCACGTCTAACCAAGGAGAAGGGGACTCTGCTTTTATAGTGACGTTTTGCTTGGGTAAAAGTAGACGGGACTCATTTCGAGTGCCCTGCGCGCTAAAATTAGAAATTTCTTAAATTTCAACGGAGCGCAATGATTGGTTCAAGTGTGAGGCCAACATGATACGCGATGAGAAGCGACTGTGTTTAAAGTCATGCTTGCTTTGCTTCCCTTAGCCAAATTAGATAAGTAAGCATTACAGGGGTGAAATACGAAATCAATTCTACGGGTTATCTATGACAAATGATTCTATCTTGTTGCTGTCTTAAACTACCTTTCTCCACAGTTTAGCAACCCTGGTACCCGGACACAAAGAGCTCATTTCCAATTCAGGCAAAATTACAGTTTTTCTGCTAAATAATCTCATGCATAGAATGCACATTCCATCACGGTTCATAGTAGTGGTTCACCAAATGCTGCTACCTAAAAGTGATCACAACAAAATATCAAGCAAGCATATCACGCTTGCCATATACTGCATCAAGGTCAAAAGGGGGCAAAAGGGGAGAGTGCTCGTTTATGCATGAAGTGAATAACAAGGACCTAAAACTCTGTTACATTAACTGTGTACAATGAACCAATATAATCCACCATTGTTCAAAACTCATTGATCATCAAAATTGCCTTCCGATTTTTAATGAGCACATTTTCGTATCATGTTAGCTGCACTTCCCCACTGCATGACAGGGAAAACCTGTGTAAACAATCAGTCGTCATCCTTCTTCGGCTTTCGGTAGGTTTCCTCAATATGCTTTGCCAGAAAAACATAAGTGTTGAACAGCTTTTTGACATTAGGAACATTGTAGTTCTGAGCTACATAGACACCACATCCCATTCCCAGCATGAAAGTGAAGCTGCCCCTGAATAACCCCATTGCTACCTGGCAACAAGAATAAAACTGGTTATGTACATGCAAAAAGCTTACAATATATCACGCAGATTATAAGAAAATGACAATGCTGACACTAAAGGATTATTGTATTTCTTGTGTGTCAAAATGATTTAGCTTCAATTGAAACTTAATTGTTCAATTTAAAAGCAAGGTCATGCATGCTATACTAGGTCTGGGTAACTGGAGTGGAAGACACTTTCAGACTCTTTCATATTGCAACCTCAATCAATTTTTGACTACTGAAGACTAATTAATTCAATGAAATTTTGACAGACAATAATAACACAAAGATTGAGTTATTTCATACTGTAACTTTTAACAGCTAAAATTTTAAGCAGTCATGGGAAAGCTGAAATACATAAAAAAGAAACCATAAAATTTCTGTGAAACGAGAATGCTATGTGTCTAAAAGGAACTGGAGGTTAAGTGCCAATGCGTCAAGTCAACAAAGTCACAACTCACAATTCCTGCAATTTAGTGTGCCAGGATACGTAAATGCAGAGAAATAATACATACTCCTGCAATCAACCATGCCCATCTAGCAATGAACCGAACTTAGAATCTTGAACCAAAGGATTACTAAAGTAAATAAGATACAATGGCTGCTACATAAGGAAAAAACTGAAATACATAAAAATTGAAATTATGAAACCTCTGTGAAATGAGAATGCTACATGTATCTAAAAGGCACTGGAGGTTAAGCACCAATGTGTCAAGTCAACAAAGAATTATGAAAAATAGTATTGCAGTCAAAGATGGAAAGATGGAAATCTGTTCAGTCACAATGTCTACAATCAAAATAGCATATAGCATCTTCTTACTGGTGAGTAGCACAATTTCTATTCAATGCAGTTTAAAACTATTCCAACATGCACTAAGTTCACTGGAATAATGCTTTATAACCCAAGACGTATGTTATTAGAAATCATTTGGAGTGTTAAACTGAATAGCCAAGGCCAGGCATATTGTATCAGGATACGTAAATGCAGAGAAATAATACATAGTCCTGCAATCAACCATGTCCATCAAGCAATTAACCGAACTAAGAATCTTGAACCAAAGGATTACTTCTGAAAATAAGATACAATGGAAGCTACATAACCAAAAAAAGAAAAAAAACTCACTTCAAATATCACTTGCAATTGAAATACTGAACATGTTTTTTACAAAAGGATGATGCACTACATCAATAGATAAATACTATGTGCTTATCTAGTTATTAGTGAAGTCACTAAGATGACCTAAGAGTGTAAGAGTCCATCCTTGTCCATTTACCACAATTAAGGAAAAGCACACAGGATCTGCACTCAAGTTTTTTTTTTTTACGGTAAATACAGCAGGGGAAGCCCCCACTGTTAGCTTTATTAAAGAGAGAAAAGGAGCTGTACAAACAGAACAGGCAGGGAAACTGAACAAAGCTAAGAACCGGACAGAGCCGCAGAAAAGAAGGGGGTTAGCGCTATCTGTACATGTTAAGAAGGTTAAGAAAAAGAGCATGTTTGTCCGGTGCTAGTCTATGAGCCTGCAACTCTGCTTCTAGAAGGAAGTTGGCTTTCCAGCCAGCGAGAGTAGCCACCTTTCTTTTGAAGATCACATTGTTTCTCTCCTTCCAGATCGTCCATGCACCAGTGATTAGGAACTCCATGAAGAACTGGTGATGTGTTTGTTCCTTTGCTGCTGGTATCATTGCGTAAGAGTCCAGGTGTAGTTGCCAATGAATAACTAAGTGGTTCCAGCAGGCTCTGCTGAAGGGGCAGGCAAAGAAAAGGTGGAGTGCCGTCTCTTCCGTGCGATGAGGGCAGAGAACACAAATGTAATCGTCGTCTTGTATTTTGAAGTTCTTGCGATGCAAAACATTTCTTGTGTTGAGTCTGTTTGCTGGAGCATTTGGATTCCCATATCCAGAGAAGAGGCTTGGGTGGGTAACAGTTGGTCTGTATGTAAAGTGGTACAGTTTGGAAGAGGTGTAGGTTGGGCCCCATTGATAAATCCATTGGTCTATACTCTGTTGAACTACTTGTGATTGATGTAGCCAATCTTGTAACTGTAACCATTCCTGATAAGCTTGGGCTGATAAGGGGAGGTGGAAGTTTGCTTCCATAGGTTCGGTTTGAAAGAACTGGGCCACAGTCTGAGCTTTGTTTGTGGCAAAGGTGTAAAGGCGTGGAAAATCCTCACAGAAGATGTGGTCATTCCAAAGATCCCCCCAGAAGAGGACCGTGGATCCATTTCCCACTGTGCATTTTGCAATTCCCTGAAGAAGTCGCACAGCTTTAGGATGTCTTTCCACCAGAAGGAGTCCTTGTTTTTCGAGCAATGGCGCAGTTGTCCATTGGTATAGTAGGTGTTCTAGTGAGGTGTACCCAGGGGATGTCTTCCTTGTTGTAGAAATTTGTGGAGGTGTTTCATGAGGAGTGTGGTGTTCTGACTTCTGATTTTGATAACTCCAAGCCCTCCTTTATTTTTTGGCCTTGTACACTTCTTCCAGGCGATCAAGGGTTTGCTTTTGGCATTACTATCTGAGCGCCGCTATAGGCAGTGTCTCCTCGCACGCTCGAAACACTCAAGCTTTTCAAGTGCAGCTGATGATTAAGTCACACCATTTTTATTTGGAAAAGCCACAGAAATTTAGAACTTGGCCATATTACAGCTCCATTTTTCAATGATTTCAAGAGCCACTCTTTCAATACGCAGCACTATTTGGTGCCAGGAAACCATGAAAATCTCATGGCATTAAAAAATAACGGCAGACATGCTGATCAAATCTAAGAGTTACCATGGGCCTATACTTTTTAAGGTTTCTAATAATAGTTCAAAGCAATTAAAAAAACATCTCCGTTGTTTTATTGTTGACACATTTGACTTTTAACATCATCTTCAATCACTCGTCTTATTCAAAAAATGATTTCAAATGCATAAAATTTTAGCTGTGGTTCAAATACATTTAGTGATAAATCAATCATAATAAAATATATAATATTCCTCATAATTTTTTGAATAAGACGAGAAATCAAAGATCATGTCAAATGTTTGAAGTGTCAGCAATAAAAAAAACAGAGGTAGTAGTAGATAGAGAGTAGAATGTTGAAACAGAAGTTATGCCTTTCACCCATCAAAGACTCCAAGGCTAACCAAATACAATAACAACAATAACCACCAAGCCTTTCAGTCACAAACAAGTTGGGGTAGGCACTAACTGAAATAGCTAACAATATACAATGTCTGGAAACAAACAACAGATACTATGATACTAGACAGTACTCGAAACCAAGTGAAATCATTCAAGATGAAATTATAGAGCAAACTGAACAAGGCTCCAAGTCAGGAGTGCCCCAATTAAAACACAAACGATTATTAATTAATTGTTTAGTGAACAGAAAAAAAAACAATGACTAGCCATGTTCTGACAGACACGGTAAATGGACCAACACTGTTGCACGACAAATCAATCAGAGTTCCATTGCATATTCTATGCAAATCATTAAATCATACAGACCAGTAAACAACTACGGGACGTGTAATGTTTGAGCTGAGTAACTCAAGCAGCTAGAGTTCAATACAGTTTATGCAGCATGAAACATACACACAGACAGACACACTGAAGCGATCTATTGTTTGGCTATGCATATTCTACTTCTGTAGCAACAGTTGAACCTTTTATTCATCAACACAACTAAGAGTTGTTTAGTTTAAGAACTACAAGCAGTGCTACAACATTTCTTATAACTTCAAGCTCAACTTTTCCCATGTTGAATGCTAATGCTTCACACACTGTTCCAAAGTCAAATAGAACAAATCACACAAGGGAAGAAAGACACAGCCAGATATCCAAGTCAAGGGACCGATTTAAGTAAATTGTTGGAATGATCAGGATCAGGAAGCTGCATGGACCATCTAGGTTTGAAGTTCATTAAAGTTTTTGGATCAGTAATCCAACAAGAGTCAACAGCTAACCAAGACGAAGTAAGTTAGAGACATTTCATAACGATTTGTTCTGGCAAATTAAATCTGCTTGTATATACTATTCTCTGGTAAAATAGGCAGCAGTACCCTTTCCGTACCTTCTATACACGCTAGAGTCGAACACAAGAAGAATGTAGACCAAAGTGAAATCAAACCAACCCATCCAGTCTCTCTAATTTCCAGGTGGATGAAACTAGCGTGGGCTTGAACACCTAATTCTCCTCCTAATTGGATTCACATTCACTAAATTAAAAAGCAGGTAACAGATGCATCTCGCAGAACAAACTGCATCCTGTCGAACGGCGAGTTAGGATTCCATAGCAACGAACATAGAAGGACCGATCAATAGGACGAGGTAGGGCAGCCGCCTTACCTAACACCAACCCCGCCAGCAAAGTAAGGGGAAGAGAGGGGAGCAGGGACGGAAACCGGATCACCCTGCCCGTGCTTGAGGGTTGAGGAGGATTCTCTAGAAGATGAAGGAGGATTCTCTAAGAGATTGACACGAACCTCGCCCCCGCGCTGGGAAGGAGGAGGATTCTCTAGAAGGTTGGGAAGGAGAGGTCGTCTCTTACCTGAAGGAGGGGCGCTTCTCGCACGAGACGAAGCCGCTGTCAGTTACCCACCTCCGCCGCCCTTGCTGGCTTGCTGCACTGCGGAGAGAGCAAAGGGAGGAAGGGCAGAGGCAGAGGCGGAGACTCGAGCGACGGCGCAGACTGGGTTTGTGGGCAGCAAGCGCCCGGCCCAACAGCCGTATACATCGACCGCCTAAAGATTGCGTGATGTAGTACCTTTTTTTTTCGTTAATTCTAGTCCTACTGAATACTGATTATTAATCGGTTTGGTTTAACAGAGAGGTAAAATCAGTTAAGTCCAAATACCTAGTATGGCATGCAGTAGGGCCTAATGTGCACCCTTAAAAAAAAGTCAGTTTTGAGAATGATACATGAAATGGAAGCAAATAAATTCTCAAAATGTTCAAAGAGCAGATGAGATAATTGTATGCCCATAAAAAGAGGCAGCCCGGTACATGTGACTCCCACTTGCACAGTTTGATGAAGAATCCCACCAATTTGAATCTTTTATACATAATACATTTTCTTTAACCGGTTATTTAGAGAACTTAAACTCATGACCTCATATGGTTAAAGGTAACTGATTCACATGAATAGATCTTGTTTGACTACTCTCTAATCCACGTGGATTGAGAGGTATTGCAGTGAATCGAAGGGGATATGAGTTTATTTTTCACTACAAACCACTTCAATCCTGCTCAATCCATGTGGATTGAAACATAACTAAATAAGGGCTCAAATAGTTGTATGGCCATGCTAAAAAAAGGCATGAGCTCTAAAGCTAGCTGAAGAGATGTAAATCTGAATATAATATTTAGTAATTTACTATTAGTAAATAAACAAAATCATGCTAGCCAATATGCATATGCATCAACCTACAATTCGTCATTAGAAATGATAAAAGAAAACTTTCACCAAAAATCCTCACAAGAACAATTTCCATCCTTGAAATGATGAAATCGATACAAGTCCCGAACAATTATCTCACGGTCTTCAGCCTTGCTTATAACCTTGATTGCTTCATGGCAGTCCTCACAAACACGCAGATTCTTGAAGATCCGAAGCGGAGTCCCAAAGGGAGTGCTGATGATCCCAAATGCAATGGCAAGCTTCTCACTATGGAACTTCAAACTTGTTTCTCTCTGCTCCTCCTCCACATCATGAACAAAAAGCTCAGTTCTACTTGTGTACCCCATCTCGTGAAGCCTCTCCATAAGCCTCTCCAAGTAAGCATAAATTCCAGCTGATCTTGGGTGTGACATATCCCCTGCCGAAAATGTGTGCACAACATTCTTCAGATGGATCCAAGATTGACCTGGCCGCTTTCTAACTCTGTTTTCCTGCATTGAACTTCTGAGCTTGAAAACGTCAAGCCATTTGCTGCTGGTGGCATACATGTTTGACATCAGAACATAAGATCCAGCATCACATTGCTCTAGTTGATTCAACTTTTGAGAGGCCAACGTTGCGTACTCAATGTGCTTGTGAAGTCGGCAAGCTGACAACAATGTCTTCCAAACAAGAGCTTCATCGTTGATGTTGTTTTTCTCAATGAAATTCTTTGCTTTCTCTAATAATCCAGCTCGACCATAAAGATCAACCATGCAATTGTAGTGCTCCATGGTCGGAACAATTTTGTACTCATCTTGCATTAGCTTGAAGAAATGACCTCCTTCACAAACCAATCCGCTATGGCTACAAGCAGATAGGATAGCGACAAAAGTAATCTCATTTGGTGTGATCTTTTCTTCTTTCATTCTGTTGAAGTACTCTATTGCCATCCTCCCTTGCCCAAATGCTGCATATGAGCCCAGCATCACAGTCCAAAGCGTAACATTCTGGGCCTGAGCTTTGTTGAATATTCGACAAGCATCTTCAAGGCTGCCACACTTAGAATACATGTCAACAATGGCTGATGCCAGCGGTGGGTCCAATCTGTGGCCCAGCTTCTCAACTATACTGTGCACTTGTCTGCCTTGCTCAACCATCCCTGCATTTGCACAAGCTGCAGCTACACTGGTGAGTGCAAACTGATCAGCAGATACCCCTTCACGGAGCATCCTGCGAAAAAACTCAAGAGCATCCTCCTCCCTGCCATTTTGGACATACCCAGCGACCATTGTGCTCCATGCAAATTTTTCATCACCTGTGAACCGCGCCCAATGGTTGAAAATTGACAGAGCGACCTCCATCGCTCCACACTTGCAGTACATGTCCATCAGAGAACACCGGACAAATGCATCGTGCTCCAGCGCAGCTGTCACAACACGACCATGGAGCTGCCGGCCCAGGTCCAGCAAGCAAAGCATGCCAGCCAAGGCAAATGCCGTGGAGTAAGTATACTGATTGAATTCGAGTCCAGCTTGCGCCATTCGATACAGATGTTCCAGTGCATTACTGGCGCACCCATTCCGCATTAATCCAGAGATGACTGTGTTCCAGCTCGAAATGTCTCGCAAGGGTGACTCATGAAACAGCTCCACCGCGCCCAGAACATCGCCGTTCTGCAGGCACGAGCTAATCACAACGTTCCAGGTGACAGCGTCTCTCACAGCCATTGCCCTGAACGCCCGCTTGGCACGCTCGTGGTCGCCACACTTGGCATACATGTCAAGAACTGCGTTGTAGAGAACCACATCCGGACGCACGCCGTTCCTCAGCATCCACCCGTGGATGCACTTGCCGGAGTCCATGTCACCTAGCCCAGAGCAGCACCTGAGCACGCCGGCGAGGACAAATGCGTTTGGCGCAGTTACACCATCGGCCAGCATCTCCCTGAATTCGCGCAGGCCGTCCGCGTATCGAGAGGCACGCGCGCAGGCGGAGATGGCTGCCGTCCACGCCGGCGCGCTCCTCCTCCTCCTAGGCATTTCGTCGAACGCTTCGCGAGCATGGTGAAAGTCACGAACTCTGTACCAGGTTCTCCAAGCTCGGCCACTCCAGCTGGGTCGCTGATCCGAGATTGGCTGGATGACCCTCGTGCAGAGGAATTGCAATCGTTGGAGCAGCCCGGGGGAAGAGGCCAGCGAGAAATTCGGCGGCCGCGAGAGCAGCTCGGCCGCAGCTCTCGTGGCCGCGGCATGGGCCATCAGTCAGCGCGCCTCCTTCCATTCAGCGCGCCATGGACGAGGTTACTGCGGCATTCTCACCGGTGTCCAACAGCCGCCGCACCTCCACAGCTGCGGCCGCCGCACACGCGGCCTCGGGCGTCGTCGGGTATGGCTGGCCACTCGGGGGACTTTGTTTTTCCTTTTTTTTTTTTTTCTGAAGTCGCCTTGTCGGGAGATTTGTTCAGGGAAGACAAAGGGGCTATACGTGCAAAATCAAAGAACCTGTCGACTTGGTGACCCCAATTGGCTGTTGTCATACTACTCTCGTTTAGTACACTTTTTGTGGAATGTGGATTGTTATTTTGTATTTAATGTACTCCCTTCGAACTTTTATCTTGACATTTATGTCAATGAGCAGTATACTAGTATCAAAGTTAGTGAAAATCTAGCGAATTCCCAAAATATTTTAGTTAGTAACTGTGGAGAGAAATTTTTATGGTTACTAAAATTTTAGTGTGTGAGCTTTCTCAAATCAACTCTGTGCATCTTTTTTTCTTTGAGAAAAACAACACGATTATATTGTACCTTCTTTTTCATCTAAAGCATATACTCCCTCCGTATTTGATGTCGTTTCCTAGTAGAAATTTGTTCTGGCGAATGACAAGAATAAAAGTTCGGAGGTAGTACTCAAGAACTCACAATCCTCTTAAGCATACTTTAAAATTGTGGATATTGTCCATAACACAACGTACATGTAAAATATAAATTTCTAGCGTAAAATGGTATTTTGCACATCAACCTTGTTGCTTAGCATGACTATTTTCTAGGATTTTGGATTTCAATCCATGTAAAGTTTGTATTTGACTCAATAACGAAATTGTGATGTTTGTATTCCATTGTGGTTTACTTACAATCCATTTTGGTCTACCTATATGATGCGCCTAGGTATATGTGACGTTTTTATTTAATCTATGTTTTCTTTTCTCTCGCAGACCACACACTGACTGAAGTGTGCATGGAGGTGCAACCAGAACCAGAGAGACGACGGGTTCGTTATCAGGCCAGTTTTTGGTTTCCTTCCATTGCAACTAGCAAATCTTACCAAGATGATGATGTCGCCTACGCCCGAGTGGCCGACCCATAATTAGAACATACTAACAGCCCACCGCCACAAGTTTAACTCGGGACGATCGAACACCCCTCACCACCGCCTGTTAGACCACCGGCGTCGATCCGGCGCGCCTCCATCATTCCGCCATGGCGCCACCACCGTCCAACAAACACGCATCGTACGGCACAGCTACCGTTCTCCTCCTCGTCATCTTCGTCGTGGCGCCGCGCACCGCCGCGGCGATCGGCGTGAACTATGGTACCAAGGGCGACAACCTCCCGCCGCCGGCGACGGTGGCGAGGTTCCTGTCGAACCGCACGCTCATCGACCGGGTGAAGCTGTTCGACGCGAACCCGGACATGGTGCGCGCGTTCGCCGGCACGGGCATCAAGCTGGTGGTCACGGCGGGCAACGGCGACATCCCGAGCCTGGCGACCAAGGACGGCGCCGCCGCGTGGGTGGCCGCCAACGTGGCGCCGTTCTACCCGGCGACGGACATCTCGCTGGTGGCCATGGGCAACGAGATCGTCGACACGGCGGACCAGAACCTGATCGGCAACCTGGTGCCCGCCATGCGCGCGCTCCGGTCGGCGCTCGTCGCGGCGGGGTACCGGAAGATCCGCGTCTCCACGCCGCACTCGCTCGGGATGCTCGTGTTCCCTCCCGGCCCGCCGTCGACGTGCCGGTTCCGCCCCGAGCTCGAGCGCGCCGTGTTCGCGCCCATGCTCGAGTTCCACCGCCAGACGCGGTCGCCGTTCGTGGTCAACCCGTACCCGTACTTCGGGTACAACGGCGTCACGCTGGACTACGCGCTCGCGCGGCCCAACCCGGGCGTGCTCGACCCTGGCACGGGCATCACGTACACCAGCATGTTCGACGCGCAGCTCGACTCGGTGTTCTCCGCGATGAAGAGCCTCGGGTTCGACGACGTGGAGATCATGGTCGGCGAGACCGGGTGGCCCACCAAGGCCATGGACGGGCAGGTCGGCGTCAGCCCAGCCATCGCGGCTGAGTTCAACCGGTACCTCATCAGCAAGGCCGGTGGCGGGGTGGGCACGCCGCTCATGCCCGGGCGCAAGTTCGAGGCCTACATCTTCGCGCTGTTCAACGAGGACCTCAAGCCGGGCCCCGTCGCCGAGCGCAACTTCGGGCTGTTCCAGCCGGACCTCACGCCCGTGTACGACGTCGGCCTCGTGAAAGACGGGGGCAATACTACTACAGCGGCAGCAGCAGCACCGGCGCCGGCCGTGACGTCGTCCGCGACGACGGAACTCGACAGGGACGTGGCCGTGCCGCCGCCGACGGAAACGAAGAAACCAGCAAACAGCTCGAGCAACACGGCCGCAGCGGCGCCAGCGCCATCCTCGGGGACCGGCGACCTTTCACCGAAGGCCGCCGGACCAGCACCTTCAGAGGGTGATTCAACCGGCGACGAGAAGACGACGCCGGTTAGCTCAGAAACTGATGATCATCCTGTGTCGTCATCTATTATTCTCGTCCTGGCAAATGCTGGAGGAATTTGACCAATGTGTCTGATGATCATTGACCAACGTGCATGCAGGAAGAAGAAGAAGGGGATGCTCCGGCAGCCGCGGCGGCGGAGTCGTCGGAGGCACCAGCCGAGGTACGTCCCGGGCTGTGTGGTCATGCATGTGGTGGTGTTAGACTCATGAATTTTTCCCTCTCGCTCTGTTTTAGTCATGCATCGACCTCCCAGGAAACGAAAACCATGCCAGATAGCCTCATGCAAAATGCACTGCATTTTCTTCAGGAAATGGATGAGGCTTTCTGGCTCTGTAGCCACACTCAATCTTAATATTATTATGCATTATACATTAATAATTAAATTCTAATCCATGACGAGATCTTCAAATTTCTGTTCAAGCACTACGTACATGTTGACAAATCAAATTGATCAGTTCTTTCCACTGACCAGGACGATGGTGGTGAGGGAAGCTCGGCGAAGACTGGCAACGGTGAAGGCGGCGCAACGCCGGCGGAAGCCTCTTCATCAGGAGTCACCAGCCACGTCATCGTACCCATCTCCTTCATGCTTGCATTTGTTTTGACACTAGCTCTTCATATCTAATGACATCCTCTTTCATGGTACTAATGTAAATCCAAACGCTGTAAGTTCACGTAGATTGATCTACCTACATTTGCACACCGTCCAAGAAAAGTACGTCCCCTTGATTTAAGATTTTTGGCTTTGGATTGCAAAGATATGGGATTCCTACACTCTTTGACACGGGCATTTCGTGATAACCTATTGAACCACATAAAACCACCAGCAATCAGAGTAATTTGCATTCAAAAGCACATGATGATCGCAACGAACGACTCTGTTCTTTATCGTTTGGGCGTTTTTGGTCAGTTTGAAATTGAATTAACCACCGTCACATATTTAAAGCTGAAGAAGGTTACATCTAAAATAGGTTTATTTTTATAACATGTCACTTGATCAAGAGAAAGAAGTCTTATGCAGTACTTTGATTTACGAAACCATGGTACTAGATCTATGTTTAGGGAGAAAATTCAATTCATCATATGGACAGTCAATGGTGTACATACAGACATAGAGTTAAATCCTTCACAACTCTAAAATGAAATGACACATTATAGAGGGTATTTTTGTTTGTGGTTGTCAAAAAATTGTACACGACACGTCACTCTCCAAAACAAAAAAATAAAAAATAAAAACTATAACTACAACTATCCCTAGACAAGTGTCAGCAAGGCTTACCACTTATGTAAGGCAATCAAAATCAAAACAGATGTACAATCCTCAAATCTAACACATATGCCATATTCACTTAATAATAACATTAATTTGTTTTATCCACAGTCTCATAAAGCTTGTTGTATATTATTTCATTTACAAAACATATTGAAAGATGCAAACATTCATAATATACATGTAAAATCACTGGTATCTATGAACACTCTGTATGCATACCTCACTCGTATCACTCTCTAAACGTCATAGATGTTCAAATCTCTTATAAGATCCTATGTTCATATGCGCATTTTTAATAGGCTAGTCAACGTCTTGAGATTCATAAATCACCATAGATTGGATAAAAAAGTCACTGTATACGTAAACATTACCCACTACTAGAAAAATAATAATTCATAAATAAAACATCGATGCAGTTGTGCAAAATTAAAAATAGGGTCACATAAAACTATCAAAATAAAAGGCAACATGGATGGACAAGGGGGTTTATCAAAATATAAAAGCCAACTTCTCTATCATGGACACAATCAAAAAAATTAAAAACCTCCACGAGCACAATTGACCAGGAACTCAGACAGGCACAACCCATCATCAAACCCCAGTTGCTCTATGTCGCTATCGATCCGCCCCACCAATCAGCCACACACTAACTCGATTACCACTCAACAAGCCGCCGCATGGCCCCAGACGCCAGTGAAACCCCTTCCCTCGCCAGAACCCCCAATCAATCCCCACTCCGCACGCTGCTTCTTCCCGCCGCGCCGCCGCCACCAATCCCCTAACCAACCCCTCACCTCCTCCTCCGGCCCAGCTATTTCCCCCGCCACGAATCCAACCCCCATTCACCGCGTAATCCTTTGATCTACTACCTCCTTCCTCGTCGCTCTCCGGCGCGACTATGAGCATGACGTTCTCGTGCGCGGGTGCGCGCCTCCATGGCCGTGTCGGAGCCAAATGCAGCCCCAACTCTGCCACCCGGCAAGGGCGGCGGGCAGCCTCCTTCTGCCCTGGCGCGCGGAGGTGGAGCGTCGCGAGAGGAGTCCGCGCCGACCTACCGCTGCGACCGCGGACGAGCGCGGATGGCGGCGTTACGGCGGCCGTCGTTGTCCCGGAAGCAGAGGACGTTGTCGCCGCGGGCACGGCCGCGCAGGTCGCGCAGCCTAGTGTGCTCCCGGAGATTCGCGGTGAGGCGGGCGGCTCTGATATTGATGATAGGGTTGGTGGGAATGGGAAGCTCCCGCCGGGAGGAGGAGGAGGCGGGGGTGGGGATGGCGACAATGGCCGCGGGGGTGGTGGAGGTGAGGATGAGGAAGGTGAGGATGAGTTCGGGCCCATACTAAGCTTCGAGCAGGTGGTGCAGGAGGCGGAGAAGCGGGGGGTTAGCCTGCCCAGCTTGCCTGCAGACATGGTGGAGGCGGCCAAGAGCGTCGGGATTCAGAAGCTCCTCCTCCTCAGATACTTGGACATGCAGGTAAGCAGTTATTGTGTTGTTTTTCCTAAGGTGACGTCATCGGGATTTGTCTGAATTGGTAATGTATTGTTGTTTCGATGTGGAAGGCGTCAGCTTGGCCCCTGGGCCCTGCCATTCGGTCCTGCTCGCTTCTCCGGAACAGGATGCTGGTTGATCCTGCATTCCTCTTCAAAATCGGGACGGAGGTAGGTTTGCCTGTTTGTTTTGACTCTTACTGTGATTGCTTCGATAAGGTGTTGATTATTCATGTCATGCAATGCATCACAGATAGTCATTGACACGTGTTGCGCAACATTCGCGGAGATTCAGAAGAGAGGGGATGAGTTTTGGTCGGAATTTGAGTTGTATGCCGCAGATATGTTGGTAGGTGTAGTTGTGAATGTAGCTTTGGTTGGCATGTTGGCACCATATGCTCGATTTGGTGGAAGATCTACATCAGGTCTCCTTGGGCGTGTGAGGCATGCTTATGATGCTCTCCCAAGCAGGTGAGTTATCTACAGTAACAATACTGTGGTGATCACAAGAACTTATTCATTAACTTTTTAAAATCTGAAATAATTACTATTGATTTATGATTCTGTTTTGGACCTTTTGGTAAGCATGTAGGAATCTAGAGAAACATTAAAATATGGGACTGAATCTTTTGCTCCTCCATTAGCAGTGTTAGAACACACAGTAGTTTTTAACTTGACATAACTTACTTTTATTTCGTGTCTGGTAAACTTCATTGTGACAAACACCTTATTTTTTGGCCTTTACATGACACACTTTAGTTTTGTTATGTGCCACAGTGCCAGGCAAACATTTGTTTGAGGAATACCTTTCTCTTGTTATGTGGAAGTCAGTTTAAGATTATTTGATAGAATTATGGAGCAGCTAGTAGTCATCTCTAGTTCTCTACATGAGTTCAAGTATCATTTTCAACTCGTTAAGGCTTGGTTATGGCCTTTATTCCTGAGCAAGCAGGGTTCCCTGAGAAAGCTATAATAGTCTTAATTTGGCCAAAAAAAGTTGATATGTCTAGCTTGTTGTACTAACAATATAGGTATTTTTTGTGTAATATTTTTCAATCAATTTAAAAGGAAAGTACCTATAGTGCTGGTGATGCGGATGCACCAATATAAAAACAACCAAGCCCTTTGGTCCCAAACAAGTTGGGATAGACTAGAGATGAAACCTATGAGATCCACACAAACAACATCCAAAGGAAAACAGAGGGGATGAATGATGAAAACAGGCAAACCCAAGGAATCGAAGGTAAAAATGGGCGAAGCACCCAAACTCAAATGTCCGTTAGTCATATAGTGGTGGTGATGCGGATAAACCAATCAACATGAATAAAGTAGTGCATTAATCCATTTATCTGAGTTTATGACTATCAGAATCTGATTCTCTTGCAGTGTTTTTGAAGCTGAAAGGCCAGGATACAGATTTTCCGTTCAACAACGGATAGGAACATATTTTTTTAAGGTAACTCTTATTTTGGTGAAATACTTTATGGTTTACCAGACATTTGTAACTCTCACGATACTCTTCTAATACCTGAAACATTTTCTTTGACTACAGGGAATTTTATATGGTAGTGTTGGATTCTTCTGTGGTCTTGTCGGACAAGGGATTGCTAATATTATAATGACTGCCAAACGGTATTTTGTTCTACTTTGCTATCCAGCCAATTCTGATCACATTCGTTCTTTTGCTGTCTCATCTTGTTATTCTCTTTAGTCTACATATATTATGGACTGAGAGATCACCAGCATTAGGCCTAAGGGTATGGAACAGTGAGGACTGCCCTTCTTTGTTCTTTCCTACCTTCCAATTACGGATACACTCATACTTACATAGTGATAGCTGACACTAGCAAACTTCCCTATCAACTCAATCTAATCTTACCCTATTCTAACAATTCAATCTAATCAACTCAACTGATCCTGTCCTTTGATGCACATTCTGTTACCTATCTTTGTGCGTCCTTGCTGTTGACTGATTGGCCAAAGACCCTAAAAAATATTGTCATGTGTTGGTGCTCTATGAAGGCTGATTTTTCTTTCATGTCATTGCAACGGAATCTACTTGCCCTGCTTGCTGCCTTATGGCTTTATCTCCATAACCATTTGTTGTCTGTTCAAGCGGGGACGGACTAGGGAACTGAAATGTGTGGTACTAAGGTTGCAATCAAGCTAAACATTGTACATCTGTGGAGGAAGTTCGTTTCTAAAACTTGATTAGTTTTAAAATGGCAAAACCAATACCTTTACTTTGTTCAGTGTCATTTGTTATGTGATAGCAATATGCAGCTATGGACTTTTGCGACTAATAAAATGATAGTTTGTGAGCATGCTTTCTGTGCTACATGACCAATATGACTATTTTGCCATAGCTTCTTAGCATCAATATATAGTGTAACTTGTCATCAACCTTGGTAAGGACCTCTGCCACATTTCTGTGCTCCTTTTGATTGTTATGAATTGCTACTGAGCTCTTGGAAGACTTTTGTTCCAAATGAAGTAATCATGACTCAGAGTCAAGAGAATTACCATACATGCAACTGTATACCGATGAAAGGTTATTCATTTGAATATTTTACATAAGTAATCATCATATAGCATCGGGAAGATTGTGCTGGAGCTGGACTAGTGATTAATTGCATGCTCATATCGAACACCTTAACAAATTTTTAATAAATCCTTAGATGTCACCTGAAGGGGAGCCCTGGCGCAGCGGTAAAGCTGTTGCCTTGTGACCATGAGGTCATGGGTTCAAGTCTTGAAAACAGCATTTTGCAGAAATGCAGGGAAAGGCTGCGTACAAAAGACCCAAAGTGGTTGGACCTGTCCCCTGACCTGCGCAAGTGGGAGCTACATTCACCGGGTTGCCTCTAGATGTCACCTAAAATAAAGACTGTAAATCAGTATTTGCGGCTGTGAAGTGCTGTCAGTTCTAATTAGGGGTGTAAAAGGTGCACCTAAAGGGTAACCTCCAAACCTCTTCAGTTCAAAAAAATGAACTAGTTTTTTAAAAGTAGAAGCAAGTGTGAAAACTTAATTCATTTCTTTGAACTAAAGAGGTTCGGAGGCGAACCTTATGGTTTGATGTTTTCACCCCTAGTTCTAATTTGCGTGACCAATCTATGTGAAACATTCGTGAAATGGTGGATGATCAAACAGTAATGACATTTATGCAGTACATCCTCCAATGTTTGCATATAATTTTCATCTTAGACTTAATTTATCTCCTTCATAATTTGATAATGCAGGAATGTGAAGAAGTCAGAGGATGATGTTCCAGTCCCACCTCTTCTCAAAACTTCTGCTCTGTGGGGTAAGGGTGATTCATCTATTTTCTGTTTTCCATTTCATGACTTAACTATTTACATGCGGTCATGAATGTATAAATGGATTTATGCTTTGGATTCATATGATGTTGTTTCTGTACAGAATACATGCAATGGATAATGTTTTGGATACAAATAGAAGGGGTGATCTGAGATTTAAATTCGTTTTGAACATCTTACTATTTTTTTATTATAAAAGAAATATTACCAATTTGGTTTCATTTCGGTGAGTTACTACCTTAATGAATAATTGAGTACCTTGGTACTGTATTTTAAGTTTCTGATTAGTTAGTAAGCTTTTTTTTTTTTCTGTTTTAATGCCTTTTTTAACACAAAGTACTGAAAGATGCCATACAAGGCAAAATTATGCGGTTATCATCACTTTTAGCCAGTGTAATTTTAATTGATGTGATTTTGTATTAATTGCGTTTCACAAATATTGAAATTTAGCCAATCTCTAAGGTCATTGTCTTTCTCACTGTTGGGATTTCAACACGTCTGTTGAAAATTACTAACTATCAGTTCTTACAAATTATATGTTCATGTTGTAGTAAAATTTCAGTTCTATGCAGTTAAATTATTGTCTGCTGCCAGTGACGTCATCTTGATAAGCAAATGTTTTCATAATCATAGGATTTTGACCTTGATATTACAAGATTGCGTCTATTTAAGCTCACTGTTTGTCCTGATCATTGCAGGTGTATTCTTGGGCGTTTCTTCCAATACACGTTATCAGATTATTAATGGGTTAGAGCGCTTGGTTGAGGCTTCACCTATTGCCAAGCGTGTCCCTGCCGCTTCTTTGGCGTTCACTGTTGGTGTGCGCTTCGCGAATAACGTGTATGGAGGAATGCAATTTGTTGACTGGGCTAGAATGAGTGGTTGTCAATGAGGTGTGAGCTTTCATGTTACCCTGGTACGATGTTTTCTTTTCTTGATATATTTATACATCTTTTCGACGTAGCAGATAAAAACTAGGGCCTATGTATTGTATTTAAAGGTGTAACGAAATTCACTCTGATTACAGTTTGTTATTGTTTTTGCAGTGATGCTCTCGTGTGCCATTAGCTGTGTGTCAGTTCACCCCAATTCGTCGAATTATCATCATTCAAGTCAGATATTATGCCAATAATTATTTGGGGTTAAAAGACCTCAAAATAAATGTGAAGCTTGTCACGGACACAGCTTCTGAGATTGGATTTAGGAAGTTAGGATTAGTGCTTAGACAGGATAAACCTGGGAGTGATTGTGTTCGTTCGTAACATCGGCATTTTAAATCTTTTAGCTATGTTCAACTCAAATAATTTAGTCTTCACTTCTTCATCGTTTTGTCTGCCTCGATCTGTAATATTTTAAAATCTAGACTTCTCAATACTTGGATTCTTGGAAAATCTTTGCGTCCTGACCTTTGAAAGGCTATTTATTTTGAGAATATTTAAGCATTAACAGGCTGCTTATGAATATGAGATCGTTTTAACAGGCTGCCTACCGTTAATAACAACATAATATGTCACAAATTCTTTGCTAAATACCTATAATAGTAAATAATTATTGCTAATACTGTATAATAAAAAATTGACTAATAGTCAATAATAACTAATAATCATTAATCATAAGTAATTAGTAGAGCTACTAATAGAATTTGGATGAAATGGTTTGGTCATTTTCATCGAATGAAATCATACAACATCTAGAAGAAATATTCTAAGAATCTGAACCATTTCATCCTAGATGGAACTTTGATGAACTGGTACCATTCAACCAACCAAACACATGACGATACCTGTCCTCTACCATCCCATCCACGTACCATATTCATGAACCAAACACTACCACATGGCTCCGTAGGTCTTTCGGATTGGTGTAGCAGGGTCCAAAATTATTTAGGTAGATGATTTGTCCACTATATTATTGATTAAAAAGGTTAATTAACTGTCCTTATAAAAATAATGAACAAATCTATCTTTTGAAAAAATAATGAACAAAAACAAATCCTAGCCCACAGGCAGCCCCCATACGGGTTGCAGGAGGAAGAACGGCACCAGCTAACGTGCCTAATGAACGGGCAGTGGATCCGGTTGCGTCTCTGTCTAAATTTGTCCCCCTGTTAACAAACACGCGCCCTTTTCGATAAAAAAAAAAACAAATAACGCGCCCTTTTCCTCCCGCTACTCCGTCTCCGACTACTCCGCTGAATTGTACTTCGCTGCCGGCGGCTCCGACTCAAACTCCGAGCAATCACGCGCGGCTGCCGTACCTCACCCTATCTTCCCTGGAGGCGGAATCGAAATCGATCATAAAAAAGGGAGGCCTTCCCCCTCCGATTCACGACCCTACAACTCCGCACTCCCCAATCGATCCCGTCCCGCTCCTCCGCATCAGATCCCGCGCCTCCCGATCCCGTCTCGCTCCTCGATTCGCCGAGATGGCCGCGGCGGCGAAGAAGAAGCTGCTGCTTCGGAGCGCGGAGGGGACGGTCCTCTTGGCGCCGGCGTGGGACGCGCGCCCCTTCGCCCATTTCCTGCCGCCGGTGGAGATGGCGGCGTCCACGCGCGCCCTTGAGGTGGTCATCGAACACTGGGCCATGCACCACTACTCCGACGGCGACCTTTCGGCGTGGGACGCGGAGTTCCTGCGCCGCGTTAGCGAGGACCAGGGCCTGCTGGAGGAGGCGCACGCCGCCGCTGTGCTCCTGAAGCGCCAGAGCTTGGTGGATCTGATCGAGCTCTTCGCTCGCTCGATAGCCCCGGCTGAGGGCCCCTGTCTCTGTCCTGATGAGGTGCCTGCTCCTGCACCAGCACCAGCACCAGCACCAGCACCAGCACCAGCAACGGCTCCTCGGAGACTGAGGAGGAAGGTCCCCGCCAACCGCGGCAGTCGGCCTATACTAAAAAGGAAGATCCTCACTTCCCGTGTCAAGAGGACTATTGCTTCGATCATGATCAACGGCGATCCAGCCAACACCTGAAGCTGACCGTGGCGATGCTGATGCGCCAAGGAATCCACTCTGCTATTCTACAGTCAGTATGTCGTTATGTTACTCTCTTTCGTTTACTGCACAGCTTAAGAGTCTTTACCTTCTGTTTCTTAGGGTTTTGCGCTTGATTAAGAGTATCGTGTTATATGAATCTTTATTAATCTGCAATAGGGTTATAGAAATAGTAGTAGAGTCTCCGGCATAGGTAGTGAGAGCACTTTGCGTGTGAAACAAAATTCACCTTTCCTTCAATTGCTTTAATTGACTTGAGGGTTAAGGTAGATAAGAGAATTTGAGATCCTAATCTAAAGCAAAAAAAAAAAAAAAGAAGAAAGAAAGAAATAATTCAACTATTGCAATGGTACGTGAGAGATGGAGCGTAAAACGCACTCTCATGGGCGAGATGGAGCGTAAAACGCACTCGCTAGGATTAACTCAAATAAAATCTCAATTACCACCCGAGTCAGTAGCAGGGAAAAGGACAAGGAAAGAATAGAGTGACGCATGCGGAGTAGCTGTAAGCTGTCCTATTCTGGAGACTCTGCTCAGCATTCTTTAACACTAGAGTTGATTAGTTTTGATTCCTGTACCATGGTATCTTTCTTAGTTAAAGTCTGCAATTTCCTTAAGTGATAGAAGTTGAAGTACTCTTGCTTATGTGGTTAAGCATTGGGAGTAGCTCGACTGACAAGTTTTATAGTAGTTGATGTAATACAATCCCCTCAGAGAATGGAATATATTATTAATATGAATGTGTCATCAAAATTTTCTCCATGTTTGCAGAGTAATGATATTTCGGAGTTGTTAACTTCCAATTGTGAAAATGTTCCATGTGTCTCTAACTTCCAACTGTTGAATATGATTTGTGCGTGTTGGGACATGTAAAAACAATCTACATGCAATCGGGACATTTTTTTTGTATTTTTAAACTTTGGAGGACAATTTTTGGCTTCTAAACAAACGTTTGGGGACAATCTAGGTTCTCGGGAACAATCCTTAGAACAATAACAATCTCTTCTCATTTTTCAAACTTTTTTAGCGCTTTAGAACATTTGTAAGCGTCTCGGGAGAATAAATTTTGCTCTAAACAATAGTCAAGCCGCCGTCTTTTTAGAAACCAAACTTTATAGCTGCAGTGGTGTCTTATACTATGTTACAGGGATAAGCAGACGTTAGTATCCCTACCTTAATTCGTTAAGAACATAAAACACAAATTACTAAATGGAAAAGCTCTTAATTTGAACCTGGAACAAGTTAGAGTTGAAGTGGCGACACTCATCAGTTCAGTTTCAAAAGACCACCTTCAGTATCTGCGCATTTCACTTAAACCAAGCACACACCACTAACATCGTGAACATTTGTAGCTTTCTTAGATTTTGCTATGCCGGAAATTAATATTAAATCTGAAGAAAATTCTTTACCTTCCAATCTCCATTATTGCTTCAGTATTTAAGATCAAGAACAGAGGCTTCTCTATCAGTTGTTAGTCTTGTAGGTAATGAGAAAGCTCTGAAGTACGACCTCTGACAGTTCACACCGTGTAGGACAAGTACATGTCAACTTGCAGAAAGCATTGAACCATATTCGCTTTGTTCAAGCCACAAGTATGAAAAAGAACATGCATTCAATTTACACAAGGTGTCAGTTGCACTTGTTTCGTTCTCTCAAGGTCTTCTAGCGAGTGAAGATGCTCAAACCAAGGATGCCATTAACATCAAGAACAGTAGAACAAGAACCAAGGCTTCTCCTGTCAGTTGTAGGTTTTGCAGGTAATGACAAAGCTCTGAATTATGACTGAGACAATTTAGACCATGTGGGAGTTGTGGTCCATGTGGGACTACATTGAAACATATTCACAAGTTTACATGATATAGCATTTTTTTTTTAGGGTTACATATATAGCATTGACATAACAAATTTGCTTGGCACCTAAAATAGAAGTCCTTAATTTGCAGCTGTGATTGTGCTATCAGTTTCAATTTGGGCAATCAATCTTGGTGAAACATTGCTGAAACAATTGAAGATTTCATGAGAGATTGGAGTCAGTATTAAAGTAGTTAATGGCTTGAAATTGAAACCTGGAACAGTTTGGAACTGATGTGCAGACACTCATCAGTTCAGTTTCAGACCAAACACGCCACTAACAACTTGGACAGCTGTTATAGATTTTGCTATTGCCTGAGACTCAATACTGACATTTTCTCTGTTATTCTTTTGAAAACTTTTGAAATATGACCTTCACAATACTGGATTGCTGGAAATTTTTTATTGCTTCAGTGTCTCAAGATCAGTAGAATACAACAACCGAGGCTTCTTGACGTGAACCGGCTGCGTTGATAGCTCAATCCGCCATGAAATCCGGCGAGGTCTCGCTGCGCGAGCTTGGGAGGGATAGGGTCGAGTTTTGGGTTCACCTAAGGGGGTCTTTGTTTTCCCTACCAGAAGCTTTTACAATAGATCCGACGCTCCTCGCACTCCGTAGAATGGATCCGACGCTTCTTACATTAACAAAAGTTGAAAGTCAGCTTTTAGTAGTGGAATCGAGAGAACGGTGACTTGCGCCGCCCACTGTGGCCCAACTAGGCGGGAAAAACTCAGCGGCAGCGGGAAAAACTCGGCGGGAAACTCAGTTGCGCGGGGGTGGGTCGGACTCGGACGGTGCGTGCGTGCGAGTTGACGTGGTCGAGATAGAATCGACCCGGCGCGACCGAGCGGGATATTAGGCAGGCACCGACTCTGTGCGGCGGGATAACAAACGTTTCTTCTCCCGTCCGCTTCGTCTCCGCCAAAACGCATCTCGAAATCCCACCGCTCGTCGCCATGGCGCTTCTCGGCTGGAAGAAGAAGCTCTTGCACGTGTTCGCCGGCACCGCCGCCGACGCCGAGCGCGACCACGTTCGCCTTTCCGCCAACGAATTGGGCACCCTCCTGCCGGAATTCGCCGAGGCGATGCTCAAGGCCGACGACCCAGCCAAGGCGAAGGCGATCCGCCTGTTGATAGAGGAGATCGCGTTGCGGTGGGCCGCGCCGCCCCCCATCGAATGGGAACGGCGCATGCTCGAGGAGCTCCGCGGCAAGTACTTCGATCCCACGTACCCCGCCGCCGTGGCCGAACTCAACGCGAAATACCCCTGCCCTAAGAAGCTGGAGCTCGCGCTGGAACTCCTCACCGAGGCGATGCAATTCACAAAGGAAGTGGACGCCCGCGAGGCGGAGGCTATCCACTTGTTGATTGAGGACATCAAGGCGAGGTGGCAGGGCACCAGCGGACGGCGGCGCACGCGGACTCGACGACGCCGCGCGAACCGATCCCGTCCGGCGGACGGCACCATCGGATACGTCGACAAGTCTCTTCTCCGACCTGATGATACGGCGGCGGCGATGCCCGCCACCAAGGAGATCCCCACGGCGCCGACGTGGGCCACGCGCCCATTGGCCCACACCCTGCCGCCGCTGAAGAGGGTGCCACCCGCTCGCGCACTCGAGAAGGTTACTGAACATTCGATGATGCACGGGAAGAATGAAGGCAACCTCTCAGATTGCGACATGTCGGACTGGGATCACCAGTTCGTGTGCCGTCTCGCTCAGGAGGAAGGACTGCTGGAGGAGGTGCACGCCGCCGCCGTGCAACTGAAGCGCCAGCAGTTGGCCGAACTTGTCACGCAATTCGCGTGTGCGACAGGACGGGCTGAGCGCGTCCCCTGTGATGTCGCTGCTGCATCATCGTCAACTGCTCCCCTGTCTGCCTGGACACTGACATGGAGGGTCCCTGCCGCCGCCAACCGTACGACTCAGCTTAAGATGAAAGTGAAGGGCCTCTTCTCCCGTGCAAAGAAGAATACTGTGCAGTCAAGCTCGATCACGCCACGCCAGCATCAGAAACTGACCTCCTCTAGTCAGTAATCAGTATCTTCTTCCAATACTCTTTCGCTTCCTGCTCAGCTAAGTGTTTACTTCAGTTGCTTTAAGGTTTTGCTTGCCTCTGCTGAGGAATTATCGTGTTATATTTGAATCTTGGTTAATCTGCAGTAGTGCTACAGAAATAGTAGCAGAGTCTCCGGTCTAGATGGTGAGAGCGCTTTACGTGTTGAAACGAAATTCACCTTGCCTTCATCTGCTCTATTTGACTTACGGGTTAAGGTAGGTAAGGAAATTTGGGATCCTAATCTAAAGCAAAAAAAAAAAAATGTTGAGTAAAAAACAAAAAATCAACTATTGCAATGGTACGTGGGGGATGGAGCGTAAAACGCACCCTCACGTGCGAGATGGAGCGTAAAACGCACTCGCTAGGATTAACCCAAATAAAATCCTAATTACCACCCGAGTCGATAGCAGGGGAAAAGGTAATAGGAATGAATAAGTGATAGACGTGGAGTTGCCGTAAACTGTCCTAGTTCCGGAGATTCTGTTTCATATTCTGTAAAACTGCTGTTGATTTACTTCGATTCATATAGCATCATATTTTCTTGGGTAGAGGTTGGTAATTTCCTTAATGTATAGAAGTCTAAATACTTTTGCTTTGTGGTCAAGCGTTCAGAGTAAAGGGATGGATGTAACAGAATCTTCTTGATGTAATGAATTCATTTGTGGTTGTTTAATGGAAATATTTCTCATGTTGGGCAGAATTATTTTATTCCTTTGCTTCTGATGATCTCTAAATCATTCAAATATGACCTCTATGCATTTGTGTATGTTCCAAACTTCATAGCGCTGCAGT
Source organism: Oropetium thomaeum (assembly GCA_001182835.1). Taxonomy (NCBI): domain Eukaryota; kingdom Viridiplantae; phylum Streptophyta; class Magnoliopsida; order Poales; family Poaceae; genus Oropetium; species Oropetium thomaeum. The sequence goes on from LFJQ01000034.1 coordinate 45,533, forward strand.
GGTGTCTTTTGTTTAATGAATTTACTGAATGCTTGTAGTTCGTTTGTAGCTCATGACAGGGACAGCCAGACGTTAGTACTACTCCTACCTCGATTGGTTAAGAACATAAAACACAAAGTAGTAAATGACAAAGCTCTTAATTGAAACCTGGAACAATAATTTAGAACTGATGTGCAGACACTCGTCAGTTCAGTTTCAAAAGACCATCTTCAGTATCTGCACATTCCACATGATATGAACAATTTAGAACTAATGTGCAGACACTCATCAGTTCAGGTTCAGAACACATACCACTAAGACCTGGGACAGCTCACACCGTGTAGGACAAGTACATGTCAACTTGCAGATAACATTGAAACATATTCACTTTCTTCAAACCAAGCTCAAGTATTCCTTTAAAAAACATGAATTTAATTTAAACAAGATGTTAGTTGCACATGTTTCGTTCTCTCGAGGTCTTCTACTGAGTGAAAAAGCTCAAACCAAGGACGTCATTAACATCAAGAACAGTAGAACAAGAACCGAGCCTTGTCCTCTGTCAGTTGTAGGTTTTACATGTAATGACAAAGCTCTGAATTATGAGCTGGGGCAATCTAGACCATGTGGGTGTTGTGGTCCATTTCTTATGTTTCTCACATTCCTATCATCTCTGGAAGTTCATGTCAACTTGCAGAATACATTGAAACATACTCATTTTGTTCAAGCCAAGCTCAAGTATGCAAAAACATGAATTTAATTTACTTGATATAGCATCAGGCAGAACAAAGTTGCTGCACAAATGATTAATTTCATACTCATATTGAGCACCTTGATATTTTTTTCTCTTTCTTTGTAAATCCTTAGTTCGCACCTAAAATAGAGGTCCTTAATTTGCAGCTGTGATTGTGCTGTCACTTTTAATTTGGGCATTCAATCTCTGTAAAACATTCCTGAAATAGTTGATGATTTTGATCAAACACTAAAAAAATTTTATGCATTCCATCCTCAACTGTGAACCTTATCGCCAAGATTCAGACATTGGAGTTAGCATTAGGAGTGCTTAGCAGGATAGACCTGAAATATCAAACACAAAGTAGTTAATGGCAAAGCTCGGGACTGAAAGCTGGAGCAGTTCGGAACTGATGTGCAGACACTCATCAGTTAAGTTTCAGACCACTTTCAGTATTAGCACATTCCACTGAAGCCAAGCACGCCACTAACAACCTGAACAGTTGTAGGTTTCTCCTCTAGATTTGTTATTGCCTGAGACTCAATCTGAAATCTTTTGAAATATGACCTTCACAATACTGGAATGCTGGAAATTCTTTGCGTTCTGACCTCTTTTATTGCTTCAGTGTCTGAAGATCAGTAGAACACAAGAACAGAGGCTTCTCTACTTTCAGTTGTTTGGTTTTGTCGGTAAAGCTCTGAATTGACCTGGGACAGTTCACACCATCACTGCTTCATACACTCACATTCCACATCTTTCACAAGTACTACATGTTAACTTTCAGATAATCATTTTGTTCAAAATAAGTAAAAGCAAATGTCAGTGTCCAATCTAATTTATCCAAATGTCACAGTTGCATCTGCTTCTCTGTCTCTCTGAGGCAATTGTTCTTCTATCGAGTGAAGGCGTAGAAGACGATGCCAGTGTAGATGAGCATGGCGGCGGGCACGAGCGTGACGAGCGGCACGACGGCGGCCCAGGTGGCGGACCCGCAGCCCAGCCGGCCGAGCTTCACCTGCACCATGTTGACGAGGGCCATCATGAGGAACCCGCACCCGAGCACGGACCCAGCGGCGGACGCCAGTATCCCGACGCGCAGCGCGGCGCGGTTGATCCGCGCCGTCCGGACAGGCGAGCGGTGGTGGTGCGTGTAGGTGCGGACGATCTGCTTGAGGCAGAGCGCGACGATGCTGGAGAAGAGGAAGCACGCGAAGGCGAGCACGTGGAACGAGACGAGATCGGACAGCTGGGCGCCGTCCCCGGCCACACAGGGCTCGCCGTCGTGGTCCGCGCCGTCGGCAAGGCCGGGCCCATCGGAGGAGGGGCGCCACGCGAGGCCGACGAACGTGGCGAAGGTGAAGAGCGAGTTCACGTTCACGATGCCGTCCAGCGCCGTGACGTGGATGCTCGTGCCGCCAGCGGCGCCGGTAGCCACGTCGCCGCCGTCCATGGGCTTCGTGGTTCCTGTGTTCTTGATTATGACTTGTTCTTCGTATCGTGATTTCAGAGCAAGAGGATGGTCTGATACGTACTGCACCATCTTAGCGAATTTAGAGGATCGGCCGGTGAGCATGTGCATGGTAAGGTAACTAATTAAGGTCTCTCACCCCGACTAGCTCCTTCGCAAGTTCAGGCAAATTCCATCAGTTACCTGCGTTCTGGAATTTGAAGAACTGCTGAATTCCCTTCATTCTGATTGCTTCTCACTGAACGTGATGTTAGAGCAGAGTCAGGGTTGAAGCCACTGAAACAGATGCTATGTTCAACTGCAACGGCCATCTTTGAGCTCGTGCTGGCTGGATCTGGTGGATGATATCAAACCTCCCCGAGTTCATGGTGATTAGATGCGGCTATGTAACTGTGTTGCCACCGCCATCTCTGAGAGCACGTAAGGTTATTGTTCGATTTTAAACCTGATTTAATAGACCATTTAATTTTTGTATTGGAATATCTGGAAACAGAGTCTGACCTTAGAAAAAAGGTTTCAACAGGATTGTAGACTTCAGGCTCCTAGATTCAAGCTAGCTGAAGTCTGTCTTCCTGGAAAAATGGAGCCTGTCTTCCTTTCTTGGATATATATCGTCTTTCAAAGTTTTCTTGATTTGGTCACTCGTGTGAGTGTGACTGCTGCTATTGTAGTGGAGTTGGTAGTGTTGGAAGTGTTCGACAGGAAGAGATTTAGGAGCTCTCACTGTCAGTGGATGTGGGTTAGAGCCGGTGCCAAACACGTGCGAGTTGGAAGCATTCGCAAGTTCCAAGTTGCGCGATTCGCGTGCTCAAACATCAAGAACACACATTTTGTTTACAAACATCACTAGCATTACTCCCTACTACTACACACTGAATCGAAAGCAACATATGGATGCCACTCGAGCTACTACTGGCAGATCTGGTTTGGTTGAGGCCTTGAGCTGCAATGCTAGCGGGTGAAGGCGTAGAAGACGATGCCAATGTAGATCAGCATGGCGGCCGGGACGAGCGTGACGAGCGGCACGACGGCGGCCCACGCGGCGGACCCGCCGTCGCCGCACCCGAGCCGGCCGAGCTTCACCTGCACCACGTTGACGAGCGCCATCATCAGGAACCCGCACCCGGCGACGGATCCGACGGCGGACGCCAGGATCCCGACGCGCAGCGCGGCGCGGTTGATCCGCGCCGTCCGGCCGACGACGGAGGAGGAGGCGGAGGAGGAGCCGGTCCGGTGCGGGTAGGTGCGGACGAGCTGCTTGAGGCAGAGCGCGACGAGGCTGGAGAAGAGGAAGCACGCGAAGGCGAGCACGTGGAAGGAGACGAGGTCGGACTCGGCGCGGTCCCCGGCCGCGCAGGGCTCGCCCAGGCGGTCGGCGCCGTCGGCGATGCCGTCGGAGGAGGGGCGCCAGGCAAGCCCGATGAAGGCGGCCAGAGTGAAGAGCGAGTTCACGTTCACGATGCCGTCCAACGCCGTGATGTGGATGCTCGTGCCCCCGCCGCCAGTGCTCCCGCCTCCGCCGCCGCCGCCCGCTGCGATGTCGGTGTCCATGGTTTCTTTTCTTGGTTGGTGAAGAACGGGCGAATGGGGATCCTACTGCCAGGCAGGGATAACGCTTGCCCTTGCCTTGTCGGTGAGACGGTGGCCGCTTGCCGCGTGCCGCGTGCGCGTATCTGAGCTGGGTGCTGGGTTGCCTTCTTTGCCTAGCAGAGCGCTGTGTGTAGTCCTACGTCCTACCTCCGTCCCAATAGTATTTCTATATTTTCTCAAAATCAAATCTTTTCAATTTTGATTAGCAATACTATTCTATCAATGGCTAATCCCCCATTAATATTTGAAATGTGTACTTCATTTGTTTTCGAATTCTCTTGTAACATGCATCAAATAGTAACGAAATTTGGATGGGACGTCAACAAAACTAGGTAATACCGCCCCTCCCTGTCGTTGTTTATTTTATGTACATGTATGCTCCAGATTGGAAATGAATGATTTTAATGTTTTTGCGGAACGGCACCGTACCTTTGGCGGGAATTGGCTTGAATTCAACTGCAATCAGCAAATTTCCCATATATCAATGAATAATTTGTTTTTTCTATATAATAGCTTGGAACTAGTTTATGTTCTATCTAATAGGTTTGTTTTAACGTTTTTTTGTCATATAGATATACTCGAATCAATATACGTTTACATTTTTTTTTTATGTTAGAAGAGGATTGTATAGTCAATATCAGTCTAGACACCATTACACGTGTCTATAGGAGCATGTCGGTGTCGAGCGAGAATAGGTGTGCTAGCACCGAGCTTGTGAAGGGCACGCCAAACTCGAGTGTGGCAGGAGTGGGTGCTTTGTTGTTGTCTTGTCGCACTTGAGAGAAGGGGGCTATGGTTTAGACCCTTGGCTGCATGATGGAGCGGGAGGACTGTAGAGAGGGCGACACCAGCGGTGAGATCTTGGCACGTAGCGGGATTTAGCGATGTCTAGGCAGAACGAGAGATGATTAGGGTGGAGGAGTCTGAAAAAAGTGGGGTATGCTTGAGTTTAATGGAGAGTGGGGGAGGCGGCGGCTTAGTAAACCTAGAATGTCTTCTTGTTTATATACTGTGTTAACTTAGGACCTGTATCAGTAGAGTATGCATGCATAAGTGAAAGAGGTCCTAGAAGGTTTGGATTTGTATCTTTTGAATTGAGGAAAAAAAATTTACATGACTTATAGTTTATGTGAGGGGCACTACAATATTCTGAATTTGTATTGTAGCAAAACATTTAAGATTATCGTGTAGCATGAATTTTACTGTTTGAGATGCATTGTGTCATTTGATATTGTCCATTGATTTTGGATCGGATGGTTGCAAATTGATGTAATTTATGATACAATATTTGCTCTGAATTTTCACCTTCAATTGAGGTGAGACCCTGATCTGATCCAGATGGCCAGAGAAAAAAAAATGCATTCATGATAATGCCGAGCGACGATTTGTTATTTGAGGAGAGCTTGATTAATGTCACTCGGCAACAGCTTTTTTCTTATCAGGGTCTCAGGGATTACAAAAGAATCTAGCTAGCCTTTTTATACTTGATGACGTACTGATCGAGGTAAACGTGTTGATCAAAATGGTTTTATGGTGGGTCCCAAAGTGTATCTGGTGTATGTTCTTCACGTGGAAATAAAAAATGATAGCGTATTAAAATCTAATAGTGATAGTTTATACCTAGAAAGTGTCAACAAGAAAAAACAATAAAGGTAGTACTTTATTGTGTATTAATAATTATTACTACCTCCTTTTTAAATTGTTGATCCTTTTTAGTATAAATTTGTATTAAAAATTTAATACACAATAAAGTACTACCCCCTATCATCCATCCACATGGCACAAAATTTTGTATTTTCTAATAAACTTAGTAGATTTAAAATTTTTGAATGGTAGAATTCAAAAAATTTATTAAAAAACTATTAAAAATATTTATTTGATGTTAAATCTACTAGAACATGATTTTTCGTGGTATAATTCAAAATATTTAAAATTCAAAATTTCCAGAAAATCAAAATGTTTTTAATATATATCACAAAAGTTGAAAATATTTTTGAATTATGGATTTTCAAAATTTTCAAATCAAAATTATTATTATAAGTTTCAAATTTGAATTTCAATATTGTTAAATTTTCTCATGAATTAAATGTTCCCTTAGATTTGAAATAAAAATATTCCAAGTTTTACCATTAATTTGTTCAAATAAAATTTCATTAAAATTTTATATCTAATACAAAAAAATTTTCCATGTGGGATGGATGGTGTGGGTGTGTGTGGGTGGGTGGGGGGTTTGAATTTGTGATAAATCATTTTATGGGGGCAATATCAAACTAGAGTAATTTTATAGGTGGATTTTTACAATTATCTTTTTTTTCGAAGAAAGAATATAGCAAAATTATTTGGAAGGCAAATATAATAGACTTGTTTCAAGGTTTAAAAACATCACGACAAACTTGAAAACTCATCCTGTGGAGCCTGGCGAAATAGGAAAGAGCAAGAAGCCTCCCACGCATTTCTGGGACTATTACTGTGGAGAACCGGAGATGCAGTATCTACTACCCCGCCCCCAGCACCCACGCTATTATAAACTCTATGTGAACGTTGAATTAAATCTCCCTTGTTACTTAATGCCTCCGTTTTTAAATATAGTTACAGTTAACATTGATCAATAACTTTGACCATTTATTTTATTAAAAAATTATTCAAATATGTCAAATAAAAAGTCATGTTTTAAAAAAATTTTATTGATAAATAAATCAAATTATAAAAAGATTATAATATTTTTCATACTTTTGAATAAAATAAATGGTCAAATTTGACGGTCAAAATCAACTATAACTATACTTAAAAAATAGAAAGAGTAATAATTAGGTTCAGAAGTTGGTACACCAAAATCGCATTCAAAGAGAGCCGCGCTGATGTACGCCCACCGCGCGCCGATCGTATATATACTACATCAAAGCAATGGAGTAATGGCTGCGTGGCTGTAGCTTGCTAGTATTATTAGTGCACTGACCAACAACCGTGTGGCGACGACGATGGCAGGGGCAACCACTCCGGCGAGCTGCGAACGCCGCCGGCGCGTGCTGATGTTCCCGCTGCCGTTCCAGGGCCACATCAACCCGATGATGCAGCTCGCCGGCGCGCTGACGACGCACGCGCGGGGTGGCCTCCTCGACATCACCGTGTTCCACGCGGCCTTCAACGCGCCCGATCCGGCGCGCCGGCCGGCTGGCTACCGCTTCGTCGCCGTCGGCGAGCCGTCAGGCGACCTGATCCCGTCGGGCAGCGACCAGGACTTCGTGGGCGCCGTGGCGAGGATCAACGAGCGCCTGGCGGACCCGTTCCGCGGCCTCCTGCGCGAGGAGCTCGCCGCCGACGACGCGGAGGGCGGCGAGGCAGCGTGCCTGGTGGTCGACTCCAACTTGCGGGGGATGCAGACGGTGGCGGAGGAGCTCGGCGTGCCAACGTTCGTGCTGCGCACCGGCGCTGCCGCCAGCCTCGTCGCCTACATGGCGTTCCCAGCGCTCTGCGACAAGGGCCTCCTCCGGCCGTCAAGCCAAGGTGATTCATTCAGCACTAAAACTCTTGTCGTCTAGCAATGTACTTATCGGATTGGGATATAGACGGCCAGATGGGCATCAGCCACGGTCAGTTTGTTTTTTTTTTTTCCGGCCCAAGCACGGAACGTTCGATGGCCATCTGCTTGCACCGGCTACTAAGGCCGTTATAGGCTTACGGGTGACCGTCCCATATTGAGCAAAAGTTTTTGATTTACAATCTTCAGTTAAAAGTTCATGAGGATTCGTCTGTTGATAGTTTGAGAACACGAGTTTAAAGTCTTGGATTCCTTATTCATCATTTGCTTCTGTTAATAATTTATGAGATCATCACTTGCTTATGCCTTTTGTACTCCGTAGATCAATCTCAGTGGGACATGCCACTAGACGAGCTTCCACCACTTCGGCTGAGAGACATGGTGTTTTCCACTGCCACGCCGCATACAGATATGCACAAGTGTCTGGAACGTGTGGTTGAGTCTTCAAGGTTTTCTTCAGGCGTCATCCTCAACACTTTCCATGATCTCGAAGAGCCAGAGCTCTATAAGATCGCCAACGGCCTCGACGTTCCCACATACGCAGTTGGGCCACTCCACAAACTCTCTTCAGGAGTCGAAAGCAGCTTGCTAGCGCAGGACCGGACCTGTTTGAACTGGCTCGACACACAAGAGGACGATTCCGTTCTGTACGTGAGCTTCGGGAGCTTGGCGTCAATGGAGGAGAAGGACCTGCTGGAGACAGCATGGGGCTTGGCCAACAGCCAAAGGCCATTTCTCTGGGTGATCCGGCACAACTTGGTTCAATCGTCCGCGCAGCAACAGGGGGCGGCGATCCTGCTTCCTGACGGTTTCGAGGAGGCAACGCGCGGTAGGGGATTGACGGTGTCCTGGGCCCCGCAACAAGAAGTTCTGGGACATCGTGCCGTTGGTGGCTTCTGGACACACAACGGATGGAACTCGACGCTGGAGAGCATATGTGAAGGCGTGCCGATGATCTGTAGGCCTCACTTCGCCGACCAGATGATAAACATGAGGTACGTGCAGGAGGTGTGGAAGGTAGGGTTTGAGCTTCAAGGTGAGTTGGAGAGGGCGAATATCGAGAGGGCTGTCCAACGGTTATTTTCTGAGGAAGAAGAAGGAAGAGAGATGAGGCAAAGGACAAAAACACTGAGGAACAAAGCTGTCGAGTGCATGGAACAAGGAGGGTCCTCAAAAACTGCAATTGATATGTTGCTTAAGAGCATGATGTCGTTTTAAACTTTTTCCTGTTTTAACTTTGTTGTTACATTTGCGACGTTAGCAAATTCTACACCTCAAGTAACAAGGTAAACATATCATGCCAAATGACAGCAACTCTGCATATTGAATCGATAGTGACAAAAAAATTGTTACAACCTGTAGTATAGTATGTCTGAAAAACCTATATATAGCTGCTGCGTCCTTATAGCGAAGCTTTGCTTTCTAATGGCCTCATGTGAATGTCATGATTTACGATGGCTAAAAAAATACTAAAAACAAATGTGACTTATATGCTCTCAACGTGTTAATTATGCATGGATATTAATTTGTCAGTACGCTCTGATCAATTTCCTTTTTTGCAAATTCAAAATTGAGTCTGTTAGAATTTGTGGCACGGGTTGATTCAGGGATTGGGGTTCGTTGGAGCTTTGATCATGTAGAGGATCGGCACCTTAATTAGTTTGTGTGTGTCAGGGGAATCATTTGAGCAACCACCGTCAAAAGAAATGCAACTTCTTCGAAGTTAAATGACAATTTTGCATGACGAGCTCCTACTTGAAATCCAAAACTGTACGTCACCCCCGATGCGAGACCTCGCTTTAGTAGGATACATGATTTGTCGCCGGAGGCAGATTAGGACTAATTATTAGCGGCGATGAGCGAGGCCTCTCTGATCTAGTACGAGACGGCGAAAGATGGGCAACGTTTGCGGTTTGTTGTTGGGAGTTGGGACCAAATGGCAGCTTGCATTGGGGCACGTCACGTCAGTTATCGTACGCTTGGCGCGGTGTTCTTGTCGTTGCTGAGGCATCAATCGTTTTGGCACTTTGTCATTTGCAGCTGCTGCCGTTTACTTCAACTACCCGCCAGTTACTCCTACAGAGCACACAAGCCACCAACAACGAGCTGACCACCGCACGTACTCCATGGCCGCAGTCCAGAAAGCTCGGGGCTCCAGAGACGGCGGTAACGTCTGCGGCGGGGGACCGCGGCATCAGCAGCGAGCGCGCCGCCGCGTGCTGGTGTTCCCGCTGCCGTTCCAGGGCCACATCAACCCGATGCTGCAGCTCGCCGACGCGCTCCAAGGCCGCGGCGGCCTCGCCGTCACGGTCCTCCACACCCAGTTCAACACGCTGGACCCAGCGCTTCACCCGGACTTCGACTTCGTCGCCGTGCCCGACGGCGTGCCCGCCGAGGTTGCCGCCGCGTCGTCGGGGACGAACGTCATCGAGATCATCCTCGCCATGAACGAGGCCATGGAGGCGTCCACAGCCGTCGACCGGGTCCTGGCGTCGGTCATCGCGGACCAGGGCCCCGCGTGCCTCTTCATCGACGCCAACCTGCTCGCAGTACAGAAGGCCGCCTCGAGGCTCGGCCTCCCGACGCTGGTGCTGCGCACCGGCAGCGCCGCCTGCTTGGGCTGCTTCCTCGCCTTCCCCAAGCTTTACGAAATGGGCTACCTGCCACGCCAAGGTCAGTTACGTACGAGTGCCAAAATTCATAGAGAATTCCTCTAGAAATGATTCTTATTGTCGCTATCTGAACTTTTAAGGATGACTTTAATGACAAGACTGTGTGAAATTAACATTTGATTGTAGGGGAAGCATATGAACTCTAACTATGAACCATAATTAAGTATGTCCCTGCATCATAACTTCATGAACTCTGTCTGTAATTTCAGACTCCCAGCTCCACCTGCCGGTGAAGGAGCTGCCGCCGCTAACAGTACGGGACCTCTTCTTCTCCGTAGACAGCAGCCACGAGAAGGTGCGCAGAGTCCTCGCTCGCATAACCGAAACGGTGAGAGGCTCCTCCGGCGTAGTCATCAACACGTTCGAAGCTCTGGAGGCCAACGAGCTCGAAAGGATCCGCAGCAACAGCGAGCTCGACGATCTCCTCATGGTACTCGCCGCCGGGCCTCTCCACAAGCTCTCCTCCACGAGCACCGGGAGCAGCCTGCTCCATCAGGACTACAGCTGCATCGAGTGGCTGGACACTCGGCCCGCGAGGTCCGTGCTGTACGTGAGCTTCGGAAGCTTGGCGTCCGTGAACTCCGACGAGTTCTCGGAGGTGGCCTGGGGGCTGGCCAACAGCGGCCAAAGTTTCGTTTGGGTGGTTCGACCAGGAATGGTGAATAATGGTCCGGAACTGCTGCCGGAGGGATTGGATGCTGCCATTGAAGGTCGAGGTAAGGTGATCCGGTGGGCGCCGCAACAGGAGGTGCTGGCGCACCAGGCAGTTGGCGGCTTCTGGACTCACAACGGTTGGAACTCGACGCTCGAGAGTATCAGTGAGGGAGTCCCGATGTTGTGTAGGCCGCATTCCGCAGATCAGATGATGAACGCGAGGTACGTGGAGAAGGTGTGGGGAGTCGGGTTCGAGCTGGAAGGTGACTTAGAGAGAGGGAAGATCGAGATTGCCATCAGAAATCTCATGAACGGGAGGGAAGGAGCAGTGATGAGGGAGAGAGCAGGGGAGCTTAAGCTGAAAGTACTTCAGTGCTTGGAAACCTATGGGTCTTCTAACGTTGCCATTGATAAGTTAGTAAACTACATACTATCCTTGTGAATTTCCAGTATGTTGTTGTTTATGAGAGGTGGTCGTTTGCAACTAACTGATCGGCAGAGATACTCCTATCGATGTACATACCCCAATGAAACAATTTGTATGAATTATGCTCTCGTTCACCTATTTTTTTATTTAATATATTATGGTTTCGCCTCATTTTCCTTTTAATAATATACTGTTATGGTTCCTGGTTGCGTATATGTCTTCTCTTGACTGATGGTATGGTGATCTGTTTTTTAAAATATGGACGTCTTTGCTCGCAAAAAAAAAAAGGACGTCATGGATTTTCAACATACTTTTTTCTCATTTGTCTTACTACAAAATTTAATGTAGTACAAACATTTGACCTATACTTGACTTTTTTAAGCAAAGGACAATTGTAACTTCGGTCATTCATCTGGGCGCAAGAAAATTCAACAACAGAATATATATACTACCTTCGCACTTAAATTGTTGTCTTTAAGTTTAGTTTGTTTTAAAACTAGGATGTTGCCGTAACAACAACAACAAAAATACGGGGGCTAGTATACCATTAACAAGCTGCCCACTAATGGAATTTCTCAGATATCAGATCTCACATGGGAACCTGACTCCTGCGTCCAAGGAGACTCCTGCCTCCATTGTTGGAGATCCGTGAATAATCAACGGTTGCCGATTTCTACCTCCGTTCGGATTGGCCATCGTCACTTATGACGGCATTGTTCTCATTTCACATCAGTTTCATCTCTGGCAGGTGTAAGAGCACCGAAATCAGTGACTTTTGCGAAGTTTCCTGCAAGCTTCTTGGACCAATCAAACTCTAAAAAAAAACTTCTTTGACCAATAACTGGTCAAAACCAGCCGGCGTCCTTGACAGAGCACCGGCGCCGTCGATAAATACCTAGTACTACTATATTTACATCGCGAGCTAGATCACCGCTATAATTAATCTGCAATCATCCTAACAGCAGCCGGGCGACGAGAATGGCAGGCGGAGGAGGAGCAGACAGGCGACGCGGCCGTGTCGCGGTGTTCCCGCTGCCGTTCCAGGGTCACCTGAGCCCGATGCTTCAGCTCGCCGGCGCGCTGCACGCGCGCGGGCTTGCCGTCACCGTCCTCCACACGGCCTTCAACGCGCCGGACCCCGCGCCGCACCCGGCCTTCTCCTTCGTCGAGGTGGCCGACGCCATTCCGGCTGGCGTTCCCGGCGGGAACGGCATCGCCAAGATCCTCGCCCTGAACGCGGCCATGGAGGCGTCCGGGCGAACCCGCGACGCGCTCGCGGCGCTCCTGGCGAAGGAGGACGGGCTGTCATGCGTGGTCATCGACTCCACCCTCTCCGCCGTGCAGAAAGCCGCCGCCAGCCTCGGGCTGCTGACGCTCGTGCTGCACACCGGCAGCGCGGCCACCCTCCGTTTGTTTAGGTCCTACGACATGCTCCACGACAAGGGCTACTTGCCGGCGACAGGTTTGTCCTAAGTAGTATTCTTTTTCAACGGTAATGAACTAGAATTATTGGATCCTTGCAGTCATATTAATTCTTGTACTGTATATTGTTTCAGACTCCAACCTAATTGTACCCATTAAGGAGCTGCCGCCACTACAAGTGAGGGATTTGTTTGACCCAAGCAAGCTCCCCAACAAGGAAATCGGCCAGAAGATCCTGAACCTAGCGACGGGAACAATGGCCGACTCCTCAGGTGCAATCATCAACACATTCGAAGATCTTGAAGCTCACGAGCTTGACATGGTTCGGGTTGAGCTCCGAGGCAGTGGCAGAGGAATCCCAGCCTTCGCCTTAGGTCCGCTTCAAAAGCTCACCTCCACTTCCAGCGGTGGGGAGACGAGCCTGCTCAGCCCGGACCGCACTTGCATCGAGTGGCTGAACACGCAAGCTCCAAACTCCGTGCTGTACGTGAGCTTCGGCAGCGTGGTTCACGTGACCCAGGACGAGTTTCTGGAGATCGCTTGGGGCTTGGCGAACAGCGGCAAGCCATTCCTGTGGGTGGTTCGCGATGGCCTCCTCGCCGGCGTCGAGAAGACAGAGCTGCCAGAAGGGTTCGAATCCACGGTGCAGGGTCGGGGGGTGGTGATTGATTGGGCGCCGCAGCAGGAAGTTCTAGCCCACTCTGCCGTCGGCGGGTTCTGGACGCACAGCGGGTGGAACTCCACCCTAGAGAGCATTGTCGAGGGGGTACCGATGCTGTCGAGGCCCTTGTTTGGAGACCAACTTGCAAACGGAAGGTATGTGCAGGATGCGTGGAAGATTGGGTTTTTATTGGAAGGTGTCATGGAGCGAGGGATGATCGAAGCGGCGATTAGGAGGTTGATGGAAGGAGATGAGGGAGCCGAGGTCAGGAAAAGAGCAAAAGATTTGAAGGAGAAGGCTCGGCTGTGTATGGAGAGTAATGGATCTTCTCAGGTTGCTGTTGATCAGCTAGTTGATCACATACTCTCACTTTGATAAACTAGCTACTGGATATCTGTTACGTGTTTTGTAGCACTATTTGCAGCATGGGGGCGATGATGTTGTAGCTCTGGCCTTTTTTTTTTTTTTTCAAACAAGGTGGGTTGACGTTTGATACGTTCGTCGTAGCATAGTTTCAAATGTCATACTACAGTGTGTGCTTTACACTACTTAGGTCCAAATTGACACATAGGATTAGGTTTGTTGGATTTCTTGACATTATAGCAATTTAAACAGATTTCTTCCTCCTTTTTATGATTTTAGCCATAGAGATGACTAATTTGTCTTTACATTGGATGCACTCAAGAACAATGTTCTGGCTTGACTATTCCAGAGTTTCCACAAATGGTACTCTGTCACTAGCATCAGTTAGGCATATTCCGCATCCCAACATGACAGGCAGCAGGAAGAGCTAGTTGCAGAACACAGCCAAAATTTACCGTGTCACTGCAAATTTATCGTGTCACTGCAAACTCGTATAATATGGTGTCTAACATAGGAAGAAATATAACTATTTATGCAAATATTAACGTTTTATGTCATTATTCTGAACTGGTTGTTATATATATATATATATATTTCACCCTGGGTACTGAATATCACTATCCAGGTCCAAACTATAAATATTTACCACAATCGTAAAATGTTTATATTTTCATAACTTTATATTGTCCTTCCTTTTTATCTTCCTTCGATTTGGTATTATATACATTTGTTAGTTGAGACATTTCATGACTACGTAAAAAATATAATTTTGGATCCATGTTAGATATTCTTTTTGAAACCCCATGAATGGCCATGAAAATCTTTAAAGTTTTACAGTCATGAAATACCAACATGTGTAATCATAAAGAGTTGTTTTGTTGAGACATAAAAACTAGTGGTTATCGTAAAAACCTGATATTGTTTTTACTATTAAAACTTATGACCACAAAAATCAGTAATGCTTCACAATAAAATGAAAAGGTATTTACGAGCCTATATATACTCATGAACATGAAAACCTTGAAGCTATATATACTCTTAAAAGTATGAGCATTTTACGGTCGTGGTAAATAATATTTCTAATAATAAAAACAAGTTTAACGATCGAATAAATTTTTATGGTTTGTAACAATATTTTTTACTTACTTATATAATGTCCCAACTAGCAAATGACAATAATACCAAACAGAAGGAGGGTAAAAAAAAATACCAGCATGTGTCATCATAAAGACTTGTTTTCTCTAGACATAACAACTAGTGGTTACCTTAGCATATCGATACAGAAATTTTGCTTCGTCAATGCACAATCTTTACACTTAACACTTTCTTTTATGGAAAACGCAAGAGAACTACATTTTATTATACATAATGTTTACATATAACACTCAAGAACTAAAAGTTACAATCTGTGGAATGATCTAAACCAACATCATACAAGTCAAATCGTCAATCGTCAATTAAAACAGTAAATACCGGTACATGTCTGCAAAAGCTGCACGGTGCTTGTTTCTTTAGGTTTTTATGCAACGGTAACTCATCTATCTATAGTAACCACCAATTTTACAATTTGATTACTAATAATTTCTTGCAAACAAAAGACGCGTTAGGAATATTTTTGTGCACTAGATTGTTATAGTTGTGCGCTGGAGATTTTATACACTGTATATGCACTATGCAATCATATGTCTTACCGTAAAGTATTTTAGTTTATGGTGACAACTACCTTTGAAAGTAAAAAGTTTATCGTCCAACCATAAATATTTAATAAAATCATAAAAAGAAATTTTTATAGTAAATTAATATAGGTTTTATGGTCAAAACTCATGACAGTAAAAAACTTTAGTTACTTTAGTAGTAAAAGGCATATAATTTTTATGGTTTGAAATAACATTTTTTACGTAGTCATATAATCTCACAACTAGCAAGTGCCTATAATACCAAACCAAAAGAGAGCAAAACAATACTGATCATGATGAAAATATGAACACTTTATAGTCATGGTAAATACTATTTACAGTTGTATAGACCAATAAAATGATCAAATATAATTTTATAGTTTGAAACTATATTTTTACATATGTTTCAACTAAGAAATGCCTTCAATAGAAAATCGAAGGGGGTAAAAAACAAGTACAAAAGATCATACGTAATAAAAATATGAATATTTTACGGTCATGGTAAATAATATTACAATTTGGACCTAAGTGCTGAATAGCTTATTCAGTATCCAGATCTAAACTGTAAATCTTATTTATCACAACAGTAAAATGCTCATATTTTTCATAGGTCCGCTGTACCTTTTTTATCCTCCTTCGATTTGGTGTTAGAGGCATTTGCTAGTGAGATATTTCATGAGTATTAAAAAATATAGTTTCAGACCATAAAAATTGTATTCTATCATATCATTGACTTGTAAATCTGTAAATATTATTTATCAATCTCGTAAAATGTTCATATTTTCATCACTGTCCATAAATTATTACATCCTTTTCATTCTAGGACAACAATTTACTATCAAGCGCAATGATCATAAAAATTATTATATATTTTCAACATTTTACTCCTGTAAACATATCTTCATTTTACAAATATGATTACATAATTTTATGAACAAAAATTGTTATATGATTGGTACAAAACAAAATATTTACAGTTGCATGGTAGGGATTTTATATGCACTTCACATATATGCTACTTGTTCCATGGCCACATTATTTGAAACCAAAATACTTATCATGGACTTGACAAGTGTTTCTATCACAAATGAATTGGTTCAATAAAAATGTTTTCATGAAACATAAAAAAAAAAGTTTTTTTTATATCGTTGCGCTTGATAGTAAAATGTTATCGAAAATAAAAAATATTTTACAACAATAAGTAAATCGATGAGCTTGAACATTAAAGTATGTAATAATTTACGGTTCTAAATAATAGGTAAAAATATGTAATAATATTTACGGTCCGTAATAGTTTCAAATAATAGGTAAAAGAATGTAATAATATTTACGGATCATGATGAAAATATGAACAGTTCACGGTCATGATAAATAATATTTGTAATGCTTAAAACCAATAAAATATTTAAATATAATTTTTATGACTTGAAACTATATTTTTACGTACTCATAAAATAATTTTTATGGTCCCCACACTAAATAGTAAAATATTGTCCTATAATGAAAAATGTTTTATGACAATGATTAAATTGATGAGCACGAACAGTGATAAAAATATAAATATTTTATGGGAGTGATAAATAATATTTATAGTTTAACAAGCCAATGAAATGATTGAATACAATTTTTATGGTATGAAAATACATTTTTTACGTATTAATGAAATATCTCACTGGTAAATGCCTCTAATATTAAATCGAAGAAGGATAAAAAAAAGATACAGGGAACCTTTGAAAAATAGGAACACTTTAGGGTCGTGATAAATAATATTTACAGTTTAGACCTGGGTACTAAATAAACTATATATATATATATACATATATATATATATATATATATATATATATATATATATATATAGGGTAGGGTTATTGGCATCCTGGTCCAAACTATAAATAATTACCACGATCGTAAAATATTTATATTTTCATCGTAAAAATAGATGGTGCCACTAAGCGAGCCTTGATTGATCAGATGCCCAATTTATCCCATCCGAAAGCATATTTGAAGCGCACGTAGGTGGGATGGGTTGTTTTTACTTTTTTTTTTCTTACTAGTTAGCTTATCATGTATATTTTCCTAGTTTTTAGATTTCAAACTTATAAAACCTGTTAGCTATGATCGTAAAAGCTTAATCGTTATGCCAAAGAATTCAATAAGCATCGGAAAAAGTCAATTGAAAACTTTTTTTGTAATCATACACATTTGGCTACAGTTCGACATATAAAATCTTTGTTTGATTTGCTTTTACCAAAGTCGGATTCAATCTAAAGAATCGTGGTTGTACTTCTATTTCGTAAAAACATTCAATCAAAAATTGTATTTTAAGTGTAGAAAGATATATGAATAGTAAATTTTTAATTCAAAGAGATCTCTAAACCCTCCCATATAAAGCTGTAACAAGTTTACATCACCTGATATATCAACTTTTCGTTGGTAAGGATTTGGTGCCATGGTAAAATAATTTTTTTTCTATAAACATAAAAGGACTTACAAATTATAAACATTAGGCTTGCGGCTAAGTAGTTTGCAAAAAACTGTCATTATTCGTAATAGTTTTTATAGTTTAAACTTGTAAAACCTGTTAGCTACACTCGTAAAAACTTGACCGTAATTCCAAAGGATTCAATACGCGTCTAAAAAAAATTGAATTCAAAACTGTTTTTTATAATCTGACACACTTGGCTGCAATTCAACATGTAATCTTTGTTTGATTCGTTTCTATCAAAGTCGGAGGTATAAAAGCGTGTTGTAATAGGTGTGTTTTTGTACTTATAGTCTCAAAGATGTGTACTTTAATTGCAGATTTATGTTCATTGTGTAAAACGTTCATGCACCCGCAAAAACTGGTTTTAATTGAATTTTATATGCACCACACGTGGGTTACTTGTTTTCGCATAGTTGTTTGATAGTCACCATTATACTGTGGAACTATAATTAGTTTTCATCACAAATTAATTGGTTCTTTAAATACGTTTTCTTGTAAACGTATAATAATATTAGTTTTAGATCACACCGTTTTATAGTAAAGAATAAATTTTTTTTACAATAACAAGAAAATTGATAGCATGGTAAAAGTTTATACAATTTTATGCCAAAAGTATGTTTTTATGGTGAAGAAACTGTTTTGGTGTCGTGGCAAAAAAAATATTTTCTATAAAAAAACGTTTAGCAATAAAAATTTTATAGTTTGTTGATTTTTTTTATTTTGATACAAAATAATTTTATGATCGTGTTAATAGTATTTACAGTTTTATGAACTAACGAAATGATCAACTATACTTTTTATGATTTGAAACTATATTTTTTACTTATTTATTAAATATCTCAACTAGCAAATACCTATAATACCAAACCAAGTAGGGTAAAAAAACAGGGACAACATACCATAATGAAAATATGAGCACTTTACGATCATGATAAATAATATTTACAGTTTTATAGGATAATTAAATAATTTAATATAATTTTTATAGTTTAAAACTATATTTTTTACATACTCATAAAATTTCTGAACTAGCAAATGAATATAATACTAAATTGAAGGAGGATAAAAAAGAGAGATAATATCGTGATAAAAATATTAATATTTTAAGATCATGCTAATTATGTACGGTCTGGACCTAGATACTGAATAAGCTATTGAGTAACCAGGGTGTTGTATAGTGCTTTTATATATATATATATATATATATATATATATATATATATATATATATATATATATATAACAAACATTGCTCTTAACATGTCTACACAATACAGGTGACATAATATTTATTTACATGCAAAAATATAAAAATATTTACATAATACTGTAAAATTTGAGCATTCATTCAGCCGTAGAGGTCCTAACGTATTGCCGTCCTCACTAACGACGGTCTCTCCACGATAGCACAAAATATTAAGGTTTGTAAAAATAATGTAAATCCATATTTTATTTTTTATGATGGTAGATATCTATTATACGAGTTTGCAATACCACACAACAAATTATCTCATTTTTAAATGATGTTTGGAAAAAAAAATATTTATGGCAGCAGGAAGAGCTCCGCAACACAACCAACTTTTAAATGATGTTCAAACTTCAGACAAAAGAAACAAAGCAGAGAAAATGAAATTGGTTCAAAATACTAAAATGCCATAAATCAAACAATATACCCTCAGCTTGTACTTGTAGAAGTATCATATGGCTCTGCTTATTGACTTGCTTCACAGTCGTTGGAGGCGGGCCAAATGCAAAATGTGAGAATTGGTTGGGAAGTTTTAAATACTCCCTCTAGGTTCTCCTTTCTTCTGACCGGCCTAGCCTACCTCCTTTCTTTTCTTTTCCATGCATGGACCGCCTTCCCCTTCCTCGCCCCATCGGCCCATCACCGCGCCAGCCCAATCCGGCCTGCCCACGCCTCCTTCTCCCCCCCTCCCCCCCCCCCTCTCTGTGTAAGCATCACCGGCGCCCACCTTAAATTCCCATCCGGCCGAGCTCTGTAGCCACGCCGCCGCTTGTATCAGCACGGTATGGCCCCTCCCATCGTTTCGCCACCATAGTAAGGCGGTGGGTGCAAATTAATATCCCGCCTCTCTCGCTCTTTTAGACACACCACCGCCTATAAAATCCCGATGCCGTCAAACTCAGTCGTCGCTACCTCCGTTAGCGAGCCATTAGTATGGGGCTCATTTGAGCCCTACACGCGCCGCCCATCCAACGGAGCCTTGCCATGAACCGTCATAGTCACATCTAAGCTCAAAATATATCCGCTACCTCTCTCCGTTGCGGACCACATTTGCCACCTATAAATAGGTTGACAATCCCTCCGTCTTCCTCTTCTTCATGCCATTGAGCTCCGGCAAGCCGCACAGACCACCAATCGAGCTCCAAGCGTTTCAATTTCAACTTCCACTGTTCTTCTTCCTCTCTTGGCCGCCGCTGCTCGATCCCCTTCTCCGGTGAGCTTCTCCCCCCCCCCCCCCCCTCTCTATGTTCAAGTAGCACTCTATGGTCACCCTAAACCTCTACCAAGCCCTAAAATCCGAGCCCCGGCGCCGCACGTGTGCGCGCACCGAGCACCGCCTTCCGCTGCCGCCAAATCACTCCACCACTCGCCGTTGTCGCTTTGTCGGCCGAGTGCACCACCCCAACACTCTCCTCGTACACGAGCGCGTGTGAGTGTCCAAAGTTCACCAATTCTGTCTCGTTCTCCGGCAAGGTCTATTGGCCTCCACGCTCGTCGGCGCATGACATTAACCTCACCGTCGAGTGCACCGTCGTGAGAGGATCATCGGCATGATAAGCCCGGGCCCGTGTGCCCTATAGAGCCGCAGATGGCATGAGCTCTCCGGCGTGCCGCCGCGCGCGTCAAACAGCTCCGGCCATCTATTGACCGGAGTCCAACCCATCCCTGTCAACATCATGGCCCACTACCATGAAAGCGCCTGGCCACAATACATAATCCAGTCAGCTCGCACGTGTGGAGCCATGTCAGCACACCCATGGCCCACATGACAGCCTCTATTATTTTCTAATTTTTGAAAAATACTAGAAATAAATAAAAATCCAAATTCCAGAGAATATTCTAGGTATATTCTGCCCTTTCCTTTTCTGGAATTTGAAACCGTAGCCACATTTGAATGCCCATATCTTCACTGTTTCATCTAAACAATCTCTATCCATCTATATCAGTTAGATAATTTTTAGATATTATTTGGATTTATTCATATGTTACCTAAATTCAATCTATATCCATCTTTTTTTTTTTGCGAAAATCAATCTCTATCCATCTATACCACTAAATTACGTTATTTAGATAACGAGTTGTTCGAAGAGAAGTTTAATGCAGGATTTGAAGGCAAGCTCTGACTTCCTTGATCATACTGATCCTATAATTTTACAAAAGCATCGATCGAGCCTGTTTTATTTGTTATGCATGTTATTATCAATATAATAACGAAGGGAATGTTGCACTGCTATGGTATGCTTAGGACGTTTGCAATGGAAACCTTGCCGTACCTTCAATTCATGATTTTTCAAAAAGTGCAAAAACCTTGTTGATGTGTGTGATTGCAAAACGGGATGGCTGATAGAAACACTAAGTCAAAGAAGAAGTGGGTGGCTTCTACGGGGGCGAGATAAGGCGTGGATGATTATAGTGTTCTTCGATTTTGTCCGCCTATCTTGGATTTGATGGAGCTCACCTTGAAAACCCTAGGACCATTGGACCTCAGTCATGTACTTTAGTATAACCACAGAACCCATGTGGGTGGGACTTTCCTTACCTTCTTGATGTCTACCACATGAGCCACCGGGAGACAGGTAGGTGGCAACGGAAAACCAGGAGAAGACACGAGGAGTAAATTAGTACGCCCGTGAGATGGCTTGTAAAGTTAAGGCCCAAATAATTCCCCTAGGTGCTTTCCAAGGTTGGATTGTGGAGCCATTCGAAGAACATAGGCGAGCGTTATGTCACCCTCTCGTGAAGGTGTGTGTAGCTTTTGGGTAAAGTATATAACCTATGTAGAGTGTATAATCTATCCGGATAGCCGTTGTCATGGCATTGACATATTTGAATTTGGGCTCTCAACATTTAGTTGTTTTTCAAAAACCCTCATGATGCGTGAGTTGGCAACGTGTGCCTGTGCGTATTTTTGGAAATAATGGTAGTGTGTCAGAGTCGATAGGACCGTTGGGTCTGAAGGCTCAAGTAAAAATATTAGGAACTGGCGGGATGGACAATATCTCCTCAAGGGCCAACCAAACTAAAATAATGTCTAAAATCCCATTTTTCGAAAGGTTTTCCAAATGTTTTTAAAACAGACGTTTGCATCATGGCTTTAAGCAAATGCAAACTGCAAGCCTGTCTCTTGCTAAAAGCCTGAATGCACAATAAAACACTTCTGTAGTGTTAAGGGCTTCCAGAGTACCTTATGTACTCACTAGTTTGCTTGGTGATTCAGAAGGTGAAGATTATGCTCAATACAACGATAATGAGTAGGATTGTGCCCTCTTGCTCAAGCTACCTGTGGATTTTCGAAAGATTTGCTTATGGCTACCTCATTTTGTTTTAAGACTAGCCTTCTAGCCATATCAATGTAATATAAGAAATGCTTGTAAGACATTCTATGGTTTTTATTGTATACATCGCAATATAGATTTTGCATTTGCTTTGTATGTGAGTATCAACTACTGATGCAGGGATTGGTATGGTAAGCATAGTGGTTTCCGGAATGGGGTCCGACAAAATGAAATTCATGTTTTACATAATTTGTCATTTACTACTTTATGTTTTATATTCTTAACCAATCAAGTTAGGAGTAAGTGTACTAACGTCAATGCATTGCAAACGAACTGCAAGCATTCAATAACATATAAGACACTACTGTGGCTATGAAATTTTAATAATACACAAACGCACATATGTGATATTTGAATAATTAGAGATCAGAAATAGAGGAATAAGATAATTCTCCCAGTGTCAAGAAAATTTCTATTAATACAACGATATATGAAGTTCACTACATCAAGGAACCCAAATAAAGAGATTCCGTTATATCAATTAAAATAAAACTTTTAAATCTAGATACTCCCAAGTCCCAATGCTTGAAATACAAGCAGTGTTTAGATTTTTTCGTTAAACTAATTACAAATCTTAATTTACGAAGATATCACGTTACATGAATCAAAGTTAATCTGTGTAGTGTTATAAAATATCCAGCAAAGTTTCCGAAACTACAGCAGTTTACAACAACTAAACTGTATCACTCATTCATTACTAATCCTACTGAGTGTGTTTTATGCTCCATCTCGCCGACGAGGATTGTTTTATACTTTATTCAACACGTACCATTGCAATAGTTCATTTTTTGCCATGCTTTTTTAATTATTTGATTTAGATTAGTATTCCAAACTCCTTTGTCTACTTTAACCCTTATTAAGTCAAATAGAATAATCAAAGTAAAGATGAACTTTGTATCAACACGTAAGTGCTCTGAGTACCTAGGTCCGGAGACTTTGCTAATACTTATGTAAAAGATTCAAAATCACATGATTCTCTTACTAAACAAGTACAAGTAAAACATCAAGTACGAGAAGGAAAGACTTTATTGAGGTGATTGACGGTCACTCCGGTAGGGTTGACTGTTTTCTTTTCTGTGGCATGCGCTTGTCTCTCGATTTACTTCTATCTGTTTTTTTATAATTAGTTCCACTGTTTTATTTTTACTATTTTTTGTATCATGTTTGCTAATTTTGGTAAGTTAGTCCATACTTTTAAATGAAGAATACAACTTTAAAATCTTGAATGAACGCAATACAATATTAAAAACAATATTTCTCCATATCTATTATAAGATAATACGGTAGAAGGAATAATATATATATCTAAAGTTGGAACACGTAACTCTTCAGTAGGAACAAATATTTGTTGACTGGAATAAGTAATCAACTAAATAAGAACAATATTTTTCAGGCTTAGAACAAGGCAAAATGTATCATGAATAAGCGCGGGTCAACTTGCAACAATGCATATCAAAAATTCAATTTTTTTTTGGTAAAGGAATGCGTATCAGACGACCTTATTTCAAGAATCAACTAAATAACAAATCGGTGGTTCAAGTAATTCGCTGCCTCCTCTCTCTTCAATGATCCTACTTATAAAAAATTTCTATTTTTTGAATGACAAATTATAATTGACATCATTTAATAATTCTTGCGGAATGGAGCCTTTCTGGTTCCACATCATGTCATGCCAAGATATTTGGAAAAAGTATCTAGAGGAAATATTATAACTTCAAAATATTTTAAAAACATTTATAGAAAAAATATTTTTTGTGAAGATTTATAGAAAAAATATTGTATGTAAAGCATTTTAAAAATCTTCGTATAGAGATATATTATGTATAAGATCTTCATTTTCATTTTTATACTAACCAACGACTAGGTCCGGAGTAGAGGGAACATTGTCAAAGGATGCGGCTTCTCTGCTCCCGCCGCCTGCTCCCATCCGTGCTCCCGCCACGAGTCAACATCTGATTAATACTCGGTTGGCCGGATGGACCGGCGTGCTAAATGCCCATTAACCCTAAGTGGTTCTCCGTTATCTTTTTCTTCCGTATCTAGTCCACATCTAAATCAGAGAGATTCTTTCATGTCTCTGGAACGGCAGCCAAAACAGAGAGATGGCGCCAAAACTAAAAAGCAGCCACATGCGTCCTGCCAAACACAGCCATATATAACCTAATTCTTTATTCATCTAGCAATCAACCACAGATCTGCATCATATGCAATGGCTTTTTCGCCTAATCCACGCATCCCAATATCAAATCTAATTCTTTATTCCTGAGTCAATCATCCGCAACACCTACAATGATTTCTCTGCCGACTCCCACACATCCCAACACTGCTAATGGAGCTGATCCGGCCAAAGATCTGGTTCCAACAACAAGGTCCGCGGCACCTGATTCAGCTTGTAACCTGGGCCCATCTTTTGGAGAAAACCTAAGAATCACATCAAATTTGGGAGCCGTAAGAGACTTCACATCCCTAGTATTTTCATTTTTCATACTATGTGCTTATGTTGAATTCAGTATACACAGTTCATCATTATGTTTTTTTGGTGTGTAATAATGTTATGAATTAATTAGGATCATGTAAATACTATGCCATGTCAAAGGAACTCTTGTCCTGAAGACATGATTCCTAAAATTGGAATGAGGTTTATTTCCGAGGAAGAAGCATATGAGTTTTACAATGATTATGCATGGAAGATAGGATTTAGTATCCGAAAGAGTGCATGTCATAATGTGGGAGATTCTAAAATAATAAAGACTAGAACATTCTGTTGCTCTCACCAAGGTACTGGTTTTTACCACACCACTTTGATTGCATAATTTTGCTATAACATTCATGTAAGTTTTATTTATCTGATCTTTTTACATTAATAGGAACTCATGGAAAGGACAAAAGAACAGAAAATATAAATTTTAGTAAACCAGAGACACGTTGTATGTGTCAAGCACGGATGAAGATAAACCTTATAGATGGTTTCTATGTTGTGTATTAGTTCCAGCCAGAGCATAATCATATTCTTGCTACTGCATAGCAAATCCACCAGTTAAGATCACAAAGAAAAATTGTTGAAGCACAAATCTCAAGGATAGAAGTTGCAAAATCTGTAGGAATGTCTACAAAAGCTGCTATTGATCTACTGGCTAAGGAGTCAAGTGGAATTGAGAATCTTGGATTCACTCGTGTAGACATGAAGAATAGATTATATTCAAAAAGATCATTGAAGGTTCATAAAGGGGACACTGGATGTGTTTCAGAATACATGGAGAAAAGATCATCAGAAGATGCTAATTTTTTCTATGCTATACAAGTGGATGAGGATGATTTGATAACTAACATTTTCTGGATAGATTCTAAGATGATTGCAGGCTATGAAGCTTATGGTGATGTCGTTGGGTTTGACACAACATACAGGAAATTAAATGATGGTCATCCCCTAGGTTTGCTTGTTGGGGTAAATAATCATAAGAAAATAACTGTTTTCGGAGCTGCACTTCTATATGACGAGACTGCAGAGAGTTTTATTTGGCTATTTAGAACCTTTTTGAAGGTTATATCAGGAAAGAATCCACAAACTATTTTGACAGATGAAGATGCAGCTATGGCTAAAGCAATAGGAATAGTTCTACAAGGCACTCATCATAGGATGTGTGTGTGGCATATGAACCAAAACGCATGCAAGCACCTTGTTAGAGTTGTTGATGATTATAAAAAATTTAATATTGAATTTCAGAGATGTATTTATGTTCATGAGGTGGAAGAGGATTTTATAAATGCATGGAACAACTTACTTACCACATTCAAGCTTCAAGGTAACAAATGGCTGCAGCGACTTTTTGATAAACGATAATTGTGGGCACTGGTGTATGGTCGAAACACTTTCTCTGCTGATATGGTTTCCACCCAAAGAAATGAAAGCCTGAATAATGAATTGAAGGGTTATATCAATGTTAAGCATGATATGTTAACTTTCTTTGAGCACTTTGATAGGCTCGTGGGAGATAAAGATATGAAGAGGTTACATGTGACTTCAGAGCGACACAAAGTACACCAAAACCAAAGGCAGAGTTGGAAATACTTAAGCAAGTTGTAAAAGTGTACACACCTTCATTATTCAGGTTATTTGAGGAGCAAGTATTGCAAACTCTAACTGCGACTTATTCAACTGCGGTGACGATGGTGCAGTAAAGATGTATAAAACAAGGGTGCAAGGAAAAAATCACGAACATACTGTTATGTTTTCTCCGTTAGATGCAAGTGTGAGATGCAGCTGTAAGAAATTTGAATTTGCAAGCATCTTGTGTTCCCATGCACTGAAGATACTAGATATCAATAATATCGAATTTGTTCCTGAGAAATATATATTGAAGAGATGGACTGTTGATGCAAAAGTTCTACAAATAAGCAGCACGTGCGACACGCATGAAGACCCCAAAGTCAACCTATCAAATCGCTATTCCTCATTAAGCAAAATTTTCAATCAAATTGCTGTTCGGGCAGCACAGTCCGATGAAACATATTCAATTTCTGCTGAAATTGCAGAGAAATTGGCAGAACAAATAGAGAAGAGGTTGAAAATCAGGTCTGAATCTATTTTGGATAATTCTTCCAATCCACAAGGTCTGTATTTTTAATCACACTACCGTATGATTAGTAGTTCAATAACTGGTTTGATTCCATTTAAGTTCATTAGCTAAATCTATTTTGACAGCAGGAAAAGAAAACAAGAAACGTAGCAAACCTGCAGCCACAGGTATCAAACTCAAGGTCAAAGATATACGTGGTTCAGCAAGGCCTATTAATGGTTTAGAGGGAAAAAAAGGAGAAATAGAACAAAGAAAAATGACTCTGCTATGCAACAGACTCTACAACCACAGACACATGCCACAACAATGGTAAAAGTAATTCTAATTCTTTGCAATTTCAGATTCCCTCTTGCTCTCTCTCACTCTCATTATCATTGTATCGCTAATTTCTCTCTATTTTTGTCCTCTTATAAAACAATATAGTGATGTCTGGCAATCATATTTTTAATCCTATGTCAGAATATGAAGCAGCTCAAAATGCTTCATTCCAACCAACATTCAGCATGAGTATGGAGCCATCCCAACAAAATCAAGGGCACCAACCACATATACCATCTCTGT
Source organism: Oropetium thomaeum (assembly GCA_001182835.1). Lineage (NCBI taxonomy): Eukaryota > Viridiplantae > Streptophyta > Magnoliopsida > Poales > Poaceae > Oropetium > Oropetium thomaeum. The sequence goes on from LFJQ01000034.1 coordinate 72,920, forward strand.
CATTTATGACAAATTTTCACCAGCTTCATTAGTCTGAATGGGATTGTTTATTACTTCAAGTATTAAGGACTTTTTACATCCCTAGTCGTATGAGTTGCTAGTACAGCTATCAGTTTATTACAAATTGTATTGAAGTCATATTACTAAATCTAGCTAAATTGTTTTGAATTCTAACCTTGCATATATGCAACTTTACTCCAGCCACACCTTGGCGAACGCAACCACTACATGGTGCAACTCGCCGCTTGAAACTGACCCTCTCAACAGCGATTCTAGAATCCAGATTGACGCCTCTAGAAAATAGATCCCCTTGCAGCCCGCATCAGGATCAGTGGCTCCCAATCGAGCTTCCTACTGCACAGCATCGAGGGAACAGACACTACCTGAGAAAGAAAAGAGAGAGAGTGAAAGAGGAAAAAGAAGCTGGTCGTGTTTATCCTCCATTCATTTTTTTTTTATTTTTTCTTGTCTGTCTACTGCGTGACGAAAGGAAGAGATGACGGAGAAAATCCAGAAGGGGAACGGAGGCGGAGACAGGCAGGGGCCTAGATCTGGAGGCCTCAAGATCTATGAATTACTACGACGGGAATAAATCAGATTTTTCACTCCGAAAATCCCGTAAACTGCCCCGGCGCAAATCCGCTGAAATCAACTTCCCCGTCACAGCCGAAAGGGACAGCAAGTTGAACGAAACTACTGCTTACTCGTCGCGCAGCAGCCAATTAAGGGCAGCCTGGACCTGCTACAGTAAGTACGCCAAGACATGACGCGGCCGCGGCCGCATGCGTAGGCCGGGCAGCGTCACGAAAGGGATCGTCGAGTTCGGGTGGAACGGCTGGTTCGAGCGAGATTTGCAGCGTGCTGATGATGCAAATGATTAAAGGGCTCCTAGCGGAGCTGCGGCCCGCGGACGCAGCAAAGTCAGGGACACCTCCAGACTCCGTACCATGCATCCTTCTTTTGTTTCTTGCACTCCGCTTACTCTGCTTGTTCTTAGTTGGGCACTACTCTAATCCTGCTGTTCAACTCCGCACTACTCATGATTTAAGGAAAACAATTTACTGAAAATCAAAATTTCGGAGGTCACCGAAAACATAAAATTTTAGAAATTTCGGCAATTTTTTTTTCGATCTTAAAAGGACAGGCGGCGTTATTCTATCGGCCCTGCACCGATTTGCCGATTGGTGCAGTGCACCCTGCGCAGGAACCCAAACATGTTTGAAGCAAATGACAAGAAACACTGCAAGTTGAAAAGTATGAAAAAATAGGAGTACACCATATAAGTTCTGACATGGAAAAGAAAAAAAAACATAAATTACTTGAGGAAACAGAGGAGTGCTGATAAACCAGGTCAAAGTGTGTATGAAATTCAACAGTCGAAGCTGTCCACTATGAGCAAAGTTCACAATAAAGTTGGGAATCAAGGCTGCGAAGATTTTCATCGGATGACCATTTGGACTAATTCTTACGTGCTCTACTACAAATAGGAGGATGAAAGTGACCAGAACAACGCAGCTCTCATTCCTATCGTGTAAAAAATATAGAGAAAGAGAAATAAAGCTTTTAATCCGCTCCTCTATATTGTGCTCAATACTGTTTATTTTGTGTGTGCATGAGTGATTGATCTGCTGAGCCAATTCGGTTGTTTCACAACACGTTATCAGTGCTTTAAAGCTGAGATAAGAATTTGACGTAATCAGTTATTGATGCACGTATGTGTTCAAGGAAAAGCATTATTGCTACGAATATATCCAAAGCTTGTTGACTTTTATAAGTGCACTATATTTTTTATGAGCTGGTACCAAAAGATCGAGCACCAATCACAGGTGTCCCTGAAGCACCACCATGCATGCTTACCGGCCTATAGCTGCTGAGCACACTATCCGCACATGTAACGGCCTAGAAGCGCCATCGTCAGGAGCGCGGACCTGACGTGCTGCCCAAAACAGTCATGCAGAGGTGCCATAAGCGGTCATGGACTCACTACCGCACAACTAATAGAAGTTGGTTTGCTGGCCGCTGACGTATGACCCTTGACTACATGTGAGTACGCCTGTGTAGTCCACGCTCACGAAGTGGCCTGAAGCCATGAGTCTTCATTTTTTATTTATTTATTATGCAGTATTATCTCTTATCTATTTAATTAATTACATTTATATTTCTTGTAATTTAAATCATGCAGTATTAACATTTGCATGTTTACATTTTCAGCTTGATTAATTCCGTAATCCTGAAGATTACATGCTAGAAAAGTATATGGAAAATAACATGTGTTAAACTTGAAGATTATACATATCTGTAATCCAGAAGATTACTTGTAAATATAATCCTGAAGACTACACATGACCGTAATCTTGAACATTACGTAAAAATATAATCTTGAAAATTACACATAACCAATTCATGATATATATACCAATAGCAAATACATCGCAGGTCATGTCGTATATTGCAAAGAGGGAGTTCATGTGCTTGCCTTGGATAACAGCAACTACCTCACTTGGGCAAAGGATGCTATGATCAACTTTCGACGAACCTAAGTCACACCATTGCCCAACCTGAAGTTGGCCGCGACGGACTTACCGTGAGACACCAAAGGCATTGCACTTTCTCCAGCACCATATTCACTCAAACCTAAAGTCTGAGTTTATGACCAAGGAAGATCCACTGACCTTGTGGGGATCCATGAAGGATCGTTTTAACCACAAAAGGGTCGTCATTACACTCCCACAAGCTCAAAATTATTGGATCACTTTTTGCTTCGAAGACTTTAAGTCTGTGGCCGCGTATAACTCTGCCTTTCACCGTATCATCTCATTGTTGCGTCTCTGTGGCCAAAAGATCACAGGCGATGAGATGATCGAGAACCCTATCTACCTTCCATCCGGGCAACATTGTTCTACAACAATAGTACAGGAACCAAAAGTTCCATAAATATTATCAGATTATACATGTACTGCTAGTTTGGGAACAACATAATGAAGCTCTCCTGCACAACTAGCCGGTCGAATCGAATGGTTATGTAGAAGAACTTCATATGTTGTTCCACAACTAACAATACTTGCATAAGCTGACAATATTTATAGAACTTTTGGTTCCTATACTATTGTTGTAGAATAATGTTGTCCAAATGAAAGGTAGAAATGATTTTCTTGATCATATCATCATTTGTGATCATCCGGCCACAAAGACGCAACAGTGAGACGATATGGTGAACGACAGAGTAATACGCTGCCACAGACTAAGTCTTGGAAGACGTAGTTGTGCTCCAGTTGTTTTGATCTTGTGAGAGTATAATAATGACGACCCTTTGGTGGTCAAAATGATCCTTCATGGATCCCCACAAAGTCCATGGATCTTCCTTAGTCATATACTTGGAATTTAGGTCTGAGTGAATATGGTGGCGCAGAAAGTGCAGCGCCTTCGCTGCCTCAGCATCGGTAAGTCCATCATAGCCAACTTCAGGTTGGGCAATAGTGTGACCAAGGTTCATGAATCGAATGTTGATCATGGTATCCTTCACCCAAATGAGGTAGTTTCTGCCATGCAAGGGCAAGCACGGTGAACTCCCTCTTTGCAATATCCAACATGACCTGTGACGATGTATTTACTTTAGGTAAATATCATTTGTCATATGTAATCTTTAAGATACATTTCTATGATTACAGTTATGTGTAGTCTTGAGGATTACATTTACGAGTAATATTCGGGATTACACATATGTGTAATCTTCACGATTAACACATGTTATTTCCCATATATATTTCTAGCGTATAATCTTCAGGATTACAAAATTAATCAAGCTAGAAAATACAAACTTTGCAATATCCAACATGACCTGTGACGATGTATTTACTTCAGGTAAATATCATTTGTCATATGTAATCTTCAAGATTACATTTTTATGATTACGGTTATGTGTAGTCTTGAGGATTACATTTACGAGTAATATTCGGAATTACACATATGTGTAATCTTCAGGACAACAACATCAGGACGTTCAAGCTGCAATAAGCGTGGGGCTTTTGACCTCCATATAACATGATGCTATCCAACCACGATACTTCATGATCGATGTGCAAGCTTAAATTGCAGCAACCTTCTTTCAGAGGTCTAGACCACGGCACTTCAGGGTCATGTTTTATTGGTGCCCGATCTTTAGGATTGGCACATCGTTCTAGATGTTGTGTTAACTTTTGGTAGCACATATGTGAAAGTGCTAACTTCTGACAGCACTTGTATCATGACAACTGTCCATAAATATATATGTCTTGTACAAAAATTGAAGAACCATCGTTTATGTACTCTTAACAATTATGCTTTTCCAACTGTGATATCTAAACACATCCTTGCATCAGTAATTGATTACATAAACCAATTTTTACCTTAGCGTTAGAGCACTCTTGTTGATAACGTGTTGTAAAAAAATCGAATTAGTTCAGCAAATCGATCACTCATGCACATGAAAAATATACAGTGTAGATTATAGCATATAGGGAGAGTGGACTGTCTTTATTTCTTCTCTTTTGTATTTCTTACACAAGAGGAATGAGAGCTGTCTTGCCTCATCCACCACTTTCGATTAGCCTCCATTTATACTTGTGAAAGTCTTGGTCTCCATCTTCCACCCGCTCTGAAGAAAATGATTACCCAGAATTAGTTCACACAGTGACTTTCTCAACACTGTTATCTAAAAACAAAAATGAGAGAACAGAGGTGGTCAAGCAAACAGAGGACATTGAGGAGGCTGCCAGTCTACCACCATGAGGTGACTAAAGACACTTTAATTTAGATCACCTGTGACCATCATTCATGATAAGGACACAAATGTCTTTTTAACACTATCTTATATATTTTTAGTGGATAAAGTCGTTGGGATTATTTTGATAATAAAAATCATACTTGAAATTAAAATATAAAAAAATTAATTTAATTTTATCCCTCTATTGCGTTCCCTGACAATAAACGGTTGACTTAATATGCATTCGGTCTCACTAACTTGAATGACTGTTTTTTTTTATAACTAACTTGAATGACTGGTTGATAGGCGGATGAAAACATAAAGAGGCAAAAACAAAGAATAAAACATGCATATTATAATGGCATATGAGAAATATTTCTTCTTGGACGGACAAACGAACATTAGACTTGGTGAAATATACATAGACCATCATAGAAAATTATTAATATGATATCTAAATACACAATAGGAAATGTCACACGAACAAGTTCTGGCCACCGGGCCAGCCTACGTCTCTGGCTCAACCACGATACCAAACGAATGTTCGGATGACTAAACAAACTCTAACAAATTTTTTTAGATAACTCTAAATATGTTTAAAATACAAGAATAATGTTTATATTATATAAATATTATTATTAAAAATTTCAATAAAGCATATTTATATTAATAGAATAATAAAATATTTGGGCCATGTCTTCTGGATCTGACAGGGCACAAAAACATGAGAGGACCGGGCACATGCCGCCACCGTCTGAGTCCGATGTAGAATGTAGTAGTTCTGAACTTCCAAAAGGAAGAATTAGAGATAGAAAAATGTTTCATAGGCATGAATGAGAATTCCCTCCGTTCCTAATTATTTATAGTTTAAGAAAAATAAGGTATACAGAAAACAATAAGAAGAGGAATAAAGATAGAGACGTATTGAGAAGCGAGAATCACAAATAAAAGATAAAAAAAAACTGGATGATAATCAAGTGGAGACGGAGGGAGTATTATTTTGTAAGGAAAAGTTATAAGATGTACCATGAATAAATATTGTGGAAAACTCTTGAAAACGCATTGTTAATGATAAAGATAAAACAAAAAACTGTTTTTAAAAAGGAATATTTTATAAACATAGATATTTTATAAACTTCCGATTACGGCGGTCTAAAATGTGGACCATCATCCTGGCGGGAACGACGTGCAGGGCCCTCGCAGATTTCCCTCCAAAACTACTGGAATAACTGCAAGGAAAGGAATCGATCAAGGAAAGAGGGCGAGGGAGGCGGCGAGAAAGACAAGATGGGTCGGCGCCGAGGGAGTAACCGCAAGAAGCCTAGGACTGGCCGTGGCCGCGCCAGCGACGGCGACCGCATCACCGACCTGCCGCTCGAGCTCCGCGCGAGGATTGCCTCGTTTCTCCACTACCGGGAGGTCGTGCAGTTGTCGACGCTGTCCCGGCCGTGGCGCCACATCCACCACCACACGCCCGTCGTGAAGATCTCCCTCTTCGACTTCCTCCACCTACCGGACGTCATCTTCGACGAGGAGAACTCCGTGCCAGGCCTCCTGGACCAGCGCTCCATCCTCGACGCCCGCCTCGCTCTCGGCCGCCGCGCGGAGGACGGGTCCGCGTCCAAGGTGGACACCCTCCGGCTCTACTTCTTCGCAGACGACCCCCGCATGCTGCGCCACGCCGGCCGCATCATCGAGCTCGCCCACGCGCGAGAGATCCACATCCAGGCCCCCCTCCACCGCGACCAGGCCGTCCGCCAAGCTGCGTGGGCGCTGAACCTGCCCCCCGCCGCGCACCTGCTGGATGTCCGCGCGTTCGACACTCCCATGCCCGCCATCGCCGGTCCAGGCGCCGCCGCCCTGCAGGTGCTCAGCCTCGACCGTCCGGTTATTCGAGAGTGGCCGCAGCTCCCGTCCTTGCGCTCCCTGGATATCGTCTCCGGTACCATCGTGGCGCCGTTCGGGCCGGGCTCGTGCTTCCACCTGCTCGAGGAGCTGGAACTCGTCTGCTGCAAGATCCAGCAAGCCCGCGTGGACATCCGCCTGGAGCACCTCGTGTTCGTCCTGATGGACTCGGTCGACGTCGGCGAATGCGAAGGGCCGCCCTTCGGGCAAATCACCATCGACGCCCCGGAGCTGGTCTCGCTCAACATGCTCTTCGAGCCTGGATGCACCAGAGAGTTCAAGTCGTTCACGCTGCGGGCGCCGAAGCTGCGGTCCCTGTGCTGGTACAACCAGTTCGCGGAGCGCGTGGATATCGACGTTGGAAGGCCGAGCGGCGTCGAGTTTTTTGGGACGATTGAGTTCATGTCGGTCTACTTGCGCAAGATCAAGGACTTCCAGGATCTGATGATGCGGATGCTCCAGGCGCTCCTTCCTGACGTGCCACCGGAGAACGTCGCCGACATCGCGAGGTCTAGAACACTGCACTGCACGCACACAGAGCTTCTGAATTCCTCCTTTGTGTGTCCACTGCGCATGCGTAATTGTTAAGCCTGTGCCCTGTTTTGATCAATGCAGGCCTTACTTGACGCGGGAAGAATGCCCTGACTCTGACTCTGATTATGATACCGTGGAGGAAAAGCTCATCTGCAACCTCAGCGCCCTCATGTCGCGTCGCGTGGCACCTGATTGATTACCTGGATCAGGATTAGTACCTCAGAAGGAAAGGAAATTACATTCTTCAGTAATTTTAAAACTTGTGGTCGATGAATATTGCCAAGAATCCTGTAGGAGTTGGGCCTGCTAATCTGTCCCTGTCTGTCTCGCAAATGTCGTAAGTTTTGTTCAGTTTATTGTTTGCCTGATATTGCTCGCCTGGTTAAGACTAGTTATATCCTTTGCTTTCTTCTGTTTTTATTCAGAATTATCCAAGCTGTTCCTTCTATGCCATTGCAATATTGCTTGACTGGCCATAATATTTTTGTTCAGCTTCTTTTAAGAAAGAGTATAATATTGAGCAGTGTCAGGATCAGTCCAAGACCTTTCTTTCCCAACACAAAAGACCAAAGCACATAAAGTTGACAACCAAAAATGTAAAATTTACATTTCCACGACTGTTGGTTTTCAGCGGTCCATCTCTTATTTTCATTACTGTAATTGCTCATGCAATTGTCCAAACACTGATCAAATACATCCATAGACCCGTCGAGTTGCGAATAGTGGTCAGTTTGGCTGGCCGATAATTACAGAGCTGTTCTACGGGGCTAAAATAATACCAGTAGGTAATAGGTATCATGACTAGGATCTATGACTATAATCTGACCGTTCATTCACAAGGATAGAAAGGTAATTAGCTGTCGAATATAAGAAAATTTCAGTGCATCACACGCCCACGTTCTTCCCTCACCGCACCGGCAGTTGCCTGGGCACCTAACCCGAACCACCTCCGTGTACCAACGGGCAGGCCTGCCGCGCCACCTCCTCCTTCTCACGCCAACTCAAAATTTGTACTAAGTAAAACGATTTGGAGGGAGTATTTTTTTTTTAACTGTACAATATCCTTTGTGCCTCCAGTCAGGCGAAAATATGTCGAGAAAACACTCCATGTTTTGCCTCCAATCAATACCGAAACAACACTAGTCAAAAGGAAAATAAAATATTTGAAGAACTAACAAAGATTCACCCTGTGTAGCAGTCAGAAACTCAAAGCTTACAAAGGCAAAACGTTTATCAAAGCACTTGGAGGGTGTTCTTCATTACATACATAGATGAAACTTGACACAAGTCTTGCTAGTACTTTTTTGTTCAGCATACACCCACACGGGACACATGCTCAAAGAGACAACATGTACTCCACCAGGTTATCGACGGCCAGACTAGCCGCTCCTCCTTCCGCGGCGCACTGGCTCGCCTCCGTCTTCAGGAGCCGCGCCCTCTCCCGCCGTGCCTCGCCTTCTTGGTCCCTGGCCATCAACCTTTTGATGGCGTTCGAGATGTTAGCCCGATCAATCACGTCCCCGACGTCCAGCCCGACGCCCCAGCGGTGCGTCGCGTACCTCGCGGTGACCGTCTGGTCCGCGAAGCACGGGTACGCCACCACGGGCACGCCTTCGCATACGGTCTCCATCATGGAGTTCCAGCCACAGTGCGTCCAGAAGCCCCCGACCGACGGGTGCGCCAGGACCTCCCTCTGCGGCGCCCACGCGACGACCTTCCCGTTGTTGTTGAGCTTGAGCTCCTCGAGCGCCGCCCGCTCGTCCCCACCGCGGAGGAGGAAGCCGGGGCGGAGGACCCAGAGGAACGGGACGCCGCTGCCGGCGAGCCCCGCCGCCATCTCGTCGAACACGCGGCGGTCGACGCGCGCGACGCTGCCCAGGCTCACGTACAGCACGGAGCGCGGCGGGCGCGCCTCCAGCCACGCCAGGCACCCGCGGTCCGGCGCGTGCAGCAGGCCGTGGTCGACAGAGGACGACAGCAGGTGCAGGGGCCCGACGGCGAAGGCCGGGCGGGACAGCTCGGTGCGGAGCTTGGCCAGCTCGGGGCCCTCGAGGGCGTCGAACGTGTTGACCACCACGCCCGCCGACCACGCGCGCGCGGCGCCGCCGACGAGGGCGATGAAGCGGAGCAACGCCTCCTCGTCGCTGCCGGCGACGCGGATCAGGTCGCGCACGCGGAGCGGGTCCAGGCCCGGCACCGGCTCGTCCAGCTGCTCCCCTGCAGCTGCACGGTGAACGGGGAGGTAGCCCTCGTCACGCAGCCGCGGGGTGGCCAGCATGGTGAGGAACGTGGCGGCGCTGTCGGCGCGCAAGACGAGCGCGGGGACGCCGGCCCGCGCGGCCGCGCCCAACATCGCGTATAACTGCCCGTCGACCACCACCGCGCAGCAGGTACTACGCTGCTCCTGCTCCTGCTCCTGCAGCCGGAGCGCCTCGAGCGCCGCCTGGAACGGCGCCTCGCAGGCGGCGTTGATCCCCATCATCTGCTCGACCATGTCCGCGTTCTCCGCGACCTCGCGGGGCAGGGACTCGTGGATGGAGACGTAGTTGAACTCCGGGTGGCGCGCCGGGTCCGGCGCGTTGAAGTCGGCGTGGAGGACGGTGACGTCGAGGCCCCGCGCGTGGAGGAGCCCCGCCAGCTGCAGGATCGGGGTGATGTGGCTCGGGAACGGGAACGGGAACATCACCACGCGCCGCCCGGTGGGACAGCGTCCGTCAACAGCGCCGGGCATCGGCGGTGCCTTGCGAGTCTCTTAACTCTAAGAGGGGAGAGAGGCGAGGCCTTGGCATGTGAGCGGCCCTGGAAAAGGGTGGCAGCGTGAACTGGTATGATACGAGCTCCAGCCCCCAGGCATGTGATGAAGTAAAGATAACACACATGAGGAATGCGCTTCTGTTGTCTTCACCTTGCTGAGAGTGAGAGAGACGGAAGACAACCAGTGTACTCAATCTCGCGTTGCACGGAAAACAACCTCAGGAGTCGTCTGTTCCAGGCTTTAACTGCCGCGAGAATGCTCTGAGTTCCATCGATTGTTTGTGCACTAGCCACACTGCATTAGTTGGTGCACTAGCCACTACAAAGAAGGCCCTCAACCGGCTAGAGGATGAAACAGCATACACCATTTTGGGCAGTACATTGAGTAAATTACTTGGGACGCCTTAAAAAAAAACTTTGTCTTTCCTCCTTGACCTTCAAACTATAAAACTTCTTTATTAGGTCTCACTAATTTTGAGAATCCCTCCCATGACCTTCTGGTAATCACCGAGACCGAGTTAACGACGTTAACTGGAGGCCACAAAAAGAACTTTATAAAATTTAGTTGGTTATCTAAGTAAGCTTTAATTCATGAAAATAATATATGTTGCATGAATTCTTAAAAAAATAATATTTTTGAACAATAATACTATAGTTGGACTGTATTTCCGCGGAAAATGTTTTTTATATATAAAATATTATATATTGGCATTATTTTAGAAAAATAAAATGTAAGTTTGAGTAAGATTTTTGTAATGGATAAATGTTTTTTGTAAAATAATATTATTAAAAGGCCAAATTAATGCGGTTGTGATGAAATACATATATTATTTTACAAAAAAACATTTATCCATTACAAAAAACTTACTCAAACTTACATTTTATTTTTTCTAAAATAATGCCAATATATAATATTTTATACCAAAAAATATTTTCTGTCGAAATACAGTCTACCTATAGTATTATTGTTCAAAAATATTATTATTTAAAAAACTCATGCAATATATGTTATTTTCATGAATTAAAACTTACTCAGATAAACAACTAAAATTTACAAAGTTCCTTTTGTGGCCTGCAGTTCACGCCGTTAACTCCAGAAGGCCATGAGAGGGATCTTCAAAACTTTTAGGCCTGATAGAGAAGTTTTGCAGTTTGGAGGCCAAGGAGAAAAGACAATTTTTTTGAGGGCCTTCCAAATAATCTACTCATACGTTGAAGATCAATGCAGCTGTTCTCGCCCATATTGAGCTCCATTTTTGTATCTAGGAAAGAGTAATAGTTTCAAACCAACATACTTTTAGTTTATACTCAGACTCAGTCAGTCATAGAGTAGCAAAGTAAATTCTCTAGCTGAGTGATTAGGGATTTTTAACGGCACTTCTCAAGTCATAAGTTCGAATCTTCGTGAAGTGAATTTTGGACTGATGTAAAAAAAAAGAGTAAAATGCATCAGAGGTCCACGAACATGTTGAGCATTTAGATCCACGAACTTTTAATTTGCATTTCTAGATGCACGAACTTGTCGAGCTATGTCATTTAAGTTCACGATCTTCTAATTTACGTTTCTAGGTCCACACACTTGTTAAGCTATGTTATTCACCTCTACAAACTTGCATTTCTGGGCCAGTAAACTTATTCATTTGTTTGTCAATTAGGTTCAGGAACTTTTAGTTTGTATTTTTATAGTATGAAATGAACTATGTAAATGAACTCTAGAAGGGAGTATGTAATGTCTGTATTTTGGTGGCTACAGAGCTCTCTCCATGGATCGCAAATAATCCAACATGATCTTTTTCATTGGGATAAGCTTTACATGACCACCCTGCACGACCAGATGATTCTCGTGTTAAGCTTGGCGTCCTCAACATTCTCTGCCATTGATCGTTTTCTTGGAATATGGAGCCTTGCTATCAAAGGCAGACAATGATTTTAGGATTTTAGGATCTACCTGATTAAGTCAATTATGATCCTAACTTTTTAAGCATGAAAATTTTATCGGCTATAAAATATTTGTAGACCCGAAATGTAAATTAGAAGTTCGTGAACCTAAATGATACGGTTTGACAAATTGTAGACCTAAATAACATAACTCGACAAGTTTATGGACCTAAATGACATAACTCGACAAATTCGTGGACCTAAAAATATAAATTATAAGTTCGTGGACCTAAATGACACAACTAAACAAGTTCATGGACATCTGCTGTATTTCAATCAAAAAAAAAAAAAAACCTCTCGTCTGTGCCACACCATAGTGCAGGTCTGAGGCTGCATCCGTGACAGGAGTAGAGAGAGCCGAGGTCTTGGCTGGGAAGCATGAACTTGTATGTGGTCGATGAGCGAGCTTTCAGGCATGTGAAGCAACACACGACGCATGCGTTCCCGGTGTCTAGACCTTGCAGAGTCAAACGGAAAAGAAAAGGTGTAGCACTCATAAGTCGGAAGCGCTTTAACTGACACGAGAATGCTCTGAATTGCATCGATTGTTTGTGCCACACTATTTTGCATGCTTGCATTACTTGGTGCTCTAGGAAGTAGGCCCTGAAGTAGAGTTATACTACCTCTGTTTTTTTATTATAAACGTTTTTTAAATATAAATTTATACTATAAATATCAACAATTAAAAAACAGAGATAGTAATTACCAACGGGATTACTTAACAGTACCAACATCCACGACGACCAGGACAGCCACAACAGGAATACGAGATTATAAGATTGCTTTGGTAGCTTAAACATACGATACATGTAGAAACTCTGCATCGAAAAATTCTCAATGTTGGTTCCTTCACGTTGGATTAATACACACGCATGAAAGTGGACATATAATTTCCTCGCCACAGGTCATGTTAATGTATCCATGGGTTTATGTGGTAATTCAAAAATATTGCACCACAAAATAGAATTACATCTTGGTTCACATTTTAGGCTGATTTCCAAGAAGCTGCCCGACTAGGTTGGTCACCTGAAGTAATGGTTCAGAAACAAACAGTGAGGAATGAACAATCTGAACTGAATGGAAAAAAGAAAGCTAATGGCACGGCATGTGGGGAAGTCCAGGATTCCATATGCCCTTTAATAAGAAAAAATTGCAGCATTACACAGTTTTTAAGCTAGTTCATACTAGACCATTATCTCTTCACTATTAAAACATAGATAAAGTGCTGGAAGTTAGATGATATCAAATTATAGCCCAAGCAACAGAAACAAACTTGCCTGCCAATACTTTGAAACACATCGATCAATACAGCTGTTCTCACCCATGTTGAGCTCCGCTTCTTTATGCCTGGAGAAACAGAGTAATAATTTAAAATCAGAATCCTTTTTACTTTGTGTACTCAGTAGCACTGAGGACAGTAAAGTATTTTCAATGATGGGAGGTGTTCTGTAACAGTTGACTGCATGAAAGTAAGTTCAAATGATGTGAGGTGTTTTGCAACAGTCGAATACGAAAGTTTTCAATGCTGGAAGGTGTTCTATTGCACTTGATTGAACCTTGAATAAATGATATTGTAATGTTCGTATCATGAAATAGCATACAGAACCACTTACGACAAACCTAAGAATTCATACATATAACTTAGTGTTATCAACAGAAACATGAATGAGCAAACTAGAGAAGAATGAGAGATAAAAGCAATTTGATGTTTACCTCTTCTCAATGCACTTGTCAAAGCATGTCTGTGTGAGTCTACATAGTGTGAAACAAATATCAAATACAGACATGAGGCACAAACTGCTAATTATTAATAGGTGCCTGTTGCAGTCATTTCGCAAAAGAAAAGATATTTCCCTTAAGAACTTAAAGACTATGCAGGGAGAAGAAAAATTAAATGCAGTGGTATAAGTAAAAAATTGAACTTTATTCTGTGCAAGTATCTTAAGAAGCCTTTGCTGTAAAAGATAAAACCAAATCTGAATTAGGTTCTGGAATGACTCACCGGTTGAAAAGATCTACCCTATATTCCATCTCTTTCTCCGCCAGCCCAAACATCTATAGAAAAACAAACGATGAATGATCTCAGAAAAGCTTCATTTATTATATTATAAAAGAAATGTGAAAGCCACTGTTATATTTTGAATCACTAACAGACATCAATATAAGCAAAGAGAGGTTAAAAACAGAACCAGAAAATTTTAAGAGCAATCAATAGTCATGCCGATTGCTGTCAAGAGGCTACTCATAAGTATACCTACAACTACAAATCTTGTAACTATATTGCTTAGTACAAATCAAATAAAAATGCATATCCAACAATTTTTATGCATGCTTGAATGATAGCCAGATGAATAAACCTCAATAAAGGTGTTATCCCATCACTGAAGATCAGGACTGGCATGCGTTAGGCGCTAAGCTAGCGGTGACCCTCCACCTAGAGCTTAGGCATGCTTAAGCATTCCTAAGCAGGGCCTAGGCATTCTGCACAATAGTTAAACCTAAAATCTAGAATTATATAATTACATGAGAAGTATATGCTAAATGGAAGGAGAATGAACATTATTTGTACATATAAAGCAATTCATGTTCCATTGTAGAACAAAAGGACCAGTAGCCCTTGTCCAACATACTCTCCCTCCCTCTAACAGGGATCTGCAGGGCAGTCAACCATGGAGAGCGACAAGCAACATGGATTAGTCCTCGCCATCCTCTACTCTCCAGTTTTTTTCTGCATGTCCCAGCAGAACCCCTACACAAACTGGGCCCACAGCGAGGGGTCAAACGCATAAGTACCGATTAGGACCAAAGGCAAAGCAGTACCCCTCCGCTCAATGTTTTAGCATCTGGATGCGAGCGCCCAACTATCTAAGTGTGCGCTACTATTCAACAGAAGAAATATCAAAATAAAGCAATAAATCTAATATTACCTCCTTTTGTTTAGCATGAGGTAGTACTATTTATTATTATCCCTATTTGTAATGGCCATCTAAGGCCCTGGTAGACCTAAAATTTTTCTGTTTCATCTTCAAAAGAATGGTTGAAAGAAATATAATTTTTTTGTACAAAAAAGATATTTAAAATTGGAAACAGTGAATTACTGTAGTTTTTTAGTGTTTCGATAGTACCATGTTCAGCTGACTACCTCTTCATAAACAAACATAAAATACATACATATCCTTAGCAAAGCATTATGTATTTTATGAAACTGATGCTAAATCCACCTGACCATTCTTACTGTGTAAATGTTACATCTTGAACATAATAACTTAGCTTTATTGTGTTTATTCTACTCTCTGTTTATTTCACTCTGTCGAAGGAAATTCAAGTTGATTAAACGAAACCACATTTCATAGCATGTGGAACAAGGTGAATAAATTCATTGAACTAAAGGAAATAATGCGAACTAGATCATAGCTGCATAAGGTGATCAAGGACAAAATACCTTGTGCAAACCACCTAATTTCTAAAGGTATTGTTTCCAACGAAATCAGCAATTATCTTCATCGAAATACATTACAACACGACGGTGCGCCTCAATTACTTCATTTATACTTGGGTAATGATTCTGCAAATAATCACGACTAGCATCCAAGAGCGAAATCGGGCATGTGGACACACCTGCTCCTTCTGCATGTTCGTCGGCGCTCCATTCGTGGCCATGGCTGCAGGTCACTTCACAAAATCAAAGACGCTGCAAGTAAGCAATCACGGGAATCAGAGGCGGACCGACCAATAGGGCGAGGTAGGGCAGCCGCCATACCTAACACCAACGGAAAGAAACAGCCCCCCCAGCCCACTGCATCTCATCGATGGCGATGAAATCTCCCCGTCCCCATCCACGTCCCCTCCATGTGCGAAACCTACTTCGGCCCCCAGCTGGAATCGACTCATCGCCGCTACAACTATCCTAAATGCCAACTCCAAAGGAGAGAGGAGGATTCGAGGGTTGATGAGGAGAGGTCAGCCCTCACCTGCCGTCGAAGCTGGAGGAGGGCTAACACGAGCCAAGGTGGCAGCCTGGCAGGCTTGCGCAACAATGCCCCGTTCTGGCCGCGCGTGCTTGCTCGGAGTCGGAGGAGTCGTCACCGTCTCGCCGCCAGCATCTCTGCTTAGAGAGGTTTCTTTTTAGACTCGCCGTAACCTAGTGCTATGGATAGTTAATTAGGTAACCTTTCTCTTAATCAGTAAAACAATTTTCTGGTGATACTCGCATGAACAATTTTTATAAATCAAGCTCACGCTTCTTTTTAGACGTATAATAGATTACTAGCCGAACGACCGTGCATCGCTACGGATCAAATATACTTCGTTAGAAATAAAAATTAATTCTCCACTAATTACGAATTTTAAAAAAGATGTTCGACGAACTCATTCCTTCACATCCGTTCTGTGAGCCTCGCGGCAGACTTATGCTTTGTTCACCGCAAAGTCTTCTTACGTGAGACAATGTCCTGCATATTGAATAGTATCTAGTGGAAGTTCAAGTAGCCGGTTGACGTCTTTGTCGTTACAGTAACCAGACGCGAGCACTGCACATGGACGACAACGACAGACGGATACGAAACGGAGCTAGTGGGGCGAAGCGATGGGAGGGGCAGCGGCGATGCGGCCTAAGAGGAAGCAGATGGACGGTGGCAGCAGCTGCACGACTTGAGATACGACGGCGGGTGGAGTCCTCGCTAGTTGTAGCGGCGTTCGACATCGGATGTCGACTGACGGCGAAGCACGGCGTCAGAGTCCTCTCTGCAATGATGAGGCATGGGATTTTATTTTCTTCATGATGCGATGGCGTTAGAATTTTGGATAGGTATGAGTCTTTTGTATCGTAATAAGGTAGATTACTTACATGCTGATTAAGTCCTCGCGGATGCGGTTGGACACTGAATCAAAATTTAATATGGACAGACTCATGACAGATATGACACGTTTAATATATTTAATAAGTGAACAGTAACACTCATAATTGTCACCGTCAAAGTTAAATTCGTTACTTCTTCCAGCTTCATGATAACATTAAGTGTGCCATAAAAAATATTATATAATTTTTATTTTTAAGTTATAAATATCATAAAAAATATTAGGTTGCGCATGAATGTGTATAGTCAGATTATATATTGTTCGTTTAAAATCATGGACATAAGTTTTCATTGATATAACCAAATGGAAGAAACACCTTCTAGATTTTATAGTTGCTAAATCATAGGAGATAGTTTCTAAAATTTCAGTATTTTAGGTTATTGATTTGAGAGCCTAATACGCACAAAATACATCATGTACATTTTGTTTTCTCTTTTATTTATTAGTTAAAAACATATTAAAATATATTAAATCAACTAGTAATTTGTTATCAATGAACTGTTTTAGAGTACATTAGTTATGTTAGATATTTGAAGAAAGTCTTTTAAGAAAATATTATACTTCAAGATACATAATAACATTCTATTGAAAAATATTTTATTTAAATATATGTTAAGAATCTTTTAGGAACAATTTATATTATATACAAGATTTTCTTCGTCTTTACTGATATTATTAGTTAAAAAAATATAATTTAGGGAGTACTCATCGAGAGAGGGAACAGTGAGCTACCAAAGTTCAGGACAAACTCAGATCATTATTTTATGCCCTTTTCTTG
This sequence comes from Oropetium thomaeum, assembly GCA_001182835.1. Taxonomy (NCBI): domain Eukaryota; kingdom Viridiplantae; phylum Streptophyta; class Magnoliopsida; order Poales; family Poaceae; genus Oropetium; species Oropetium thomaeum. The sequence goes on from LFJQ01000034.1 coordinate 90,427, forward strand.
AAATTAAAACAACATCATAGCAAAGCGAGCATCATTATCATCACATTCGAAGATGAGTCGGATTGCACCGAGCCGTACAGTATTTTTACGGATAAGCCGCTTGTGGACGCCGCCATCCTGCCGGCGGATCCAAGAGCTGAAAAAGGCCCCGCGACGGCAGAAACCGGCCGCACGCGCTCCGCCTCGCAATCGCAACGCACCCGCCACACGACACGCACGAGGCACGCAACAAGGCCACGAGTCAGCCATGGCATCAGTAGGCTTCGGGACGGTCGCGGCGGCGGCGGCGGCGGCATTGCCGGCCAGGAGATCCAGCCACATGGACCGGCGCGCGGCGCGGCCGTCGTCCGCACACATCCCGGCGGCGACGAAGAGCGTGGCGGCGGCGGCAGCGAAGGCTGCTGGGGAGGAGAAGGGGCTGTTCGACCTCATCTTCGGGCCAATGTTCAAGGAGGAGCAGCTGCTGGAGACGGACCCCATCCTCAACAAAGTCCAGGGGAAGGATACATCCGCGGCGAGGACGACGAAGGCCGCCGCCAAGAAGGCGGACGACGGCGGCGGGTTCAGCCTCGGCGGGCTCTTCGCCAAGAAAGGGTGAACCGCCTTTTCATTTCATCTCGTTGTTGCGCGGCTTCTTAATTAAAACGTTCGGGCGCGCATGCTTGAGCGTGGTCACTTCACGGGGGCCTGAATACATGGAAAGTTTGGGTCTTGCTTGTACGGGCTGGTGCTTCAAATGGAACAGCCACGCCTCACCAAATATCAATAAAAACATCTCAGTAGCACTCCATCCAGTTTAAGATTGTCCATACAACACCTGAGTGTTTTTAAGTCTTCTAATGCTTGAATTTTTAACCATTGATTTTTAAGATCTATGGCTAAGATTAGATCTAATTAAGTAACAATAGAAAATTCAAGCATTTTAATGGGTTACTAGCAAAATACCCGTGCATTGCTACACGTTGTTTTCTGATATCTTTTATACTAAAAAACACTTATATGAATTTTACTAATGATTTCCTCTACATTAATATCCATAATAAAATTACATGCTTTAATTTAACGTTGATCAAAATTAAAAACAAGACAATTTCTTTGTACACAAAATCTACGTCACCGTTTGATAGAAATAGAATTAATGCATAGTAGAACTTATAAGAATAAAATTAGCAATTTAACTTCGTAGTTTGCTTAGATAATTTTTGGTTGGGAAAATATTTTATTTGTTAATTGCATAACTTTGAGGAGGGAAAAACCAAAATCGCTATTGTATGCTACATGGGCCTCTAAACCTGACTGGACCATTGCAATAGCACTACAGCATGGAAACTCTCCAGTGACCGACAGCTGTGAGTTGAAGTCTGATATTTCTCCCCGTCGCCCTGTATCAAAACTATTTATATTTTTCGCCAGTCTTCACTCGTCAGATCGCCACGTCGAATCGAAGCTTTGTTCTCCTACTGATCTCTTCGTTTCACCCATAATCACACGTGCGTCTTGATGCTACCCCGCTGCTTCATCCTCGGTGGCCCTGCTCCGACCCGGTCGCATGCCCTCGTGTTCGGTGTCTGATTTCTGGTGATTTTCTCTCTTCTTTTTGCAGGAAGCGATCTAGGATCATAGGAAGTAAAGATGGACTTGAGATGATTTTTTCCCAAGCTATTTTTTCTTCCTGTTTTGTTCTTTTGAATTTGACATGGACTCGAACCAGTAAGAGGGGGCTTGGACTTCCTCAGGAACCACAATCTTGTGCTAGCGTTTTGCTTTGACCTTTCATGTTGCTTTTACCTTCCGTGTACCTAGGAAGCCCGCCTAACTGCGTTGTCTTCCTTTTCGGTAGAAAGCCAAACTATTGATTTGGACTCTGTTTTCTCACTTTTTTTTATGACAACTGGACTCTACTTTGTGGACGAGTGATTACGTACTTTTGGATGATGAGTAAAAACGAGGATGACCAACAATGAAGGGTGTTAGGGGCGGGGCGGATGAGTTTTAGGACATTTAATAAGTAATAGAGATAGTCAAAGTGCCCATGCGTTGCTACGGGTAACGAATAAAATCATAACTAATTATTTTATATATCAAAATAAACTTATAATTTAATAATTTAACTAAGTTAACCTTTAAATCTTTAGCTAGATGCGTTAGCAAGTCAAGCCATTGTGATTTGAGATTTGGCACACTAAACTCCAGTCATCAAGTTACGGGATATTTGTATTCTTATTTTTAGTGATAAGGGATATTTTTGTATTCTCCGATACATCTATTCTTATTTAAACACAGATATATGGTACTATCTTAGAAAAAATAAATACACCTATTCCTGTCGATGGTGTGGTGTCAGTGACTTGTTGAGTTAAATATCAATACTTTCGTGAAAATAAACAAATATATAAAACAAAATAAAGATTTTAGTGCATCATTTGACCTAAATACCTTTTCTCCTATTTATCTCCGTTGAAGATTTGTATCGGCTAGGCCAGTCATGAACAGACAAACGTCCAAACCTCGTTGTGGCTCATTAAATAATAACAATTTAACCCGTAGATTCGAACTCAATGAATTCTACATTAGACGTGTACAGATGCGACTTTTCACTCGTGTATACCACTCGCACCCAACCCGTACAGCCATGGGTGCGAACGCGGGTTTTACTTCTCACCCATGGGCCTCGAAAGAAAGAAAGGACTCGGTGATGAAATGTGCTGCCTTCCCCAGCCCAGCCCAACATCTTTTCTATGTACTATACGCTTGGATTTGGGAGATGGAAGACTACCCAGACCAGCAGACGCGTCCTTATTCGTTCGCCTTGCAGTCTTCGTCTTCCCCATCCCATACCGCGCGTCCACAAGCAGCCGCTATGGTCATGAGCCACCCTCGAGAGCAGATTGAGAAGAATGCTACCCTCAAGCTGATTAAGGAGTTAATCCAAGTCGGAAGAGGTGCGAGGAGCAGGACTGCAGGAGTACGTGCTCGATTTGTTGGAGCATCAGAAGTGCAAGAGGCGACCTGCAGGAGAGCTTTCTTCCTTTCTTCTATTGGCTTGATTTCTTTTATTTCTTGACATGCAAGAGGAAGTGGCAAGCCGCACAAGCCGAATGGATCTGTTCAATTTTTTATTTGTCCCCGTGGAGCGTTGTTTGATTCGTTTGGTTGGTTGATTTTGTCCCCGGATTTAAACAGACGATTTGTTGCCTTCTTTAGATTTAGATCCTCCTTTGATTTTTTCCTACTCTTTCACTTTGCGTAATTCTAATTTATCCATGCTGCCTGCCCATCTCCACCACCACTCCCTCCTTCCCTAACATCTCCATCTTTGACTCTCGGCCCGCGCCGCTTCCACCAACGGTGGCCACCCTCCGCCGTGACCCTGCCCAAGACTTGCAAGTCGAGGCTCGAGCCATTGTTCGTGACGCGAATGCCACCGTTTGTGAGGCACGCCATGGCGGTGGAGCCGCTGGCGGCGGCTAGAGCTGCCGCACGCGTAGGAGGTCAAGGACGCGGCTGCGGCGCTCGAGACGGGTAGGGCCGAGGAGGCGGTTGTGGCCGTGACTCTGTGAGGTAGGCAGGCAGCGCAACGCAGCTTTACCATGGACATCTAATGTTACGTGGGCCTACGGAGAACCTGGTTGGAAACGTTAGGTGGTCCACGCTAATGAGGTGACTGAAATTTTTTTGGGCGGACGACCACAACAGCTTTAATAACTAGTAGAAATAACACCTGAAAAAATTATTATGCCATCATTAGCTTAAAGTTACACCACGGTATATAGAAGTTACACATATGTAACATGACTGTAACTTTAGTATATAACAACTGTAATGAAAATATAAACATAACTTTATTGTTGGAAAGTCATATAGCACACACAAGAAAAAGTCATAAACTACTAAATAGTAATTGTTGAATGCTCTCTTACGTGTGAGGGAGAGGGTAAAAAAGATAAGGACATAGCTGTGCCGCAGAGACAGCAGCATCGTCCACAAGCAAGGCGGCGCAGCCATCCATCCGTTAAAAAGTCGGGTGCTCAGCCCTCACAAAACACTCGGGTGAGCTGTAGCAAAACCGTCCAGTTTTATTTATATGTGTGTATATATATGACATAATCTAGAACAGAGCCTTTGTACATAGTTAATAAAAATATTTTCTTCTAATAAACTAGCGTCATATCCATAAAGTGAAGAAAGATAATAAATTAATAACAATGTCACCTTCACATACAACAATGTTGAACAGCTCAAGACTTGAGCTGTTCTCTCTTCCTTCCTGGACGGCGCCATACCCTGTTGTGTCCTCCGTACCTCACAAGTTAGAATGCAGCTGTAGCTAGTGAGGTGGTAGACGTGACTTCCATAGAAGAACCTTGAATTTTTTATGAGCCCTGAATGGCCTGAATCTCTCAAATATATACTGAATTATCTCCCTTGTCCGACAGTAGGCATTTTTCTAACAAGTAGGCTTTAGCACAGCACGGTTACTCCTAACCTTTTCTATATCTTTACTTTTATACTACACTTAAAATCTTGAGTTGGTGATGGTGATGGTCCATCCAACCACTCTGCTCCTAGACTTTGGTCCCATAAGTAAATTGACTAATAGATGAACCTAATTAATGTTGTATATATATGTGCTTTATAACATGAAACTATTTGATAGAAATCGTAGCAACACATGGGTATTAGACTAGTCTTAAGTAAAATTTTAGCAACTTTTAATACTGGATCTGCATCATATACATATGAGTCATATGACAATACATCACCTCAGATAGACAGATAATATCGATGATCATCATCTCACCGTCTCTTGGACTCTCTTCCTAGAGACCATCATGCCCTTCTGCGGCCTCCGCACCTCACAGTTCATCATATAGCTGTAATGAGGTGGTAGATGCGACCTCCATGCAAGAACATTGAATTTGCCACGAGGCCGCCAAACTCTCTGAAATAAGAGGTCTTTAATATTCAGCACGGGCGGAGCCCCACTTTGGCCCGGATGTTGAGCGGAACCGCTTGTTTGGTACACATCGAGAATAACAAGATATTCACAAGACTTTTTCTGTATGTATACGGGCTCGACAGCTTGCCAAGGGTCTACATAGTGTGAGGAGCCGAAGAGAGGGAGGTTCATCCGCTTGAACTCTTTGATGAGCCCGAGAGCCGTGCTCCAGAAGTGGACGTTGAAATTTGCCTTCAGCAACCCGCTCCAGAGGTGCGCACCGAAGAAACACCCGTTCATCTCCCGTGCCATCTCCATGGCTATGGATGCCAGTTTCGGGTGGTCCTCAATGATCGTGCTTCCGAACGTACGAACCTTGAAGAAGTACCAGTACGCTTCTTGAACGAAGAATTCCATTCGCAAGGTGCGAGCTGTTCCAAACCTCGCGATCGCTTCCGACCTGCTAGCCAAAATAATTTTACTTCCACTTTTTGCAAGGTGATGTTTTTTGCAGTCCGAGTAAAATTCCCTCCACACGCCTTCATCAGTCTCACCAGTTATTAGCTCGATGACCACCAATATCCTTTCTCGTTCCATGGTGCAGTTTTTATTATGCTTCATCACATCACAGTCGCTAAGACGATTTACTAGTCTCTTTTCATTCTTTAGACCGTCTTGGCTGAAACGCATGATTTTTGAGAAGTGGTTGCGGACTCTGGCATCGTTGCAAGCGTACTCGATCAGGGTGGTCTTTCCAACTTTCCCGGGGCCAATGATCGGCAGGACACAAGGGTATTCAGCATCGGGTGACTCTTCTTGCAACAGGAAGTTCATGATCCACTCCATCTCCGTTTGGCGTCCAAAGATGAACTTGTCAAGAAGCAGGTACATGCTGTATGGCTGCTGGCACAGGCGAGGGCATCCGCTCAGGAACACTACAAGCTCGCTAGCATCTCTAAGGGCGAGCTCTAGGCAGCCAGTTGCTTCATTGATCCTCTCTTGTACGCTAGAGCTGGAGCTGCCGCTGCCGCCGCGGAAACGGAAACGCTTGGCAGGGTTGAAGGTGGATGGAGTGAAAGTGGAGGGACTCACAGCTGCTTGGAGACGGTGTTGATCCATGTCCAGATCCTTGTGGGCTTGGCATCTGTAGGAGTCAAGCATGTGATGCCCTCTGTACATCTCCAACCTTAGCCGGTTCAGTAGCTGCAGCATCGCCTGGTTCGCGACGAGCCGCCCTTCTGCCTCCTCAACGACGACCTGAGCCCGGAGCAGAAGCCTCTGCAGGCCATTCAGAACCTCCTCTACAGTCGGCGCCGCGGACAGCACGAAGCTTTTGTCGATCAGGAAAGATACGGACCTGCTCGCCAGCTCATTCAGAACGGCAGAGACGAACATCGACATAATCGGCAACTCTTCTAGCAATGAATCAGGGTGTGGGTGATTGCAGAAACGATGAGCTTGGCCGAATCATATCTCGGTCCTCATGACTTTGCCAAGCAATTTTTTCAAGAGAGCAGGTGTAGAATTCTCAGGCAGGAAGATAGGACGTCAAACTATTCTTCACACGTTCCTAGAATTATTGGAATTTGGAAGAGAAAAGTCGGACAAGTACGCGGATGCTGTTCAATCTTTGACTGGTCGATGGACCATATATAAACTTTACTGTTCCTGTTCTTTGACTGGTTGATAAACTTTTTTTTTGAATCATGGACTTAACAGCAACTTTAGTTCATTTTTTTTTCTTCTCTAACAAGTTTTTTTTATATATATTTGAACAAGAATTGTTCTTACACAATTTGAAAAACAGAGTAACTACATCTTAAATAAGACTAGATTAATCAACGGATGAAAAAAAACAAATTACATAGCTGTGCCGCAGAGACGGGAGCATCGTCCAAAAGCAAGGCAGCGCAGCCATCCATCCGATAAAAAGTCAGGCACTCAGCCCCCACAAAACACTCGGGTGAGCTGTAGCAAAACCGTCCAGTTTTATTTATATATGTGTATATATATAACATGATCTAAAACAGAGCCTTTGTACATAGTTAATAAAAATATTTTCTTCTAATAAACTAGCGTCATATCGATAGAGTGAAAAAAGATAATAAATTAATAACAATGTCACCTTCACATACAACAATGTTGAACAGCTCATGACTTGAGCTACTCTCTCTTCCTTCCTGGACGGCGCCATACCCTGTTGTGTCCTCCCTACCTCACAAGTTAGAATGCAGCTGTAGCTAGTGAGGTGGTAGACGTGACTTTCATAGAAGAACCTTGAATTTTCGATGAGCCCTGAATGGCCTGAATCTCTCAAATATATATGAGATCTTGAAATATCTCCCTTGTCCGACAGTAGGCATTTTTCTAACAAGTAGGCTTTAGCACAGCACAGTTACTCCTAACCTTTTCTATATCTATACTTTTATATACTATACACTTAAAATCTTGAGTGGTGACGGTGATGGTCCGTCCAACCACTCTGTTCCTAGACTTTGGACCGATAATTAAATTGACTAATAGATGAATGTAATTAATGTTGTATATATATGTTTTTTATAACATGAAACAATTTGATAGAAACCGTAGCAACACATGGGTATTAGACTAGTCTTAAGTAAAATTTTAGCAACTTTTAATACTGGATCTGCATCATATACATATGAATCATATGACAATACATCACCTTCAGATAGACAGATAATATCGATGTTCATCATCTCACCGTCTCTTGGACTCTCTTCCTAGAGACCATCATGCCCTTCTGCGACCTCCGCACCTCACAGTTCATCATATAGCTGTAATGAGGTGGTAGATGCGACCTCCATGCAAGAACATTGAATTTGCCACGAGGCCGCCTAACTCTCCGAAATAAGAGGTCTTTAATATTCAGCACGGGCGGAGCCCCACTTTGGCCCGGGTGTTGAGCGGAACCGCCTGTTTGGTAGTCATCAAGAATAACAAGATATTCACAAGACTTTTTCTGTATGTATACGGGCTCGACAACTTGCCAAGGGTCTACGTAGTGCGAGGAGCTGAAGAGAGGGAGGTTCATCCGCTTGAACTCCTTGATGAGCCCGAGAGCCGTGCTCCAGAAGTGGACGTTGAAATTTGCCTTCAGCAACCCGCTCCAGAGGTGCGCACCGAAGAAACACCCGTTCATCTCCCGTGCCATCTCCATGGCTATGGATGCCAGTTTCGGGTGGTCTTCAACGATCGTGCTTCCGAACGTACGAACCTTGAAGAAGTACCAGTACGCTTCTTGACCGAAGAATTCCACTCGCAAGGCGCGAGCTGTTCCAAATCTCGCGATCGCTTCCGACCTGCTAGCCAAAATAATTTTACTTCCACTTTTTGCAAGGTGATGAGTTTTGCAGTCCGAGTAAAATTCCCTCCACGCGCCTTCATCAGTCTCACTAGTTATTAGCTCGATGACCACCAATATCCTTTCTCGTTCCATGGTGCAGTTTTTGTTATGCTTCATCACATCACAGTCGCTAAGACGATTTACTAGTCTCTTTTCATCCTTTAGACTGTCTTGGCTGAAACGCATGATTTTTGAGAAGTGGTTGCGGACTCTGGCATCGTTGCAAGCGTACTCGATCAGGGTGGTCTTTCCAACTTTCCCGGGGCCAATGATCGGCAGGACACAAGGGTATTCAGCATCGGGTGACTCTTCTTGCAACAGGAAGTTCATGATCCACTCCATCTCCGTTTGGCGTCCAAAGATGAACTTGTCAAGAAGCAGGTATATGCTGTATGGCTGCTGGCACAGGCGAGGGCATCCGCTCAGGAACACTACAAGCTCGCTAGCATCTCTAAGGGCGAGCTCTAGGCAGCCAGTTGCTTCATTGATCCTCTCTTGTACGCTAGAGCTGGAGCTGCCGCTGCCGCCGCGGAAACGGAAACGCTTGGCAGGGTTGAAGGTGGATGGAGTGAAAGTGGAGGGACTCACAGCTGCTTGGAGACGGTGTTGATCCATGTCCAGATCCTTGTGGGCTTGGCATCTGTAGGAGTCAAGCATGTGATGCCCTCTGTACATCTCCAACCTTAGCCGGTTCAGTAGCTGCAGCATCGCCTGGTTCGCGACGAGCCGCCCTTCTGCCTCCTCAACGACGACCTGAGCCCGGAGCAGAAGCCTCTGCAGGCCATTCAGAACCTCCTCTACAGTCGGCGCCGCGGACAGCACGAAGCTTTTGTCGATCAGGACGGATACGGACCTGCTCGCCAGCTCACTCAGAATGGCAGAGACAAACATCGACATAATCGACAACTCTTCTAGCAATGAATCAGGGTGTCGGTGAGTGCAGAAACGATGAGCTTGGCCGAATCATATCTCGGTCCTCATGACTTTGCCAAGCAATTTTTTCAAGAGAGCAGGTGTAGAATTCTCAGGCAGGAAGATAGGACGTCAAACTATTCTTCACACGTTCCTAGAATTATTGGAATTTGGAAGAGAAAAGTCGGACAAGTACGCCGATGCTGTTCAATCTTTGACTGGTCGATGGACCTTATATAAACTTTACTGTTCCTGTTCTTTGAGTGGTTGATAAACTTTTTCTTTTTTGAACCATGGACTTAACAGCAACTTTAGTTCATTCTTTTTCCTTCTCTAACAAGTTTTTTTTATATATATTTTTGAACAAGAATTGTTCTTACACAATTTGAAAAACAGAGTAACTACATCTTAAATAAGACTAGATTAATCAACGGATGAAAAAAACAAATTACACCGTTGATTGCCTTGGCTGCAACAACTTCGCATGTATATTATAGGGATAATTTCTTCCGTGCCATTGTTATACCACTAAATTTGTAAATGTTATGAAATTCTGAAATATATCTTTACTGCTGCTAATCCTTTCTTATATAGAATTAGAAATTTAATACATAGTCTATATACTTAAATGGAAATCAACAAAACTAAAGAGGGGCAGATATGCCCTTTATTAATTAGTTTGTTTTTTACTAACAATGCACTATACCACTGTTGTCTCGCCTCTAGCTACCTCAATTCTAACATGTACCATTTATTATGTAAATGACTTCAAAAGATGGTCCTGTACGTGCCAGGCGGTACTTGTTGCCTTGTAGCTGAGTTGTCAAAGGCAACGATGATCACAGGACTATTTGTTTGGGAAGCTTATGGAAGAATCGGCAATGATTTAAAGTTCCAGTCATACCAGTGTAGTGTTGCAAGTGCTCTATCCGCAGTTCTCAGCAGCGATGAATGAACTGCAATGGCTTGCGCTATCAAGATTTATTCACTCCATCGATGTTTAAACTCTGCTACAAGCTTCATAGAACCTTCAGAGGCAATTGTCATTCTGCAATTTTATAGCCTAGGTTACTCAGTGATATATAAAATAAATATTAAAAAATTAAAATAAAAAGTCATTCAGCCTGGACTTAACACTTATGCCAATTTCCAACAATTATTAAGCTTATGATTTGATTTGTATTTCTAATTGGATAACTATGGTACCAAATGATATTAAGACAAATCATCCTTTGCATTTCTACTCATTTGCAAGTGCCAACAACATCATAATCATGTACAGCTGAAGCAACTGGTATCATCTACAATTACATTCAGCCACAATGACTGGAATATTATTAGTTATTAGCAGGCAATGCTGACACACATCATATCAGAATCATATTATACGCTTATGTGATTCTCAAAGGAAATATTGGATCTTACAACCAATCTCCTATGTGCCTCAAAAGCATTGACTTTATTACACACCCTAATTGAAATGGAAAACATTTGCATGACCATTACCTCAGGAAAGTTCTTTGATCTTCTAAATAGTTGTACCATCTGGAATTACAGCATTTTTAAGAACTACAGTTATCCCAGAACGAATATAAAATCCTTCTGCTGGCCTCTCTGCTTCTTGCACATTCTGCAGTCACAAGCATGAGCATTCTTAACAAGCACTGCCTTAACAAGAAATTAGGATTTTTCTAAGTGGACTTTCTGAACAAAAAAAATAAAGTGATGAGTTATTGTAAGAATACTGGGGACTAGGGTACATATTCAGATCACGTAGCACTGTTGCCTCTGACGTTGATATTTGTCAATATTTCTCAACCCCAAAGCTGACATAAAGTATTAATAATTATTTCAAGCATCTCATTGCTCATTACTACTGATTCATCTTCATCTGTAAATGACTATATGAACTAGCAAGTGGGAAATACTAAAGAGGAATTTTATGTATCAATCCAAAGGGCTTTACTAAACAACAATGACATAGAAAAGTCATACCTCTGAGTTCTTAATGACCACATTCTTCCCGATTCGAGCATTTTTGTCAATGATACAGTTTCTGTGCAACACACTGTGTCAAAGGATTGTGCATGATATATACGCGATAAAGTTTATATATAATCACACAAAATGACCTTATTTTGGTGTTTTCCCCAACACCAACCGGAACTTTTCCATCAGACAATTCAGAAAATCTCTCAGCTTCAGTCTGATAGTAGTCTGCCCCCATCATCATAGTGTCCTAAAAATGTTTATTAGTCAATAATAGATTTGATACACTTGCATTCCAAAATATTCAACTAGCCATTCACAGTGTCCTTAAAAAAATCAAAAAAGGGTATAATATCATCAAAAAATTAATAAACACCAGAATTGATACGTATTCAATGATACACAGAAGCAGCTAAAATGTAATTACTAGTGAAATAAACATAAGCATATAACAACTAATCTGATAGCAGCAGTTACAAATTGGAGGCAGATGATCTATGTAGCAGAAGTATCTCAAAATTATTTGATCATTAATCATGCAGGCTGAATGCCAAGGACTAGGGCTAATATCTCCTCAACCTACATCTCCCTTCTCTTACCACGGGAAGATTTAGACTTCATTCACTAGTTCCTACAGAATAAAATCATGAACACTCAATAATTACCTTGAGCTGCACTCCTGGCTCTAATCTTGAGCGGATACCAATGACAGAGTGCTCAATACTGCACTCTGTTAGAAAGCAGCCATGTGAAACTATAGACTTGAAAACCTTCATAGAAATAGACATATAAGAAAATGTGCCCGGCAATGTATTCTGAATGAAACAGTGTATAGGCGAGGCGATAAAAGTGTCTAACCTTACAGTTTTCCACCTTGGTCGGAGGTAGAAATCTAGGAGATGTAAAAATGGGCTTCACAGGATCATAAAAGTAAAAATTGGGAGACTACAAGGACAAAACAAAACCTTAAAGAACTTATCTTGCCAAAAAAGATTATTGGGTTGGAGACGATGCTGAACCAAAACAAACCTGATCAGTGAGAGCAAGGTTTGCCTCAAAGAATGACTTTATTGTTCCAATGTCTTCCCAGTAACCATCAAACAGATAAGCCTACAAGCATAAAAAAAACAGCATTTGGTTTATAATGTATATGTTGAATACTGGTAAAATTGTAGGACATATCTTCTGCAATTTGGACTCTGGAGAAGTGTAATGTACCTGCACATTGTAGTCTTTTGCAGACATCGGAATGACTTCTGAACCAAAATCATTAACTGTTGGATAGTGGCCTCTAAAGATATACATCAAACAGAATAAAGTTTTATCATCACCCCAGGTATCACAAAATAAGAATGGTGATGCAGGGAAAAATCATAGGGTTGAGGTCCTGTTTGGCAAAGATTATGGAGATGCTTTTGCTTCTGATTATGATGAATTATAACTCAATCCATATCCATACAAAACACCTAAAACCCATAATTGATTATGTCCATGAGCACCCATAATCTGTTTCCCAATTTGTACTAGCATAATCCATTAGCCAAAAATAGCAGCTTTTCACTGCTGCTTGCCCAACCCGCTGTTTTGAACTAGTATAATCGATAATCAGATAAGCTGTTTTACCAAATAATTTTGAAATAAGAAAAGAGATTATGGCCATAATTTGTTATAAGCCAGATAAGTTGTTGTCCCCTTAAAAAGAACAAAAACAGGCCCTCAACATTTCCTAGCCATAGTAACTATCATGATTGACACTATCTTTGAAAATATTGCAGAATCTCAGTTGTTATCATGACAAAAGAGAAGGCACCAAAAGAATTTGAGTTTTGGTTTCTGTCACAAGAGTACAAACAAAAGTCAAACTGTCAAAGCCCATTTCAGCAACAACAATAACCAAGCCTTTTAGTCCACAGTCCATTTCAGCAGTAGTATAAAATGTTTTACCTCAGAAGCCTTAAAAGGACGTCTGTCTTGAATACATATATTCCCATTGAAGCCATGTATTTGTATGTGTTTGCAACTTCTGGGGACAATCCAAACTTTTCCAAATCCATTTGCTGCATTAACAAGCACCTTAATAATTATTCACAAAAGAAAGTACTCTATTCTTTTTAAGCTTTTTCTTAAAGCAGATAAATAAAATGGTATGGTTGTATATCATTGGGAAAATATAGAATCAAACTAAAATAACCCAGACAACATTCCAACAGAACAAGAAGTCCAATGAGTAAAAAAACTAAGAATATTAGTAATGAAAAATATGTCAGCACACTCTTAGTTTACAGTGGGTCTGAACAAATCAACAGCTAGTATTGTGTTTTGGTACGAAGTATTGTTACCATTGATTTCAAATTTTCACCCTTAGGCTTTTCGAAGAAATCAGTAATGCGACCATTCCTGTCAGTCTTCAACAATCCAAAATCTGAAGCTCGACTGCATATATAGGCAACATAAACGAATTTTTTTATCAGGTCAGTGTGTGATCTGCCAATCAAATGCGAAATAAAAATGGGATCCTTATACTTTGAAAAGTGTATGCTAACAATGAAGAACACAAATAGCTTTGAAGCCATTGCAAATTGCTCATATTTCATAGTGTTTATAAACAATAACAACAGAGTTTGATTTGGTTTAGGGTGAAAAAAGGCTGGCGAAAGTACAAACACAAACAACAAACCAATTAGAACATGAAAGAGGTGAATGACCTTTCATCCATAGGAACACAAGAAACTGAAATATCAGCACCAGAGTCAACATGTTTCTGCAATAAAACTCAGTTATTATGTTTGTTTATCATATATCCTGTCAGACAAATTGAAAAAACAAGATTGATAATACAAGAACTACGAGCAAACCTGTACAAAGTCCATGTAATCCATTCTGTAGAGATGGTCACCAGATAGAATCAGTATATTTTCTATCCGTTTCAGCCGGGCATCCTTCACAAAAGATCAGGCAAGAGTTAACTTTCTATAGCCATAACATGGTACAAACAAAAGGAGCATTATGTGGTGACCAAAGAAGAACCTCAAAAAGCCATAGGAACTGCCTGACAGCGTCTGCTGTTCCCTGGAACCATTTCTTTCCAGACTCCCCAGCTGTCTGTGTAGCTGCCAGAACCTAAGTAAAATAAACGAGCAGAAAACATGTCACCAACCCATCACACTCGCTGAAACCTATAGCCCAGAAATGGCACTTCACAATTAGCAGTAGTGCAGAGCATTACCTCCACAGAACCGTCACCAAATCCAACTCCTTCACCAAAGTTATATGTTCGAGCAATGTGGCGATTGAGAGACTGGGAATTAAACTGGGTGAGAACATAGATCTTGTTGATCTTGCTGTTAATGCAGTTACTCATCGGAATGTCAATGAGCCTGTAGCATCCCCCTACCGGCACCTGAAATCGAGTTTACGAGACTCAATCACTACTGTAACATAACATCTCCTCACGGCTAAAGCAGCCGGCGTGAATGCCAATCACCGCCCGCCGCTCCACGCGCCGCAATGGTGAACAAATGAATAGAGAAACGTGCGATGTGTGAGTGATCGAGGGAGGGAGAACGAGAGTCATTACCGCGGGCTTGGCCCTGGTACGCGTGAGCGGGAAGAGGCGCGTGCCTGCGCCGCCACCGAGGATGATGGACGCCACAGTGTCCGGGCTGACGTCCCTCCGCGCCGCCGCAGCCGCCTGGGCGCCCGCGTCCACCGGCTCCACCTGGCACAGACACGCAGCAAAAAACCGTGAATCCCAACGATCCCACCACCCACACACCCCGCCACCCCCCACGCCACGGCACGCGTCACCGGTATCACGCTACGCCACACCACACCCCAGCAGGCCAGTGCGGTACGTCGCTGCCCTGCCCTGCCCCCCCAACTAACCAATCGGGCGAGACGACGAAGCGGCGCTGCAATGCGCGAGCGAGGCCGACGGACCTTGATCCCCGGAGGCGCTTCGGCGAGGACGCAGCTGGCGGCGGCCGCGACGGACATCGCGCGGCGCGGGAAGGCGGCGCGGCGGGGCGGCGGCGTCGGTCGGAGCGCCGCGGCGGGGCGGGCCAGGCTCACGCGCTGTGGCGCCGCCGCGGGGGCCGCCATTGGCCGCGCAACACCTCGGGTCAGGTCGCGGACGGAGGAAGAGGGGAGGGCGGAGGCGAGGCGGCAGCAGCTGGCGGACGGCGAGGGAGAGAGAGAGGGGGGAATGCTGCCGCGGTGGGGGGCGGGCGGTTTAAGCATGGGTTTTCGGAACGGAACGGGTGGGGACTGGGGAGGGGGGAGCCCGGATCCAGCTCGCGACTCGAGCAGTGCGTGAGAGTCACACGGGAGGCGGGGGGCGGTTGCGCGGCTGCGACGCGCTCGGCTGAATGCTTCCACGGCTCCACCGATCAACTCGCGTTTAGAAAAAGTCACTCAACAGAGGCCGCGCGCGCTTCGAGTCGCTGCTGCATGCCTCCAGGCGAGTGCAGCTATCACATGGATCCCAACCACACGAGTTTGCACTTTGCAGTGCTGTCGCTGCCTCTGTTGGAGGAAAGATTTTTCTAAATTTATGTTTTTCTATGTTTTTTTCTGTCAAATTAATTCTCATAAAATTCTGATTTTTATGAAATTTCTATGATACAAAAGACCATAAATTTGTACGCTAATAAAGTAATTCATTTCAAGGACGAGCGGTGCAAGGGTTTTTTATTGCCTCCGCTTTTTTTAATACTACTCGTGTTAATGTTATTTTTAATCATTCAATTTATTTGAATCGATAAAATACTTGTGGTAGAATTTGTAAGCTCTTCTCATAAGTGAAATTTTATCGATTCTCATAACTCAAATATGTGAAGCCGGTTGTTAGAATATTTAATTCTTGTTAGTGGGATTTTTGCTTATTTTTCACTGATACAACTGGTTACAAGAGTAAACATGTCATAGGCTTTGTTTGAAATTTCTCCTTTTTAGACCTCATTCGTTTTGCTGATAGGTCTGATGAAATCGAATCTAGGTTCCGACGAGGTATGAGCATTCAATTCCACTCTTTTTTTCTTTGCGACAAATTCCACTTTATTTTTTTGTCTCTAGATTTGAACTAACTTGCTGCTAATTTTACATCCTCCACCGTACTCACGCTCTGAACTCTAAAGTCCACAAACATTAACTAAACAAATTGTATGTTAATTTTAAAAATTACGTTGTTCAAGCAGTAAGTGAAACATACAAATACAAGAAATTCATGCTACCACAGTTGATGCATTCAAGAGTAGTTAACCGTGGCGGATTGAGGCGGATCCAGACCAATTGTACATGAGTTCCTAAACAAAATGTAAATAGGGGGCACAGGGTCATCTAAGACTATATGGGATCTGATGTGATCCATTAATTTTATTGAGCTCGATTTGTGAGTAATAATAAACTAGTTACCAATACTCTTTTCGTTCATGAATGCTAGCATTTATGGATTCTCAAATCCAGGCACGAAGAGGAGGAAAAGTAGTGCACTATCTCTAATAGCTGAGCTAGTGAGCTGCCAAGTTATAAGTCATCACTAATATAAATGGACAAATCGTTAAAACCCCATTCAAATGATAAGATTAATTAATGGACAGAGGTAGTATACAACAAGAGAATCTTCTGTAAGAACACGTGGTAAATACAGAAAAAAATTGATAGCTAAGAGAGATCTCACACAAAATATGAGACTAATTTATTGTTAAACATATACAACATACTCCTCCATTTGTAGACTTAATTATATCACATTTATAACATCTCTTATGAATTTAAACAAGTAATTATCCAGACTGATATAGAGGAGGTTGTATGAGTCTGAATAACTAAAAATGTCACTATAAATCGTTACTAAAAAATGGTGTGGGGTTAACTTTTTATTCATTTTGAGAAAGGAGAAACTTAAAATTGACACCAATAAAATGGATAAGATATTATGTGAGACTTGCCCTTCTTTTCCATTGGAAACAATAAAATGAATAAGTCTAATACACTTAATTATTTTCTTTTTCTTTTGTCTCTCATCTCTTATTTCATTTGGGCTATTGTTATTTTAAAATTTGTCATTCAGAAAAAGGTTTGTCATTATTTTTGTGTCAAGGTGTGCTCAAAGCTGATTAAAAGTCCTAAGCTCACTTTTAACTGAAATACTAGTATAAGATAGACTAAATGACATGATAGGTATAAGAACTTGTAAGCTGGATGTAAGTAAATCACACGTTTTATAAAATGTTTACATAGATCACACATTGTGTTTAAGGTGTGCATAAGGTCAAAGTTGAATTTTGTGGTTGAATACAATAACATGGCATACATGTCACTTTCCATATAAACGAGTCTTTGCATATATAGATGCATCCATTACACATTTAGCTAGTCCTCTTTTTATGTGGATGTATTATACTATTTTACTTATATTGGAAACACACTAAAAGTTATATTATTCATGTGATCAACTTCTATCATTCTACTAATACACATCTATTGCATCGGATCTAGTGTTTAAAAGGGCATGAACTGCTGCCGCTGCTAGTCGGATGTGTGTTGGAGGATCGAAACGATAAATGACGTATTTGAAAATAAGAATATTTTAATAAGAACCTAGTAATATTATTCATCAAAAGAGAGGGTTGTTTTACAAAATATCGGTCATGTTAGAGATGATGTGGATGATAGATCGAGCCACATAGCCTATTTTTAATCTTATACGCACACTTAAACATAATGCGTGACTCATATGAGAATTTTACGAGATGAGTGACCTATTAACATTCTATCTGTCATTTACTCTATAAAATACTCCCTGCCTCCCTCCATCCCATAAACACCTACATAAGTTGGTTAACTTTTTCCTGAATTGATCTGCACGGGTGGTATGAACCGAGAGAAAGTCATCGGGACATGCGTGCGCAGCGGCCTCACCAATGCTCCATTGCAAAACATTTCACTCCTACCGTAGCTAGAAAACTTTACTCTCTAACACACTTTATGTAAGCAGACCTTTGAATGTGATTTTGAATGGGATGGTTTAATTGGATGGATAGTACAAGTTCATTATTTGTTTGCTCGTATAAGATAGTACATAATTTTGTTTGGTTAACTATACAAGATGGTACACGTTCATATAAGTTCATGTTTAGTTGAGTGTATGACTAGCTATGTGTCGGCGTTCGTTGTGGCCGACGAGTAATTAGTATCGTAGAGTGCGTGTTTTGGTTCAGATGGTTCGCGAGAGGACACAAGGATTTATACTGGTTCGGGCAACGTGCCCTACGTCCAGTTCGATGAGGCTGTTCGTGTTACTCGCGACGGTTTGTAGTAGGGGGTTACAAACGGGCGAGAGAGGGACGAGCTCCCAAGTCTCTGGTGTTCTACGTGTGGTCTAATGTTCAGCTTGCCCGCGTCGTTCTCCCGCCTCCCCCTTTTATACTGCAAGGAGGGAGGTGGGCGTACAGAGGGTCGGCGCGAGGGAGTGGGCGACGGCATGGCCGTGCGTCCTGTAGGCCGCGCTGTTGACGCCTCAGACTCTGTGCCGGCCGCTGTGGATGACGTCGCAGACATGACGGTGCTTCTCTGGTCGGTGGCGCCACAGGGATGACCGTCAACGAGGGAAGTCTTTTCAGCATGGTGGAGCGTCCTCCGACGAGGGGTTGGAGGAGAGAAGGACCAGCCGCCGTTGCTTCCATACCTGGTCAGAATGTCAATCGTGGCCGTCCCGTCCCGATAGAAGGGATGGGCTTTGACGGGGGTCGTTCGCATAGTGACGGCCTTGCCCTCACTGTGCGACGTGGGCGGTTACCGCCCACTTGTACGGGGGGCTTCGGTAGCCACGGGAGTCGTTGAGCTTTTATCACTCAACCACTCAGTGCCAATCGACTTTGTTGCGGTAGGTGGCGCTCCCGACCCCTGAGGGTCGGGAGGGAGCGATCGCCCGACCCCTGGGGTCGGGCGAGGCGGACTCTGGCACGAGCTCCCGACCCCGTCATGGTGAGGTCGGGCGCCTGAGTCGAATGGCAATGATCCGACCCCGGTCGGGGGGGTCGGGCGAGGCGGACCTGTCTGTGGGCCCGGGCCACTGTACGCGCGTCGTGGCATAAAGGTCGGGCGAGACGGAGGTCGCTCGCTACTTTATACGTAAAGCAGTCGGAGGGCCGGTAATACCGGTCATCACCGGTATTGACCCTCAACAGTAGCCCCCGAGTGAGGTCCGACCCTCCACATAAGAGGGGTCGGGCGTCGCTTTAATCGGAGGTGGTTGTAGAAGTGTTTCCACCGGTGAGGGGCGCGCGAGCGCGCACCTTACAGGTGTAGCCCCCGAGCGAGGTCTGATCCTTTCTCGGGATCAGGCGTCGCTTAAGTCGGGAGGAAGAGCGATCGTGGTGATCTTTCGTTTATACTGTAAGGGGCGCGCGCGAGCGCGCACCTTGCAGGTGTAGCCCCCGAGCGAGGCCTGGCCCCCTCAGGGGCCGGGCGTCGCTCAGGTCGGGAGAAGGAATTTTCGTTCGCGAGAGCGAACTCATCCTTGGGACTTAAGGTTCTGCGACCGCGCGTTGGATCTCTTTTTGCGATTCCGTCCCCGAGTCCTCTACTCGTCGCAGTGACCGGCCGGGGGTTCGGTTCGTCTTTGTATCGTGCCTCCAGCGCGTCCGTCCGCCGGACGAGGAGGTTGAGCCGAGCCACGCCTTACCTCGATGGCCGAGGCGTGACGCTCATCGAGCTGCTAACGGGTAAGTTCAAGTGGAGCCCCGGGATCCCTTCGGGGGGATCCCAGCCGAACCGGCTGGCGGTTGGCCCCAATATTCCTAGTCGCCGTCCCATGTGGTTCTCAGATGCCGTTCGATAGGCTCCTGAGGGCTCGTTGCCTCTCTGCGGGGAGATACCCGTGGGTCGGATCGGACCGGGACTCGAACGCGAATCGTGATGCCCCTGGGCGGTCGGCCGCCTGGGGGTACTGGCCGCTAGCGGACCCATCACTCTTCACCCCTCACTCTGTTTTTGCCCCGAGCGGCTGTCGAACCCATTCGCTGGGCCAGCCTTCGAACTCTTTGGGCCGTCGGGGCATGTTTCAGCCCATGTGTTTTCCTTACCTGGGCGGGCCTGGCCCGATAAGTCGAACCGTCGCTCGGTATCACGAAGTTACCTGAGCTGGCCCGGCCCGATAAGTCGAAGCGTCGCTCGGCGGCGTGCGGTGGCGCTCGATCCGGCGGAGCCTGCAGGCGTGAGCAATAAAACGTGACGAGACGTTTACCTGCCTCACCTGGCGCGGGCGTGAATGGGGCGCGCTGCTCGAGGGGGCGCGCCGCGGGCGTCGTCGTCTCGGCCGAGCCTATATAAACGGACCCGCGGGCTTCGTCTGTTGCACTTACGCTTTCTGCCTCCTCGAGCTTCCGCTGTCTTGCGCACTTTGCTCCCAAGCCCTTTCGCCTTCCTTTGTCCTCGCCACTCCCGAGTCCCCCACAGCCACTCACTTCGCTCATCTTCGATGGCGTCTTGGGGGAAGTCCGACGTGCGGAGCATCCGCCTAGAGGGCCTGGTGAGGCGCGGCCTCCTCCGCGCGCGCACGGCGGTGGCGGAGTGGCTGGTGCCGGGCGACGAGACGCTGCCATCCCCGCCGGATGGTTACATCATTTCGTTCGCGCCGTTCCATGAGCGTGGGTTCGGCGTCCCCGCGCATCGGTTCTTCCGGGGGCTGCTACACTACTACAACATCGAGCTGCAGCACCTCAACCCCAACGGGATCCAGCACATCGCCCTCTTCGTGGCGTTGTGCGAAGGATTCTTGGGGATCGAGCCCCATTTCGACCTCTGGCGGCATTTCTTCGCCGTCAGCTTGCTGAAGGCGGAGCGTGGGCCGGCGCCGATCAGGTGCGCCGGCATCCACCTTCACGGCAACCGCTCCGCCGACTACGTTTCGGTGAAGCTGAGGACTTCCCACAGGGGCTGGCACGGCCAATGGTTCTATCTCAAGAACGACACCGCCGGTCCCCTGCGGGAGTTCACGGGGCGGGTCTTCCCGGTGGCGCCCGAGTCCTGGCGATGGGGTCCTCCGAAGAGGGAGCAGACGATGCTGGATGGCCTTCTCGCGGCCATCGCGCAGCTGAAGGAGGTGGGCGTGCGCGGTGCTGGAGTCATCGCAGAGTACCACGCCCGCCACGTCCTTCCGCTGGTGGCCCGCCCGCTCCGTCTGGACCAGATGGGGCCCGGCGTGGACGCGGAGGGGTCGGTGATGGCGGGAGCTCCCCACTCCGAGTCGGAGCTCAAGCAACGCCTGAAGGAGACCCTCCTCCCGGAGGAGGCCGACGTCGACTTGGACGACCATCCTCGGGCCCTTCCGTGGCCCGGGAGCGTCCAAATTGTAAGTTCTCCCCATCCTTAGCTTGTAGATCGTCTTTTTTCTTTTCTAGAGTCGATATTGACTATTTTGATGTGTGCCAGGAGGGCCTGGTCTTCCGCCGATCCCTCGTCCCCGTCCCGGAGGATGCCGCGGCCAGGGAGGCGAACCGCCTCGCCGCCGAAGAGCAGAAGCGGAGGAAGGACGCCGCGAAGGCGAAGAAGGCGGCGAAGCTCCAGAGGCGCAGTCGCCGCTAGGGGTCGGAGGAGGAGGAGAGCGACGACGACGACGACGACGACGACGAGGAGGAGGAGGAGGTCGGCCCCCGTCAGGGGGTCAGGGGCCGAGCGGGTCGCGCCCGCCGGCCCAAGTGCTGACATTGGAGCCCCCGAGGTCGGAGCCTCGGGGGCCGAGCGGGTCGCGCCCGCCGGTGGAAGAGAGGAGGCCCGAGGCTCGGAGGCCGGAGGCCTCGGGGTCGGGCCCCCGGGGTCCGGCTGCGACGCGCCCACAGAAGGAGCCACCGAGGTCTGAGCCTCGGAGGTTGGAGGCGACGCCGAGTCGCGCCCCGGCCGTGCCCGCCGCGGGGTCCGCGACAGCGGGAGCGGCGCCAAGGACGCCGACGCCGGCGGGGCCGTCGGTCGGCACGCCCCCGAGCGGGAGGGCGGCGCCCACGGCTGCCCCGGGGGAGCCGGCCGCAGCGCGGGCGAGCGAGAAGCGCCCCCGCCCTTCGGAGGGGCAATTGGATCCGACCCCCAAGCGTCGTCGGGCGATGGCCATAGGGTAAGTAGTTTTGATTCTTTCTTTCTTTTCTTTAAGTGTCCTGCTCACCGCCGCTCGCTCGTTGTGCAGGGTCGGAGGGATGGCCCTGGCATTGGCCACGGCGCCCAAGAAGGCGCTTGCGCGGCGCCCGTCCGCCGGTGCGCCAAGGGCCGGTGACGCGGAGTCATCGGCGGCTGGTGAGGCCAGGGCGGTGGAGCCCCCGCGCGCGGTGGCGACGGCCGTCGAGACGGCGCGGCCCGCGGAGCAGGAGGTGGCGGCGGCGGAGCCGGTGCGGGCGGAGGCGATGGTGGTGGCGCCGCGGTAGGCGCCAGAGGGCGCGGGCACCAGCGGGCCTGCGGCCGCCGTGGTACCAACGGCCCCCGTGGCCGAGGGGTCGGCGTCGGGGGGCGCCGCGGTGGGGTCCGTAGACCAGGCCCTCCAAGAGGAGCTTTCGGAGATGGTCGCGTTGGACAACATCGCGGCGTCACTCCGACATCGCCTCTCGAGGGGTCTCAGGAGGCGCCAGGCACTCGAGCGGCAGCTTATCGCTGCTCGCGGCGCGGCGGCGGATGCCCAGACCCGGGAGGAGTCCGCGGTCGGCCGACTCCGGGGGGCGGAGGAGGAGGCCCGCGTTTTGAGGGAGGAGCTGGAGTCCGCCCACCAGGCTCGCAACGCCGTCACCGTGGTGGCGGTGGAGAGGAGCCAGCAGGTGGGCGGGCTTCGGGCGGTGCTTCGGAAGGAGAGGGAGGCGAGGGTGGAGGCCGAGGGCGTGGCCGCCGACCTGGGAGCGGAGCTGTCCGACGCCCGGACAGCGGTGAAGAAGCTTCAAAAGGCGGTGGCGGGTATGTGGTACCCTTTCTCCTTTGCTCTTTTTAGCTTTCTTTTCCTTAGGCAGCATGGTCTGACCATCGGACGATGTGTGCAGCGCTCACGGAGCAGGTGGAGGAGCGTGCACGGGAGGCGTCAAGGGAGGCACTCCGCCGAGGCGTCCACCGGGCGTTCGCTATCGCCCGGTCTCATTATTTCAGCATCGCGCTGGACTTAATGAGTCAGGGGTTCGCGCCCGGGTACACCGACGCGGAGCTGGACGAGATTGAAGATGAAGTCGCCCCCTTGGCGCACGCTCTGGCGGCGAGGATAGAGGAGGAGGATCGCCCCCCGACCCCGGAGCACGAGAGGCCCCCGACTCCAAAGCAGGAGCGGACCCCCGCCCCCGAAGAGTAGGAGTAGATTAGTTAGTATGTATCTAGGGTGTCCGAGGCCGAAGCGCCCGGACAGCTTGTAAAAACAAGTTTTTGTATCACAAGTGATTTTGACCTCGGCGGCCCGTTTCCTTATCACTTGCGTGAAAAAGCGCTCAGTCCCTCACTCGTCCGTTTATGTGTTCCCAAGGAATCGTAGGTAGTAGACAAGATCGACACTTAGTTTTTGCCGGTGAGCGACGTTGCCGTAGCCTTTCGCAGGCGGTAGGCGTTTCGCAGTCCGACCGACTCGACTTCGTGTTTCTCCTATCCGCGACCTATCTTCTCTGAGTCTTAAACGTTAGGTGGGGGGCCGAGGCTCGGTGCAAAACGTAAGTCGCGGATAGGGTCGATCGTTAGCTTGACTGGTGAGCGTTGTGGCCATAGACCCCGTGGGCTCGTTAGCACTTTCGCGGTCCGACCAGTTCGATCTCAAGCTTTCCTATCTTTGACTTACTTGTTTTTGCACAAGTTTTTTGAAAACATGCGAGGGTCGGGCCGCGCACGTATTGCACATGGAATACATGCGCGCACCTTACAGGTGTTGAGCCCCCGAGCGTGGTTGGACCCCTGTGCAGCAGGGGTCGGACGCTGCTCGGGGGGTGTGGAAAACGGACAAGCTACGAGTTTTAGGGATAGAAACGACGTAGCTGTTCGATGTTCCAGGCGTTGTTGAACTCTTGTCCGTCCGCGGTCTGCAGATTGTAGGTGCCGGGTCGGAGAACCTTGGCGACGATGTAAGGCCCCTCCCACGGCGGTGATAACTTGTGTCGTCCTTGGCTGCTGGTGACGCGACGAAGGACGAGGTCGCCGACGTTGAACGCTCGTTCCCGCACGTTCCTTCTATGGTACCGGCGTAGTGCTTGCTGGTACTTGGCGGATCGGAGGAGCGCCACGTCTCGGGCCTCGTCGAGCTGATCCATCGCGTCTTCGAGGGACGTTTGGTTTGCTTGGTCGTCGTACGCCTTCACCCTCGGAGCACCGTAGTCGAGATCGGTTGGTAGGACGGCTTCGGAGCCGTATACCATGAAGAAAGGGGTAAACCCCGTGGCCCGACTAGGGTTCGTCCGCAGGCTCCAGAGTACGGCAGGGAGCTCGGCTGCCCACTGACCGCTGAATTGCTTCAGGCGGTTGTGGATCCGAGGCTTCAATCCCTGCAAAATCATACCGTTTGCGCGCTCGACCTGCCCGTTCGTCCGGGGGTGCGCTACGGCTGCCCAATCGACACGGATATGGTAGTCGTCGCAGAATTTAAGGAATCGCTTTCCTGTGAACTGCGTACCATTATCCGTGATGATGGAGTTTGGTACTCCAAAGCGGTGAATGATGTCGAGGAAGAATTCGACCGCTTCTTCTGGTCGGATCCTTGCAACCGGTCGGGCTTCGATCCATTTGGTGAACTTGTCGACGGCCACCAAAAGATGGGTGTAGCCCCCGGGTGCTTTCTTGAGTGGTCCGACCAGGTCGAGTCCCCAGACCGCGAATGGCCATGTGACGGGGATGTTCTGCAGCGCCTGTGCCTGCAGGTGGGTCTGCCGGGCGTAGAACTGGCAGCCTTGGCAGGTGCGCACGTTATGCGCAGCGTCGTTGACGGCTGTTGGCCAGTAGAATCCTTGTCGGAAGGCGTTCCCGACCAAGGTCTTGTGCGCCGCGTGGTGTCCGCAGACCCCACCGTGGATGTCTTGCAGCAGCAGCTTTCCCTGTTCAGTCGGGATGCAGCGCTGCAAAATCTTGGTGAGGCTTCTTTTGTAGAGTTCCCCATTGATAATGACAAAGGACTTGGCTCGACGCGCGATGCGTCGAGCTTCCGTCCTGTCTGTGGGGAGTTTTCCTCGGACGAGGCAGTCGAGGTATGGGGTCCTCCAATCGTTCGGAGGGCCCGACCCTGATGCGGGTGCCTCGTCTATCTCCATAACGTCGGGTCCTGGAGGTGCGGGAGTCGATCCGACCCTTTCGCCTGGGGTCGACTCGTTGCCGACCCCTTTTGGGTCTTTGAGTCGGATCGACGGTTGGCTTTGGTCGTGGGAGAAGACCCCTGGCGGGATCTGATCCCGACCCGCCGCCATTTTCGCGAGGGAGTCAGCTTCCTCGTTCTGCCGCCTCGGGACATGCTTGAGTTCGAGACCGAAGAACTTGTGTTCGAGCTTGCGTACCTCTTGGCAGTACGCGTCCATGACATCGCTGTGGCAGCTTGACTCCTTCATGACTTGGTCGACGACGAGTTGGGAGTCGCCTCGAACTTCGAGACGTCGGATCCCCAACTCGTCGGCGATCTTGAGCCCATTGATGAGCGCTTCGTATTCCGCCATGTTGTTGGAGGCGGGAAACTGGAGTCGGATTGCATACCTCATGCGTACCCCCATGGGGGAGACGAGGACGAGTCCGACCCCTGCTCCTGCGCGCATCAACGAGCCGTCGAAGTAGAGGACCCAGTACTCTTGGTCGACGGGGGCAGTGGGGAGCTGGACCTCGGTCCACTCCGCCACGAAGTCGGCCAAGGCCTGGGACTTGATCGCTGTATGAGGGGCGTACGTGATTCCCTCGCCCATGAGCTCGAGAGCCCATTTCGCGGCCTTCCCCGTTGCGTCGCGGTTTTCGACGACCTCACGCAAGGGGGAAGAGGTGACCACCGTTACCGGGTGCGACTCGAAGTAGTGTCTGAGCTTTCTCTTGGCGAGGACGACGCCGTAAAGAATTTTCAGTATCTGGAGATACCGAGTCTTTGTGTCAGACAAG
The DNA here is from genome assembly GCA_001182835.1 of Oropetium thomaeum. Classification (NCBI taxonomy): domain Eukaryota; kingdom Viridiplantae; phylum Streptophyta; class Magnoliopsida; order Poales; family Poaceae; genus Oropetium; species Oropetium thomaeum. The sequence goes on from LFJQ01000034.1 coordinate 116,700, forward strand.
ACTTCGCTCACGAAGTAGACGGGGCGTTGAACCTTGAGGGCGTGGCCCTCCTCCCTTCGCTCTACGACCAAAGCAGCGCTGACGACCTGAGTCGTCGCGGCGAGGTAGAGTAGGAGTGGCTCTTTCGGGGTCGGGGGCACCAGGACCGGTGGCTTGGACAGGATAACTTTTATCCTATCGAGAGCCTCCTGTGCCTCGGGTGTCCATTGAAATCGGTCGGATTTCTTCAGGAGCTGGTAAAGCGGGTGAACGCGCTCTCCGAGGCGTGAGATAAAACGGCTTAGCGCCGCCAAGCACCCGGTCACGCGTTGCACTCCCTTCAAGTTCTGGATCGGACCCATCCAGTTGATGGCTTCGATCTTCTCCGGGTTGGCTTCGATGCCACGCTCGGAGACGATGAATCCGAGCAGCATCCCCCTCGGGACCCCGAAAACACATTTTTCGGGGTTGAGTTTGATGCCGTTTGCTTGGAGCTTGGTGAAGACGCGTTTCAGGTCGTCGACGAGCTGGTCGGTCTTCTTGGACTTGACTACGATGTCGTCCACATAGGCTTCGACGATGTCTCCGATGAGCTCGTTGAAGGTTCTGATCATGCAGCGCTGATACGTAGCGCCTGCATTCTTTAGTCCGAACGGCATCGTGACGTAGCAGTACGAGCCGAACGGCGTGATGAAGGACGTCGCGAGCTGGTCGGACTCCTTCATCGGGATTTGATGGTACCCGGAGTACGCATCAAGGAAGCATAGGGTTTCGCACCCCGCGGTTGAGTCGACTATCTGATCGATTCGTGGCAAAGGAAACGGATCCTTTGGACACGCTTTGTTGAGACTGGTATAGTCAACGCACATTCTCCATTTCCCGCTCTTTTTTCGTACAAGAACGGGGTTGGCTAACCAGTCGGGGTGATACACTTCCTTGATGAAGCCGGCTACCAGGAGTTTGGCGATCTCTTCCCCGATCGCTCTGCGCTTCTCTTCGTCAAAGCGGCGCAGGCGTTGCTTGACCGGGCGAGAACCCGGCCTGGTGTGCAAGGCATGCTCGGCGACTTCTCTCGGAATGCCTGGCATGTCCGAGGGTTTCCACGCGAAGATGTCGATGTTCGCGCGGAGGAAGTCGACGAGCACGCTTTCCTATTTGGGGGAGAGAGAAGTCCCGATCTTCGCCGTCTTGCCGTCGGCGTTGTCGGGGCAGAGCTGGATCTCTTTGACGCCCTCCGCGGGCTCAAAGGACCCAGCGCTGCGGTTGGAGTCGGGGGCGTCCTCGGTGACTTGCTGACGGATGACGGCGAGCTCCTCCGTCGCCACGGTGGCAGAGGCGAGCTCACCAGTCTCCGCCTCGCATTGGTAAGGGCGTGCTGGAAGGACGTCCCGACGGTGATCACCCCCTTCGGCCCAGGCATTTTGAGCTTGAGGTAGGTGTAATTGGGTACGGCCATGAACTTGGCGTAGCATGGCCGTCCCAGTATGGCGTGGTAGGATCCGTGGAATCCTACCACCTCGAAGGTGAGAGCCTCCGTTCTGAAATTGGACGGAGTCCCGAAAGTGACGGGCAAATCGATTTGCCCGAGAGATTTGCCCGAGAGGAATAGCTTGTTTCCCAGGGACGACGCCATGGAAGGGTGCACCGGTCGGGCGAATGCGCGCCCGGTCGATGCCCATGGCGTCGAGGGTCTCGATGTAGAGGATGTTGAGGCCGCTGCCTCCATCCATAAGCACCTTGGAGAGGCGCTTGGTGCCGATGATAGGGTCTACCACCAACGGGTACTTGCCTGGTTGCGGTACGTGGCTGGGGTGGTCTGACCGGTCGAACGTGATCGGAGACTCCGACCACTTGAGGAACGACGGGACGGCGGGCTCAGCTGCGAACACCTCACGGCGCTCCAGCTTGCCCCGACGTCGGCCACCGTGTGGTGCCGGCCCAGAGACGATCATAAGGCAGCCGTCCGTCTCCGGGAAGTTGTCGTCGCCGTCGGCGGCGTCGACGTCGTTGCTGGTGTCATCGGGAGCCTGTCTGGGCTTGCCTTTCGGCTTGCCCTTCTTGGCCTCCTCGGCCAGGAACTTCTTCATCAGCGAACACTCTTTGTATAAGTGTTTCACTGGGAAGGCGTGGTTGGGGCACGGCCCGTTCCACTTCTTTTCGAAGTGGTCCGGGGTGTCCTCCGTGGGTGCCTTGGCACCCTTGCGATCCGCGGCAGCGACCATCCGTTCTCCGGACGGACGCGGCCGGTTCTTCTTCTTTTTCTTGCTCGGGGGGTCGGAGGAGCCTCCGCCGGCTGTCTCGACCCGCTTACCTTTGGCGTCTTGGGCGCGATCGAAGATCGCACCCACCGCCTCCTCGCCAGAGGCAAAGCTGGTCGCGATGTCCAGCAACTCTCTGGCGGTCCGGGGACTCTTGCGCCCTAGTTCGTGAACTAGGGAGCGACAGGTCGTCCCGGACAAGAATGCGCCGATGACATCGGCGTCACCGACGTCCGGCAACTCATTGCATTGCCGGGAGAAGCGCCGGATGTAATCCCGGAGCGACTCTCCCGGTTTCTGCCGGCAGTTCTTGAGGTCCCAGGGGTTTCCTGGGCGGTTGTAAGTCCCCTGGAAGTTTCCAACGAAAACCTCCTTGAGGTCAGACCAGCAAGTGATTTGGTTGGCGGGGAGATGCTCGAGCCGTCCTGGCCGAATCGGCCAGATACAGTGGCAAGTTGTGGATGATGAAATCGTCATCCTCTGCGCCCCCAGCCCGGCATGCAAGGCGATAGTCCTCGAGCCACAGGCCAGGGTTGGTTTCCCCCGCGTACTTTGGCACGTTGGCCGGGGGTCGGAAGCGCCGCGGAAATGGCGCGCTCCGAATGTGAGGACTGAAGACCCTCGGCCCCGGAGCGTCCGGGCTAGGGCTTCGATCCTCATCGTTGTCGTAGCGTCCCCCTCGACGCGGATGACGCGATCGGGAGGTGCCATCGTCGAACTCCAGGCGGCGCCGCCGCGCATCCAGGGTGGCGCGGGCGTCCCTGTTCGTCCCCAGACGACCGCGGACGGAGGCTTTCGCCGTGCCATCCGCTGCTGGGGGAGTCTGGTGGACAGACGTGTTCTGGGCACGTTGTCCACGCAGACGCGACAGCGAGCTCTCAGCTTGCTGCACTGCCGCGCGCTCAAGTAGCGCCTCAGCCTCGCGCTGGGCGCGTCGGGCTTCCGGCGTGACAGGCTCAGGGAGGCCCCTGAGCAATGCCGCCGCCGCAGCCAGGTTCTGGCTCGCCCGTGGGAAGCGCGGGCGGCCATCGTCACGACTTGCGACTCGTAAGTCGCGAGCGTCAGTGCGGGTGTGTTCACTGGACTCGCTCTGAGCGAGCTCGTGATCAATCGCCGCACGCTCCTGATCCAGCTGACGCTGGACCTCCAGGAGTTCCTCCCTCCGTGCGCGCAGTCGTTCTGACTGCACGTCACGGGGTGGGGTCCCGTCCTGCGGGCCAGAAGGCTCCGCAGGGCGTTCGCCCTCCGCAGCGGGAAGATCTTCTGTTCGTATCATGAGGCACTCTCGTGAGGGGTGGCGACTCCCCTCACTGCACCCCGCGTCGGAGCCTTCGCTCGACGCTCCATCCAGGAGGTCGAAGAAAGACTCGGACGCGCAGCCCACCATAGCCACGAACTCGTTGTTCGTGGTGCATGGAGCTGGGAGCGTTGACGCCCGGGACATCGTGCCATCGAGAGGCGACGCACGCCCGGGGTCAAGCGAGGCAACCGGTGGTGCCGCTGCACCGGCCAGTGCCAAAGCGCCATCGGAGATGGCGACGAAATCGAGGCTCCCGAAACGCACGTGTGTGTCGGGAACCCAGGTGCTTGCGCGGCTAGCCATCCGAACAAAGAGAGGGGTTTGACGAAAACACGCACAAAGAACCCCTACCTGGCGCGCCAACTGTCGGCGTTCGTTGTGGCCGACGAGTAATTAGTATCGTGGAGTGCGTGTTTTGGTTCAGATGGTTCGCGAGAGGACACAAGGATTTATACTGGTTCGGGCAACGTGCCCTACGTCCAGTTCGATGAGGCTGTTCGTATTACTCGCGACAGTTTGTAGTAGGGGGTTACAAACGGGCGAGAGAGGGACGAGCTCCCAAGTCTCTGGTGTTCTACGTGTGGTCTAATGTTCAGCTTGCCCGCGTCGTTCTCCCGCCTCCCCCTTTTATACTGCAAGGAGGGAGGTGGGCGTACAGAGGGTCGGCGCGAGGGAGTGGGCGACGGCATGGCCGTGCGTCCTGTAGGCCGCGCTGTTGACGCCTCAGACTCTGTGCCGGCCGCTGTGGATGACGTCGCAGACATGACGGTGCTTCTCTGGTCGGTGGCGCCACAGGGATGGCCGTCAACGAGGGAAGTCTTTTCAGCATGGTGGAGCGTCCTCCGACGAGGGGTTGGAGGAGAGAAGGACCAGTCGCCGTTGCTTCCATACCTGGTCAGAATGTCAATCGTGGCCGTCCCGTCCCGATAGAAGGGATGGGCTTTGACGGGGGTCGTTCGCATAGTGACGGCCTTGCCCTCACTGTGCGACGTGGGCGGTTACCGCCCACTTGTACGGGGGGCTTCGGTAGCCACGGGAGTCGTTGTGCTTTTATCACTCAACCACTCAGTGCCAATCGCCTTTGTTGCGGTAGGTGGCGCTCCCGACCCCTGAGGGTCGGGAGGGAGCGATCGCCCGACCCCTGGGGTCGGGCGAGGCGGACTCTGGCACGAGCTCCCGACCCCGTCATGGTGAGGTCGGGCGCCTGAGTCGAGTGGCGATGATCCGACCCCGGTCGGGGGGGTCGGGCGAGGCGGACCTGTCTATGGGCCCGGGCCACTGTACGCGCGTCGTGGCATAGAGGTCGGGCGAGACGGAGGTCGCTCGCTGCTTTATACGTAAAGCAGTCGGAGGGCCGGTTATACCGGTCATCACCGGTATTGACCCTCAACACTATGATAACTTTCTCTTTAAAGATGATAACTTTACCTCTTCTTTGTGTTTTTTAATGTAAATCTTTTATCTCTAATATTTGAATCTAATATTATTATTAATAATGCATATATAGTTAGTATACTCATTTTACTTCAATATTCATTTTGTTCATTTTTATTGCAACTGACACGTGGAACTCCGATGGGCAGCATAACAAGGCTACCATTCCTATCTGTTCACCGCTCACGCACGCACAAGCTCTCTTCCTGTCTCGCTATTAAACGTGTGAGAAGAAAGAGAAGAAGGATCACGGTAGGTGAGGAAATCACGACGAGCTCATCCTAGATGGGATGGTGCGGTGCTTTTAACCTGTGACATCTCAAAGATAACCCTAGCTAATCAAATAATTAACAAGTCTTGTGGTGCTAAAATAAAGAGCTAGAAAGTTCTCATCTATCTAATGGAGTTAGTGGAAACTAAATAAGGACATCCAACTCACTAATTAAGATGAATTAGAAAAGCTTCTTTTTCCTATGATTATTGATTTAATTGGAAGTTAATCAAAAGGCACATGTTAATCTTTCACGTAACCAGATGAAAGAAGATTAATAGTGGTATAAGGTCTAAATTCCAAAGTTAACCTAATCGAAAACCTAATTGTATCGAGGGAATTAAATAAATAGATAATGAGACTCAGTGAACGATAAACAATTCAAAAATTTCAAAATAACAATTCAAATTCAAAGTTAATCTTCTTTATACTTCACACATTTCCACCTTTTAGTGGAGTCCACAAGCAATGGAAATTCAAATTTATTCACTTTTTCCTTGGGGAGGATATTTTTCAAAAATGTCAATTTAATTGTCCCTCTCTCTCTCTCTCTTTTTCTTTCTCTCCTTCCTCCCTTCCTTTCTTTTTTCTTTCTCTCTGCTGGCGCCGGCCGACGCGGCACTGTTCCCACACGACTGTATTGTCCTTGCTCTGCCAACGCGTCGCGCTGCCATTGTCGCCCATCTCCACGGCATGCCGCCCTATCGCCGAGCGCCCTAGCGAGCAAGGCAACAGTAAGGCGACGTGCGCCATAATTTTTCCCCGCGCGCGCCGCTGCTGCCGTCGTCCGGCAAGCTACCGCCGTACTGGCGCGCTTCCGCCGACCATCATCGCCGAGCATGCGCACGCCAACCACTCCCGTGCGCCTCATCTTCTTTCTTTCAACCAGGGGCTCAATTCCTCTTCCTCCCTTCCACTCTTCTTCTTTCTTCCTCCCACCCCCGCCGCCATGGCTGCCAGGCAAGCTTCCGATGCCGACCGATCGTTCTGCCGCCCTCCGCCCTAGCCGACCCCTCTAGCCCACGCACCACCTCTCCCACTCTCTCTCTCCCAAATCCATTTTCCTCTTTCCCGAGCCGAAACCTTAGCCAACACCGGTGAATTGCTCTCGGAGCACCGCAGCGACCGCCATAGCCGTCCACGATCAAACCTCGTCGTCGGTGAGTTTTAAGTAAATTCCTCTTGCCGGCGAGATCCTCCCGAAGAGCTCTCTCTGTTTCTCTTGACCTCGTCGAGCATCGTGGAACAGCTTCACCGAAACGGTTACGCTGCCGCCGGAGCGCTCCCGCACCGCCACCTCGCCGACGCCAACCTAGCTCCGGTCGTCGCCCCGGTTGCTAACCCTGCCCGAGAGCTCCGTCGCACTTCCCCGTAGCTCACGCCGTCCCTGGTCGCGCCTCCCCGGGCACCAAGCAATCGGAACGCCGCCCGCCGTCGTCGACTTCACCCCGACCGCCGCCGACCGCGCTCCGGTGAGCCATGCCACCCCATCTTGGTCAATCTGGCTCCGTGTCATGCAGAGCGCGGCGCGCCTCTTGGTGGCCTCCGTCGACGTCTCTCCAGAGAGAATTGCCGTCGGTGCGCCACCCTCCCCTGTTCTGTGCTGCTAACAAGCGGGCCCGGCTCATTTCAAACATTATTCATTTACCAGAAAATTACCTAGAACTTGTAAAATTCACCAAAAATAGAATATTGCTCGGAAAAATGCAAACCAAAATGTTTTGGACTCCTTGTGGTCAGATCTATCACCTGGAGCATTCAAACCTTTATGATAATCAACTTTTTGGGCACAATAAATCTTAGAAGTAAAACTGTCATGAAATTTTTACAATTAATTTAACCATCTCAAAATCTTGATTTTTGGTCAGAAGGCCTCTTTTAGCGCAACTTGATACCACAAAAAGTTACAAATTATCTTGACATGTCTAACTCTTTGTTCCATTAAATGTTTCTTAAAATCTATACATGAGTTCAATTATTAATATCTTTTTAATCTTTTTAGGAAAAATCACCAAATTTGGTACAAATGTTCCTGAACTCATTGTTGCCTTTGCATAAAAATTTCATTGTATAGAAACATCATAGAGTTGGGGAATTTACCATTTTTCTTGCACCCACTATAAAAATGACTAAAGCACCTCTAATTTTATTAGGAAGGTAATACTTCAAATTAACTTAATAAAGGTTAATAGTATTAAAAATGTCTTGAGCACTCTTATCCACCCACATTATGTTAATGGAGGAACAACCCTTTATTCTGCTAAGTCTTGGCCATCACCATTTTACAAATTGCATCTTCATCAAATAAGGACCGATCCGGAGTTTCCGACGGAGAACGTGATTTCGGAGGAGGCACCAGCAGGAACTAACTTCTCTCTTGAGTATGCTGACTTCTCTGCAGACCAAGGTAAGCCCCGGTGCACACCTATGTTTTATAAGATTTTTGTTTAACACTATGTGTGTAGGATTTGCTTGTGCATTAAGTTTCGAGGAAATTACCGTGAAACCTAGTTGCATGACTTGGTAGGTTTTCCTATGGGATGTCGTTATTAGGGCCATCACGATAGAATGCTAAACATTAAGGGTAGGAAACGGTATAATATGAGTAGTAGTGAGACTACTCATGTTTGCTGAAAGAAGCAATTTCGAGGAATGTGAGTTAACAATTGAATAAAACTTGAAACTTTATCGGCTTCGGTTGCATTGGTCAAGTTTGAGTTGTGTACCGAATGCATACTGGTAAATGGGACCAGGAAACCGACGTAGCTCATTGTGTTTTGTTGGACAATTGACCATCTCTCTTTCCGGGTGAATGAACCGTCAGGGTGGATGAATTCACATTTTGTTTCTTGGACTCGTGCTAGTGGGAAAGGCTTGAGGCCGTATAGGGATGCAGGGCATCGCCTGGAGGACCATGTCTTTGGAGAGATGGATGTTAGGCCAACTTTGTCACGATGTTGCGAAAGATAGCCACGTGTGACTCATTCGAGTGTGCACGTGTCGTGTCATTCGGTTTCTCCTGCAGGATGTTAATCAATTACAATTGCCGTTGTCATGGTTAAGAGTACCACTTGCTCTCTTCTGCTGCATCGATATGTAATAAGCAGCCGTGTGATGAAAGTGGCTATTATCCCTGAATTGTCGTGCTAAATTCTTGTTTGTTTAGCATAGTGGCACGCTTAGTTTGTTAATAGCGGACCCTGTTAACTTGGCTAAAATGGAAAAGACAACTAGTGGCTGTTTTCGCAATGTCAGGTCAACTTCCACAAATACTCCCTGCATTTTCAGAGTCGGTCATTAGATGGCCATATTGACGGGTAAGTCTTGCTGAGTATTAGTCGCTGAGGGTTTGTGGATTAATTGTTTTGCAGGTGATTCCGCTAACTTTGGTTCGTTTGGCTTTGATGGTTGGGAAGGGGAAGCACCCTCAGAGTGGACCTTCGAGTGGGTTCCCGCTTCTCCGGCCCAGGAAGATTAAGCACACTAGGGCTGGTGTGCTTAATTGTATCGTCGAGTTGTAAATCATTATTTTTCGCTATTTCACGCTTGTTTTCAAAACTACGTTTCCGCGCTTTAAATCTCTGAACCAAATAATGTAACCTTCAGACCTAATGCGCACTTTAATCGTATTTGTGTCCCCTCGTTAATTCTTATACTGTTTGGTCGCTTGCTTCGCTAAATGACACCTCAAATGATCCTGGATGAGCAACCTTATGATTTTATCGGATGGGGTTGCGACAAAACCGTAGGAAGTGATGTATCATTTTACAAGAATATTTTAGAATGTTCTTTAAATCTGAATGAGTTGGTGTAGAATGAGTTGGTTTTATTCAATCAATCAAACACTGTTAGACGAGTTAGATATGCTCATCCAAACACTACCTTAATGTTCGCTTGCTAAGTTAGACGTTATGTAGTCGAGATATCACTAGATGAAATTAAATAGATTTTCGTTTTTTGCTTGTGTATTATAATGAACTATGATTTTTTTAAGGAAGGAGTGAGTATAAAACCGGCGCGGGTTAGCTCGGTGGAAGGGCACACCAAACTTCGAAATGAAGCATTTGACTCGGGGGAGGGTTCCAGTGTAGCGATCTGCAACAGTCCGAGCGAAAGCGTAAAATCTGAATTCCGTCACCTCACACGCCACCAGGAAGCTCCGTCCGCGCCGCGCGCTCCGGACCTCCCCCAACCGATTCCCCGCGACATTCCCGACCCCTGCCTCCGCTTCCCCCCCTCCTCGTCCAGCTCCCCGCCTCCCGCCTTGGGTTCCGCGGCCCCGGGAGAAGGGGGGAGGGATGGAGGGGTGGGCCGCGGCGGCGGCGTGCACGGCCGCCGCGCTGGCGTCGGCCGTGGGGGCGACCGCGTTGGCGCTGCGGCTCGTCCACCGCCACCTCCTCCACTACGCTGAGCCCACTCATCAGCGGTTCATCGTCCGCATCATCCTCATGGTCCCGGTACGGCTGCGTTGCCCGCCCCTCACCTGCAGCCATGTACCCGCCTCTGGGCTTGCTTTTGCCTGTTTGTGTCGCTAGAGAGCCGGTTCTATCGGTGAATTTTAGCCGTGTACGCTTTCGTAGCTCGTCAGCCACAGGTACTTGTATGGAATCGTGGGCGTACTGTGGCTTGGTTTTGATTTCAAATTTGGGTCTGATCATTACTGGTCGCACGCGGGTTACCAAGTCTAAGTGGCAATAGTGTTCAACAATTATTTAGGTGGCATGCGGCAACAGTTATGGCATTGCAGATCTACTTTCATTGAATGAAGAGTTGTGAATACTGCATTCTGTTTATCTTTATATGTGACCATGTGAACACTTTCCAGCTTCACCACTTGGCTGTAGAACATTAGATATAGTTATACATTGCCATAACGTTAGATGGTTTGCTTCAAGCTGCAAAATGGTACTCTGGAAGTTTAAGTACTGTGCTTGAATGGCCTATAGTTTCGTTGTGTGCCCTTGGTTATTTCATCAGATATACTTCAATCTCACATGATTAGCTTTTGGTTGTATTTTGAAATCATAATGACAAGAGTAAACATTATTTAACCGTTGCTAGTCCACTTCTGATCTCTGCATGCTTCATCAGCTACATGCTGTTGGGATTTAGTTATTTTATTATAGAGTTTGGCTACCTCTTTTGTGCCATTTTTTTGTTATCTCTTTGATTTCAGCTAATGAATCCTACTCTCAGTTCATGCAACATGATTTTTTGTCCTTGATTAAATGTTGACATGGAGCTGTAAATTTTGTTCAATCGTTTCATGTCGCCATCTTATGATGCACGTTGAACATTTTCAACATTATATTATTTGCAGGTATATGCAGTGATGTCATTTCTTTCCCTTATTTCACCGCATAATGCAATTTACTTCGATTCTATCCGAGAAATGTAAGTCAACTACTTGTTAAATCTTTGTTATCCGTTTTCACACACACACACACACACCCCACCACCCCCCCCCCCCCCCCACACACACACACACCCCCACACCCCCACACACCCACACACACACACACACACAAATGAACAAAAGTTTCAATTCATTCTCCTTCTCACTTGAAAATGCAGGAGAGCTGCGTTTCATTATATTAAGAAGATAGAAAAAACAGGTCCTGTTGGCACTCATATATGAGGGGTACACATGTTGACACATGTTTTAAGATTGTTCACTTTAGCTTTTACTGAGAATTCACTGAATTGATATGGGTAACGGTAAACTAACCACATCACCATACGTAACTACTCACAATACCAACTTGTCAGTTTCCAATGTTTTCATGGCACAGGCACATGTGAAATTATCTTGGATGACACCACTTCATATCCTTATTCACTTAATTGTTGATATATAGATCACATAACCGTTTCAAGCATTTCACTAGTGTTAAATTTGAAATTCAATTTTTTTGTCCCCTGTCTATTATGCCTGGTAACTTCAGAATATTTTAACTAATGCTTTTGAGTTGGTACCTGTGATCCATTTTTTGGTATATATGTACATGCTGACATCAATTGTTTATTGGAAGGAAAAGGATTGTAGAACATGTTCATGTCACATTGTTTCCATGCTTATGGATGTGTCAATTGCAGCTAACTGCAGATTCATGATGGGCTTTATTGATTTCATCACAGTGCATTTTACAGTGCATTTTCAAAGCATCATTACATTGATCACAATAATAGGTCACAAGTGCATTTTCCTGTCCTGATTGAATCCTTCATTTCAAAATGAAAAGGAAGAACAAAGAAATCAAATCTTCTTGAAATACTGTGCCAGCTCATTGTGCCTTACCATGGTGTTGATGTATTCGCTGCCAAATAACAGACATGATGAGTCGCACCCCCCCCCCCCCCAACACACACACACACACACACACATTTTGTTATTCAAATAGGATAGTCCAAGAATTGGGTGATACTCCTGCTAATTTTCATTGTTTCTCTACTTCCCATGCACCTTTGAGTAAATTGAATCGTGGGTAGATTATGCTGAAACTCAATTGTTGTGTTTCTTTTTGCAGCTATGATGCTTGGGTCATCTACAATTTCTTCTCCCTTTGCTTGGCGTGGGTAGGAGGTCCTGGTACTGTTGTTGTAAGTTTGAGTGGCCAATCACTGAAACCATCATGGTTCCAGATGACATGTTGTTTACCAGCTATGCCTCTAGATGGGTACGCAGTTTCCTTTTGGCTGACTAAATGGTTGGGTTTCATGTTTTTCTGTTAATGAATACAATAACACAAGTTTTAACCTTGATTTTTTGGTGTACATGGTAGGCGTTTTATACGGAGATGCAAACAAGGCTGTCTGCAGTTTGTGATCCTCAAACCAATATTGGTTGTTATTACCTTCGTACTTTATGCAAAGGGAAAATATGAAGATGGAAACTTCAGTGTCAACCAATCCTATCTATACATAACTATCATCTATACAATCTCATACTCGATGGCATTGTTTGCTCTTGCACTGTTCTATGCTGCATGTCGAGATCTACTTCAGCCATACAACCCTGTTCCAAAATTCATCATGATCAAGTCAGTTGTGTTTCTAACTTACTGGCAGGTGAAAATGGAGTGTAAGGATAGATTATTTTGTGTTCCTGAATCTACTTGGGAGCCACTAGTCTGTTCAGATTCCCTTTATGAAGTTACATGTTCAATTAAAATGATACAGTCAATCTACTCTGTTATCTAATGAAAAAACTGTTATTTGATATGATTTCTGTTCTTCTCACAGGGCGTGTTGGTTTTCCTTGCTGCAAAATCTGGATTCATAAAAAATGCTGAGAAAGCTGCTTATCTTCAAAACTTTGTGCTATGTGTTGAGATGCTCATTGCAGCCATTGGACACCAATTTTCCTTTTCCTACAAGGAATATGCTGGTTCAAATGCTCGTCCGTATGGTGGTTTCAGGGGAAGCCTTCTTCATGCTTTGAAATTCAGTGACTTCTATCATGACACTGTTCACCAGGTAAGCTAATTAGTAGTTATCGTTCTTTTTTATTCAAAGTTCAGCCCAGTCCTAAACATGAAAAATGTGTATGATCCCTGTGATTCATGTTCTTTCCATAGTGTAGATTCACCCTTTTCTTCATCTAACTGTTCTCTCACGTTGTAGTTTGCGCCGACATATCATGAATATGTGCTTTATAGTAACGAGGCAGAGGATGAACCGACAAAATATAGCCCTAGCACTATCGTGCCAACTGCAGAGCACATAGAGCTAGCAGATGTTACTGTTGTGAGCTCAGAAGCTCCAATGACGGCAAGTGTATTGCCGCATGACATAGATCAGGCTTATTAGGCCCTCTCAAGTCAGAACTGATTCTTCTGTGGAACGATCGACCTATCAAAGTTCCTCAATGTGGACTGATTACCCAATGAGTCCCCTGCAGTTTCTGATAAAAGGAAACAATGATCAAGTGCCATGTATAGTTGCGTTCATTGTATAATCTGTAGATTACACTGTACATAGATTTTACTTCATTTTTCCCCACGTAAGAGGACTTGTTCATGATTTTGTTTGAGAGAGCTGGACTGACAAATTAACACGTATCATTGGAATCTGGATTACAAGCAGAAGTGAAGCAACTAATTATTCAGATTGCAGTTGCGGATTGGAGGGGTATCAGTTGAATGTGTTCTGTATGAAGATGATCATACAAAAACGTTTGTTTGTCTGATTGCACTTAAATATGTTCCGCGCTTGTGTTGTTTCTTGACTGAACCATAATTCTTATCATACTACTCTGCACAGATATTTGGCACCCGTCTTTTAGTGTTTACCTCTGAACATTCATCTTGTTCAAAAAAAGTATGGCAATATTATATATTTTCTTTTGATTTGTTATATTATAACTAGAATAATTTGAAGCATAACCACATAAGTTTACATATTTGAATTAATTTCTAAAAACTGCGTCAAATATTTGTTGAAGGATTACAATTATATGCAAGTTAATTACAGTCATTAAAGGCTCCGGTTACCAGATGGCTTGACTGACATTTCCTGAAGCACGAGTCCTGTATTCGGGCTTCGATTCGGACATTAAAATTAAAACTATATGCAATTGTTATTAGTACCTCATTGGTAACAGCATTCTGGAACTGTGGATTCTTGGTTACATGATTAGGGTCACCGATGTCTTCATAGATACCGCATACAGATCTCAGATTTACAGATTCGAAGACCCGACGTCCATAGTGACACGGCTAACAAAGATTGGTTGCTGGTTGTGAAGATACCAATAACTCGGGGAGATGCTAGGGTACGTTTGGATCCTAGGCTAGGAAAGTCTACCCTTGCTAGGCTAGGTTGAGCATATGAAACTCTAAAAAAATTCTAATTTGTCAGGCTACCTCACCTCACGCAGCTAGAAACTTTTGAGGGAGAGACAATTTGACTAGTCTTCAGTGACAAAATCATGAGCACAAATAAATTTCTATGTCTTCATTAAACTAACCAAATAATTGGCACTGACAACCTTGTCGTAAGTGACAGAGGCAAGTTTGCCAAGCTAGCCTATAGTTCTGAGCAGCCAAGTATTACTCCCTCCATCCCAAAAAAGGTGATGTTTTATCTTTTGAGGTCTCAAATTTAAGGGCCCGTTTGGATATAAGGGCTAAAACGTAGATCCTTCTGTTTTAGGCCGTTTTTACTCTAGATGCATCCAAACGCGACGGGCTACAGAGCTAAAACGGACCAAGAATTTTAGGCCCGGAGAAGGCCCTAAAACGGGCTAAAACGCAACGCTGGACAACGTTGCCCCTCCGCCTGCCCGACGCCCAGCCCCCCGCCGCCACCCCCCCCCCCCTCCACAACACGACGGCCCACAGAGGAACCCGGCCGCCCCCCCTCCCCCCCCCCCCCCCCCCACGACTGACACCCGCCGCCGGGCCCTCCCCCTCGACTCACAGCCGCGCGCTCGATGCCCAAAGGCCCCAGCCGCGCCTTCGTCGGCAGGAGCAGAGGCACCGTCGCCCGCCTGCATCATCTTGCGAGCATTGCCGCCCGAAGGCCCCGTATCGCTGTCAGCCATCCTCTACATCCCCACCGGTAGTCTGCACCGTTCCTGAGACCTAGCAGTCTTGAATCTTGTCCGCTCGTCGGATCTAATTCTCTTTATTATTGTTTTCTATATTTTGTTCAATTTATATGCAGCAACGTCAATTGAGCTTAGCTTTGTTTGAATATTTGGGTCCACTTGTTCTGTGCGAATTTTCACAATTTGGTGTCTCATTACCAATAATGTATTCTGTAATGGTCCGATCCTGGACTATTGAGTGTTTCATTAATGTTAAAATTGTTGTAACTTGTTATGTTGGATGGAATGAATGGTGTTATAAGAATTATGTTCTGGTGAGTACCATATTATCTCTCACATATGGATCAATTAAAAGTAAAAAGTGTGCTAATTATAATTTAAATAAAGTGAGCATCGTCAGTGTGAGGTACAGATTAAGACTAATTAAAAATGAGGGCAAATCTGTCATTTTAGATTGAAGGACTAAAATTTAGCTCAAGAATCCAAACACCCCCACTAGTGCTAACTTTAGTTGCTAAATTTTATAGGCTAAATTTTAGTCCTTCAACTAATGATCCAAACGCCCACTAAGCTTTTGTCTTATTCAAAAAAATTTTATAACTACTAATTATATTATCATTAGTTGGGGTAGAATATAAAACATATTTTATATGTGATCTAATTTTTTTATTATTGGTATAAATTTTTTGAATAAGACAAACAATTCTAGATAATGCATAAACATCACTTTTTTGGGGACGGAGGTAGTATCAAACATACTCACTTCTTAACAGAAAAAAGAAGGAACCTAGCGTTTCAAGTTGCTACCTTGTAGGGATCATTTCGTAGATTTGTATGGACTTAGCTGAATGCTATTACACCAAGCCTAGTATCACTCCACGGGTAGCACTGTTATCTTCTCTATACACGCATTAGATACTGTACAGATCAAAAGGAAATGGCTCATCTGAAACAAGCCGACCTAACTGCACTCAGCATCACTTCAGACGGATTCATCCCAGCAGCTTTCATCTGATGCATCACTCTAGTTGCCTCTCTGTACCGCCCTCCTCGAGCGTACGCCATGGCCATGGCGTTCCAGCACACTGCGTCAGGCTGGCCACTGATTGCCTCGAACGCCCTGGCAGCATCTGGTAATTGACCTTGCTTCGCGTACATGTGCACCAATCCAGATCCTACGAACTGATTCGTGTCCACACCACGCTTGATGGCATCGGCGTGCACCTGCTGCCCGCAGCAGCAGTCCTGGTTCTCTGCCTCTGCGAACACTGCAAGGATGCTTGAGAGGGAGAAGCTGCTCCGGGGAACACCGGCGGACACCATGTCCCTGAAGATATCAATGGCCATGCTCAGTAGGCCGTCTTGGTGGCAGGAGGTGATCAAGCTCGTCCAGGCAGCCTCAGGCACCGGTTCCTGGCGACGGTGCTGCATCATCATCACAAGCACTTGCCTGGCAATGATTTGAAGACCACCAATCTCGCTGTAAAGCTGCACCAGTGAGCTGCCAACATCCCCATGTAGTCTGTCCAGCTTGATGACACGAGTATGCACTTGTTGGCTGAGACGTCGCTCACCAGCACGAGCACACGACCGCAGCATGGCCACAATGGCATGCCCGTAACAGTCAGCGGTGAGGTCGCACGCTTCACGACACATGTGCGCGAACAGACGCATCGCGTCGTGATGGAGGCATCTATCTGAGTAGGCCGAGACCATGGTCGCCCACGCCATGCCGTTCTTGGCTGGCATTCCGTCGAACACCCGGCGGGCGGCTCCAATGTCCCCGCACGCTGCGTAGGAAAGCAGCACCCTGTTTGCAAGCGGCAGCGGGAGGAGGCCCCCGGCGGGGGAACGGGCCGCGATGTGGTCGTGCACGGCGGCGACCTCCGCAGCGTCGGCGCACTCCCTGAGGAGGGAGATGTAGAGCTCCTCGTCGGGCGGGAAGTGCAGCGCGTCCAGCAAGCGGAGCACGTCGCCCGCGCCGGAGGCAGACGGTGAGGCGGGCGCTGCGTCTGGAGATATCTTCTTTCTACTGTCCACGTTACCGGCGGTGTCGACGGAGGTGGTGGAGGGCATGGTGGGGACGGGGAGCTTCGGACGCGAGAGGAGGGGAGGTGGCGGTTTGCCCGGCTTCTTTAGGCCCGGCAGCCGCGCAGTACTTGGGGACACGGGCTCGGAAGTAGCATTCACCGCGACCTGGCAGCGCCAGCGACGGGAGAGGTGGGGAGTTGCGGTGGTGGGGCAGGACGACGGCTTCGCGGGGGAGCAGCGCGCCATGGCTGAAGCAGAGGATTTTTTTTTTTTGTCGGGCTGAAGCAGAGGAGTTTTTTTTGTCGGGCTGAAGCAGAGGATTTGGTGAACTTTCGATGTACATTTTCCAGCCAGTGCTAGGGGCTTTTGTATTGGGTACGGCTTCTATTTGGGCCAGGCTCGTTAAGTCCTTTGATCTCTCGTAGTTATTTGCCGAAGTTCGATTTAACTTTTTAATTATAAAATTGAATAAAATGACTTTTTCAGTTTTAAATTTTTTTTGGACAGTTTTGAATGACGGTTTTACTGACGTGACAGCCATAGATATACACGTGTTGCTCTAAAATCAGTTTAAGTCATTTATATTACTCAAAAAATATGATTTTTTCTATAAATAAAAAGGATTATGATGAGAAAGTTTAATTATTGGATCATGTTTTGGTGCACTTTAAAACATTATAAAAATCTCTTTTAAGGTCAATTTTGAGGAAAAAAATGATCAATGACATCATTTTTAAGATGCTCAAAAAATCTAAAAGGATCATAAAAATTAGTTTTAAGGAATTGTTTTAACCGCGAAGTCCTTGACGTGTACTTATGTTGAAATATATTAAAAGAAAGACATATCTAAATTCGTCAAAATACATATTTGAATTATTAAGGTTCTCAACATAAGTGTGTGACAGGGACTTCCTGGTCATCAAGATCATCTTAAAACATAATTTTTTTATTTTTCAAAAAATAAATTCACATATTAAAAGTGGTGCACTTGACTTTTTCTCTGAATCAATCCTGTCTAGAGATTTTTTATATATATAGTTTTTTGAGAGCTGAACAAAAACTTGGTTGACGTGGAATCACTGGAATGTGCAAGCCACCATCTAGACAAATGATGATAACCATATGAACGATTCAATTGATTATCTCTCCTACTAAATAGTTTTGCAGAAGGCGTCACTACCACCTACAATTGGTTCAACCCTCACATTTTAGAAAACCAACACGATTATGAGAATTGGACCCGCGTCCATACATAGTGACTATCGGAAACCAGATCTTTGCCGAGTGTATAAATCTTTACCGAGTGTAATCTTTCGAGCACTTGGCACAGAGAGTATTTGCCGAGTGTCCCAATAAAATCACTCGGCAGCATAGTAACACTCAGCAGACGGTGTCTTTGCCAAGTGTTTACGAGGAGACAGCAGTACACCGACGGTACACCGTCAACACTCAGCAAAACTTTGTCTTTGCCGAGTACACACTCGGCAAAGACAAACTCGGCAAAGTCAAAGTTTTGCTGAGTGTTGACGGTGTACCGTCGGTGTACTGCACAACACTTGGCGAAACCCCGCCTCCGGTACCAGCTGTTGCCACCCCCCCCCCCCCCCCCCCCGCGTCCGTTAGATATTTGCGGAGTGCCTTATAAAAACACTCAGCAAAACACATCTTTACCGAGTGCCCGTTAACGGACACTCGGCAAAGAGGATTGTTGCCGAGTGTTTGCCCTAGCACTCGGCAAATGGTTTTTTTTTTCTTTTCATGCTTCAATTTTTTTAGTGTAAATACAGTTCATTATAATCTCTTTTTCAAATTTGGCACGGTTTATACTCTGTTTGCTATATTTAACTAGTTAATATAATTTAATTTAATTATTTTGAATATGTCAATTGAACTGCAATTGATTTTCATAATGGAATAAAAATAATAGAATAATGATATTTGTACTTCTAATATTAGAGTAAAGTTAAAATCTCAGCGAGTAATGGAAATTTCGAACATCACTTATAGGAAACATTACCGCGAACTTGTTAGCATACAGTATTAAAATAAAAAAAACAAATAAAGTCCAAAATCATAAAATTAGTAGTATATCATAATATCATACGCGAAAGTTGTGATAAATAGTTTGAAAATTTTTGTGCAAGTTGTCATATACGATGTTCAGAAAACAAACATACGACTGAAAGATTCATATGTTTAAAAAGAATTCAGTAAGATTTAGTGTTAATTTGAAAATTTAAATTTGAAGTCACAGTTTTTTTATAGTCAACACATAAGATAGATTATGTCTCGTGAAAATTTAGTAATTTTTCAGATGTACTAGATAATTTTAATTTTTTTTAAATGCCCAGAGGAAAATATACTGTCAGTGTTCGTTATCACCGACTAGTAATTATCGTGGGTTCGGATGGTTCGCAAGAGGACACAAGGATTATACTAGTTCAGGCAACGTGTCCTATGTCCAATCTCGAGTCGCTCGTGTTACTTCCCTTGTTGTAGTAGGGTATTACAAACGGGCGAGAGAGAGACAGCTTTCCAAGTCTCTGGGTGAATGAAGGTGTATGGTGAAATGTCCGATGCTTGTCTGATCTCGTGTGTTCTTGAGTTTCGTTCCCCCTTCCTCTCGTCCCCGTCTTCCCCTTTTATACCGCAAGGGGTGAGATGGGGATGAGTCATGGCAGAGAGAGGAGAGAGCGTAGAGAGGTGGTCGTGGCCGTACGCTCTAAGTCGAGATCGCTGGCGCTCCCTAGGGTTGTCATTGTAGACAGCGTCATCGGTATGGCGGCGTCTCTCCGTTCCAGTGGAGCCGGGGCCGCGCGTCAATCGGAAGCGTCCCACCCGTATGGAAGGGTGGCTTTCGGTAGGGGTCGGCGGAATGGCGCTGTCATCATCGCCCCTGCTCCTGTCGAGCCGTCGCTCAGGAATGTCCCATCTTAGGTGAGGAGTGGGTTCTAACAGGAGTCGCTGGAACAGTAACGGTCCTTTGGCCGGTGTGCGTCGTGCGTATTTACTGCTCACTTGCTCGAGTAGTCATTTTCCTTTCCTGTTAGTGGACGTGGGAGTTGCAGGTATTAATTGTCCAACCATCACCGTCGTGTCTGTCCGCAGTGTGATAGGCGGTTCGCCCGGCCCTGGGATCAGGCGAGGCGGAGCCTAGTGTGGTCTCCCGACCCCGACACGGGGGAGGGGGGGAGTGGGGGTCGAGCTCACGGTACGAGTTGCGGGGAGTCCGACCCCTGTTTGGGGAGGTTGGGCGAGGCGGAGATTGTCAGTGGGCCTGAGCCGTCAAGCGTCTTTATGGCACAAGGGTCGAGCGAAGCGGAGATTGTTTTGCTTCCCTCGTGCTATTAAGACCGTGGGCCGTTAAGGCCGATCACCTCTGGTATCGATCCTCGACATATACTTTGCCGAATGTATTTTCAAAAGCACTTGGCAAAGTTTTGAATATGCATGGCAAATCGAACTACTACAAAAAAAAAACAAAATGAAAAGAAGTACAGTGTTGTATATGCGGTGCTTACCTTCCCAGCCACTTTCCTCCGGATGCACCTCATTTAGGTCCGACATCATAGGTAGAAGGAAGAATGAACGGAGCACTAAATACAAAGTGTTAGTCCCGCGAGTATGGGACAGTTTAAATAGCCAAGCGAAGAACGAAACGGGGCTAAAAGAAATGGGCACGGCATTCAAAGCACGCGCGCCATTCAATGAAAGTCTTGACATGCGCATGCAAAACGAAATTGCTTCGGATGCACATGCAAAAATCCGCCGCAATATTGGCGCGCTCAAGCAAATTCGTCGCAATATTGACGTGCGCATGCAAAAACACGTCCTCGTAGTGCGCCATGCAAAATAAAAGCAAAGAAAAGTTCGTGCAAAAACTGACTGCACTACCGTGGAGTCAAACCCGTGTGGGGTTTGCTGCAGCTGCTCCTCGGTGACACACTTACGACAGCACGTATTTAGGGCCTATTTGCCATCCACTCAGCTATTTAGAGCCTGTTTGGCACGGCTCCACTCCAATACTCCGTAGAGTAGGAGCTCCATCTGGAGCGGATGGAGTTGTAGGTTATTTTGGTGGAGTATCCCTTTTTCAGCTTCATGGATGGTGGAGTTGTATATGGTGATGGAGTTGAGATAAAATTACCTATCACTGGTACCAATTACATAGAGTTTGGAACAGAGCTGCTCTATAGTGGAGCAAAGCCATGGCAAACAAGCCCTTAATATGGGCAAAGGGAAAAATTTGTCTAAATAATGACTTCTTAGTAAGCTATGATGCCCTAAACGAACTATTTTTCCAGTCCGGAGGGAGTAAGTGCTTTCTCCTATGCCGATTGGGTAGGGAGTGCAGATGATAGACGATCCAAGGGTGGCTTTGCCATCTTCCTTGGTCCTAATCTTATTTCCTGAAGTGCACCCAAGCAAGCTACCTTGTCTCGTCCAAGCACGGAAGCAGAGTATAAAGCGCTAGCTAATGCCATAGCTGAGGTGATTTGGTTGCAAAGTGTTCTTCAGGAACTCAGTGTTCAACGGCCAAGAGTACCATGTCTCAGGTGTGAAAACTTAGGTGCTACATATATGTCTGCTAATCCTAGGTTCAATGGTCGCACCAAACACGTGGAAATTGATTTTTATTTTGTATGTGAACAGTACCTGCTAACAAGCTGGACATCCGGTTCATATCCTATGCTGATCAGGTGGCTGATGGCTTCACCAAAGCTTTGCCGTTGAAGGAGCAGGATTTATTTCGATCCAATCTCAACTTGGCTAAGTTGTGATTGCGGGGAGTGTTAAGATATGATTCTATTTAGATTTAGTCGTATACAGTTCTATCTCTAGCTCTAATGTGTAACCGATTCTATCTCTATCTCCAGCCTGTAATCTACTCAAACTCTTAAGAGGGGCAACGTCTTCCGCTATCTGATTCTATCTAACATGTACTTCAAGCTTGTGCGTCGTAGGCGATACGACATCAGCGCGAGCGTCTACACAAGACCCGATAACAGTCCAACATTTTGCATTTCTTAGATTATTTTCGAATCGATTCTAGTTTAGCCCCACATCTAACATAAATGGCGAGCAGCAATAATTGGCCCAGCACTAAAATCCGTGCAGGGTGAGCAAATCGATGCAGGCACACGCAATGGCTTCCCTCCTCCTCCTCGCTCACTCGCGGGTCGGGCGGCCGGCCAGCTTACGTACTGTCGATCAGCATAGGTGCTGGTTCTGCTGGAAGAAGCTTCGTCTTAGCTGCTTCTTGTTCGACGTCGAGGAAGTGCATCGTCTTTGACGTGCTCGTTCTCCTCCCTCACCAGGCCCATGGCGTTGTTGCGCGTGTTTGTGTAGAGCAGCGGGTTACAGGCACTTTACGCCATAATTCACAACTTGCTAGGGGTTGGACTCTGGCTAACATCGAATCATCTGCGGCTTATAGCTAGGTAATTAAGATTCAATCTGCTTTTTTCACTCCTTAATATGCATGCTCTCGTGCACCTGTGGCACGCGTACCAGACGAGATGACCTTGTGTTTGATGAAGGAGCCAAATAAACGATTCCTAGACTTTATTAATCTAATAATAATAATAATTCAAACCCGTGATTTTTTCAGGCCCCGATGAAAGATATATTAAAAACCGTCATCAACTGAAAAACGTTCGTGAATGTTTGTTCAGTTTAAAACAACCGAGCCGTTTCGAGCGGATTACTTATTGTTCGTACGTTACATGCTGTACATCCCCATCTTTTATAGGCGGCGATCGACGATGTAGAAGCTGCAAAACAGCCTCAGAGACAAGAATTTCACCATGGCGACGTCTCTCCAATCTCTCTACAGCTGCGCCCTCCTCCTGCTGCTCGTTGTCGCCCCGGAAGCGTGCACGGCCTCCACGAAAACCACCCTGCAGGACACCTGCGACTTCTACGCCGGCGGCGACCAGACCAACTACGACTACTGCATGAAGACGCTGCTGTCCGACGGGAAGAGCGTCGCCGCCGCGGACGAGCGCGAGCTCGCCGTCATCGCGTTGAGGATCGCCCGGGCGACGGCGAAGGCCACGGCGGAGAAGATCGCGGCGCGGCAGGGCGCGGAGACGGTCCCGGCGCGGCGGGACTGCCTCGCTGCGTGCGCGGCGGAGTACGGCACCGCCGTGCGCCGGCTCGGGCACGCGGCGCGGGACGCCGACCGCGGCGACCTGCAGCGCGCGCAGACGCTGCTCGCCGAGGTCACGGGCACGGCCGCACGCTGCGAGGCAGCCTTCGCCGCCGCCGGCCAGCACTACTCGCCGCTCGCCGCCGCGGACCGGGAGCTGGACGACCAGCTCGAGCTGGTGATCGGCATCTTGCCGTCGCCGTATTCGACCCGTATAGGAGGGGTCTGATGGATCGATGATGTCCACCTGCGTTACATACGTTACTTTCACGAGGGAATTCTACCTCTGCTTTGACGAAACTTCATGTAGATTAATCAAAATAAAGTAAACCATACAAAGTATGATATGTGCAGTCAGCGATCACAATATCCACATGAAATGCAGATGTCGACTCATTATATTTCTTCATATCTTAATTAACAAAAATAGAAACATATGGTACACCTCAAGAATAATTACATCATGTTTGGGCCTGATCGGAACAGCCACTTTGAGCTGTGCTGCAGGCTGCGGCGGTTAGATCTGTGCTAAAAAAAAAATAGAGAAAGAAAGGAGAAGAAAAACAATAAAGAAAAATGTTAAACAGCACAAACAAGAGCAGCCAACACGGCCGATCAGGCTGTTTGGTTTTCTGGGATATGTTTGGGAATGGCAAGGAATGCTGGGGGTTAGGCGTTGGTGGAGATGACCTGAGGAAAATACCATGTATGACACGCAATCTTCGTCAGTTTCTTATTTGATACTGTAAATCAAAAATATCTTATATGACACTACATTTTAACTTTAATACCTTCTATGGCATTGACGTTATAGCTTCAATAAAGAAAATCAAAATGAAAATATTTTTGAATCTGAAAATTTTCCAAACTTTTTATGGTAGCATATAAAATCATATTCTACAACCTTTATTACTGATCTAGTTCAAATTCAATACATATGTTTAACTAAAATTCATATATTTAAATCTTTCAGAAAAATTTTTAATTTTTTGAAATAGTTACATTGAACTAAATTTTGAAACTCGGTTCGTTGTCATTCTAAAATTATGTTTATTATTTATTACTACCAAAATATGAAAGTAATGTATATAAATGATTTAAAATTAAATTATTAAATAATCTTGATAAATGTGATGGAATCACATAGTCCACATAATTTTAGAGTGTCCATGAAGCTCAAAGAATGTTTGTATCAAGTCTCACAAATTATATTTCAAAGATAATTTATTTTAAATAATTGAAGCAATGTTAATAGTAGGTTTAATATATGAATTTTAAATCCAAATATGTTTCGAATTTGAACTAGGATAAAATAAAAGTTGTTGAATTTGATTTCATATGGTACCAAAAAAAGTTGAAAAATATTCAAATTTGAAAATATTTTTATTTTAATTTTCATTATTAAAACTTTAAGGTCGATGTCATAAAAGGTATTAAAGTTGTAATGTGGCGTCATATGGGATATTTTTGGTTTTATGATGTCAAATAAGAAACTAAAAGTTAGTACCGAGGGTTATCTTGATTTTAAGATAGTACAAGTGAACATTTTTTTTTCCTTTGAAATCAATTGATATCAATGGTTTGCATTAGTGGAGGAACCTCTAGTACGTACCCAGGTTGGATGGAGACGATGTGCCAGAGCAAATTTTTTGTGCTCGAGACACTCCCAAAAACAGTAATGAAAACGTTCACGAATGTTATGTTTTGAAGCATTATTGTGGCACAGCCAAAGAGAACCCGTTCACGAACCACACGAATGTTACGCTTTTAAAGCATTATGCTATGTGTTTTAGCAAATAAATTTTAGTACGCGCGTTGCACACATTAAAGCATGGTTGTACCTCACCATGTATTATAAGATCCGACACACGTACAGGCACTGAACCCAAGCCAAGAATCGAAAAAGTTTCACACATACCACACTGACACAGTGATAAGAATATTGCCATGGCCGTCGCTCTCCAAGCTCTCTCCAGTTGTGCCGTCCTCGTCGTCCTCCTCCTGCTCGTTCCGCACACGTGCAAGGCCTCCACGACGACGACGACAACGACGCTGCAGGACAAGTGCGAGAAGTACGCTGGAGGTACGCAGAGCGAGTACGACTTCTGCATGAGGATGATGCAGGCCGACAAGGCCAGCGCGGCCGCCGACGCGCGCGGGCTCGCCGTGATCGCGGCGAGGATCGCCCGGGCAATGGCCAACGCCACGGGCGGCAAGATCGCGATGGAGCTCCGGCGGGGTGGCGCCGCCGCCATCGGAGCGGCGCGGCTGGACTGCCTGTCCGGGTGCACCGTGTGGTACGGCGCCGCCGTGCGCCGGCTCGGGCACGCCGTGAGGGTCGCCGCGGGACCCACCGGCGGCGGCGCTTGGGAACTGCGAGATGCTCAGGCGCTGCTTTACAAGGCCTATGGCGCGCCCGAGCTCTGCGACGGCGAGTTCAAGGAGGCTGGACTGACGGCGGGCTCCTCGCCGATCACCGACGCGGACCGGAAGCTCGACGACGTGATCGGCATGGCGATCGCCTTCTTGCCGGTAACGTCTTCGGGGACGAGAGCTTAATTATGTGAGAGCCGGTGACGGATGCACGCGCGCATGTTGAGTTACAGATTTATTACTCCTATACACGAGCACAATCTAATGAAAACGTTTTGATTGAACGTGAAACGCAATCTATTCTCGAAAAAAAAAAAGCAATCTATTGTGTCCTGTTTGGGATCGGAACTGCATTTGCACATGGATAGTAACTTGAGCAAACAAGACACATGAATCTGTTACTTCTGGATCAAAACAATAATAACATGGGATCTATTAAGTTGATCGTGCATCTCGTATATATACACTTATATTACTAAGTGGATCATAAAACCATGACTAATGCAACGAAGGGCAGTAATAATCCGGCGTACGAAGATTCCAGCAGCCTTGTCGTTGATCCTGCACAAGTGAGAACCGATCAAAGAGTTATTAGCGGCATCAGAGAAATTGATAACTTGATCAAATTGCACGAATAATTAAATCTTGCGGAGAACAGTTTGTACTAGCACAATACACAAATTTTCTTTCAAAAAAAAAAACACAACACAAAAATTGATCAAATTGCACGAATTAAATCTGCACCCGTTACTGCTGCGTAACTATTAAAAATTTATTACACGGCGAGAGAGTACTCACCTGACGATGTTGCCGGCATTTGTTGCAAGCCTGTTGTTGTGAAGGTGAATTCAGGTGTCAGCGGCGGGAGCGGTTTGCCTGTGATGATATAGGTAGACCATCAAGTTCAATGAAGACGACACGTACATATATACATATATGATTACTTAGAATAGAAAATTTTCATATAATAAACAGTGTGTGAGAGAGAGAGAGAGAGAGACCTGAGCAGTTGCGGGCAAGGGACGCGACAATGGACGCATCGCCGAGGCACCTGGTGGTGACGTCGAGCATGGCGCGGCGGTTGTCGAACTCGGGGGCGCCGAGGAGCTTGGCGACGTTGCCGCGCAGGACGTGCATGAGGCAGCACGGCTGCTGGGCGACCGTGCTCCTGACTTGGACGCAGCACGGCACCGGGATCTCGTCGGTGCGGTGCTCGATGAAGTCCAGGCACGACAGCATCCGCTGCAGCGACGGCACGCACGTCTGCGACTCCGGCAGCGGCGCGGAGGACGACGACGACGAGGAGGCTGCTGCTGCTGGGTCCACGGCGAACGATGCAGCGGCGAAGAAGAAGAAGAAGAGGAGGAGGAGGAGGAGGGCGTAGCTGCAGCCGAGGACGACGATGGACGTGTACCGCGGCGCCATGGCGCGTCAAGGATTATTAGCAGGTTTGCGGGGATGAAATAATGGCTGGTTGTGGTTGGGAATATATATGCGCCCCTGGACTTGTGATTTTTGCGCATGTATGTTCAAAGCCTCGTGCTGCACCCAGTCTCTATACGAGTCCTCTTCGTGAAAGAAAAAAAAAAAGTCTCTCGCTGAGTCCTTGCGAGAGAACAAAAGACATCCATATTTAAGAAAATGGGACTCCTATGGATATATATTCATGAAATAAGACTCTTACCAATAGACTTAATAAATGAGATTCTACTCAATTGCACTTAATAAAATAGGAGTTCATGTGCCAAATAGGCTGCTGACATGTCCAGGCCCTGTGAAATGTCCCATTTGCCCCTGGACCCAGCTGACTTGAATGACATTTTTACCCCTGTGGTGCAGAAACTCATTCCCGCCTAGCATGTGAATCCATCCACATTGAAACATAAGAAAAGAAGTCAAGCAAAAGCAAATCCATCAATATTTACACATTAACAGAGGTCCGTGATCCCTGCAGCTAAGTTTAGAACCCAGATTGATGTACGAGGTGCATACATCCAACATACGAGCGCGAGCCGCCATTGCGGGAGCTGGAGTGCGAGCCGCCATTGCAGGAGACGGAGCGCGATCCGCCGCTGCGGGAGCTCGAGCACACCCCGCCATTGCTCGAACTGGAGACCAGTACCAACCAGCGCGATGGTGACGCCTCAGGTCCGACGTCGCTCTTGCTTGGTTCGGCCGCCATGGAGTCGTCTCACAGTCGATGGAGAAGCCGAAGTGAGATGCGGCGAAGGGGACGGCGTGGAGGCGGGACCGAGGCGGCGGTAAAGGGGACGACGCGAGAAGTTCCTTGAGGAGGAAGGGGCTTCATTATTGACCCTTTAAAGCCGCTGACCGCTCGTCTCCTTAACTCTACGGCAACGAAGAAGGAAAACGCATTACTCAGACAGGAGGACCCGCAAATCAGAGTAAGGAAAAGAGAAGTCTGTTACTCAAAACTCCACATTCACAGTGACAAAGCGGATTTTCCTTCATTTTTTTAGGAACACATGGTTTAAAAATATTAAAAAATCAAAAAAATATTGGTGTTTAGACTCGTATTTTACGTACCTCCACCAAATTTCATCCGATAAAAAATGAATAATTATTTTAAAAATAAGGGAAGTGTTTTTTTAGTATTCTTGGTGGCTTGTGACGCACGACACGTTGCGGCCCAAAGCCAAATCTTTGTTAGTCCTTAGTTCGAACAGCAGAAACTCTGAATCGGTGCTGCTTCAGTTACAATTGAATATTGTCCAAGAGAGACAAACAGAGTCGCAGAACATCATCAGTCAGGAGTATAAATTAAAAAAAAATTTACATTCTAAGAACATTATGGCCTGAGCAAGCTGCCGTAGGTAGGGAGGAGCTCAGACCGAGGGCAGATGATCTGAGGAGGCCGCCACAATATGGAGGAGCATGGACCGAGGGCACACGACCTGAGCAGCCCGCCACATACTAGGAGGAGCGCGGACCGGCGAGAGACGGCCTTTGCAGGCAGCCGTAGGTAGGAAGGAGCTCGCCCGCCCACGAGCCACCGCCGGTGCGTCGCAGCCTCTGGAGCTCGCCTGCCCACCAGCTCCCCATATGGCCCGGTCTGTCCAAGCCGAATGGGGGGTCTGGTGGTCTGGACCAGACTCGTGCGCGTGAATTGAAAGGTGCTCGCCAGCAAGTGAGGTCTGGAAATTCAAAAGGGTATTTTTTTCAACAAATTTTCAGGCAAGGGTACATGTGTCATTTCATAGTCCCTGACCATGTCATTAGTGCTAAAGTAATCCTATTTGGCAGCTGGAGTCATAAATTATTAAGTCACATTGGTTAAAGTCCTATTTTATTAAGTCCATTAGTAAGAGTCTCATTTGATTAATGTCCATCTATAAGAGTCCTATTTTCTTAAATGTCCCCCCTCTATGAACCACGTGATGTGATCCCAGCTGTGTGACTGAGGACTATTTGGTATAGACTCTCTAGCAAATATCTTTTCTTTATAAAAATAATTTTATTAAAAAACCAGCTTCTTTTAGAAAAGTATATCTATTATAAAAATATTTAACAAAACTGTTTCTCTTACAACACGAATGAAGAAGTCATGAGAAGCTATATTTTTTGTGCTTTTAGCTCTTAGTACAAATTAAAGAAGTGTCTTTTAAGGTTGGGGTGTAGAAGCACTTCTTCTAAAATTCTTTGATATTTTTTTTAAAAGAAAGCTGAATTAGAATCATTTTTAGGATCCATTTGGTAGAGCTTTTTTGAAATTAATTCTTAGTGAGAAGTGATTTTCTGAACAAAATTAATTTATAACTAAAATTGATTTTTTTTTATTCTCTGTGATATACTCGTACGATCAAAACAAAGGATCACTTTACAGAATAAAAAAAATTATTTTTTTTAGCTCTCAGCCTGTTTAGATCATTTCAGAAAATCACTCTGAAAATCATACCGGTCAAGCTTCACCAAATGGGCTTTAAAATCTATAACGAAACAAGCTCTGACTCCCGTTCAGATTCTGGACCCACCTACCAGTGCACTGGGGCGTTCAAAGCAAGCGTCGCAGCCAAGCGCTCTGCCCTTCCAGCGATATAATAGTGTCCAGATCTCACGCAACGTGAAATTACTCAAAATGTCAGTAAAAATAATGCCAAACTGAACCGGAAAAAAAGGACAAAAAAGTTTATGGTATCACTCACCAGTGGCAGCTAGCAGTGGCAAGTACTCCATGGCTGATGACTTTTACATGTTTATTTGATGAGACAAGCATTCCAAAATGAAATAACAATACTAGTATACTACAACACATCGCATGTCTGCTAGCGGGACCATACATGTACTGACAATAGGATTGCTCTGTACCTCAGTTGTATAACAGCTACAGAAACCTGTGTGCTGCTCTTCTGCAAACCGTGTGTCCAAGCCTGTGTACTGGCAATTGCTGGACGTACGTTTCGTTTTTTTTTTTTTGCTGAATAAAAACATCTGTGTGACGATGTACCCAAGAGCATATAAGAACAGTGACCACTCATTCAAATCTCTATCTCAATCTCTCTTCTTCTCTATCTCAATCTCTCTTCTTCGTTTTACACACATCTTAATTGGGAAGTCTTCTAGAGAATAATTAATGGATCCATCGCCTAAAATTTTTGTGGCGGTCGCCCTCCTGCTCCTCCTTGTTAGCACCACTGGTATGTCTCTTTATTATTGTTATTGTGATATCTGTATATGTTGCAGATTGGTGAAGTGTTAGAATGTTTCGATCGGAGATATAGGTGAAAATTCTTATGAGATAAGTATGAAGCTGAACCTTTTTTGTGTGTTCATGCAGAGATGCACGGACCAGTGCGTGTGGTTTTGGCAAGGGAGTGCGAGTCACAGAGCCACAAGTTTGTTGGGCCCTGCGTGCGCCAGGCCAACTGCGGAAGCGTTTGCCAGACTGAAGGTTTCACCGGAGGCAAGTGCCGTGGCGCTCACCGCCGTTGCTTTTGCACAAGGGTTTGCTAGATACCCCATCTGCCATCTCAGCCCCGCTGGGTTCGTCGCGCGCGTGTCCTCAACAAAAAAAATTGAAATCTGTATGGATCGATCGATAAATGGAAGGGGATACATATAATAAATAATGAACAACCGAGCCCGTGTTTCTTATGAGATGTCATGTCCCTGCATTGTAGATTTTGACTAAATTCCACCGGCAGTCTTTGAACTTGTCCCGCATTTACAAGTTCATCCAGATAGACTCATAAATTTGTATATATCCGGGCCTATATACTTATCTCGCGTTCTCATTTAGATCCATAAACTTGTAAAGTGCACATCTACATCTGCTAATTTGGCCTGCATTATCGCTTGGTACATCAACTTGTAAACTGTTACCTAATTTGTTGACAAGCTAGATAAACATAACAAAGAAAATGGTGATCCTATTCGAGCAATTTAGAAAGTTGCAATTTGTCTTTGTGTGAAACAACGGACAGATGGGGTCCGACGGACCTCCCTTAGAGATTTAGAGGAGGGCAAAGTGTCGCACAGAAGAACGATGCACGCAGGAGGAACACACGAGAGTTTTTACCCAGGTTCGGACCGCCAGGATGGCTAATAGTCGCACAGAAGAACGATGCACGCAGGAGGAACACGCGAGAGTTTTTACCTAGGTTCGGACCGCCAGGATGGCTAATAGTCGTAGTCCTGCATCTTTCTATTATCAAGACTTATGGCTCTTTTTTTTTCTTAGTTACATGAATGGGGAAAGGGCCCCGTTTCATAGATGAAGGGGTGCCCTGTCCCCTTTAATGACTAATGCGTCCTACCCTGCCACTGCACAGGCTGCCGACAAGTGGGCCCTAGTTTCAGAGTCGTGTGCTTACCTTCGGTGAAGCCGAACGTTAACCCACAGAGAGGGCCATCGGTCTCGCCCCCCAACTACTCTATTCAATACCCGCCTGACATCTTCCATAGTGTGCGAGATCACGGGAAGATCCGTTCCCTTTCTCCGCGGGATGCGTGACTTCCTAAGGAATGCAATGATGCCGAAGTGGACCTAACGTGCCGACCAACGGTGCCGCCTGCCGGCGCGCCACGTGCCATTAAGATCCTGGCTAGCCTGCGACATGCTAGACCGCGTTTATGTGATGTGACTTGTCGTTCTGTCTTGTCCGAACAGCAGTAACCCGCGGGACGCCCCTCAGGGTGTTCGTCCTAGGTGTCCTTCTATCCGCACACATAGCGGGCCGCGCTGGGCCCCCTGTTCGTGAACTTACTTCACCATGATACCTAGGTCGGTGACCTAGGCGGCAATGGGCAGGGGGTCCCCCGATCCCATTACGCCGACACAATTATTCAGCCCGAACCTTTTAAATAGAGTGTGCAATTCGTTGTATGAGTTTTTGGTACAACCGTACGTGTGCTTATTACAACACTTTGAAATAACGGTAAGGATGTGTTTGTTATAAATTCTAAAACTACTTCTGTTTCAGGTTCTCTGAAAAAATTATCAAACATTTTTAGAAGAAGCACTTCTATATCTCTACCTCGCTTCTCTGATTTGTACTAGAAGTTAAAAGCACTAAAATATAGCTTCTCATAACTTTTTTTATTAGAAGCTAAAAGAGAAATTGTTTTGCTAAATATTTTTATAATAGAAACTATTTTTTAGAAGAAGCTGTCTTTTAAAGAGAAGCTATTTTTTGAGAAGTTGTTTCCTAAAAAATCCATACTAAACATACCCTAACAAAGTTTGGTTGCCTTATTTTACTCCGTAAATCAATCAGAGTGCTATCCATTCGCGCTACTTTATGTTTGGTTGAAAGAGCATGGGACGTATTCACAGTGTCACCCGGTCCGGTCCTTCACAAGCCTGATCCCGTCGACTATCCCGTGCGAATCGTTCCCTTTGCAGTGGCGATGGTCTCCCCCCTCTCGTTAATCTCGACTCGGGCGATGGCGGCGGCGCCGATGCCGCCTCTCACCTCTCGCAGCAGCAGCAGAAGCAGCTGCACTGCCGCCCTCTCCTTTCCGCGCGCGCGTTGCCGTGCGCCTTCTCCACTGGACGGCTAGGCCGGGAGCGCGATGGCGGTTTGCGCTCGTGGCGGTGCCCGCCCTTGACGGCCCGATCGCTCCAAGACAGACCAGTCATGGTGTCAGAGGCTAGCAAGAAGAAGGCCGCATACAAGAAGGTCTGAAAGTGGCATAATAACACATCTGGGTGGCCGCTGCTCACTGTCGCCGCCATCGCGCACCAGATGTGAGCCCATCCCCGCGCCTGGCTCGCCGCCGCTGTGCGTAAGTCGCACGCGCCCGCCTCCTACGCCTGGCTTGCTGCCTTGCGCGTCCAGAATGCTACCTCGCAATCTCCCGCTGCCCTAGGATGGCTCTTGCTGCAAAGGAATCCCCGTGGTCGCAATCTCTCTCTCTTTCTCTCTCTCGCCGACGATTGATCCTTCTTGACGGTAATCTGAGCCAATCCCACCTCCCCTCCTCTAGTGTTTCTCCCCTTTCCTCGTGACCTCATATGGATCTTCTCGGTCTGAACTTTCAATCTGGGTTGGAGTTGAAAAAACAATCTGGGATCTTTTTCAGTTGCCAGTTGATTTTGTTCTGGATAATGGCCTACGGGAATTTTCTTGGTGATTTCATTTGGGAGATGCAAATTTCATCTTACTGAGTTCTCAGTTGGTCAGATTCTTCAAGCTACTGTTGGGGGTGCGGCAGCTGATTTTAGACCGCAGCAACTGGATGAAAGGATCTTCAAATTCTCTGTTTCATCCAAAGCTGTGGGGATTCACATATACTATCTGCAATCTTTCACAGCTTCACGGTCTGTGCAATGATTCAGCTCAAGGACAATAATTCTGCCGTGATCTGTTAGTGCATTCCAACTATATGTTTGTATTGTTTTTTGTATTTTAGAATTTTTTGATCTTTTTTTTAAATTACTTGTGAAGAGTTCACACTGTAGCAGTGTATGCGTAATCAAATTTGAGGACTGTCGTCTGTTACGACAGCTGTGTACCAAACGTTGTGAAGGGAATCATTCACGTTAACAAGTTAAACCAAACAAAACGTGGGATCACCGCTTCCACCACCGATTACAGAGTGACCTATTGACGTTGACATTAGCGTTGCCGTGAGTGTAACCAAACACCACCTAAATGTTTATGCATCTAAATGAGAACGTGAGAGAGACTGACGGCGCACAAAACCGTGCGGAGGCGAGCAGCGAGGCGGCAACAGGTTTTGCTCGTGATGCGGACGAAGGAAGATAAGCCTCGGCTATTTTGTACAAACACCTTTTCTGTATTTTGTATTTGTGTTCTCAAGTATTTACAAATCTTTTTAAATGAACAATTAGCTTATAATACCGTGCAATAATATATTTGAAAGTTGAAACTCTATTCATTTGAAAGTTGAAACTCTATTCACACCATACTCGTTTCGTTCTTTTTTACTCGTCGTCATTGATTTTGACCAAAAATTTTAACCCCTCGTCTTATTTAAAAAATTAATTTAAATGTATAAAATTAAAAATTAAAATAAAAAACTTCTGTAATAAATTAAATCCTAACAAACATTTGATATTTCTTATATTTTTTGAATAAAACGAATGATTAAAGTTATTCATCAAAATCAACGACGACGCAGAAAAAAATAGAGTCTATTAGGATAAATGGACGTAACGTAGCGCGTCAGAGTTCACCAACAATAGCTTTTCACGGTCCAGTGCAACCGGCCCCCAACCATTGTTATGTTAAAAGAGAACGATCCTAAACGATAAGAATAAGATACAAGACGCGAGGGCACGCGACCGTGCGGACCGTCGAGGAAAGGGTACGTGCCTCGTCGGTCTACTATCCAAGTTTCAGCTCAATCCCGAAGGAATTTTTTACGCAGTACTACTCGTGAAAACGTGTGCGATGGGTCCATCGTTACTGCTACAAATGTGATTTTTAGAGGGCAGGCCAAAACACATTTTAGTGATGGACCTTGGTCTCGTTTTGTCATAAAATTTAGAGGTATTTCTAGTGACGGGTCAAACTCCATCCACAAAAACTACACACACAATAGTGAACGTCACAATAGCCAAAAAAAAATAAAACAGGTGCCATCCACCGCCGCATCGCCGCCGTGCGGTCCAGGCCGCCAACGCACCATCGAGAGCACCACCAGGTCGTCGCGCTACTGTTGTTGGCTAGATCTAAGAGCCAATGCAGTCGCACCTACGGCGCCGTTCGTAGCCTACTCACTTGGAAGCTCTCGTTGCAACTATCGGAGTTCTCGCATACGGTTCAGACTGGTTGTCAAGGAACCTCACGACCCAGGAGACAGCTCGTAGCTCAATCTACGGAACAGAGGGGGGAGGAAATCAGCTCAACGCCAGATCTACACGAAAAAGAGAGAGAAAGAGAGGAAAGCAGAACTCACCAATGATATGAGCCTCCTGCGGTCGCGTTACGACAAAGGAGCCACCTCCTATATCTGCTCAAACATAGAGAGAGGAAGAGAGAGGTGACGATCGGATCTCCTCCTCACCAGAGCTGTCGCTGAGCAGACCATCACCGCGCACCGCCCGTAGCCATGCCATCCACCGTCGGATCTGGAAGCGGCGCGAGCATGGAAAGGGAGAGGGAGACCAGACGCGAGGATGGAGTGGGAGAGGAAGACCTCGACGCGAGCACGAGGAGCCGCCGCCGCTGCGCAGGCCGCTGCCCCGACTCTTGCTACTCGAGCCCCTCCTCGAGCCGCTACACTGGTGCGAAGGAGATGGGAGGAGAGAAATAACTGCTGCTTGTATGGGAAGGAGGAGGAGAGAAGTGAGAATAACTTAGGGTTTTATTTTTTATATATTTATTTATTAGGATAGATTTGGTGGCGGATCAATAGAACCCTCACCACACTCAGGCTTTTAAGAGCACCCGTCATCCATTGGGACATAAAATGTGACGGGTTTTTAAAAGGTCTGCCACATGTGACATAGTTGCAGGCCACTTAAGTATTTTCTTATAATTAGATGTTAAAATGTGGCGGAGGTTTAAAATATCCATCACTTTTTCTAAATTAACGTCATTCAGCCCGTCACATTTTTTTAGAAATGACACTGTCCGTCCTACGTTGTATTTAAGAGCTGTAACTAAAAATCAGTTTGGTAGTAGTGTGTGCACCGGGTCCACAGGTCCCGTTGGTGGTGCAAGACCAGAGGCATGAGGAGATTGCATAACGGCAGACCTGGCGTGCCGTGTGATCCAAATCCACCACCCGCTACGAACTATACGTCCACGTGGCGTGATTCCGTCGGTGACTGACTCCCGTCCCGTACGACCAACAACGATTGGAAGGGTCCGTCCAGAGTCCGGACCCACCTGCCAGTGTACTCGAGCTTTCGCCTTCGAGGCCAAGCGGTCTGCCGCCCACCCGCTTCCTTATTTAGACAACCGACGAGAAGGGCGGCGGGAGAGCACGAGACGCCATCGATAAGTCAGATCGAGGAGGCGGGGAGAGAATCTCAGTCGCGTCACGGCTCACATCTCCCTCTCGCTCGGAGGGAAGCTGCCGGAGTCCCTCTATCTCTCTCTCTCTATCTCTCTTCCCCACGCACGCCATGGAGGAGGCGCAGGGTCCGTTTCACTTTCCATTTCCTGAATTACTTTGTCTATTTTAGTACTGCATCGTTTGTGGCTGTGATTTTGTTCCTGCGACTCTCTGCTTTGATGCTTGATCCTGTTTGGGGGAATTCTCGTAGCGGGGATCGCTAGATTATTATTATTATTATTAATGTAGCGAGGTGAGAGCTTGGCATTTGATATTCATCCTCAACCCCCAATTAGGTGCAGTTTCTATCTTAACCCTGTTCATTAACGCGAAGCTCCGCCCGGAAGCTGCTAGTTTAACGCCGGTAGCGTATACTTTCAGAAGAATATTCAGCTATGCCCACTGATGCCATTATTGTTAGGTAACTTTGTTGCAGCATTTGATTATTGATCTATGGGAGCAGAGTGCGAACGCGGTTGAGCGTTGGGTTTGGACCGTTACTTTCATCTCTGTTCTTGGTGTCTCGATCAACTCCGGTTGCGACGTGCTTTCCTCCAGTTCATGTTGTTGGGATCCTTCAAATGTTCAGAGCATGTTATCCTGTAGGCTTATTGTTGCGTGGTTGGTAGAAGCACATGTATGTGTGGTGTGAAGTAATAATGTTACACGATACTACCTTTTTATTTCTGACGAAAGACTAGCAATATTATATTATTGGAACTTGTGGACGTTAATCCATGCCTATCATGTTCCAAAATTATTTGTTGGGTGTCCTGAACCGTGTGTTTGCATTGGTACTTTGGTCTTCCCTGTTAGTCTATTGGGAATCACTGCAAGGGGAATGCAATGAACTAAATCAAGTAGACAATCTTTGGGAGTTAGCAGTTAATGCTCAGTAGTCACTCCTTCCAAATATGTCCAGCCACCAAAGAAAGTGACAGACATGTAACCTTTGCCCTTGTTCTTTCCTTGCATTGCTTAGATTTGAAATTGATGCCTGAAACAATATGGTACTATTTCAGTATTTCTGTCCTGCGAGGAAGATCCCTTCACAGCATTGAGCTGAAGTAGTAGAATGAGATTATTGACTTAGCTGGACAAAACGACCTATAGGATTTTCCTTTTATGTTTCCTGGGCATATTATTGCTATTCATAAATAATTCTTGCCATCAAACCAGCTCTATTAGTGGTACGACGTAACATTTTCAGGACAAGAGAGTATATTAAAATTGGTGCTTGAATCATTTCTTCTAGAGTTCAGTAGTTCTGTAGCAATTCTGCTAGCAATGTTAGTAGATAGGTTCATTCTGCTATGTACTTTGGTTTTTTTATCACTTTTACCTTCATTATAAAATCTTCTCTTTTTCTCTAGTTGTGGAGTCGAAGGCTGGAACCATCTCAGTCGCATCTGCATTTGCCGGTCATCAGGAAGGTAAGGATACCATAATAGTAGTGGATCATTTAGTTCCTTCTTCTGGGCTCTTGCATTATAGTGGCACAATTGAACTTACTGACACAAAGCTATTCTCATACTCGTGCTGTGGTTTCTGGGCTCTTACTTGTAATCTTACTCGAACTTGTGTTTGTAAATTTGGTAGCCGTACAAGACAGGGACCACAAATTCTTAACGAAAGCTGTTGAAGAAGCATATCGAGGAGTGGAGTGCGGTGACGGAGGCCCGTTTGGTGCAGTTGTCGTCCGTAACGATGAAGTAATAGTAAGCTGCCACAACATGGTTCTGAAGCATACTGATCCAACTGCACATGCTGAAGTAACTGCAGTAAGAGAGGTAAAAGGCTTTAATGCCATAGGCAGAAGTTACCTTTTGTAGTCCATTCATTCTTATCGTCTTTGGAAGTTCGTCGTTTCATTCTTTGCAATCGGTTTTATATCCAATTTATGTTCTTATTCCAGGCTTGCAAAAAGCTGGGGAAAATTGAGCTCTCAGATTGTGAAATTTATGCGTCCTGCGAACCATGCCCCATGTGCTTTGGTGCAGTGCACCTTTCCCGAATTAAGGTTCAAAACCTTTGCTGCTCTATTGCTGACCTCATCAAAGTGCATTATCGTGAGATGAATTTATGGAGCTAATTTTGCAATGCAGAGGCTGGTTTATGGAGCTAAGGCTGAAGCTGCCATTGCCATTGGATTTGATGACTTCATCGCAGATGCTCTGAGGGGCACTGGGTACTATCAGAAGGCTTGCATGGAGATCAAGAAGGCCGATGGAAATGGAGCACTGATTGCTGAGCAAGTCTTCGAAAAGACCAAGGAGAAGTTTCAGATGTACTGATGTGGAAGACAGAATTGTACAATGCTCACTCGGAAGGAATATGCAGTAATCAAATTTCTTTGGTTTCTGGAACTTTCAGACACCAGAATTTCATGTAAAGCGCACACACGGCACTCCTCCGCTGAGGTGCAGTTGACCACATTTGTTTTCTACATGTTTAGAAAAAAAGAACTTCTTTCTATAATGATGGTGCTTCAGTAACAATTAGCACAACTGGTTCTCTTTGCTCAACAGTTCCAACTAAATCCCGGTGTCGATATGCTATGCACTTTGATTAAAAAAACAAAATTTTTTTTTAAAAAAAAGAACTACGACTTACTGCATTGAACAATTAAAAAGGTACGACTTTTGAGCTAAATTTTAGATACTAACTATTTTAAAAGTTGTTTTGTGTTACCAAGAGTATAAAAATAGTTCTAGATTCTGAGAAATTCTCCAAAACGTCATTGGCTTCTGAAACGTACTTCAGTGTTTTCTTCTTTTTTTTGTCATTAAGGAAAACCAATTAATGATAAGATAAAGGAAAAAAAGTCACTCTCCGGAACATCCACTTTGTCTGTTTACCTCCATAAACAAAACCTTGATTCGTTTTACTCAAACAATTCAAATAGGTGCAATCGACCTCCTTATATAATTTGGGAAAAAGTCTATTTTACCTTCTTCAACTATTATGAAAGTCTGAGTTTTCCCCTCCAATTACAAAACCGGGTATCTTGAGCTCCTCGACTGTTAAAACCGTTTATTTTTTTTCCTTTGAACGATTTTGAAGGTGGTTTTAAACTGATCAGGCTTCCACGTGACAGGGGCTCACCTATCAGCGTCTCCACGTCATCGGCCTTTTTCTTTCTCTCTCTTTCTAACCATAGAACGCCCTGAGCTTGTCCACTACCTGACTGCGCCCAATCACCACAACTTGTCGTCCGCCATGGCAGTGCACGCGGCGTCGCTGAGCTAGCTTGTGCTCACCCTCCACGCTGCGGCGGCTCCCTCCTCGTCGTCGTCATCCATGAGCCTTCATTCGTGGCACCGGCCGAACGGTTCTTCAGGAAGAACGCCGCGCCGAGGACGCGGTGGAGGTGGATCATGACCACAATGGTGTGGAACGTGACGTGGGGGCACGCCTCACTCTCGCACCACACAGGACCCAGTACATCACGACGTCTGAAACGACGGTCACAACGCCATCGTGGTGCCCGCAAAGGACAACCGTAATCGACAGGCCCAGCACGGCCTCGACGGAGGTGAAGAAAGCCTGCGCACCGAGACTTCGAGGCTAGCCGACGCAAGCACGAAAGAGAGAGAGGGGAGCGAGAGGAGGAAGAACACGACGATGACGTGGCCACCGATATGTGAGACCCCTACCACGTAAGCCAAAACCACTCTCAAAACTATTCAAGGGGGTAAAACAAACGGATTTAATAGTTGAGAGACTTAGGCCCTGTTTGGATCCGCTTTTTTGGAACTTCGCTTATTTGAAAAGTCCGCTTGTCGATTATCTTGCTTTTTAGATAAGCGAGAATCTGAATAAGCAGGAGGTTTAGATACGCTTATTTTGGATTCCAAGGCCCTAGCCAAGCAATAAGAGGCACCGCAGGTGAGCACAAAGATCTTACCTCTGGAACGTGCGAGTAATGGTGGATCTGCTGTTGTAGTGCCTCGGTTGTGTCAGGAAACCGGTAGGTCTGCCGACCGCGGCGTGTGTTGGGACGGGTGCCCGGGACAGACCGTCGGCCGCCGCGGGGGGGGGGGGGGGGGGGGGTGTTCGACGGCGCGGACCGCCGGGCCCGGGACCGCACGGACCGTCGGAGCGTCGGGGACCGAGCGGACCGGCGGGGGGGGGGGGGGGGGGGGGGCTCAGCGGAGCGACGACCGAGCAGGGTGACAGCGTCGCGGAAGGCGGCGGCCGGAGCAGAGGAAACCCCCGGGGGGGGGGGGAGGGGACTGCGGGGGGCGGGGGCGTCGGGGCTTCGGGGCGCCGCCGGGGTGGGGGTGCGGGGGAGCGGCGTCCCAGACGGCGGCGGCGGAGGAAACCCGCGGGGGGGGGGGGGGGAGGATGACTGTCGGGGGGGGGCGGGGGCGTCGGGGCTCCGGGGCGCCGCCCCGGGTGGGGGGGGCGCGGCGTCCCGGAAGGCGGCGGCCGGAGCGGAGGAAACCGGGGAGTGCGGAGGGCGGTCGGGGCGCCGCCCGGGGGGGGGGGGGGGGAGGACGCGGACGAGCGCAGAGTCGTCCGCTCGGGGCTTCGGGCCGGGGTGGAGGGGGGGTGGGGGGAGGCCGCTTATCGCGAAACACCGCTTAAAGGCGAGGCGTTTGGGTCCATAAGCCTGCTTATTTTGGCCCATAAGTCGCTTTTAAGTGGAATCAAACAGGACTTTAAGATACCTGATTTTATAATTAGAGGATTAAACTCGGACTTTGATGATAGTTGAGGACGTTGGAATAGACCTTTTTTACTATAATTTGCCATATTGTAAGCTCACGCGGGCTTAATTTTCAGCCAACCTGGCAGCAGGCCACATGGGCCGCGTGGCGCACGCGCGAGTGGCTTTCCGTTCACAATTAGTCGCGTGGCCCTTGCTCGTTGACCGCCCCCGCAGACGTCGCTGCGAACCTCACCTCCCCTCTGCTTTCTGTCCTTGCAGCGGCCGGGCATCCATGGCGATGGAAGCGCCCCACCCCCATGGTACATGTGTGTTTCACAATCTCTTCCATGCGCAGCGTTTTCAGTCCTCTAAAAACATCGCTCGATCAAAACTAAGGAGAGATTCTGACTTGCGATTCAACTTTAATCAAACACACACACAGCTGCTGGTCACCAGGACGACGACGACCGGGAGTACAGATTCATGGAGAAGGCCGTCGGCGAGGCTTACCGGGCGGTGGAGTGCGGCGACGGCGGCCCGTTCGGAGCAGTCATCGTCCGCGACGACGACGGCGTCCAAGTGGTGGCCAGCTGCCACAACATGGTCCGGAGGAACACGGATCCGTCTGCGCACGCTGAAGTAACTGCAATCAGAGAGGTAACAAGTAACAACCGAGCTACTACTGTAGTACAGTACATCTTCTCATCTCATCTCATCGGGATAAATAATCAGTTCATCCTGGTGCTAGAGCTAGAGCCTAGTATTGTTTCGCATTGCTGAACTGAAGCGAACCGCAACGAGGGCGGAAATCATAATCTTGTTCATGTTTATTTCATAATATTCAGGCTTGCAAAAGGCTCGGCAAAATCAACCTCTCAGACTGTGCGATGTACGCGTCCTGTGAGCCATGCCCCATGTGCTTGGGAACAATTCATAATTCCCACATCAAGGTTTGTAAACCGATGCCGGCCGGTCACAAGGTTTTTTTTTTCTTTTCTTAATTTTTTATTTTGGTGGCACTGAAGAAATATTCCCTTTGTTTTTTTTTTCATCGTTGACTTTGACCGAAAATTTTGACCATTATTCAAAAAATTAATTTAAATATATAAAATAAAAAATTGAGATTAAAAAAATTTTAGTATTGAATCAAATCTTAACAAAATATTTAATATTTTTTATATTTTTAAATAAAATAAATGGTTAAAATTATTGGTCAAAGTCAACAGCGATAGAAAAAAAAACAGAGAGAGTAAGATATAGGGCTCTACATCTACATGTCGTTCTAATACAATGCAGAATGTGGTGTTTGGGGCCAAGGCTGAGGTCGCCGTTGCTGCCGGGTTTTACGCCTCCGTCCCCGACGCCTTCGTGGAGTACTATCAGAAATCCGGCATGGTGCTCAGGAAGGCCGAGGGAGATGCGGCGCGGATCGCTGAGCAGGTCTTTGAGAAGAACAAGAAGAGTTCCGGATGAATCACAATGGTCGTGGTCAAAATACTCGTATATGATATGTATCTTTACTTTTTAAAAATATTTCAAATAAGATGAATGATCAAATAAAAAGTCACATAGGTTAGATAATAATTTTAAAACGACGAGTAGTCAAACTTAGATTTATCATCTTGTGGCCAGTTTGCGACAAGACGAAAGATGCGAGCACCCAGTCGGTAACGCTCGTGAGGCCGCCGCCAAGGCACGCACGCATGGAATGCTTTTTTTTTATGGGAATAATTCCATTTGTTTTGGAACGTTTCTAATCTCCTAGGAGTAATCCTTTTTGTTTTGGAACACTTATAAGTGCTCAGGAACAATGTCACTTGTCCTAGAACATTTGTAACTGCATGAGAACAATACCCATAAGTCCTGGAACATTTTTAATTAATCTCCACGAAACACTCAATTCTGCTATGAAACAATGTTCCGGTACATGTTTAGGGGGTGTTTGGTTCAGCTTTTGAACCTGCTATAGCTTTTGCAAAAGTTGATTCTGAACCAAAGATCAAAAATTCTAAAGACAGCTGTGAGGCAAAGCTGCTTTTATGTAGTGAAAAGGGAACAGCAGCTGTACACCTGCTTCCACCGGCTGCAGCGGCTGAAAATTACCCGCCATGCCACTGGTTACACAACTTACCGGTTCGTTTCTTTCTCCTGGGTCTCTCCGCTCTGCCTCCCGCGGCCTCTCTCTTCTCTGTACTCCCGCGGCCTTTCTCCTGGGTCTCTCCGCTAGGGTTAGGAAGAGGCACCAGCGCGGCGCGGCTCTGTCCTCCCTTGCACAGCGGCGCCCCGTCCTCCCTTGCGAGCTGCAGTGCCCCGGCTCCCTTGCGCACGGCGGCGCCCCTGTCTCCCTTGCGCGGCGGCAGGCACAGGCGCGGCGGCGGCTGGTGCTCCCTTGCGCGGCGGCGGCTGCTCCCTTGCGCGGCGGCGGCTGCTCCCGGCTGCTCCCGGCGGCGGCTGCTCCCTTGCAGGCACAGGCGCGGCGGCGGCAGAGAGCACACATAGCTAACGATTTGCACTTCTCCTGGCCAGATCCGCTAGCAAGGTGCGTGATTGAC
Organism: Oropetium thomaeum; assembly: GCA_001182835.1. NCBI lineage: Eukaryota > Viridiplantae > Streptophyta > Magnoliopsida > Poales > Poaceae > Oropetium > Oropetium thomaeum. The sequence goes on from LFJQ01000034.1 coordinate 159,741, forward strand.
CCATCCTTCTTATTGTGGCATTTTATGCACCAAATTGGCGGCTGCTTGTGTGCATTTTTGTTATTGTGGCATTTTTGTTATTGGTCCACCGTTAGCCAAAATGATATTGGATGGATGATAGATGCAGGGACAAATATTGTGGCATTTTTGTGCATTTTTGTTATTGTGGATGATAGATGCTGGATGGATGATATTGTGGCATTTTTGTTATTGTGGCATTTTTGTGCATTTTTGTTATTGTGGTGTAGAGAAGGTAGATAGATGCAGGGACAGATTGTTGGGGTTCCACCGTTAGCCAAAATGATATTGGATGGATGAAGTTGTTTCTTCCTTTCCTTGACATTCACTGGCCTTTTCTCCCCTACTTGGACCATCACGCAGATATAATCCACCATAGGTCTCTTTTTAACTCTACGGGACTGAATTCACTAGCTCGACAAAATTATCTATGTACGCACATATAAACTGATGTAGACACCAAGATTTCCATTGCTGCAATGTATATCCAATCAAGCACTCCAGCTGTTGAGTGTTGACAATGGAAGCATTATATTATTGTCACCAATATTATTGCCTCCATAATTATTAGCGTGCAGAATCCTATATTATGTGCGGTAAATATATACCATAATAATTAGTACATTTGTAACTTGAATGCTGTAATGCCAATTGAGTGCAATGTATGTCAAATGCTCAACATTCAGAAGCTATTCACACCCTTTAGGGGGAAATAGTTAGTTACTGTCAAAGGATAATAATCCATATAAAAAGTTCCGCTTTGAATCAACTCTGTTATTGCTTTTAATTTATGCTACTACATACTTCCTCATATTGATCCATATTAGCGTTCGAATATAATGGTTTTGGAGTTGAAGTTCGAAGTTTCAGCAGTTCATTATGTGTCTCCTTATGTGAAGAACATAATTAACTGTTATATAGAGAGCATGCAGACTTTAATGCATGGCTAATTCAGCGGTCACAGCATTATTATTAGGGGCTGATTCAGCGGTCACAGCATTACTATAAATCCATATTCATCATTTTTTGTTTGCTGTTCTAATCTGAGGTTTTGGTACATAGAGGTTGTGCACATGATTAGTCAATTTGCATGGCTGGTGAACTTTGACTTGTGAATGCATATACAGTCATGGATTGCAGACAAGATGATTAGTCAATTTGCATGAAATTTTTTTTGCTTGTGTGCATTTTTGTTAGTATATTGCCTGAAAAAGTCTTTGCTTCCTTTAAGAATGGCTGATAAAGCGGATTGGGGTGATTTTTATTTGAGGCATTTGATTGATATTTCAAAAGAAGAGATAGAATCTGGGAATAGGCCACTAGGAATTTTCACAGCCACAGGTTGGAAAAACCTTGTATCAAAGTTTGAGGAAAGGTCTGGTGATAAACGGACCAAAACACAATTGAAAAACAAGTTGGACAATCTGAGAAAGGAATATACAATTTTCATGGAGTTCAAGAATAGCGCCACCGGTCTTGGATGGAATGAGGAAAAACAAACCATTGACTGCTCCAACGAATGGTGGGATGAACACCTAGCTGTAAGTTTTGTGATAATGTGATGCATGTTCTAATTTATTCATGATCTATTATGATAATTGGGTGTATGTTCTAATGTAATTTTTTTAATTTCAGAGATGCAACAACCCTGAAAAAGGACTGAAATGCAACCATTTGAGGTTCAAGAAGCAAGGACCAAAGCATCTTGAGGACCTGCATATATTGTTTGACAAGGTACATGTTACCGGTGCTACTGCATCTTGTCCTAGAGATCTATCATCCAGTGAGTCAAGCGGTGATAAAGTTGAAGAAGTAGCACCTAATGATGTCAAGCTGTCTGCGTGAAGAAAGCAAAAAGAGAAAAAAAGAAACGCAAGGCATCCTCTACTGCTACTGAAGAGAAGGGTAACAAGAACCCATTCGTTCGGATGATGAAGAACACTTGCTTGCAGATTGGAAGTGCAGCTGAAAGGATATCCACAAGTGTTGAAGCATCCTCAGTTGCTACACCGGCTCATTTTGTTCCTACCATTGCTGAGGCCATGAAGATGGTAAAAGATTGTGGTGTAGAGGAAAAAACAGCTCTAATGCACACAGCTACAAAATTGATCATGAAGCCTGAATTTAGGGAGGTGCTCAGCTCGTTGGAAACAAATGAAGGAAGGCGTGATTTGCTTGAAAGGGAGCATAACAATTGAACAAGTCATGTATTGCAATAATTTACCTGTTCTCCCAGTGTTGGAACCATTTGCTTCCCTGTGTTAGAACTATTTATTATTTGCTTTCCTGTGTTGGAATCAGTTGTTTTCCTGTGTTGGAACCATTTATTTGATTCTCTGTATTGGATTGTTGAAATAAAGTTATGTTGTGATTGTTGTGGTTGCATATTACATGACTTGTTTGCTTGAGGAAAATTTTGATCAGTGTGCTGTTAAAAATAAAAATGTTACATGACCTTATCTGTATTGGCCTGTTCGAGCTAAAATTTTATCTATGTGCTTGTTGAAAATTAATATCTGTCTATTTTGTGTAGATGGATGAAAACATTCGAGAATTGGCAAGGAAAGGTCTCAACGGACTACAACATCTAGCTGAACTTACTGAGCATGCAGTTGTTCTTGGTGAAATGGGTAACTTCTATACTGACCGCTATTTGAACAAAAGTGCATATAGAGAGACACCAGAAACGGGAATTGAATGGGTTGAAAGGTGTTTGACCAAATCAAGATATTTTTACAAAATGTTTAGGATGTCTCCTGAGGTTTTCTGGGCATTACATGACTTGCTTGTCTCGTCTTACGGTTTGACCTCAACTAGAAATGTATCTTCAGTTGAATCATTGGCAATGTTTTTGTGGATCGTTGGGGGACCTCAGTCTTTTTCTCAAGCAGAAAATCGTTTTACTCGTTCAACATGGACAGTTCACACAAAGTTCCATGAAGTGTTGAGGTGTTTGCGCAAGTTAGCAAAGCAAAATATTAAGCCAATAGATCCTGATTTTTCAGCAGAGCATGAAAGGGTAAAAGAGGATCGTTTTTGGCCTTATTTCAAGGATGCAATTGGAGCTATAGACGGTTCCCACATTCCTATTCAAGTGCCAGCAGAGCAAATGGTTAACCATATGAACCGACACGGTTATACATCCCAGAATGTGCTGGCGGTGTGTGACTTTGACATGAGATTCACCTTTGTATCTACTGGTTGGGCTGGTTCTGCTCATGACACACGGATTCTCAACCATGCATTAGCAACATTTCCTTCGTTTCCTCATCCTCTTAATGGTATAACTATTTGAATTTAGTACATTTGTGTTCCTTCTATCATTATTTCAATATGTTTTTTTCATTTTGTAGGAAAATATTATCTTGTCGACTCTGGTTATCCAAATCGAAAAGGGTACCTTGCTCCTTTCAAAGGAAGCGCATACCACATACTAGAATTTTCACGTCGTTCAGGCCGTCCTCCTCAAGGAAAGTATGAATTATTCAATTTCTTGCATTCATCCCTTCGAAATGTCATTGAGCGGGCTTTTGGAGTCTTAAAGCAAAAGTGGCGTATATTGAAGGGCATACCATGTTTCGATATTCGTGCGCAGCAACATATAATAATTGCTTGTATGGCTTTGCATAACTTTATCCGTGACAGCAAGTTGCAAGATAAAGAATTCGATAAATGTGATGCTGATGATGACTACCTTGTGCAACCGACACAAGCTGCGGAAGAAACACAACTACATGAGAGTCATGATGGCGAGAATGGGGATACCATGAATATCATTCGTGCTAGGATAGCAGATGCTTTGTTGTTAGCTAGAGGATAATGGTAGATGTCTATCTTTTATAAAATATAATATTTGTATTATTGACACCATGCTTATGACGAATGTTAATCTTAAAAAATTTACTTATTTTCTATAATAGTCAAAATCATGTGAATCAGTGTATAGTACGGTATGTCATAATTATTTTATATATAACCAATCCCTCCAATACTCCAACGCGTTACAGACATTTTCTATTAAAGCTACAGCCACAGTTGTTTCAACCAAACAATTTTCAGCTTTCTCCACAGCTCACAGCTCACAGCAGCTTTTCTCACAGCTACAGCTCACAGCAGCTTTTCTCACAGCTACAGCTCAACCAAACACACCCTTAAGCTCATCTGAACTTCTTTCTTCCCTGAAAAATTTCTCTTTGATTGTTTGAGATAGCCATCTTCTTTGAACAATGTTTACCCGCCTTCGAAAAATATCTTTTCTCCTAGATCAGTTCTAAGTGCTGGGGAACAATGTTCCTGAAACGTGCATCGAAAGAGTCTCTTGTGTTGTGTCATAAAACATGAAAAATAAAACAGATCGAAAATAAATTGATGATGCAATTTTTAAAGTAAAAGATGAATTTTGAACAGATTTTAACTAAAGTTTAGGGATATAATTTTTTGAATCTTGAGACAAAAAAATGAAGAAATAAGTGATTTATGCTTGCTCATGACCTTCCTTTATTTGGCATGACAAATCGTCTATAACATCATTTATTTGTGCCTCATCCCTGACATGCTTGCTTCTTTTATGCCGTCAGTTGACAAGTAGAACAACCAACTCTATCCTCCAGCATTGTCAATGGGCTTTGTAGTGACCCGTGTTATACTCTCTTATAGTTTTTATTATGATCACTATTAATTTTTAACATTAATTTCATTATTCATCTAATTATTTTAAATATGTGATAAAGTAACATATTTTTGTTAATTTATAAACAATACTATTTGGACAATTATATAAATTTTAATAAATCTTTTTTAATAAAATAAATGATTAAAGTTGATGTTATAGGTAAACGGTGACAACAATATAGAAGCAAAGGGAGTATCACATAGATAAGTGCACATAATTTAGTCCTCGTCTCCTTTTCAAGTTGAGAGGACCCTAGTTGCATTTCACTTGCACAGAAAAAAATATATTAGAATTCTTGTGTACCATCGCATTTTTGTGATTCAAATTCTTATCTTGACAAATTGGGTCTCCAAAATCCACATGCCAGTAGGACAAATGAGTATTAGGGATATTTGAAATATAATGATAATAAGGGAAAAACGAGCTCTTGAAGATGCCGGCCGGCCAAAATCCAGGGGCTTCGTGGTTTTGACCGTGCTGACCAAGACCCAAACATTCTTTCTTCCCCTTTGATAAAAAATATATATGAAAGAAAAACGAAACATTCTTCAGCCGGGACCCCTTCCCTTTTGGCCTGCCTCTGGCTCCCAGCCAGAATGCCATTATTGGAGTTGGAGAGGATGGTCCACATCCTAATCCTGCTGCCGTCCGCTGCTTCGTTTCGAGGCTGAGAGGCGCTGCAGAGTAGTAGGAGACGACGAGCTGCGGGGGATCGGTTCTTGCTTCGCGCATCTTACGGTGAGTCTCTGGGTCTTCTGTCCTCAATTCTATGACGCTTTGTCTCCTTAATGGGCTCTTCGTTGGTGCCGTGAATCCGTGATGTTGCGTGCGGTTCTTGCAGGTCAAATCTTGGATCTCTCTCAAGAAAGCGCGGCGCTCTTGTTGATGCGAATTTGATAGCTGCGGATACCGGATAGAGGAGAGGAAGAGGACGTTCCAAGGGAAGGAAGGATGAGTAGATCCGCTAGTGTAAGCCGGCAAATTAGTTTTTTACTGAAACGTGAAACATGGTCTTTGATAACTATGATTTGGATTTCTTTTTTCCTTAGCTCCTTCGCTGAATGGGCCTGAAGAGTGCTCTCTTAGGCACCATTGCTGTTGTTAAATATTTTTTTGAGGGGGGTGACCAATGACCAAATCGTATCAATAGATTAGAGGAAAGAGAAGAAGTTAATCAAATAACAATATAATACTCCATCTGTCCCACAATATAAGCATTTCTAGGTTTCGTCAAAGTCAATCTTCTTCAATTTTGACCATCAATAATAAAAAATTACAATGTTTAATTATGTGTAAATGATGTTAGTAGATTCATCATAAACATACTGTCATAATATTTAAATATTTGTATTTAAATAATTTCTTTTTATAGATATTGACAGTCAAAGTTGAAATCGCTTGACTCTGATCAAACCTAGAAATGCTTATATTGTGGGACGGAGGTAGTAATATGCGAAATTCCATGGGAGTTCAATACATATTGCTGTGTAGGGAGAAGTAGCAACGTTGCTTCCATCTGTTAGGGCCATACTCCCTCTTTTCTTAAATTGTTGTCACCGTTGACTTTGACCGTCAACTTTGACCATTCGTCTTATTCAAAAAAAATATGAGCAATATCAAATATTTTGTTATGATTTGATTTATCACTAAAGGTTCTTTAGACATAACTTTTAATTTTATACATTTGAGCAAATTTTTTAAATAAGACAAATGATCAAAGTTGACGGTAAAAGTCAACGTCAACAACAATTTAAAAAAGGAGGGAGTACATGCTATTACCTGTGCTTCATGCCAAGCTCCGAACTTGCATAAAACAACAAAGTTTCTTATAATTTAGCTGCATCCTTCTTCATCTAACCTTTTTAAGGATAAATCCTGTAGATGGAGCTAAAAGTTATGCAATACAAATCAAGCCAGTGTTGCAAATTATTGTCAATGGAAATTTCTGGAAACCAGAATTGAATGGCTATTGATGATGTCATTTGCATTTTTTTTTCTTTTGCAGATATTCAAAGTCATTTTGATTTTTGCAGTCATTGTTGCTCAGATCCAGTGGGCCAGTGTATCTGGCATGTACTGTAATGACTTGACAGCAAGTGTTGATAGGCCGCACAGTGCCTCAATAATAGATTTTGGTGCTGTTGGAGATGGTGTCACTCTTAACACAAAAGCATTTCAGAATGCTATATTCTACCTCAATTCATTTGCAAACAAGGGAGGAGCACAACTCGTTGTGCCTGCTGGAAGGTGGTTGACTGGGTCTTTTAGCCTGATAAGCCATCTGACACTGTCACTAGACAAGGATGCTGTTATTCTTGGATCACCAGTAAGATGACTGCATGAATGGTTTGTAGAACTACTTTTGAAAGTTGTTGCTGTCTTGCCTCATCACTCTAAACCTTTAGACTTTTGTGCTGTACCACAACCCCCAAAGAAAATATAATCAGCGCAACATTTTATCATACATATAATGCCCTGTTGGAAATCATGAAAAATGACAAAATGTCTTTTATTTTGATGATAAAGTTTATACTGAAGCAACAATGCATTGTTCCTAATAAGATGTTTCTTGAAGGACTCATCTGACTGGCCAGTTATTGATCCTCTTCCATCCTATGGGCGTGGTAGAGAACTCCCTGGTAAAAGACATCAGAGTTTAATATTTGGAACTAATCTTACCGATGTAATAATAGTTGGTAAGTACCATAATCTATTTAGCAACTATCTTATTCTGCTGGTACATGATACTATATCAATTGTGTTATTGTTAGGTGCCAACGGCACCATTGATGGCCAAGGAGCAATTTGGTGGGATTGGTTTCACAATCACACATTGAATTATACTAGACCGCCGCTTATTGAACTGATGTATTCCACCAGAGTTGTTATTTCCAATCTAACCTTTATAAATTCACCATTTTGGAATATTCACCCTGTATATTGCAGGTCCTTTTCTAACACCCCTTGTTTATTATTGAGGTATCACTGATTGCAATTGTTTATTTATCATTATTGTGTTTTTGCCAAATAAACAGCCAAGTGCTTGTCCAGCATCTTACTATCCTAGCACCTATCAGTTCGCCGAATACCGATGGCATTGATCCAGGTATAGATTTCTGGAATTTTGGTTGCTTACAAGACCCTATATTTTACTCTCTCTTTTTTTCCAAGAAATTGTTGTTTCTGCCCTTTTTTATCCAATAGGAGTTGATTCTTATTAAAGCACTCACTGTCTTATTTAGAGATGTACTTGTTTTCATATCTTTAACCAATATAAACTATATCTGAGACATCTAGTAGTATGTTTTCGTTTATATTTCCTTTACTAAAAGATGTCTATCACTTATGTGTATGTAGTGCAGCTATAATTCTGTCATGAAAAGAAAATTCATATGTGAATTGTCAAGCCCCTATCTTAATGCTTGCATTTCTTTAATTTTTTCTTCAAAATTATCTATTGATATATTTGGTCCTCATGCATTTTGAAACCTATCCAGATTCATCTACAAATGTCTGCATTGAAGATTGTTATGTCAGAAATGGTGATGATGTTGTAGTCATCAAAAGTGGATGGGATGAATATGGCATTTCTTTTGCCCATCCAAGCTCCAACATTAGCATCCGCAATATCACTGGACAGACAAGGAGCAGTGCTGGAATCGCATTTGGAAGTGAGATGTCAGGTGGCATATCAGATGTTCGAGCGGAGGGCATCCGCATAGTCAATTCAGTGCATGGGATCAGGATCAAGACAGCTCCGGGGCGTGGAGGATACGTGAGGAACATATACATTGCTGATGTGAGCATGGACAATGTTTCCATAGCCATTAGGATCACTGGAAACTACGGAGAACATCCTGATGATAACTATGACAAGAATGCACTCCCTATCATAAGCAACATAACTATCACGGATGTCGTGGGTGTCAACATCGGTGTTGCCGGATTGTTGCAGGGCATACAGGGGGCCAATTTTAGCAACATCTGCATATCTAATGTTTCACTCAGTGTTAGAACAAAGGATTCGTGGAACTGTTCACTTGTTCAGGGATTTTCAAACTATGTGTCCCCGGAAATATGCGAGCAACTGAAAACCATACCTGGCACGCAACAAGAATGCTATGATGGTAATAGCTACACACCACCAGTGATACAACCACAGGCACCACAGAAATCAAGTGCTAGCCGGCTGGTAAATCCTTTCCATAAACTTGCCGTACTGTGACATAACCTCGAGCGTATCTATTTATTGGAATTAATTTTAGCTGTTATACTTGCAGTTTGTTAAGATGGATGTTGTCTTCTGGTTGGAATGTATCTTGTTCATGATCTATGTTTGTAGATTCTTCATTGACGAAGTAAGCATATTTGTTTTGAAAAGTAATATAGTACCACATTATTCTGATTCTGTGCTAGATAATTATTCTCATAGTTATAGTTATGAATGCTTAGTTTGAATCTGTCCTCATCTCTCTTGTTGTCTTTGCTGGAACAAAACTGCCGACTTAGTAAAAAATGAAGAATGAAAAGATGCGTAGCGTAACATTTTATTTGGTATAAAATGGAGTCCTCCTAGTGCAGGTTCTTGAGTTGCGCACTTCTGCTATTTGATTTAGTGGAGTCAAGCTATTTCTTGCTACACAATGACTCAAACCCCTGTACCAAGTTCCTAGAATCCCCTCTAGGTCTCGTTCGGTTCAAAGTGGGTAGGAAGGGATTGACAGGGATTTGAAGGGGATTAAATCGCTAAGGCCCCTTTGACAGAGCTCCACGGAGCTGATTTTCTGAGAGAATCTGGAGAGCTCTGCCAAATACTGTATTGCAAGAGAAGTGATTTCTAACTGATTTCGTGGAGCGATTGTCTGAAATGAACTAAGGTTTCTAGGAGCAGAAAAAAATAGTTTCTTCTAATAGTGTGAAGTGGTTCTATGTTCTAATTATTAGAGTATATCATAGAGAATCAATTTCACTCATAAAATTACTTCTGTTCAGAGAATCACTTCTCACTAAAAGTCACTACCAGATAAGCTTTACCAAATAGGATCTAAATGACTTGTTGGGGATTTAATCCCCTTCATTATCCTTCAAACCCTCTTGATAAATAAAATAACCGAACACGACCCTAAATGACATGGATAAAGAGATATACTGACTATAAAGAGCCACATTTTTTGTGCTCACAAAGAGGAGCCACATCGTGATATTTTATGGATTTAATATGTCGATGATAGGATTTAGCAAGTTTAGAAAATGTATTTTGAAAGTTTAGGAGATAAGATGATATCTCAGAGGTAAGTTTAAGGACCACTAATATACTCCACTCTTTGATAAACCTAAATCGACATGTAATTAGGAGTTTTTCGTTAGTACTGGTTCCCTAGAAAAAACTTAAACTTGCATATAAAAAATTGGTCTATGCTATGATTTTGTTATGATATTTTTTTATTTATTGTGACAGACAAAGTGTCACTTCTTGTTTATTGTTAACATAATAATTTCAGTTATCGATATGAGTAACTAAAAAGGAGAAATATTGTATTGAGGAAAGAAAAAATGAAAGTGAGTATTGAGATAAGACCGATCAGGCCGGCGGCACAGAAACGGAAATTGGTCCGAATATCAGATCGGCCGTGCATGCTGTTCACTTTCCCTTCCCCGTGACACTGAAATAGCGGCCCCACTCGAGGCATCACGCCGGCGGCCCTCTATCCATTCTACTAGCCACGCAGCACGCACTCGCATGATGCCATCTCCATTTTACTATTTCCGTCGCCCGACGCCACGCACGGGCGACCTACCCGTGCCTCCCAAAACCTCCCAAACACGTCGAAATTTCCACGCGTCGCGTCCTCACTGGCCCAGTCACCAAAAGGTCTCCCCCCATTGGCCAGCCGGTGTGGCCCACGCAGCCACCGTGGCAGTCATTCTTACGATCACCTCCCCTGGCCCCACTAGTCAGTGAACTATATCCCGAGGTGAGCGCACCGGCCGGTATGTGGAAACCCTAAACCCACCCACTGGCCCCGGCCTCCTATTAAGCAGCACGCCCCGGCCGCAACGTTTCGCGTTTCGCTGCGACGACCGGAGGATAGGAGGAGGAACAGGAGGGGTTCAGATCGGATCGGAAGCTTCTAGAAGTTTCCGTCGCCGGGGATGGCGATCCGTGGAGTGCCCTCGCACGCCGTGGCCGCAGTGCTCGTGCTCGCCCTGGCCTCCGCCGTCGCCGGGGAGGTCTTTTTCCAGGAGAAATTCGAAGGTGATTTCCGCTGGATCCCGCCTCCCTTCACTCGGTGATCTGGTGTGCCGTGTTGCGTCGCGTGGGTTGGCTTGGATCTGGTGGGCGAACCAGCGGGGGATGTGGGTGCTAGTTTGTCTGGATCTCTGGGGTTTTGGCGACTCTGTTAGGGGTTTGACAGTGCACCTGTGCGGCGCTGGTTTGGGACCTCAGTGACATCGCGTCGAGTCGCGTATGTAGGTGATCTGGTATTTGGGTATACTAGTGCTCAAGATCTGTTTGCATTTGGGTGCGTTCGATCTTGGTGATCTGGACTGGACTCCTTGAGTTGATCGAATAGGGTGCATTTGCTCGTCAGGTTTAGCCTTCAAGTGGCATGTACTGAGAGCGTTCAGTCTTCTCTGTATCCTTCATTTCGCTGTGTGCGGGCTGGGATTTCCCTTGGTTTTGGAATCTCGTTATAATTCGAGTTGGCTCGGTTGAATTGAATTGATTCGAGTGCTGTATATTGTGGTAAATTTAACTGCATTCTTATGAGGAGGTGGATCAGTGATCTTTTCTAGTATTCGGTTTGAAATGTAGTTAAATTCTAGGGCCTCTTAGGGTAGTCTTAAGTAACTTCGTGGGTTCGAAATTTTACTACTGAATTTCTTCTGACCCGACGTCATTCTAATTCGTTGGTCCTAGGTGCGTGCACCTTTTGTAGTTTATCTGTTTCAGTATTCTAGTCTTGACAAGTTGACCACCAATAGGATGGGCACTTCCATTGCTTTCAGTCAATTCTAAAAATGCCTTATATATCAATATGTCATTGTACATCCATTTTGTGCTCTCTAAATGTGTTCTTTATTTGCCCAGATGGCTGGGAAAAACGGTGGGTCAAGTCCGATTGGAAGAAGGACGAGAACATGGCTGGTGAATGGAACCACACATCTGGGAAATGGAATGGAGATGCAGAGGACAAAGGTGAATTGGTCGTCCTTGTTGCACACACAGGTTTGTAATATTGGCTGCTGTGTTATTTACCCAAACTTGTTCTGCCTTTCAGGTATCCAGACCTCTGAGGACTACAGGTTCTACGCCATTTCGGCTGAGTTCCCTGAGTTCAGCAACAAGGATAAGACTCTGGTTCTGCAGTTCTCTGTGAAGCATGAGCAGAAGCTAGACTGCGGTGGTGGCTACATCAAGTTGCTTGGTGGTGATGTCGACCAAAAGAAATTCGGTGGGGACACACCGTACAGGTACGTTTGACTCCTACCCTTTGCTATTGCTACCTTTCTGAAAATGTGATTAACCTGGTGCTGTTGTACTGCAGCATTATGTTTGGACCAGATATCTGTGGGTACAGCACCAAGAAGGTCCATGCTATCTTGACTAAGAATGACAAGAACCATTTGATCAAGAAGGATGTCCCATGTGAGACTGACCAGCTGACTCATGTGTACACTTTGATCATCCGCCCTGATGCTACATACAGCATCCTGATTGACAATGAGGAGAAGCAAACTGGCAGCATCTATGAGCACTGGGATATTCTTCCTCCAAAGCAAATTAAGGACCCAGAGGCAAAGAAGGTGCAGTTTAAATATATATATATATATATATATATATATATATATATATATTGTTCTCTTTTCTGTCAATTTCCCTGATCATGCTTGAAAAATTACCTGAGGTGTATGCTTTGATTATTGCAGCCAGAGGACTGGGATGACAAGGAATACATTCCTGACCCTGAGGACAAGAAGCCAGAGGTAATGTTCTTTTTGGCTTATGTTTCATGTTATGAGGTGGATAGGACTAGAATTGAGAGCTTTTATATTTTGCTAGCTGTTTTCTATTTATCAATTGGCCTAGGATTATTTGAATTCTCCTTCCTTTGTGCACATGACTCATTTTGTTTCTTTCAGGGCTATGATGATATTCCCAAGGAAATTCCTGACCCTGATGCCAAGAAGGTTCGTAGTTTGATCATTAACTCTGTGTATGATGCATATTAGTTTTGTTCTTTGTAACATTTAATATGAATTTTGCAGCCAGAGGACTGGGATGATGAGGAAGATGGTGAATGGACTGCTCCTACCATTCCGAACCCAGAGTACAAGGGACCATGGAAGCAAAAGGTATGGATGTTACGTTGAGCCTGCACAATCCGTGATGTACATTCTGATGCCTTACTCAACTTATTTCATTTATCAGAAAATCAAGAACCCCAACTACCAGGGTAAATGGAAGGCACCTATGATTGACAACCCAGGTTCATATCCTTGTAATTGGGTCTGGATTTGTTTTATTTAACTTGACAGTTGATGCTAATTCCTTTTGTTCTCTGCAGATTTCAAGGATGATCCATACATCTATGCTTTTGACAGCCTGAAGTACATTGGTATTGAGCTGTGGCAGGTCAGTCTTGATTACGTAGTTCTTTTGCATCTGTGTGGGATGATGAACATGGTTTAATTATGCCTGCCTTCGTTTTTAATCTACAGGTTAAGTCGGGTACATTGTTTGACAACATGATCATTACTGATGACCCTGCGTTGGCCAAGACGTTCGCTGAGGAGACCTGGGGCAAGCACAAAGAGGTATATTTTCCTGTCTAAGATTCATGGATAAATCATGGTTGAGGTTGAACATGTACTAATAATGTCAAGTCATGACAGGCTGAGAAGGCTGCCTTTGATGAGGCTGAGAAAAAGAAGGAAGAAGAGGTAAATTCCTGAACCATATGATAATGTTATCTGTGATAGTTTGATTTTAAAGGTATATTGGGTTTTGTCACATGTTGTCATCATTTTGCTATATTGTCTTGGTCATGTTGTCTTATTCATGTGGATACTGCTTTATTTGTTATAGAATTCTCTTCATTTTGTGGATAATAAATCGAGCTGAATGATATTTGTATACAAAAAAACTGAACAAATGAAGCAGTGCCTATCTTATCGTCCTATAGTACCATGCAACTGTGTTGTCTTAAACTGATTGCAACCCTTGGATCCGTTTTTGAACTCTATTAACGTTAGCATGACTTAGCTTGTGTGACTGGGGAATCATTTTTGAAGTTTTCATGCCATTAATTATGATTCATGAATCTCTTATATACAGGAAGCTGCTAAGGCTGGTGATGACGAGGATGACTTAGATGTAAGCATTACTTTTATCTTTAAATCCTTTTTTACAGTGAGCACTTTATCTTACATTGAAGTTGGTTCCCTCAGGATGAGGAGGATGATGAAAAGGCTGATGATGACAAGGCCGATTCTGATGCCGAGGATGGCAAGGATTCTGATGATGAGAAGCACGTATGTTACTCTCCTGCATTTTTTGTTATGTCCAACCAAAGCATTCTTCTGTTTGTGTCCTGATTCCTTTGATTTGGGTGACTTGCAGGATGAGCTCTAGATGGCGAGGATGAAGATGTGGCCGCAGATGCGAGGTGGCCAGGGTTTAACAGTTCTCCCATTCTGAAGTCCCCCTTTTTCCTGTTTAGAAACTTTGACAAAGCAGAGTACTTTGTGTAGAACATCTCCCTAAGAAGCTGAGGGACACACATTTGGGTCAATGTAGCTCGTTGTAGTGTCATTTTTCCCCAGAATTTATAGCGTTCAAGAATATCATTTGGATATCCCATATACGTTCTGGCATTCACGTAGACCATGGCTATACCGAGATTGCCAGAACTCTGCTGTTTCCACGCGATTTTGGTGAGATAGTAATGGTTCCATAATTGAGATCGCTGTTCGAGGTAAACCGGTGGCGGCATGCCTTTCTGCTCGAGTGATAAACGGCGTGGCCGAACTAACCAAACACCATTTACGTTGCAGCATTAGGTGCACAACTAGTAATCCATGGAAAGTTTTAGGAATAGTCATAGATCAGCCATCTGAATCCGGCGGCTATTAGTCCATGCACGTCACATTGGATGTTCATCGTTTACACATTTTTACCCTTTCTCAGTCTCATTCAATGTTAAACTGCGCCTCCCAACCTCTCGCCCGCTTGGTTCTAGGGCCGGTCCCCCACGTCTCTCACAGAAATCCTTCCTAAGGTTTGAGTGGCGACCAATTTTGAAAGATTATTTGGTGTAGTTGAAATAACAGGACTCTAAAACCCTCAACCTTTAAATTTTCGTGCGCGAGCGGGGCTGGTGGCAGAGCATGGAGGTAGTTGTCGCGGGTAGGCTTAGAGAGCTTGGGTTGTCCAAGGCAGCAAGTATCAACCTTAAATGCTCCTCACAATAGCAATTTAATCTTATTTTAAAAAACAAATTCCTTATTTGCCATCGAAACTTATATTCCTCTTATTTCTCATCCAAAATGCACACTTTCCTTATTGTCCTATTTGCATGTTTCATCTAGAAGAACAAACTGCGATTAGATCCTTCGACCTTCTCATTTTTTCATGTTAATTTCAATTATACCCTTCTCTTAACCGTTTATATAAATCTAGATACTTAGTATCATTTCTATGACCATAATTTTTGATCTGATTGCACACCTTTAATCTTATTATATTGATTTTATTTTGAGGGTTAGAATCATATAGAGATATGTGGATGGTGGACCTACATCATTACTCAATAGAGAGGTAAAATAGCCACTACGAAAAATAAGATAAAAATTGGAGCCTTAATTGATGAAAAATTTAAAACAAATGACCAATAAGGGAAGTGTATAGTTTGGGTTGTGGATAATAGAATTGTGGTTTTTGATGGTCAACAAAGAATTAACTCATTTTATGAGTAAAGTCTTTGTGATTTTTGTCCACACCGTGCGCAATCCTCGAATCCCACTCTCGCCAGTTTGCCTACGCTGGCGTCCCCGCTTCAGGAGATCTTGCTCTGTCTCCCTCTGCGGCCCTCCTCGCTGCCCCACGCCTCCCTCGTCTCCCAGCGCTGAGCCTCGTCTCCGACACCCCAGTTCCGCCACTGCTTCCCCTCCTCCGCTTCTACCCTGACATAGATTTCGTGCCCAAGTAGGATACGCCCGACTGGATCCCCACTGCACGCTTCTCCCTGGATCTGCCAAGCGACGAGGAGAGCGTCAAGGAGGTCAACTGGTACAGACGGGTGCAGGTACTGGTACTGCATGAGCTCCTGCCGTGGGGGGCTCGTCCTCTGCGTCGACATCAACGAGTTCCTAGTATTTGACTGCCACGGTGCTCCCTCCCCCATGAGGCCTTGTTCGGTTGTTGGGGAAGTAATCCCCAAGGAGATTGCTTCTACATTAGGATTGAGTGGATCCCTGCCTGTCGACTCAATCACAAGGACATTTAATCTCCACAACATTTTTCAATGTCCATTGGGATTTAATCTCCACGTCATGTGCGGCATATACACAGCAGGGATTATTAACAAGCAGGGATCAGACAAGTCTTATTTGCCCACCGATCGTCAAGCTGTAGAGACATCGACATATATTGGGATCAAAGAACCATCACTCCAGACCGAGCAGCGCGCGCAGCGCAAAATCAACAAGAGTTCCATCGATGACAGGTTAAGAAACTTGACTCGAATCACCCAGGCAACCAAGAATCAAGAACTAAGAACTTTGGGTGAGGGAGAGGAGGGGAAGCACAAGCGGATGGTGCACTACCGGACAGGAGAAAGCACAATGGGACCAACGGCGGGATTGATGGGCCACATCGTCGTAGTAGTCAAGCTGCCGCCCTCCTCGCCTCGTGTCGCCGGCTGCCGCCCTCTTCGCCTCGGGCCGCCGGCCGCCGCTCTCCTCGCCTCAGACCGCCGGCCGCTGCCCTCCTCGCCTCGGACCACCAGCCGCCGCCACACCATCGCCTCCCACTAGTCGCATGCAGCGCCGACGGTCGGGGAAAGCAGGGAAAGGCCAAGATGGGCCGGTCTTGGACCACTGTGGGCACAACCGAACGCTCGTTCCCTTGCGGACCGGTATGCGCTTTTTGCCTCGCCGATCCACTGGGAACGGACTGTGTTCCCATCCCGTTACCCGGCAAACCGAACGCGGCCTGAAGGATGAGCGAGGAGTGTTGTACGAAGGCTTTTTGTATACGAAAACCTCCATCCATATATAAGTGCCTTTTTGTATAAACTCACATGCCCTGTTAAAAAGCTCAAAAACAAGCCCCACTCATTTCTATGTATGAATTGACATATTATCACATTATGATGATGTGCTGCTCGTAAAATGGGAAGAACAACAGAGATGAAGTCATCCTCACTTTCTGTTTCATGACGGTAGTTTTGATTCTTTCCTCTTCCTATGGTGCAACCAAACAAGCCTTTTAATAAATTCCTATGTTTTTAGAATCCATAGGATTGGAGAATGCGTCCATCTCAATTCCTGTATCTTTACTGTTTCTGCATTTCTAAAATCCTGTGTTCCAAAGCAGCACTTACGCTTCGGATACTAGACTTTGAGAAAACTTTACCGGTGCTCTCCCACACAAGCACCTTTGTTGGCAATGCCATTCACCGTATCATTGATCGCCCCAAGATCCTACGCTTGATTTTGACAAGAAAAGCCTTAGTGTTATCGATATACTGTACCTCTTATGACAATTATGTGCTTGTTTCCGGCAGTTCTTGCTGACTGCAGAGACTGCTGCTTATTTCAGTACTCCACATTGTCATGCTGTTGTAGATGGCATTCGAAGGAGAGGAGGCTGGTACTTGGGAGTAGGGAATACTCTGTCACTATCCCTTCTAAATCTGATTTGATTCATCTCCAGGAAATGAGAATTCAGAGGAAGAGCCCTTTCTAGGATTGCCATGTATTAAATATAAGGACTAATTGCCTAAAACTTGCAAACTACTCAACATAGTGAACGTACATATACTGAATGGAGATGGGGATTATGCACTCACAGAGACTCGACAAATACTTGTTCAGATATAAGCATTTACTATGTTTCTGGGTGTCCAGGTTTATGTAGCATCTATGAATCTCTGGACAAATACTTCAAATTTATAGGAGGTACAATGCGCTAGAAATATTATATGTTAGACCGGATGGAGAAATATTTTATTCTTTCATTTGTATATGAGATGATAATGTGTCATTTCAGAAAATTCAGTGTGTTACTTGGTATGCATCATGTCTGTATTATTCAGTTAATTAATTTTGGCTTATTATTAGTTAACTGGCTTAGTATAAAAAGATTAGTCGACCAGAAATCCGTGCACCTATTGTATGCCTGTGATATATTTAGTATTTGCCCCTGATGGCATATGATCAACTGACTTTTAGTTCCTTTAAATATGCATTCGAAAATACTAAGCCAAGCAGATACATATAAACTATTATGTTCTAGTCTCTGTTTTTGTATATTCTGAATGCTTCAACATTTGTATTTTATTTATATGTTCCAGAACGGTTAAACCTTACTGTCTGAATTTGCCCGATTTGCATCAGGGAATCATGGAAGTAAGCTTGACTTATATAATCTTGTTTTGCAGGTAGCTTGAATTGATTCCCAGTTGCTTTTGCTCATGTTAAAATGCTCGCTGGGAGTAGGTTCTCGGGTTCTCCCAAAAGATGCCCCCAAGGTCTAAGGATGTACCAGTCATAGTAGCTCCCTTTGTCTACCAAGTTGAGCCTCTATCCTGGCTGCATGTTTGTTGTCAGCTATTTTATTAACATGTTAGGATAAATTTCGTAAGGTCATACATCCTGATGTTACTTTAGTTGTAACGTGCCCTAACTTTACTCGTGTCAACATTGTGGCTTTCTCAGATATCTCATCAACTCCTTTAGTCAATATATATTAGCAGGAATAACCCTTTCATTCAATTTACATCTTTAGTAAGTACTACTCATATCACTCAGCAAAGCTATAAAAAACACTCGATAAAATCTTTGCCGAGTGTCACCCTCGGCATAGAGTTTAAAGTTTCAACGAAAAAAAAACTAAATAACTATGGTTGTGAGAGCCAAGAACATTTGAGCCAAGACAAATTGTAAGTTGACAAGGTGATCCTGTTCAGAATACAATAATAACAACCAAGCCTTTTAGTCTTAAAGTTGGGATAGGCTAGAGATGAAACCTGAGAGATCGATACAAACAAAACTAGAGAATAACAGAGAAGACAAAAGACCATTATAACAAACCAACAAAAGAGAAGTGATGAACGGAAGAAAAGAAAATGAAGAAGAATGAAACATCCAAACAACACCACCGGTAAAAAAGATGACAAATTAAAAAAGAGAAAAAATAATTAAAAACAAATCAAGGTTCTGGTATGTGTAGCGTCAGTTTCTATAAATTTCTATCTAAGGCTGACTCCTTAACGATATTCCAGGAGGTCTTTCTTCACAGACTCCTCCCATGTCAAGTTAAGTCTTCCTTTATCTCTCTTCACGTTGTCAGGACGTCTTACTATCCCCGCTCTGTACTGGCGTCTCTTACGGCCTTCTTTGGATATGTCCATACCATCTCAAACGATGTTACATGAGTTTCTCTTGTACTGGCGTCACGCCTAATCGTTCTCTTATGTCGTCATTTCTAACATGATCTCTTCTAGCGTGGCCATATATCCAACGTAGCATACCCATTTCTGCCATGCTTAGTTTTTGAACATGTTTTCTTTTAGTAGGCTAACACTCTGCTCCATATAATATGGCTGGCGAATCGTGGTCCTATAGAATTTGCTTTTTAGCTTTTGTGGCATCCTAGCTTCGCATAGGACACCGGAGGTTTGATGCCTCTTCAACCACCCGGCTTTAATTCTATGATTGACATCTTCATTGATATCTCTATTCTTCTGCAGTATTGACCCTAAATATCGGAAGGTGTCTTTCTTAGGTACCACCTGACCGTCGAGTACGACATCTCTGTCCTCATGTGAGGTGAATTTAAAACACACTTCAAGTACTCTGTTTTAGACCTACTAAGTCTAAAACCTTTTGATTCTAAAATATTTCTCCATAATTCTACCTTCTAGTTAACCCCTACCCCACTCTCATCCTATTATTGTTTGTGAAGTACTGCAAACCATATTCTTTACCATTCCTTGCATAAAAAGTCTTTCTACTAATACTTTCTAGAGAAAATTGCAAAAGTCACCCCATAAGTCACTTGAAGTTTGAGATATCCACCCCTAAGTCATATTGTTGCAAATAAAGACCCACCAATTATATTTTGTTGCCAAAACCATCCGACTGACAAAAACTTACCCGATTTTATATGTTTTCAAGGATATAGATCTAAAAAAAGGCAATTGTAACTAAGTTATATTCTTAAATCATTAAACAATTGGTAGAGAATTATTTAAACTTATAAAATTATCCTAACATGAATATATATTGAAATATAAAAAATGACGGAGCATTATTTAAACTTCAATTGGTTGTTCTTTTTTTTTTGCCAAAACTTATAAAATTATGAAGATTATACTCTTCAAATATTATGAGTTTGATAAGATTACCATCAGCACTCTACACGAATGAAAACGGGTTATAACAATTAAACATGTGCGTGTTGGGGTGGTATTTGCAACAAAAGTAATGGGTAGGCAGTTATTTGCAACAAAATAATTTATGACTGGGAATCTTAAACTATAAGTGACTTATGGGGTGGTTTATGTAATTATCCCTACTTATATGCGTTCGATGGTATTTAGGGTGTGTGTTTCTTTCAGTTTCAAGATGAGTTTTGAATCCATATATTCATTGGCTAGTTGCCAGCAACAATCAACAAGCAACCTAGGGCGGCAGCTGATCCAGGAACTCCTGTGTCGGGCCATAATCTGAAGGCTCAATTGGAATGAAGATTAAGTGCAAAGCTCTGACGAGCTCAAAGAAAAACATGGATGCGCATCAGATTTGAGTACAAGGTACCAATCGCTTGTTTATTCAATATGCAAATACAAATAGCAGTCTCAGCATCCATCAGTGGATCCTGTTGTGGAAGTCTTCGAATACGAATTCGCAATGGTTATCCATCGGGAGAAGGTCTAAGGAATGACACGATGGCTTCACAATCTGCATTAGCTTTTCTTTGTTTCTTCTGTTGGATTGTGTTCAGGTTTGTATTTTGAACTCTAATCTTTTTACTTCAATATATGTAATCAGCTCAGAATATGCCATCAACATTGGCCAATTACCTGCCACCAAGTACTGCAAATTCGAGCGGTAGAAAACAAGATCCCTCTCACTTTCTGCTTGTAAATAAAATAAACTCAGAACACCTATCGCACGGAGAGCAGAAGACCGAAGCGGAACACCAATATGGCAGCAAAGACTGATGCAGTATTCCACTAAAATTCATGGTTTTTTTTTATTATTTTGCAAGGTTGTTCAGCCATAGGCTAATAATCAACTTATGCTTTGTCACAGCTTCAAAGCTATAATGTTCAACCATATATATAGGGAAATAAGGAGCAAGTTGGTGGCATACAGAACCAAATGTGTCCACCAATCAGAAAGTGTCATTCTAAGTGCACACCATAAAAACGTCAAAGCAGTATAAGAACCAAGTGTTTATCGACACATTAGTACAAAAAGCACGGTAAACTCATCTTAACAAAACATAAATCTGCACGAAACTCAAGTTTTTTCTGATGACCTAAGGTTCAACCTTCATCACCTCCTCCCATTGCCCGTCAGATCCTTCCTTCCAAAGGGTTATGTTGTTCTCGCCAGCGGCTACAGACAAGATGTTTCCAGTCAAGGACCAGGACACTCTCCAAACAGGCAAACCAAAGTCATGCATGAGCTTTCCCTCCCACTTGTCTCCATCTTTTCCCTTGGTCCAGATGACAACCTTCCCATCTTGTGAAGCAGTGGCAATGGTCGACTTGGCCAAGCCCAAA
The DNA here is from genome assembly GCA_001182835.1 of Oropetium thomaeum. Lineage (NCBI taxonomy): Eukaryota > Viridiplantae > Streptophyta > Magnoliopsida > Poales > Poaceae > Oropetium > Oropetium thomaeum. The sequence continues at coordinate 181,452 of LFJQ01000034.1, forward strand.
ACTGGAGCCCATGCAACATCCCTCACACAATCTGTGTGCATGTCAGAAATAAGGGTGCCCTCCAGTTTCCAGTTACCGTCGACAAATCCCCAGACTTTGGCAACGGCATCAAAACCACCAGAGACAAGCTTATAAACAAGCTCCTCTGAACCAGAAAGCGAACCAAGTGCTGTTGCCGGAGCCCATGAGACTGCAGTCGCACCGACAGGGTGTGCTCGCTCAATGGTTGCAGTATCCCAACCCCCATCAGCTCGCATAGTGATGATAGATACTCTTCCATCAGAAGAAGCACAGGCAAGGCAAAGACCAACCTCATATGGGGCCCAATCAATGGAGTTGACAGATGACTTATGGTCAGCAAACACATGGGCTTGAGACCAATGGCCACGTGCATCCTCCTTCCAAATAATGACACGACCATCATAGCTACAGGATGCGAGGAGAGTACCAAACTTTGGATGTGCCCATGCAACGCGCCACACAGGGCCATAGTGGCCAGTGAGTGTTGCTAGGATTTGGGAGGGGGCTGCATCGGCACCAATGCTGGCAATCTTCACAGTAGAGTCCGAGGAGGCAGTAGCAAGGCGCTTGCCGTAGTAGTCAATGGCAGAATCATGGACCATGTCCTTGTGATCCAACTCTATTTTCTTAGATGCCATGCTTCCACACTAACTATGCTGCTGCTCGTCGGAATTCTGCATGCATTTAAATTAAATCTCAGCACAAAATCAAAAGCACAGGCCTGACACTGCAAGCAGAGAATAGAAAATATCACATCACAATTCTAATTCAAGATTGCATGTTGTGCACAATAACCATGAACTTTTGATTTAATTCAAATATAAGCGAACTTCGCTTCAACAGCCAAAACTAATAAATGCCACATACCCAACAAACAATGTTCATGAGTTATCATATCATAAATTGAAACAATGAGTGGAACAAAAATATATATTTAGCAAATAACACTGATAACAATAAGTATGTTAAGACTGAACATAAGCAAATATGCAATCAACATGAAATAAAAACGAAGCCTTCAGAGGATGTCATCAAGGCATCAACAAATACAAATCAGCATCATTTTGTATCAAAGGATCAAATATAAACTAAAATTTAAACAATATTATGGAGATGCTGCAGGGTCAACATTGTATGCCACAATGAGCAAAGCACATTATTAACTGGATTAACACAAAAATCTACCTTTCATATCTCAGCATGAAGAGCTAATAAGTTATTTACATGTACAAGAAACATTAGAAACACAACGCAATTATTAAATTCATTAGGTTGAATGTACCCCTTTCACCTCAGGAAGTGTAAAATGCATGAAGAATACCTAAACTTGTCCCCCGTCATTATCTAGGTTCACAGCTAAGGTCAAGGCAGATTGGGGTCAAGGCAGATTGGGATCCCAGAATTATTCAAGTAAGCCACTTAACGTGTCACCTACATTTCACGACTCATGTCCTTTGGAACTAATGAAGTGCCTCATTTAAATAGTTCCGGAATCCTGATCTGCCCTAACCTGAGCTTTTAAGCTAGATGAGAATGTGGGACAAGTTTGTCCATGCCTTGTACTTCAAAACAAGGGCACACGTTTGCTGTAATTGGAACAGTTGACAACAAAGTCGAAATCAAAAGGCCTCATAGATTACAGAACATGAATCATTCAATGTCACATTCCAGTAAATCCGACACCTTGGACATCAGTTCTGTTGTACAAAAACACTAACAAGATATAAGATCCAAAGAAAGCTTAAAGTTCTATGCAGGTACAACCTATTAGAAAAAACAATAGAAAGTAAACCATTAGAAACACCTTGCCCACAAGGCAGTCAACAGGTTTCAAACAAAAATTGCCAGAGATGAGATTCCAGTCCCAATTGTCCAGCCATTGCACCGCGTATGATATGAGAAGGTAGTCACTGATGACATAACCACACTATGCTATGTGCAATGCGACAGTAATGAAAGTCGCAACTTTCCAGATGAGCCATGTTTTTTGCTGCCTAGTGACTTTAATAATGCTCAAAGAAGTCTTTTTGATGAATACTTCGAAGTAGAAATTAAAGATTTCTTCTAAAAAGCTACCGAGTAGACATATCTATGGGCAACTTAAATCATTTGTTTTCAAATTCAACCAGGCTAGTATCGTCCCTTTCTACGTATCAACAAAATTTCCTCTTCCCTAGTATAAACAAGCATGAGAAACTGAGGATCCAAACGAATAGGGAACCAGAAGTTGGATCAACATGGACCACGGGTTCCAGCTGAACCCCAGCGAATCTGGGAAACGAATTGCTAAACGACGTTATCAATCCAGCCACCTCACCCGAAATGAACCCGCAAGCAAAAATACTAGATCGAAGCATCTATCCACGGAGAGAGATCCGTAGATCTAGAGGTGGATCGACCAATAGGTCGAGGTAGGGCAGCCGCCATACCTAAGGCCAACGGAAAAAACGCTCCTCCCCTCTCCATAGAGATCTCCAGCCCCCCCGTTCGCCAGACGCAGCTGCATCCCATCCACGGGCAAAACCTTCTTGCGCCCCCGGACTGGGATCGACTCTTCCCCGCTATAACTAGCCTAAATGTCAACTACATAAGGAACGAGCAAGATTCAAGGATTGGGGATGAGAGATCAGATCTCACCTTCCGTCGAAGCTGGCACAAGCCAAGCTGCCGAGTTGTGCCCCGTACTGGCGTCGCGTGCCGGACCAGTAAAGGGAAGGAGGACGGCGGCTACAGGAGGGAAGGAGACGACGGGCAAGGGTTGATTCGGTGGAAAGCTCCAATTGTCGGAGAGATTTTGGGATTCCAGTGCATACCTCTCAATAATTAATTTTTATGTGAGAGACATCAGGTTATCACGGCTTTTTCTAAAAACATTAAATTTGTTTATTTTTATCTGCTCTAGAGAAACTATTTTTTTTAAGAGATGCAGCTGTCGTGTGTGTCACTGTTGATATTAATCATTAACTTTGATCATTCATCTCATTAAAAAAGTATAAGAAATATCAAATATTTTATGAAGATTTAATTTATTACTAAAATTTTTGAATCCTAATTTTTAATATATATTTAAATTATTTTATTTAAATAAGATGAGCGTCGAAATTGTGGCGGACCGCCCCTGAAACGGAGGAGGTCCTCCTCCCGGAATCCATTCTGAACGATGCTCGTCGAAGCGAACATTCATAGGATACAATACAGGCAGTAAAAAAACACAGTTTACAGACAGGAGAAAGTATTACATGAGTGTTATTACAGAGTTTTAGCTCCACACGAACAGTATTCAAAAACAGCGGAAACGATTACAATCCTCAAGCGGAAGCGGAAGATAAAGATACAGACTCCGACTCTGACGCTAAGCAAAAGCAAGGGCCTTGCCCAACGGCACCTTGCTACTAGCAACACACAAGCAGCGGCTATTCCAGCGGCTCCCACTAGAAACTACCCCAGCCAGGAGACGACTCCTCCCAGAACTGCCCACCGCTATCACCGGTCGCATCGGCCCCACCTGAAAACCATAAGTCGCAAAGCGTGAGCTTCTAAGAAGCTCAGCAAGGCTGACCCGTCAACGAGACTGTCTACAGCTGACACCTAGACATGCACGGCTCACTCTGGGTAGGATAGTTGCAAAAGACACGCTTTACTAAGTAGCTTCCTACTTTCAAGTTTTAGCTCAATTGAAGTTCGAGAAAAGTAAACTTTAGTATGCACTACGACTAAACAATCATGTTAACAAACAATGATTAGCATAAGCATCACATCTGTAAACATTATCTTCTTCTGTTCCTTTCTTAACGTATGTGACACAGAGATTGAGTAAACTCTAGACTGAGAGTGTCAGCGGTTCGAAACGTTTTACACCTGCAGGGTTAACCTGGTCACACGACACGTGCGCGTCCCGGACCACACGTGTCAACCGTTCGCACCAGATTTAACGAAGCTAATTCCCTCTTACGCTACCTTAACAGTGCCGCATCCCACCAGATCACCCGTCCTGGATGGTATCTGTGGAGTTCACACACTGTCCATCCGAGACCTCCGCCAATCAGACACCACAAGGTAGGTTCAGCTTTGCCGTCTCTAGGCTACCTAGGTTTACTGGTTCCTATAGTTCCAGCATGTGAGCAGTACATTCAATACTCAACCAACTGTGCCCCACGGATCAGACAGAGCTACCGCATACAGAACCCCGGTCTCTTGCCTTTCTATCATTCTCTGTCTGACCCCGATTTCTTTTCATTAAACCTGAACCTGCTAAATAATTCTCTAGCAAAAGTGAAAGTTTAAATCAATTCCTAACATATCGCGAGCAGTGTCCAATCTGCTCGACTTCTACCGAAGAGAAATTCTAAGCATAGCAGCTACATGGGGCTACCTGTACCAATATTCCAAATAGGTACTACTGGAAACATATGCATCTAGGGTTTTTTCAACTCCTGGCGACCTAAATGCACATCACATGACTCACATATACCGTTGCAAAAGAAAAACTTCAAAAACAGTAGTGCACCGGGGCTTGCCTTGTGGGTATTCTTCCTGGTCTACGATGACGGTATCTTCTGCAAAGTCGGGGTCTGCCTCGATGGCTACTTCGTTCACGTCGGCGTCTACATGATGCAATTACAAAGGTGTCATTAGCAAATATTAACTTCCTGCAAACTGAAGTAGTCGCGAGTGAAACGAGGAATTAGGGTTGGCGAGGGGAAGCTCTTGACCTAAGTCAAGTTAACGCCTTAACTAGCAACTAAACAAAACCCTAATCGAGCCATCAATACACCATTAAATAGCAGGGGCTAAACCTCGGGTTATACAAATTTTTCCAAATTTTAATAGTTGCAAATTAATTAAATAGGGTTTTTGGTCGTTTATGGTTAATTAAATAAATCTCAAAATTATTAATTGTAAACAATGAAGTTTTATGTTTTTATTAAAAACTAGATTTTTCCCTGATTCCAGAACATTTAGATTTATATTTTTCCGAGCAAAAATCAATTTTCTATGATTTATTTGGTCTCCAGCTGAATTAATTGTTTTTTTGGCACAATGGGAAAACAAAGAAATTAAATAAAGCCTAGCTAGGGCCTTGCCCTAGCTGGCCGGCGGTGGTCGGCGGCGCCACCGGCGACGCCGGTCGGCGGCGAGGCCACCACTAGGACGAGCGTCGCACGGTGAGCTCAACTGCACGGCGAGGACCGGAGCGACGGCGGCGACGAGCGGCGGCGCACGGCTTGCTCCGGCGACGGCGCGGCGGAGGTATGGCGCACGTCCGGCTGCAAATCTTTGCTGGGCACACTCCTCGCGGCACGGCAGAGCCAGGGGAGGAGGAAAACGGCTCGATACCTCACCGGAAGACGGGTACCGCCAGAGACCTCCTTTGATCGAGGAAAAATGGCGGCGGCGAGCTCCAAACCCGGCGAAAATCGTTGAGTTTCTGGCGGTTGGTGGTTGGAAGGATGGAGAATATCCTCTTGCGCTTCGATTTTGTGAAGAGGACGGGGAATTGGGGGGGGGGGGCACGCGAGTTGCGGCGGCGTGGTGTGGCGGCTCGGCGGGGAAAAGCAGAGAAGACGCGGAGAAAAACGGAGAAGGGAGATCGCGTGGGGGAGGAAGAAAACGGGAGCACCGGCCGAGGCGAGGTCGGCGCGCGCGGCAGGTGGCGCAAGCGCCCTGCTCCGGACGGTGCGTGGAACAGCGCGCACGGGAAGGAGCAAGGGAAAGCAGAGAGAGAGAAGGAGAGAGAAAAGGGGACTGCTCAGTGGGTCCCACTGGTGATAAATTTTCAGAAAAGCCCTCAATTTCCATAGAAATTTGATAAGAGTCCACAAAAATTGATTCCAAGGATTAATAAGAAGTTTGAATTTAGATTTAATGACTTAAGCTCCAAATTCAAATTTTTACTAGCCGTTAATTCACAAGGGTTTCTTGCAAGATCAAAAATATTTATCTAGACCAATAAAATAATTCTTTTTCAGCAATTACCCAAAATTTTTGTTAATTACTTTAATCTTTAAATTTTCTTTTAATTTGATTTAATCCCCCTTTTTAGCCCCGATGAAGAATCGACGTGTCACAAAAATTTTTAATCAAAGTCAACGACGATGAGTATGAAAAAAATGGAGGGAGTAATTATTTTCATAAGATGAGAAGGGAAAATGATCAATATACAATTGAGGTGATATATTCCAACGTGACCAGGTTGTTAGATTTGCGCTATGTCTAGAAAAGAGAACGAAGAGAGAAAGAGAAAGGACATGACATGCGGATGCGTTAACACTTCAAAAAGTCATATCTTGCTAGAGTTACGGTTGTTGTTTTTAAAACCTGTGCATTTTAAGGAAGGGCACGAAAAGGTATATGGGTAATAGGATAATTTTGGTATTGCAAAATTATTCTTTTTCCTATTTTTATGAAAATGAGTATTTAATTAACGACGATATCTCTCAAACAAAAAAGAAACTGATTTTCACAGTGTTGGATGAACAAAACAACTAAATTTAGTATTTTAGAGACAAAATCATGACAACTTGCTAGCAGAGACAGAGGCCAAAGATTGCTATTTAAAATGTTTTATTTAACTGAAAAACATATCACTTTACGAAATTAGTCTCGATTTATTTGTGCAAATATATGATAAAATCAAAAATATGTTATAAACTCAGTTGATTTTTACAAAAACATCGTTGTATAGAGAAAACCACTTTAATAGAAGGAAAAGGTTCAATTTACTCTTCTAAACTATAGCCCAAGTCTAGATAACTCCTAAACCGTTTAAATGAACTTTACTCCCAAAGTTATGTCATTTGGTTTAATTTACCTCTAGCATAATTTGTCTCTTTTAGTTCTCCATGCATAAGTGAAATTATGAGTCTAAATTTTACGTGATAACGGTTCACATCATAACGCATGTTAAAAATATATTTCATAAAATATTTAATATTATTTTAATAGAGAAGGATCATTAATTAAAAAATAGGTATTATAACACAGAAATATATGAAAACAATGTCAAAGTAATTTTAAAATATTTTTTAAATATACATTATGATGTCCCCTACCACCATATAAAATTTTAAATTCTAATTCAAATTGTGGATAAAGAACTAAAAAGACAAATTTTACTAGGGGGTAAATTAAATCAAATGACATAAGTTTAGGGGTAAAGTAAATTAAAAATAGTTTATGGGGTTATTCAGACTTCAGTCATACTTAAAGGAAGTAAATTGGACTTTAAAGCTTAATTTACTTCCCTCAAGTAAAGTCTAGATAACCCCTAAAATATTTTTTGGTTCAATTTACTCCTAAATTTATATCATTTGATTTAATTTACCCCTACCATAATTTATCTTTTTTTATTTCTCCATACACGTTTAATTTTAATTTTAAATTTTGGTAGTATTGTACTGGACATCATGGATGCATATTTATAAAATATATTAAAATTTTTCAACATTAATTTTTATATATATTTGCATTCTGATGATTATTTACTATTAAATGTTTTTTCTATCAAAATAACCATAAAACTTTTGTGAAGTATTTTTTTCTAAAATGTGTTATGCTATCAACAATCATCACGTAAATTTTTAACTTGTGATGACACTTATGCATGAAGAAACGAAAAGAAAATATATTGGTGGGTAAATTGCACCAAATGACATAAATTTGGTATAAAATGAACCAAATAATAGTTTATGAGGTTGTCTAGACTTTGTTTATACTTAAGGAAAGTAAATTATACTTTATTCGATAAAATATAGCTCATGAAAGATCAAATAAAACTTTCTGTTAAATTTCAATCATCATGTATCGTCTACATTGCCATATAAAGATACTCCCTCCGTCCTAAATTAATTGTTTTTCTAGTCTTCTATATTTATCTCAAATTAATTGTCTTTCTCGTTTTCTAATATACCTTTCTCTCTTTCTTTCTTCTTCTTGTTTTCTGTGTATCTATCTTATTTTTGTTTCCTTTTTAGTTTCCATGCTCAAAACTGAAACTATAAATAGTATAGGACTGAGGGAGTTTATACGAGGTTTCCTGTATGTTATATGTCTTGAGGACAAATGCCATGTTTTCTTACTTCCTACCGTCAATATCGTTTTTGTATGGTCTCACATGGTCGAAACCACCTATTAGAATGTTACGTAACAAAATTTCCCTATTATCTTTATACAAAGTTGATTCTATATGAAACATCTATCAATGTGTCTGTCCGAATAGAGTTAATATATTGTGTAACTTCATATACATAAAAGTTATTATTATCTAATTATTATTGATATTTATCAAATTTATTTTATATTATTAATAATCTAAGAATTTATTGTCAATAAATCATTCTGGAATGTTCTTTGCTTTATGTAATATATGAAAGTATTATACTTACAAAATATTTTAAAAATGCATTGTAGCTTTATTAATGATGGAACGAATAACTTATGTCTTATAAATGTTGGTGCATATGTTGTGTATTTTAATTTTCATATTTTTAACAAATAATATTCTTTTTTAGACGCAAACTGAGTTTAGTTCAGATGGTTAGGCTTCTTGTAGTGGAATCAATCTACCTAGATTCAAATCCTAGACTTGATACGGGGTTGACTTCGTGAAATCTTAAGAACAGTCGGCTCAGTCTTTCGTTGGCATTCATAAGAGTAGGGTGTGCGCGCGTGTGTTTGTAGGAGTGAGTACTCGTGCGTATACGTCAGTGTCTATGTCTGTACTGTGTTTATTTTTTTAAAAAAATCATTTTTTAGGACAACCATATTAAAATACAATCAATAATCAATACACGATACAAATAAAGTGCAGTATGAATTATTAGTATTTTACTAATTTAGTGGTATGAGTAGTGATCAGATCACAAATACTATATTTTAATATTAAACTGTTAGTATTAAGTTAACATTTAGTTATAAATAAATAATAAATGTTAGAATTTTATAATGATTCTTATATTTGCTATACTACAACTAGTATTCTGGAACATTTGACACGTACGCGTTGCTGTAAACATGATAACGATATGTACTGAAATGGACTTACAAATATTCAAATTCTTGAGAGGAAAATTTCATATATACAAGATGCAAAAAAATAATGTTTTATATTATATAACCTCACTCACAAAAATTATTGAAATCTGCATTTGGGTAGAAAGATGTTAAAGGTGGGGATAGTTGAAAGTCAAGTAAAATTTTTGAGAGATGCTATTTTTCAACCGACCAAAATTTTAGTCAATGATTTAAAACCGTTAGATTAAAATCCGACAGATCAGAAACCTTCTTAACCTCTTCATTTCTCTTCTCTCATACATAAACACCACTAGAACTCGTCACAGAGCGCCCCCTTGCCTTGCCCCTCCTGCTTTTGTCCTAGGCTCTGCCTCCGCCGCGCTAAGTCCTCGAAGCGTGCTCCCCCACTCCAGCACTGACCAACCGTCGTCTCACGTCACCTCTGCTAGGCCATGCTGCCTCCCCCAACCCCGTTCTCTAGGTCCGGGGGCAACAAATCTTTCATATTGACAACACAATCAATAATGAATATGTGATGTAAATAAAATGCAATATGAATTATTAGTATTTTACAAATTTTGTGTTATGAGTAGCATCAAATGATATTATATTTTAATATTAAAATGTTAGTATAAGTTAACATTTTGATTAAATTTTATAATTGTTCTTATATTCATTGTACTACAATATGTATCTATGTTGGCCATTACATAGAGTATGAGATCCTACGGAACAAAAGTAAAGTTGGAATAGGCTTCCATTCCGGGACGACATGAAAAGTAGGTCCTCGCAGCACGCCGCCGTAGAGGGACGAAAGCGCCGATGGAATTTAAACTACATTTTACTCTTGTGACGGACCGCCCCGAGAACGCGAAAGATTCCTCGGATCTATTCTGAAAAATGCTCGTCGAAACAAACATATACATGGTACGACACAGATAAAAATAGTATAAATTTACATAAATAAGAAGATTATTACATTGATTGTTATTACAGACTGAATTAAACAACCCTTTTTCAAACTCGTACACAGTGGAAGATTAGGTGAGAGTACAGACTCCGACTCTCAATCCTAAGCAAAAGCACGTATCTTGCCTAAAGACACCATGCTACTAGCCAAACACAAACAGCGGCTACTCTATCTGCTTCCTCTGGATGCTTCTCCATCCTGAAACTGGCTCGTCTAGAGGTAGCTATCACTACTACCGATGGTAACTATACCACCTGAAAACCATAAGTCACAAAGCGTGAGCTTCTAAGAAGCTCAGCAAGACACGTGGCTGTCTTCAGCCGACTCTTAGACATGCAAGGCTGACTCAGGATAGGGGTAAGTGCAAAAAGAACCCGCTCTAATTAGTAGCTCCCTACTTTTCAAGTTTTAGCTCAGATTGAGTTTTGAAAAATAAAACTTTAGTAAGCAAACTATTGCTAAACAAACATGTTTGTCAAACAATGATCATAATAATCATCATAAAGTTATTCATCATTATTCTCATTGTTCACTTCTTAACATATGCGACAGAGAGGTCAAGCAAACTCATAGACTGAGATCGACAGCGGTTCGAAATGATTTACACCTGCAAGGATAACCTGGTCACACGACACGTGCGCGTCCCGGACCGCACGTGGCAACCGTTCACGCTAGATATGGCAAAGCTAATTCCCTCTTACGCTACTTCAACAGCGCCGCATCCCACCAGATCACCCGTCCCGGACGGTATCTATGGAGTTCTCACACTGTCCACTCCAGCCCGCCTTCAATCAGACATCGTAAGGTAGGTTCAGCTTTGCCATCACTAGGCTACCTAGATTTACTGGATCCCATAGCTCCAGCATGTGAACAGTACAATCAATACTCAGCCAACTGCGCCGCACGGATAAGCTACCGCATACAGAACCCATGTTTTGTTGTCATCCTACCATTCCCTGTCTGACCTCAGTTTCTGGCCATGAAAATATGAACTTGCCACAAGTTTTCCTCAAGGGGTAGTAGTTTCAGACAACTCCTATCATATCGCGAGCAGCTTCCACTCTGTTCGACTTCTACCATATGATATTTCTAAGCATAGCCTCTACAATGAGCTACCTGTACCAATATTCCATAATAGGCACTACTAGAAACATATGCATCTAGGGTTTCATCGAACTCCTGTCAATCTAATGCACATCACATGACTCACATCACTGTTGTAAAGGAAAACTTTAAAAACGGTAGTGCACCAGGGCTTGCCTTGTGGTTGCTCTGCTCGTTCTGTTACGAGATCTTCTTCTGCGAATCCTGGTTCTACTCGATGACTACTTCGTCCACCTCGGATTCTACATGATGCAAAATAATGAATGATCAAGAACTTTACTGAATTGAATATTTGTTAGATAATAACTTCTAGCTTGTATAACTAAGTGATTAACATAACTCATCGGACCAATTACTTGACAATTATCCATTAAGTTGCTATAGTTATCGAACTAAATTAAATTTGAAATGACGATGGTGTTAACATTTTAATGTTTTGGTTTGTATTACAATTTTTAGGGGTAGCATAGAAACTGATTAATTAAGTCCTAAACAAGAATGAGAACATGCTTAATATATGTGCGGAAAAAGAATAATACTATAACAAGCAAGCAACTAGAGATTATTTATTGGAGTAAGTGTAATACTTGAGTAACAATTTAGATTGAGTTTATTAATTAGCTCAAGTAACTGCTTATAAATTTCTGGTATTTTTCATGGAGTTAGAAAATATTTTATTTAACTATTAAGCCAATAATGGTATTTAATGTAAAAGGCTAGTTACTTAACTAATTTCACTATCCATAGTATATTAACCAATTTGATATTAAGGTTGTAAATTAGGCAAGGAATTTATTCATACCTTTTTCATAGAGTATCCATGACTTTTATTAATCTGGAAATCAATTACATAATTATTAAGTAATAATTAGCATTTAATTACAATAAAAGTTATAACATAAGCGTTTGATATTTTTCCTGGAAAGTATATTTTACTACAAGACCATAGCAACAAGAATCGTATTTTTGTGAGTTATCTACGGTTTTATCTGGATTTTACAAGTTTCAGCTGAATTAAACAATTAAAAAAAACGGGGAGGAACCCTAGCTAGGACCCTTGCCCTAGCATCGCCGGAGCATGGCAGTGCGCGACGGCGTGCGTCCTACCGGCGATAGGGTGACTCGGGAGGGACACCCCTCGATGTCTCGTGACATGAGGAATTTGTTTGACAAGGTTGAAGGACGCGGTACTCACCGGAGCAAGTTAACGGCGAGCGGCGGTGGAGCTCGAGGGGCCTTTGGCATGAAGTCCGGCAAGACGAGTGGAACGAAGGGGCCACGAGAAGCTCTTTACTCCTTGTGTCATAGCTGTGCCCGGCCCTTGAGATGCTCGATGACGAAGAAGAAGGCGACCAGGGGGGGGGGGCGTCCCTGACCTGCTTGGCGATGGCGGCCCAAAAAGCGTGGGGTTCTCGACGGAGCGGCCGGGGCGACTCCAAGGCCCTCAGCCTCAAAGAAGTCAGTGACCGTGGACGCCATGTCGGAAGAGCATGACGACGAGGAGTCGTCCACGGGGACAGCGGCGGAAGGGCAGGACTCGGCGTGTGCAGAAGTCTACGGGCGTGGGTATCCCCTCCAGGCGGTGGAGGCGTGCGACCCCCTAGTCGAGCGCGGGAGCGGCCGCGTGGTTGAGGGTTGCAAGTCCCCATTTCGTCGAACAGTTTCTGTACGGCGTGCCTGCGAGCAACGGTCCCCGCATAGGGGGGCGGGGGGGGGGGGGGGTGGTTCTCGTTGGCGAAGGGCGTGCCGACGCGCTGGACATGAGGGCGCGGGGATGGAGACGGGGAACACGAACGCGTGGACGAGGCGGTGGAGAGTCTCGGGGTCGCTGAAACCGGCGTGGTGAGGTAGCGGGAGCTGACCTTCCTTACGCGGCGCCGCGGCTGACACGCGGTGCTAGGTGGGACAGGCTACGACAACGGCGGCGGCGGCATGCCCGGGTGCGGAAGTGGCGCCAATGTAGCGGCAGTAATGGGCCGTTGTGAGGGCACTGGTGTAGTGGCTGCGGTGGCATCCATGGGATCAGATGGGATCGAAGGGGGAGGAGTGAAGAGCGGAGCGGCCGAGGCGGAGAAAAGAGCAGGGCGACGAGCTTGAACTCAACCCGCTGCTCTGCATTGGAGAGAGCGAAGAATGCTAGAGAACCGTTGGAGAAGATGTCTCGTGGGGAAGATAAGGCAATGTGGAAGAGAGACTGACAAACGGGACCCACTTGGTCTTCAAGTCCCAGAATTGCTTAACGATTAGGCATTTTGCGTACATTAAAACCAAATCCGATTTGATTCAGAACTGCACCAAACTTTGCTGAGCTGTTCTATAGCATGTGTTTTAGCCCTCTTCCAACATGCATAAGCGTATTCGAAGAATTGAAGAAGATATGTAATTTCGAAATTGGTTACTCACTATATGAGACTTAGAAAAATTTTTGAAGTCTGGAATGACCGAAAAACAGCTCTGTTTAAAAACTGATTTGAGTTATTTCCCTTTATTGAAAAATTATGAAACTTTTTGTAGACACCCAGGGATCCTAGAGGAAAAATTTTTATCATTAGGTCAAGTTCTAATTCGGCCTCTACGATTTTGTTGAAAGTTTCCCAACATTAATCCATCAAGTTAAGACATTTATTAAATTCACAAATTTTTATTAATTTCTCAAAAATTATGTTCTTATGTGCTTTTTATAGCTATGAAGTTTTTGACATGCATTAAGTTGGAAATACAGTTTTGAAAATTGTTAACAATTGAGTTGAGTCTTTGCCACCTTTATTTAAATGATGTTTCATTTGCCTAGCTCACTTGATCCCGATTAAGAGACACCTGGGTGTCACAACTCTAATTCGTATTTTTTGCCCGGCATCGTAGTTCAGATCCCAAAAAATGCTCCAGGCCAGCATCACCACACAAAGCGGACAACAGCGAATAAACTAAGATATATATGTCTATAAATTTACAATTGATAATAAACAAAAAAAAAATTTAGAGGGCCATAAACATAATTTTTGTTATACATGTCTCCGTGCCCTTCACTCAAAAATTTACCTAGAAAGAATATTAATGGAGACATTCTGGTTAGCTGACAGGCGTTAAACTAGTGAGCCATACCCAAAAAAATATATCAGGGGTGCGAATTCTACGTTACACGATCAACAACACATAGTTACAGCTCGCCTGACCCAGCCAGCAACATAAAAATACTGTCAGCCATTTACATCGAGAAGGTAAGTGTCCTGTGTCATCTCCAAGCTGTGTTATAGTGAGTGAGAAAGAAACGGAAGTCTGGATGATATACTTGTCGGTGGCGAAGCCAGTCATCTGCTGTCTGCATGAGAGAGGCTACAAGCTGCTGCTCCTCAGGCCTATTCGATGACCAAACAGAACTTCGCAGTTTGTATGATGCCAGTCCAAAGATAGGCAACGTTAGCTTACCAGCTGTGTTCAAAGAGCGGTTGGTGCCACCAAAGTTGGGGCAAGCTGGTGTACTGAGATCAGTATCTGCAGGGAAAGCAACGGGTTATCAAATGAACAGATGAAAGTATGCTACAAAGAAACGAAGTCCAGATGATGCCAACTTTTATGAGATGGTACTTACCCTTAGAAGGTGTTGATAAATAATGAAACGTCAAGAAACATGCATCTAAATCCTTGAGTGTTGGTCCAGTTGGGATTCTATAGATGGGGTACCTAATTGCCAGGATGAAACCAGAACAAAGGCAACATTTTGTCATAGCATTGCTATTCTATGAAAATTGAAGTAACTGAAATTTAGCGAGTATCCCTTTGTACATTTGAGCCAGCATTGAAAATATGACAAGAATAAATAAAATAAGAAAGAAACCCAACTGCGGACATAAACTCATTAAACTATTGATTCTGGCTAGAGATGAAACCCGTAAGATCCAACACGATAAGACAAAGGAAAAAAGACAGGACAAATGATGAAAGACAAAAAAACAACAACAAACTAAAAGTGAAAATAAATAACACTTAAACTAGTATCATAGGAACTTCGCTAAGAAATGGAGTTTTTCAAACAGTCATGAATACAAAGTGGCACTGTTAGTAGATGCAATGTAGGAAATGGCATTAAAAAAAAGAGAGAGAATTCAAAGCATTACAGCCATACCATGCAACTGACATCCAGCTGGTTGGCAGCAGATCACAGCTTCTAAATGTCTTCAAATCTGGGAATTTGCTTGCAAGAATTGACACCTGAAGTGACATTAATAATAGTAAACCACCAACAAGCCGTTAACGTATTGTCACCATCGAATCGAAATATAAACATTAACTTGCCTTTTCTGTTAGCGGCTCTCTAGTAAACGGTGGATCTGTCTCCAGATACTCATACATGGGACGGGTGGATGGCAGATGCACGTCACCATCATCTCTTTCAACCGCTAATCGACATGTAGCTTCCGGGGACGAGCGTCTTAATTGATCAACATCAGTCTCACTGCTACCTTCGCTGCTAGTATCCATAGATTCCCCATCACTTTCCTCCCAAGGATGCCTTAATTAAGCGAGAAAGTTAACTAAGAGGTTTTGAGTTATAAGTTGCAAAAGGAACCATATTAGAAAATGTTTGAAGAATCCATCCTGATTTCTTTAGATCAACATGTTTGGCATCCTTAGATGGAATAGTATTGTAGGACGACAACACTCAAGCCTTTTAGTCCCAAGCAAGTTGGGGTAGGCTACAAACAGAACAGCATCGTACAACAGTATATCATCACATCTAAAAAGGAGCATTTGATTTGTTTAGGAATATGATACTCAGCAAATGAACTAAATTTGCAGCCTCGCTTTCTGCTCTAGGCTCCAATCATATGACCATTCAATCAACTCATTTAAGGATTTCTATACTAAGCCCCTTCCACATAAGTACAAATCATGCCCCCATTAAGATCCGCTCAAAAATCTGATAAGCCAAGCTGCAGTTTCCAAGAGGATTATGCCGGAACCATAATTATCTTGTAGCACAAGATGAACCGGTTAACAAACTATGTTTCATTTACTCCAAATTGTAGATATGCAAAAATAAATGTGCTCAAAGCTGTACCAAATATTCCCATATCAACAAATATGGTTGTTCCCAAATGATCAACCTTTAATAAATCTAAGTTCTGACAAGAGACCAGATATAGGCAAGGAAAAGTGCCTTCTAGATGAGAACGCCATCTGAGTCAGAAAGTTAAATCTTCCATATGTAAATGACATTAAAATGGATTATCCTGGTTCTCAATGTATTCTACAGCATGTGTGCAAGCCATAGGAGAAGTGCAGTTCCGCAATGCAACATTAAGGTATGATACTTCAACACAAAACTCAAAGTCCCACGAGCCATAATATTTTTTGGGTGTTTGGTTTCCAATACTCTACCAATCCAGCAAAATCATCAAAGGGAAGAAAAGTTGAAGCGAATTGTGTCAAATACGCATCGCCAAGGAAAAAAGGGTTCATCTAAAACTTGATCGTACCTGCTCCTTGCAGAAAATCTTGATGGGTCAGCATACAGCTGTATGGCAGAAAGGTATGGCACATAATACTGTATCACAGAGTCACTGCCATTCAACACGAGCGGGACACCAGCACCATAAAAACTCCACTCCTTGAAAGCATCCCAGAGATCTCCAAGGCAGAAATATGGTGGTGGATTCATCGCATCACCGCCCCTCCATCCTCTCATGCTTGTCTGCATGCATACAAAGGCCAGCATAAATAAAACTCATTCAGTAGAAAACTAGAAACACAAAAGTGGTAGGTTCTTCATCATCAAAATAATAGAACACTGGCTACAGTTCTCCTGAATGACAACCAGGTACAAAACCAAAACAACTCAACTACCTAGATTCACATGAGAGACCGTGATTTTCTCAATCCAGATAGCCCTATGATACTATGATAGGACCAATAATATTGAGTGATTCAGACACCTGGATCACCAATCTCTTAAGCAGCTACATTCATCGCCCTGCATAAGTACAGAAAATTTTGACCCTTGGCACGTAAAAGTGTCCTCAATAATCAGTATAAACCTGTTCTCAAAATCAATAGCGCCGCATTGAAGCTATTGTCAACTTGCCACAAGGGTCTGAGAAGAATCCTCTAATATCGACCTTAACCTGTTTGGTATGCAGCAGGCAACATCACTAGGAATCAGAAGTTACCACACATCTGTGCTCTGCATAATTTGCTGGAAATGCATTAGGAAGTTGTGCAGAAGAGAACGCTAGTGAAAAATCGGACGTTCCTTCAAAACTACAGCTCCCAAACTTTCCCCAATCACAATAACAATACTATATCGCCAGTGGAAATCTAACAATCAAAAACTTGTTAAGCTACGTGTCCTTAGCAGAAACACCGGTTTGCACAGTAAAAGAAAAAAAAGCACATCACGCATAGAGTTCAACCGACAAAAAGATAAGAAGGCAGGCGGACAAGTAGGTCACGAAACGAAACAGAATCTGAGAAGCCTGAAACCTTGGGCAAGTACTGGACAGGCACTGAGGGCGTGGTGGAGCTGAGGAACCTCTCCAGATTCCCCACCTCATCAACCACCGGTGGCGGCGGCGGCGGCACGTCGGCAACCGCCACGGAGGGCTTGGACGGCACCGACGGGGCCTCTGGCCGCCTGTCCACCTCCTTTGCCGGGGCGACCGTCTCCGCCACGCCCTGATGCGTCTGACTCGGCGACGCAGGCTTCTGCCTCGCGGCCCTCGGCGTGCCCGCGGCGGCGGGGGAGGCCGGTCTCTGACCCTGGGCCGTCCCCTTGAGCCGCTGCTGCATCTCCTCCTGCTGCTGGCGTCGGACGTGAGGCGGGCTGTAGAATCGGTCGACACCGACGCCGCGTGACGACGACGAGGTCGGACCGGCCATGGCGGGCGGAAGGAGGAAAGGAGGGAGAGGGGGAGGGGGGACGCTGGCTAGCTAGGGTCTAGGGCGGCAGGCGGAGGCAGCGAGGCAAGGGTGTGGATGTGTGGGGTAGGGTTTTGGGTGGGGCGCTGATGCCTCTGGGGCGACGGGATCTGGGCTTGAGTGAGTGGAGGGGGCGGCGCCGTGGCGGGCGAAGAGGAGAGCTCGGAACGGGAACGGGAGCGGGAGGGAAAGCGAGGAAAGGAAAGGAAAGGACCTCTGCGTTCGCTGGGGAGGCGCGTTTCGTTTCTGCGGAGCGCTGCTGCGCCTCCCGTTTGGTTCGATTCCCTTTTCCACCTCCGTCTCCTCCGTCTCCGGGCCCAGCTGCGCTTCGTGTGCCCGGCACGGACCCCGCTGCTACGTGCACCAAAAAAAAAAAAAAAGGGTGCCTCAGGCGTGCCACGTTCCTCCTTTCTCAGACTTCTCGAACCAGAGTCGTGCTGAACTTAAAAAGTTGTTTTCTGCTTCCAGAAACTTTTCAGCAAGTAAAAACCTAGGAGCACTATAAGAGTATAAGCAGAGAAGATCAGCATTTTTTTTTTGTACATACTTCACCAAAAGGAGGGTTAGTCATGACACATTTTGTCTTGAGACTTGGATCTTATTTTCAAACCCCAATGATCTTTAGTTATAGCATTTGTTTATACAAATCGAATGAACCAACAAAATAAGCCATCTCTACTTATCATACTAGATGATACCCCCGCGCGTTGCCGCAAGCTAAAAGCAACAACAAAAAGTTAAGCCATAACTAGTTGTGATAAAAAATTGAAAGAAAAATTTTCATCATCTAAACCACAGATGAGAATGTCTAAGAGAAGACCGTGGTATACATGGCACAAAAGAAAAGATTTGGAGAATTTCAAGAGATGAGAATGCGACAATGAATGCTTGTGACGTTCGTAGCCCCGTGAAAATTTTGGAGATGGAGATGAGCTGGTGATGAAATTTGGATGTTGGGGGCTTTATATATACCTCCCTAGGCTAACACTGGATGGAGGAGTAGCCGCAGGTCCATTAAATACCAAATGGTAACATTATAATTTTATTACGGGAGCAATCAACTTCGGGTGGAGGAAAGCCTAATTAATTGAGACAAATGAAATGGAGCAGTTAACTTTTGGTGGGAGAAGAGATGTTTTTTTTGCAGCTGGATGTTAGAGAAACAAATTAATGGACGAAGGCCTATGGGATGGGAGGAAACGTATTGCAGTTCATAAAATTGAAGTGGGCAATCAGGCAAGGATTGGACGGACAGATAACACACTAATGCTTGGATCAAACGGTGCAAATAAAAAAGATGACGTGACTGCACCACAATTGAGAGAAATAGGAAGTTAATGACTTGTAGTGGGTTGTGTCTATTATATAGATATAGATACCCTTAGGCGGAGCTGGAAAAAAATTGAGAGGGTGCGGCTGTCTTGTGGGTGCGAAGATTTTTATATAAGCGTGCGAATATGGTGAGAAATTGAACAAAATAACCAATTTTTCAAATATTCGTGGGTGCGCCGCATCCGGCGCCACACACATAGATCCGCCCATATCTACTCCGCACAATTTTTCAATTGATCCCTCTACCATCTGTTGCACCTATAGGGGTTCAAAAAGGAAATCTGAAGAATTAATTTATTAGTTCCCAACTGTTGAGGGTCAATACCGGTGATGACCGGTATTACCGGCCATCCGACTGCTTTACGTATAAAGCAGCGAGCGACCTCCGTCTCGCCCGACCTCTACGCCACGACGCGCGTACAGTGGCTCGGGCCCACAGACAGGTCCGTCTCGCCCGACCCCCCCGACCGGGGTCGGATCATCCACCACTCGACTCAGGCGCCCGACCTCACCATGACGGGGTCGGGAGCTCGTGCCAGAGTCCGCCTCGCCCGACCCCAGGGGTCGGGAGCGCCACCTACCGCAACAAAGGCGATTGGCACTGAGTGGTTGAGTGATAAAAGCTCAACGACTCCCGTGGCTACCGAAGCCCCCCGTACAAGTGGGCGGTAACTGCCCACGTCGCACAGTGAGGGCAAGGCCGTCACTATGCGAACGACCCCCGTCAAAGCCCATCCCTTCTATCGGGACGGGACGGCCACGATTGACATTCTGACCAGGTATGGAAGCAACGGCGACTGGTCCTTCTCTCCTCCAACCCCTCGTCGGAGGACGCTCCACCATGCTGAAAAGACTTCCCTCGTTGACGGCCATCCCTGTGGCGCCACCGACCAGAGAAGCACCGTCATGTCTGCGACGTCATCCACAGCGGCCGGCACAGAGTCTGAGGCATCAACAGCGCGGCCTACAGGACGCACGGCCATGCCGTCGCCCACTCCCTCGCGCCGACCCTCTGTACGCCCACCTCCCTCCTTGCAGTATAAAAGGGGGAGGCGGGAGAACGACGCGGGCAAGCTGAACATTAGACCACACGTAGAACACCAGAGACTTGGGAGCTCGTCCCTCTCTCGCCCGTTTGTAACCCCCTACTACAAACTGTCGCGAGTAACACGAACAGCCTCATCGAACTGGACGTAGGGCACGTTGCCCGAACCAGTATAAATCCTCGTGTCCTCTCGCGAACCATCCGAACCAAAACACGCACTCCACGATACTAATTACTCGTCGGCCACAACGAACGCCGACAGTTGGCGCGCCAGGTAGGGGTTCTTTGTGCGTGTTTTCGTCAAACCCCTCTCTTTGTTCGGATGGCTAGCCGCGCAAGCACCTGGGTTCCCGGCACACACGTGCGTTTCGGGAGCCTCGATTTCGTCGCCATCTCCGATGGCGCTTTGGCACTGGCCGGTGCAGCGGCACCACCGGTTGCCTCGCTTGACCCCGGGCGTGCGTCGCCTCTCGATGGCACGATGTCCCGGGCGTCAACGCTCCCAGCTCCATGCACCACGAACAACGAGTTCGTGGCTATGGTGGGCTGCGCGTCCGAGTCTTTCTTCGACCTCCTGGATGGAGCGTCGAGCGAAGGCTCCGACGCGGGGTGCATTGAGGGGAGTCGCCACCC
Source organism: Oropetium thomaeum (assembly GCA_001182835.1). NCBI lineage: Eukaryota > Viridiplantae > Streptophyta > Magnoliopsida > Poales > Poaceae > Oropetium > Oropetium thomaeum. The sequence continues at coordinate 202,484 of LFJQ01000034.1, forward strand.
CTCACGAGAGTGCCTCATGATACGAGCAGAAGATCTTCCCGCTGCGGAGGGCGAACGCCCTGCGGAGCCTTCTGGCCCGCAGGACGGGACCCCACCCCGTGACGTGCAGTCAGAACGACTGCGCGCACGGAGGGAGGAACTCCTGGAGGTCCAGCGTCGGCTGGATCAGGAGCGTGCGGCGATTGATCACGAGCTCGCTCAGAGCGAGTCCAGTGAACGCACCCGCATTGACGACTTACGAGTCGCAAGTCGTGACGATGGCCGCCCGCGCTTCCCACGGGCGAGCCAGAACCTGGCCGCGGCGGCGGCATTGCTCAGGGGCCTCCCTGAGCCTGTCACGCCGGAAGCCCGACGCGCCCAGCGCGAGGCTGAGGCGCTACTTGAGCGCGCGGCAGTGCAGCAAGCCGAGAGCTCGCTGTCGCGTCTGCGTGGACAACGTGCCCAGAACACGTCTGTCCACCAGACTCCCCCAGCAGCGGATGGCACGGAGAAAGCCTCCGTCCGCGGTCGTCTGGGGACGAACAGGGACGCCCGCGCCACCCTGGATGCGCGGCGGCGCCGCCTGGAGTTCGACGATGGCACCTCCCGATCGCGTCACCCGCGTCGAGGGGGACGCTACGACGACGATGAGGATCGAAGCCCTAGCCCGGACGCTCCGGGGCCGAGGGTCTTCAGTCCTCACATTCGGAGCGCGCCATTTCCGCGGCGCTTCCGACCCCCGGCCAACGTGCCAAAGTACGCGGGGGAAACCAACCCTGGCCTGTGGCTCGAGGACTATCGCCTTGCATGCCGAGCTGGGGGCGCGGAGGATGACGATTTCATCATCCGCAACTTGCCACTGTATCTGGCCGATTCGGCCAGGACGTGGCTCGAGCATCTCCCCGCCAACCAGATCACTTGCTGGTCTGACCTCAAGGAGGTTTTCGTTGGAAACTTCCAGGGGACTTACAACCGCCCAGGAAACCCCTGGGACCTCAAGAACTGCCGGCAGAAACCGGGAGAGTCGCTCCGGGATTACATCCGGCGCTTCTCCCGGCAATGCAATGAGCTGCCGGACGTCGGTGACGCCGATGTCATCGGCGCATTCTTGTCCGGGACGACCTGTCGCTCCCTAGTTCACGAACTAGGACGCAAGAGTCCCCGGACCGCCAGAGAGTTGCTGGACATCGCGACCAGCTTTGCCTCTGGCGAGGAGGCGGTGGGTGCGATCTTCGATCGCGTCCAAGACGCCAAAGGTAAGCGGGTCGAGACAGCCGGCGGAGGCTCCTCCGACCCCCCGAGCAAGAAAAAGAAGAAGAACCGGCCGCGTCCGTCCGGAGAACGGATGGTCGCTGCCGCGGATCGCAAGGGTGCCAAGGCACCCACGGAGGACACCCCGGACCACTTCGAAAAGAAGTGGAACGGGCCGTGCCCCAACCACGCCTTCCCAGTGAAACACTTATACAAAGAGTGTTCGCTGATGAAGAAGTTCCTGGCCGAGGAGGCCAAGAAGGGCAAGCCGAAAGGCAAGCCCAGACAGGCTCCCGATGACACCAGCAACGACGTCGACGCCGCCGACGGCGACGACAACTTCCCGGAGACGGACGGCTGCCTTACGATCGTCTCTGGGCCGGCGCCACACGGTGGCCGACGTCGGGCCAAGCTGGAGCGCCGTGAGGTGTTCGCAGCTGAGCCCGCCGTCCCGTCGTTCCTCAAGTGGTCGGAGTCTCCGATCACGTTCGACCGGTCAGACCACCCCAGCCACGTACCGCAACCAGGCAAGTACCCGTTGGTGGTAGACCCTATCATCGGCACCAAGCGCCTCTCCAAGGTGCTTATGGATGGAGGCAGCGGCCTCAACATCCTCTACGTCGAGACCCTCGACGCCATGGGCATCGATCGGGCGCGCATTCGCCCGACCGGTGCACCCTTCCATGGCGTCGTCCCTGGGAAACAAGCTATTCCTCTCGGGCAAATCGATTTGCCCGTCACTTTCGGGACTTCGTCCAATTTCAGAACGGAGACTCTCACCTTCGAGGTGGTAGGATTCCACGGATCCTACCACGCCATACTAGGACGGCCATGCTACGCCAAGTTCATGGCCGTACCCAATTACACCTACCTCAAGCTCAAAATGCCTGGGCCGAAGGGGGTGATCACCGTCGGGACGTCCTTCCAGCACGCCTACCAATGCGAGGCGGAGACTGGTGAGCTCGCCTCTGCCACCGTGGCAACGGAGGAGCTCGCCGTCATCCGTCAGCAAGTCATCGAGGACGCCCCCGACTCCAACCGCAGCGCTGGGTCCTTTGAGCCCGCGGAGGGCGTCAAAGAGATCCAGCTCTGCCCCGACAACGCCGACGGCAAGACGGCGAAGATCGGGACTTCTCTCTCCCCCAAATAGGAAAGCGTGCTCGTCGACTTCCTCCGCGCGAACATCGACATCTTCGCGTGGAAACCCTCGGACATGCCAGGCATTCCGAGAGAAGTCGCCGAGCATGCCTTGCACACCAGGCCGGGTTCTCGCCCGGTCAAGCAACGCCTGCGCCGCTTTGACGAAGAGAAGCGCAGAGCGATCGGGGAAGAGATCGCCAAACTCCTGGTAGCCGGCTTCATCAAGGAAGTGTATCACCCCGACTGGTTAGCCAACCCCGTTCTTGTACGAAAAAAGAGCGGCAAATGGAGAATGTGCGTTGACTATACCAGTCTCAACGAAGCGTGTCCAAAGGATCCGTTTCCTTTGCCACGAATCGATCAGATAGTCGACTCAACCGCGGGGTGCGAAACCCTATGCTTCCTTGATGCGTACTCCGGGTACCATCAAATCCCGATGAAGGAGTCCGACCAGCTCGCGACGTCCTTCATCACGCCGTTCGGCTCGTACTGCTACGTCACGATGCCGTTCGGACTAAAGAATGCAGGCGCTACGTATCAGCGCTGCATGATCAGAACCTTCGACGAGCTCATCGGAGACATCGTCGAAGCCTATGTGGACGACATCGTAGTCAAGTCCAAGAAGACCGACCAGCTCGTCGACGACCTGGAACGCGTCTTCACCAAGCTCCGAGCAAACGGCATCAAACTCAACCCCGAAAAATGTGTTTTCGGGGTCCCGAGGGGGATGCTGCTCGGATTCATCGTCTCCGAGCGTGGCATCGAAGCCAACCCGGAGAAGATCGAAGCCATCAACCGGATGGGTCCGATCCAGAACTTGAAGGGAGTGCAACGCGTGACCGGGTGCTTGGCGGCGCTAAGCCGTTTTATCTCACGCCTCGGAGAGCGCGTTCACCCGCTTTACCAGCTCCTGAAGAAATCCGACCGATTTCAATGGACACCCGAGGCACAGGAGGCTCTCGATAGGATAAAAGTTATCCTGTCCAAGCCACCGGTCCTGGTGCCCCCGACCCCGAAAGAGCCACTCCTACTCTACCTCGCCGCGACGACTCAGGTCGTCAGCGCTGCTTTGGTCGTAGAGCGAAGGGAGGAGGGCCACGCCCTCAAGGTTCAACGCCCCGTCTACTTCGTGAGCGAAGTCTTGTCTGACACAAAGACTCGGTATCTCCAGATACTGAAAATTCTTTACGGCGTCGTCCTCGCCAAGAGAAAGCTCAGACACTACTTCGAGTCGCACCCGGTAACGGTGGTCACCTCTTCCCCCTTGCGTGAGGTCGTCGAAAACCGCGACGCAACGGGGAAGGCCGCGAAATGGGCTCTCGAGCTCATGGGCGAGGGAATCACGTACGCCCCTCGTACAGCGATCAAGTCCCAGGCCTTGGCCGACTTCGTGGCGGAGTGGACTGAGGTCCAGCTCCCCACTGCCCCCGTCGACCAAGAGTACTGGGTCCTCTACTTCGACGGCTCGTTGATGCGCGCAGGAGCAGGGGTCGGACTCGTCCTCGTCTCCCCCATGGGGGTACGCATGAGGTATGCAATCCGACTCCAGTTTCCCGCCTCCAACAACATGGCGGAATACGAAGCGCTCATCAATGGGCTCAAGATCGCCGACGAGTTGGGGATCCGACGTCTCGAAGTTCGAGGCGACTCCCAACTCGTCGTCGACCAAGTCATGAAGGAGTCAAGCTGCCACAGCGATGTCATGGACGCGTACTGCCAAGAGGTACGCAAGCTCGAACACAAGTTCTTCGGTCTTGAACTCAAGCATGTCCCGAGGCGGCAGAACGAGGAAGCTGACTCCCTCGCGAAAATGGCGGCGGGTCGGGATCAGATCCCGCCAGGGGTCTTCTCCCACGACCAAAGCCAACCGTCGATCCGACTCAAAGACCCAAAAGGGGTCGGCAACGAGTCGACCCCAGGCGAAAGGGTCGGATCGACTCCTGCACCTCCAGGACCCGACGTTATGGAGATAGATGAGGCACCCGCATCAGGGTCGGGCCCTCCGAACGATTGGAGGACCCCATACCTCGACTGCCTCGTCCGAGGAGAACTCCCCACAGACAGGACGGAAGCTCGACGCATCGCGCGTCGAGCCAAGTCCTTTATCATTATCAATGGGGAACTCTACAAAAGAAGCCTCACCAAGATTTTGCAGCGCTGCATCCCGACTGAACAGGGAAAGCTGCTGCTGCAAGACATCCACGGTGGGGTCTGCGGACACCACGCGGCGCACAAGACCTTGGTCGGGAACGCCTTCCGACAAGGATTCTACTGGCCAACAGCCGTCAACGACGCTGCGCATATCGTGCGCACCTGCCAAGGCTGCCAGTTCTACGCCCGGCAGACCCACCTGCCGGCACAGGCGCTGCAGAACATCCCCGTCACATGGCCATTCGCGGTCTGGGGACCCGACCTGGTCGGACCACTCAAGAAAGCACCCGGGGGCTACACCCATCTTTTGGTGGCCGTCGACAAGTTCACCAAATGGATCGAAGCCCGACCGGTTGCAAGGATCCGACCAGAAGAAGCGGTCGAATTCTTCCTCGACATCATTCACCGCTTTGGAGTACCAAACTCCATCATCATGGATAACGGTACGCAGTTCACAGGAAAGCGATTCCTTAAATTCTGCGACGACTACCATATCCGTGTCGATTGGGCAGCCGTAGCGCACCCCCGGACGAACGGGCAGGTCGAGCGCGCAAACGGTATGATTTTGCAGGGATTGAAGCCTCGGATCCACAACCGCCTGAAGCAATTCAGCGGTCGGTGGGCAGCCGAGCTCCCTGCCGTACTCTGGAGCCTGCGGACGACCCCTAGTCGGGCCACGGGGTTTACCCCTTTCTTCATGGTATACGGCTCCGAAGCCGTCCTACCAACCGATCTCGACTACGGTGCTCCGAGGGTGAAGGCGTACGACGACCAAGGGAACCAGACGTCCCTCGAAGACGCGATGGATCAGCTCGACGAGGCCCGAGACGTGGCGCTCCTCCGATCCGCCAAGTACCAGCAAGCACTACGCCGGTACCATAGAAGGAACGTGCGGGAACGAGCGTTCAACGTCGGCGACCTTGTCCTTCGTCGCGTCACCAGCAGCCAAGGACGACACAAGTTATCGCCGCCGTGGGAGGGGCCTTACATCGTCGCCAAGGTTCTCCGACCCGGCACCTACAAGCTGCAGACCGCGGACGGACAAGAGTTCAACAACGCCTGGAACATCGAACAGCTACGTCGTTTCTATCCCTAAAACTCGTAGCTTGTCCGTTTTCCACACTCCCCGAGCAGCGTCCGACCCCTGCTGCACAGGGGTCCAACCACGCTCGGGGGCTCAACACCTGTAAGGTGCGCGCATGTATTCCATGTGCAATACGTGCGCGGCCCGACCCTCGCATGTTTTCAAAAAACTTGTGCAAAAACAAGTAAGTCAAAGATAGGAAAGCTTGAGATCGAACTGGTCGGACCGCGAAAGTGCTAACGAGCCCACGGGGGCTATGGCCACAACGCTCACCAGTCAAGCTAACGATCGATCCTATCCGCGACTTACGTTTTGCACCGAGCCTCGGCCCCCCACCTAACGTTTAAGACTCAGAGAAGATAGGTCGCGGATAGGAGAAACACGAAGTCGAGTCGGTCGGACTGCGAAACGCCTACCGCCTGCGAAAGGCTACGGCAACGTCGCTCACCGGCAAAACCTAAGTGTCGATCCTGTCTACGACCTACGATTCTTTGGGGACACATAAACGGACGAGTGAGGGACTGAGCGCTTTTTCACGCAAGTGATAAGGAAACGGGCCGCCGAGGTCAAAATCACTTGTGATACAAAAACTTGTTTTTAACAAGCTGTCCGGGCGCTTCGGCCTCGGACACCCTAGATACATACTAACTAATCTACTCCTACTCTTCGGGGGCGGGGGTCCGCTCCTGCTTTGGAGTCGGGGGCCTCTCGTGCTCCGGGGTCGGGGGGCGATCCTCCTCCTCTATCCTCGCCGCCAGAGCGTGCGCCAAGGGGGCGACTTCATCTTCAATCTCGTCCAGCTCCGCGTCGGTGTACCCGGGCGCGAACCCCTGACTCATTAAGTCCAGCGCGATGCTGGAATAATGAGACCGGGCGATAGCGAACGCCCGGTGGACGCCTCGACGGAGTGCCTCCCTTGACGCCTCCCGTGCGCGCTCCTCCACCTGCTCCGTGAGCGCTGCACACATCGTCCGATGGTCAGACCACGCTGCCTAAGGAAAAGAAAGCTAAAAAGAGCAAAGGAGAAAGGGTACCACATACCCGCCACCGCCTTTTGAAGCTTCTTCACCGCTGTCCGGGCGTCGGACAGCTCCGCTCCCAGGTCGGCGGCCACGCCCTCGGCCTCCACCCTCGCCTCCCTCTCCTTCCGAAGCACCGCCCGAAGCCCGCCCACCTGCTGGCTCCTCTCCACCGCCACCACGGTGACGGCGTTGCGAGCCTGGTGGGCGGACTCCAGCTCCTCCCTCAAAACGCGGGCCTCCTCCTCCGCCCCCCGGAGTCGGCCGACCGCGGACTCCTCCCGGGTCTGGGCATCCGCCGCCACGCCGCGAGCAGCGACAAGCTGCCGCTCGAGTGCCTGGCGCCTCCTGAGACCCCTCGAGAGGCGATGTCGGAGTGACGCCGCGATGTTGTCCAACGCGACCATCTCCGAAAGCTCCTCTTGGAGGGCCTGGTCTACGGACCCCACCGCGGCGCCCCCCGACGCCGACCCCTCGGCCATGGGGGCCATTGGTACCACGGCGGCCGCAGGCCCGCCGGTGCCCGCGCCCTCTGGCGCCTCCCGCGGCGCCACCACCATTGCCTCCGCCCGCACCGGCTCCGCCGCCGCCACCTCCTGCTCCGCGGGCCGCGCCGCCTCGACGGCCGTCGCCACCGCGCGCGGGGGCTCCACCGCCCTGGCCTCACCAGCCGCCGATGACTCCGCGTCACCGGCCCTTGGCGCACCGGCGGACGGGCGCCGCGCAAGCGCCTTCTTGGGCGCCGTGGCCAACGCCAGGGCCATCCCTCCGACCCTGCACAACGAGCGAGCGGCGGTGAGCAGGACACTTAAAGAAAAGAAAGAAAGAATCAAAACTACTTACCCTATGGCCATCGCCCGACGACGCTTGGGGGTCGGATCCGACTGCCCCTCCGAAGGGCGGGGGCGCTTCTCGCTCGCCCGCGCTGCCGCCGGCCTCCCCGGGGCAGCCGTGGGCGCCGCCCTCCCGCTCGGGGGCGTGCCGGCCGACGGCCCCGCCGGCGTCGGCGTCCTTGGCGCCGCTCCCGCTGTCGCGGACCCCGCGGCGGGCACGGCCGGGGCGCGACTCGGCGTCGCCTCCGACCTCCGAGGCTCAGACCTCGGTGGCTCCTTCTGTGGGCGCGTCGCAGCCGGACCCCGGGGGCCCGACCCCGAGGCCTCCGGCCTCCGAGCCTCGGGCCTCCTCTCTTCCACCGGCGGGCGCGACCCGCTCGGCCCCCGAGGCTCCGACCCCGGGGGCTCCAATGTCAGCACTTGGGCTGGCGGGCGCGACCCGCTCGGCCCCTGACCCCCCTGACGGGGGCCGACCTCCTCCTCCTCCTCCTCGTCGTCGTCGTCGTCGTCGTCGTCGCTCTCCTCCTCCTCCGACCCCTGGCGGCGACTGCGCCTCTGGAGCTTCGCCGCCTTCTTCGCCTTCGCGGCGTCCTTCCTCCGCTTCTGCTCTTCGGCGGCGAGGCGGTTCGCCTCCCTGGCCGCGGCATCCTCCGGGACGGGGACGAGGGATCGGCGGAAGACCAGGCCCTCCTGGCACACATCAAAATAGTCAATATCGACTCTAGAAAAGAAAAAAGACGATCTACAAGCTAAGGATGGGGAGAACTTACAATTTGGACGCTCCCGGGCCACGGAAGGGCCCGAGGATGGTCGTCCAAGTCGACGTCGGCCTCCTCCGGGGGGAGGGTCTCCTTCAGGCGTTGCTTGAGCTCCGACTCGGAGGGGGGAGCTCCCGCCATCACCGACCCCTCCGCGTCCACGCCGGGCCCCATCTGGTCCAGACGGAGCGGGCGGGCCACCAGCGGAAGGACGTGGCGGGCGTGGTACTCCGCGATGACCCCAGCACCGCGCACGCCCGCCTCCTTCAGCTGCGCGATGGCCGCGAGAAGGCCATCCAGCATCGTCTGCTCCCTCTTCGGAGGACTCCATCGCCAGGACTCGGGCGCCACCGGGAAGACCCGCCCCGTGAACTCCCGCAGGGGACCGGCGGTGTCGTTCTTGAGATAGAACCATTGGCCGTGCCAGCCCCTGTGGGAAGTCCTCAGCTTCACCGAAACGTAGTCGGCGGAGCGGTTGCCGCGAAGGTGGATGCCGGCGCACCCGATCGGCGCCGGCCCACGCTCCGCCTTCAGCAAGCTGACGGCGAAGAAATGCCGCCAGAGGTCGAAATGGGGCTCGATCCCCAAGAATCCTTCGCACAACGCCACGAAGAGGGCGATGTGCTGGATCCCGTTGGGGTTGAGGTGCTGCAGCTCGATGTTGTAGTAGTGTAGCAGCCCCCGGAAGAACCGATGCGCGGGGACGCCGAACCCGCGCTCATGGAACGGCGCGAACGAAACGATGTAACCATCCGGCGGGGATGGCAGCGTCTCGTCGCCCGGCACCAGCCACTTCGCCGCCGCCGTGCGCGCGCGGAGGAGGCCGCGCCTCACCAGGCCCTCTAGGCGGATGCTCCGCACGTCGGACTTCCCCCAAGACGCCATCGAAGATGAGCGAAGTGAGTGGCTGTGGGGGACTCGGGAGTGGCGAGGACAAAGGAAGGCGAAAGGGCTTGGGAGCAAAGTGCGCAAGACAGCGGAAGCTCGAGGAGGCAGAAAGCGTAAGTGCAACAGACGAAGCCCGCGGGTCCGTTTATATAGGCTCGGCCGAGACGACGACGCCCGCGGCGCGCCCCCTCGAGCAGCGCGCCCCATTCACGCCCGCGCCAGGTGAGGTAGGTAAACGTCTCGCCACGTTTTATTGCTCACGCCTGCAGGCTCCGCCGGATCGAGCGCCACCGCACGCCGCCGAGCGACGCTTCGACTTATCGGGCCGGGCCAGCTCAGGTAACTTCGTGATACCGAGCGACGGTTCGACTTATCGGGCCAGGCCCGCCCAGGTAAGGAAAATACATGGGCTGAAACATGCCCCGACGGCCCAAAGAGTTCGAAGGCTGGCCCAGCGAATGGGTTCGACAGCCGCTCGGGGCAAAAACAGAGTGAGGGGTGAAGAGTGATGGGTCCGCTAGCGGCCAGTACCCCCAGGCGGCCGACCGCCCAGGGGCATCACGATTCGCGTTCGAGTCCCGGTCCGATCCGACCCACGGGTATCTCCCCGCAGAGAGGCAACAAGCCCTCAGGAGCCTATCGAACGGCATCTGAGAACCACGTGGGACGGCGACTAGAAATATTGGGGCCAACCGCCAGCCGGTTCGGCTGGGATCCTCCCGAAGGGATCCCGGGGCTCCACTTGAACTTACCCGTTAGCAGCTCGATGAGCGTCACGCCTCGGCCATCGAGGTAAGGCGTGGCTCGGCTCAACCTCCTCGTCCGGCGGACGGACGCGCTGGAGGCACGATACAAAGACGAACCGAACCCCCGGCCGGTCACTGCGACGAGCAGAGGACTCGGGGACGGAATCGCAAAAAGAGATCCAACGCGGGGTCGCAGAACCTTAAGTCCCAAGGATGAGTTCGCTCTCGCGAACGAAAATTCCTTCTCCCGACCTGAGCGACGCCCGGCCCCTGAGGGGGCCAGGCCTCGCTCGGGGGCTACACCTGCAAGGTGCGCGCTCGCGCGCGCCCCTTACAGTATAAACGAAAGATCACCACGATCGCTCTTCCTCCCGACTTAAGCGACGCCTGATCCCGAGAAAGGATCAGACCTCGCTCGGGGGCTACACCTGTAAGGTGCGCGCTCGCGCGCCCCTCACCGGTGGAAACACTTCTACAACCACCTCCGATTAAAGCGACGCCCGACCCCTCTTATGTGGAGGGTCGGACCTCACTCGGGGGCTACTGTTGAGGGTCAATACCGGTGATGACCGGTATTACCGGCCCTCCGACTGCTTTACGTATAAAGCAGCGAGCGACCTCCGTCTCGCCCGACCTCTACGCCACGACGCGCGTACAGTGGCTCGGGCCCACAGACAGGTCCGTCTCGCCCGACCCCCCCGACCGGGGTCGGATCATCCGCCACTCGACTCAGGCGCCCGACCTCACCATGACGGGGTCGGGAGCTCGTGCCAGAGTCCGCCTCGCCCGACCCCAGGGGTCGGGCGATCGCTCCCTCCCGACCCTCAGGGGTCGGGAGCGCCACCTACCGCAACAAAGGCGATTGGCACTGAGTGGTTGAGTGATAAAAGCTCAACGACTCCCGTGGCTACCGAAGCCCCCCGTACAAGTGGGCGGTAACTGCCCACGTCGCACAGTGAGGGCAAGGCCGTCACTATGCGAACGACCCCCGTCAAAGCCCATCCCTTCTATCGGGACGGGACGGCCACGATTGACATTCTGACCAGGTATGGAAGCAACGGCGACTGGTCCTTCTCTCCTCCAACCCCTCGTCGGAGGACGCTCCACCATGCTGAAAAGACTTCCCTCGTTGACGGCCATCCCTGTGGCGCCACCGACCAGAGAAGCACCGTCATGTCTGCGACGTCATCCACAGCGGCCGGCACAGAGTCTGAGGCGTCAACAGCGCGGCCTACAGGACGCACGGCCATGCCGTCGCCCACTCCCTCGCGCCGACCCTCTGTACGCCCACCTCCCTCCGTGCAGTATAAAAGGGGGAGGCGGGAGAACGACGCGGGCAAGCTGAACATTAGACCACACGTAGAACACCAGAGACTTGGGAGCTCGTCCCTCTCTCGCCCGTTTGTAACCCCCTACTACAAACTGTCGCGAGTAACACAAACAGCCTCATCGAACTGGACGTAGGGCACGTTGCCCGAACCAGTATAAATCCTCGTGTCCTCTCGCGAACCATCCGAACCAAAACACGCACTCCACGATACTAATTACTCGTCGGCCACAACGAACGCCGACACCAACTTATAAAAACCCAACCCTAACTCAAAATTCTTAATAAGTGCTCACCTGTAGTCTTTGATCGTAGTTGACATGAGTTGATGATTGATCATGGCATCAGGCCACGCCGTGTGGACGTGTTGAAGAGGAGAAGAGTCAGCATGAGCTCCCCACCTCTCCATGACCAAGATCTGAGCAGCAGCATCAGATCCGTCGTGAGATCGCTCTACACAACCTATACCACGCCATCAGCTCGCACATCCTCGTGCCTGACCGTGACCGTCGGTCGCCAATCCAGAAGAGGACCATGTCGAAGTGTCACTGTGTGACCCATGAGCTTGGAAGTCGTCGTTGTGACCTCACTATGAGGTCACTAGGCCAGAGTCACTCGAAGAAGTCATGTACAACCTTGTTGCACACCTACACCGGCGAGTGGAACCTCCTCGGCTGTCGGCGGTGAGGTCTCGTGTATGTCACTGCCTGCCGTCTCACTTGGACACCGGAGGACAGAGAGGAGGGAGTGGGGCGCTAGGATTTCATTCATTCCAGCTGGACCTTTTATTCTAAGCGCTAAAAAGCGCTAAAGAATCTTGGCCGCTCGCTACCAGGTCCGTCCCTTGGATCGATGGGCTGCAGGGCCGCCGCTTGAGTAATGGGCTGCTTCGTGCTTATGTATTTGGATACTTCTAGCTAATACTTGTGTTTGGTCACAATTAATATCTTTATTTTTCATACTACTTGAGATCAGTAAATTCAATACCTTACAATAGCTACAATGAAAACTTGAAATAGTAAAATCAATGAAACATTGGAGGACCTACAAATTTCATTATTAGCCACCATTTTTTAAAACATGAATTATAGCAAAACCTCATCGTAAGTAGTGTGACAATGGCCTACTAATATAAAACGGGATAGAGTGATAGTCAAATACCACATACAGACACTGGAACCTTGGGTTAAAGCATTCATGTTTACATTGCTATATATTGAAGTTCATTTTAGCACTATTTTTTGCATTCGCAAAAATGCGATAGTTTTGTTAAGGACAAAAAACTATACACGTTCCTCTCTCAACATCATTCGTATACTAAAAGTTTGTATTTGGTACTTTTATTTGTGCCCTTTTTTGCAAGGAATTCTGGCTTTGTGCCGCAATGGATTCTCCGTTCCAGTTGAGTTGGTTGCTACTCCGTTCACCCATATTCATCTTTATATTACAGCTCAACTAACGCTGCTGCCTTGAAGGAATGGTGAGAGGACGAACTGGTAGGAGGGCAAGCTCAACTACATAGACCAAACCAATACGCAAAACGGAAAAGGAAAAACTACTGACTCAGGAAATGACAGAACTGGTCAATAAGACTCTTCAACCATGATTTCGGTGCAATCAAAATAAGGCAAAACAGACCGGCCATATGGGGTATTGTTCACTTGAACTAGTTAGCTACTACTCCCTCCAACTAATATACAAGGAAGATTATAGGATTTTTTTCATTTGTAATACTAAGGAGATTGTGGGATGGAGGGAGTATAACATTGATTTTTTAGGATGCTATTAATGGGGATTGAGAGTGATATATACCTACTATGGCAAGAATACTCGTTATCACTTGATGAAACCATTTAAAAACATCATACAATTTCATACCATAAAACATTTTGCTTTTCTCACAGGAGGCACTTAAAATGATACATTTATACAAAATGAAAACTAAGTGGTTAGTTCTCCGAGAAACACTACACCACAGCACACATTTACCAATGAAAAGAATCTCAGTGTTCCAATTCTAGTGGATGCTTTGGATGCGGGAACAAAAATTAAAGAGCGTGGGAAAGTTAGGTACAACTAGTGTTAAAGAGATAGAAATATATATATATATATATATATATATATATATATATATATATATATATATATATATGTGTGTGTGTGTGTATTGAGAAGGAAGAAGATGTAGACTAGAAAGCGAACGTGTCAAAGTATTTTTGAGATAATTAAAGATGACTAAAGTATCTAAGTATTTTTAGAAACAAAAAGAGCACTAAGTTAAATGATTAGCACATTCAAATTTATCTACTAGATAACATAGCATAGCATAGGGTAACAAGCTGGATGATTATATCAATATATATATGAACCAGGCTGGTCAAAGCAAAAGGATGAATATATTTTTTTTAGCAGATTCACTGGTACAAATCAATCAACAATCAAATAAAAGAAACAATTCTAAGTTGACAATAAACCGGATATTGTCTCCGATGAAAACACTGTAGACTGCAGTATCCAACAATTGTTTCCTCTCAATCAAGGCCGGACGGGAGCCGGAGCATGGTTTACAAAACCGGTGCAAACTAGCTCAAGGTTTTTGATGAGATCAATCGGTTCGGTTTTTTCAGTTTATCATGTTTTGTTTGAAAATTTCATCATATTCTAAATTTTGAAAAATTTGTGAAAAAAATATATGTAAAAAATAGGTGAAAACTTAAGATTTCTGGGGGTAGAAGTTGTTATAATTGATGAAGTTTGATAGATGAAAAGACTGATAAAACTTGACTCTCTCGTGAAGCTCAGTTTCTTTAATTGCAAGATCAAAATTTGTTGCTTTTGTCGAGCTCTCTACGAAATTACTTCACTTTTGTAGTATTGATTCATATTTTTCATGTAATATTTTTTAACAAATAAATTTTATAAAAAAAAGTCATCAATACAGGACGGCTCGAAATCAAACCGATCAAATACGTTCAAATTCTGTTTCTGTCGTTTTTTTTTTCACTGGGTCCAGCAGCGCCAGCTAAACCCATCCGGCCGTCTGCACAGCACCGACTACGATCGGATGGCGCCGGGTACACGAGGCATTTTCTAGAGCGATCCCGGGACGTGGCGAATATTCGCCGGGCGGGCAGCGACGCGCAGCGACTGTACGTGGGTCCAAGACTGGGGACACTGAATTGTGGGATCAGCTATCCCGGTGCGCGTGCGGATCTCCCACGTGCTGAACACACGGGCCGCAAAACGATAGGGTCGGTGAGCAGGTTGACGTAGACCAGGATTTGGTTAGATCGCCACGTTGATAAGGCGGCGATGGGTCCCAGTGCGCGTGCGACTGGGTGCGGGCCCTGGCAGACAGAGTCACAGAAACAGATCAGATCTGATCTAGTAACAAGGATGCTGGGTCAACTGGTCAGCGTTTTTGGGTCAACGACAAACCAGCTCGGAAGCATATGAATGCATTTCTTGGGCCATTGTTCGTGTTGATGTCAACCCGGTTGTAACTTCTAGGCCCGGTTTACGGGGTTAACTGGAAGATACGGCCCATAAAGCCTCGCTTAACTTTCTTTTTTGTTGTCACGCTACAAATAGATGAAGCAAATCTCAATCAGTTCACCTTCTTAAGATCCTTCCAACAAGATTTTCCTTGGAAAAATGATCTTTGTATAATACACAAAAGGAAGAAGATAAAGAAGTAACTTGAATCAAATCATTTCTACAGGGTCACAATGAGGTTGTTGATCTGGATTATAACCTCCTACATTTATTATCTTGGCAGTAGGGTCGTGCTTCACCTCCCTTGGCGAAATCACTCCAGGACATTACATCCGTCCTAAGAAAAGTTAAAAAGAAAATCTTGGTTAGTGATGAGAAACAGAATACTATCATCCGGACAGAGAACACTAGGTTCATTCATAATTTATTCAACAAGAATATAAAAATAGTGGGTGTACCCTTCATTATCTATGGTGACAAACGCATAAACTCTAGTTTCGAACAGACGATCAAAAAGGTGAATCCCACCAGAGAGAGAAGGGATGTTGATTAATGATTAGGAAATCTTTGATGCCACGCACTTAGTGTAATTAGACGTCTGAATGGTTACTTGCGTTTGAATGAGACTGATTAGTAATTTTTAGGATCTAAAAATTCAAAATCTAAAAGTACCAAGAGTAGTTCAAGACTACAGGTGGCTAACGGCCTGGCACGGTTTTGAAGCGGGCGATGCTTTTTCACAATCGGGATGCTCGGGCTGACACGATCTTCTTCACAAACAGGCCGTGCCGTGTCAGCCTAGTTACGCAACGTCTAGTCCAAACATGGTATGCTCTGGTTTTGACGCATCAGGCTGATTCATAAATAGACAGTGCTAGAGTTATTTTTCTACTAAATTTTAACATAATAAATATATTAAAATAAATAAAATAAGAACGGGCTGTGCCGGCCACGGGCTACATGGGCGACAAATCGGGACAAACGGGTCAATGCTTATACCGGCCGTGCCATACCGGTATACAGGCTTGACGCCGATGTTCGAGCACGGCCCGGATCAAACCTTGCTCGGACCAAGAAAATAAAAACCTATGCTTCGTGCCGACCCCGTTTGACTCGACACGTCTGACGAGCTATATCCAAGAGCCACAGTAGACTGCTTCACATGATGGAGGACCCAGATGTGAACCTAGTTTATGGACAGCTAGCTAGTGTGATTCACTCCAAACAAAATTAGTTTTAACTCGCCTGGTTTCAATCCTAATTTCAGCCACTTGCAACTAAGCAATATTTGTTTCTCGCAAAAAAAAAACTAAGCAAGATTTGTGCAAAGCTTAGTGTGGTACATATGAAAAGTTTTGAAAGTTTGTACTAAAAGCGCCGCATTTCACGACTTTTATAAGTAAACGACGATGAACGATCACGTGTGTTTGCCGACCAGCCGTACTTTTCACGAAAGGAAGGGGACCAGAGATCCAACCTCGCCGAGGCGAGGGCGCGAGACGGGCGAGGCCGAGGCCGCCCCACCCCACCCCACCACCTCGCGGCGCATGTGCGGCGACACGCTCTCCCATGCCGCATCGCGCGAACACCGCCACGTATAATAATTAATACTCCCTCCGTGTTCATTTATTTACAGAGCTCTGGGCATGAAATTAATTAAAAAATAAAATGAAATAGGTACATAAAAAATGAGAAGAATAAATAAAGATAAATAGGAATTAAAAAGAGGAAAAACTATATTAAAGAACGAGAATTATAAAATAAAAAATATTAAAGAATCCTAAAATCACAACTAGACAGAGGAAGCACTATTATTATTATTTTTCGATATAAACGTCGCCACGTATATAGCGCGGCAGCACACGACGCGCCGCTGCCGCGCAGAGCAGACCAGGCCAGCCAGCTCCACTCCAGCTAGTACTATAGGAGGAGTACTACTGCTTTCCCGTCTCCTCTGCAAGCTCTGCTCTGTGTCATGGCGCCGCCGGTGGCCCCGCACGCGCTCCTCCTCCCCATCCTCGTCGCTGCCAGTGCCTGGTGGCTCCTCGCCGCTCGCCCGGCTGCGGCGGACGGCGCGGCCGGGCCCATCGTGCAGACGATCTACTACTACTCCCCGCCGCCGCCGTCGACGCCGCCCGGCACCGGCGCCGGCGCGTTCGCCCCACCGACGGCAGCGCCTCCGCCGGGGCCCTGCAACTGCCAGAAGCCAGCGCCGCCGCAGTGCAACTGCGGGACGCCGGCGGGGCCGGCCCGCACCAACAGCCCGCCCAAGTACCAGTTCATGGCCCGGTCGTCGTCCTGCCCCGCGCGCACGGCCGTGCTCCGCCTGCCGCTGCTCTGCGCTGTGGTGGCCGCGGCGGTTCTTGCGTGGCGGCGTTGACGGCGAGGTCATAGTTCACGTGTTGTGAGGAATGAGAAATTTGTTTATGACGAATTGCATTTTGTTGTATACTAGTACTAGTACTGTACTGTGTGTGTTTTCTTCTCCCCATCATTCAGATAAGTAGGAGGAAGAAATTGGAAGACCCAAAAAAGATTGTACTGAACCCTTTTAATCTCAGTTTCATACTACATTTCATCTCCCTTTCTGTATGCGTTTTGTACGCGTTTGGCTGGCGTCGACCTGATTTATGTGCAGATTAAACTAGTATTGGATACGACAGATTCTCGTTATCCAACTAGTACTGTACTTACTACTATAAACGAGCCTGTGACGAGACTCATTTTTAACGAGAGTCGGATCATCAGTAGTGACTCCAATCGGAGAATATGAGCAAAGTCGTCTTCGCTTACTACCAGACTGTTCGAGGTTATCGAGGTCAACCTCTCTCTCACGTGTTCCTCACCTCAAAGATGCCGTGCAAATTGATCCGGAAGTTTGCAGAAAATCAACTGTTACTGTTATGTTTGGATCAGGAACAAGTCAATGCCCACACCACATATACAGGACTACTAGCTACTGGTAGTATATAATACTGACTCCTTGTTAATGGTAAAAACAAAGGAACTGGATACTTGGGTAGTGTTTGGTTCGGGATGAGTTGGTCTCCCGAACGGAACGATACATTCGAGAAATATTCCCTCTAGATGCTGCACCATCCCATTCGACGAAAATAATCGAACCACTCCGTTCGACTTCTATTATCTACACAAATTACTCATCATTTATGATGATTAGATATTAATTATTTTTAATTATGATTAGAATAACTAAATAATATTAGCCATGAAGAATTCTTGGTTTATTCGTTTAGTGAGTATTATCTAAAATTAGTTTATTATTAACAAAAAAATTAATAATGATTAGTATTAATTAGTATCATGTTTTATAGTTATAAATGTAGAAATATTTTTATTTTAAAAGTTAATTATATGTGGATATTATATATTATTTTTAAGTAACGCACCACGTTTTTTACCATACTGAATAACCAACCAACCAAATTCATGTATCGTTTTATACATCTAACAAAACAAACAACTTGTACCAATTCATCTAGCATCATCTCGTCTTGTATGTATTCATTCAGGACCATCCCATACGTTTCATTTTCGTGCGACCAACCAAATCCTAAACCCTAAAGACGTTGCTGAACTCCCACTAAATTGTACAATGACCTCATTGATTGGCACTTGGCAGTCCATTGCAGTACAGCAGTGAAAAAGGAATGTTTGTGGCGGCCAAAACACATTGCTACTATTTTGCTATGTATAGCGCGGAACATACTTACTCCCTCTATTCTTTTTTACTCGTCGTCGTTGCCTTTGACCGTAAACTTTGACCGCTTATCTTATTTAAAAAATTAGTTCAAATGTGTAAAATTAAAAATTAGGATTCAAAAACCTTAAATAATAAATCAAATCCTAACAAAACATTTGAAATTTCTCACACTTTTTTGAAAAAGACGAGTGATCAAAATTATTGATCAAAATCAATAATGATATAAAAAAAAACCGGAGGGAGTACTATTTAAGGCCAGGCCACAACCTACTACTACAAGGCCAACCCAGCAATGTGACGATGATGTGAACCGGGGCTCCTCACGACCCAGTTAAAAGGGGTCATGTTAATAGTCCCTGGCTATAGTGGCGATGCCACCCGCAGCTGCTGCCTTCTGACCCAACATGGAACCCTTGGTGCTTCAGTCACTGGAGTACGTGGCAAATGCTGGGTGGGCAATGGCAAACAAAAGCTAGATTGAAAAGCTCACATTTTGATTGCCTTTTGTCCATAATTTGTGGGTGGCAGGACAAATCACGGGAGTGATTTGAGGCCAAAAGAAAAGGTAAGATAATGTCATGCAAGCAAGCAACAAAAAACAGTGAAATAATGCTATAGTAGAAGGAGCTAAGTAGCACCTTCAAATTTCGTATTACAAACTGTGAGAGGATAGAATAACGACGTAAAATATTGAAGGCAGAAATCATTCCATTCATTTAAGTAAATGACATATATAGCATACATACCTCAAAAATGCAAATGAACAAAAATTTTATATGGTAACTCAGAAAATTTTCACAACCGGTCCATCTATGGCAAAATGATGTGTAATCATCAGAAAAGGGATATTGTTATTAGAATGCTTCAGAAAGTATAGCGATGGCTCAGATTCATTGTAATAAACTTAAAACATTTCATCACACCATTCACAAAAAACTCAATTTCCTTGACCAATCATTAATAATAATCGATTCTAGTTTGGAAGTAAGCACAAATTCTTGAAATTTGTGCAATATCTCATAGAATTTGTGAAGTTCATCAATAAAACAAATATAAAGGCTTATTCTTCATAAACAATATATGCGGAACCACCTAAAAGGTTCATAAGTTGTAAAGCAGCCTTCACCTCTTCCTCCCCATGCTGTTTGATATGTGGCCACATGCTCTCTTTTGAGCAGTACATTGTCGGTATATCATCCGGGTATGCCTTTTCAAGATCCCTATCCTTTGTATTATTTTTTTCGTTGTCAATCCTTCTCTTCTTTTCACCACCCCACTTCATACGCCTTCTCTTAATATTCCCCTTGTCTTTCTTGCCTTCTAACTCTAGAGCACCTGTTCTCTTTCTTTGATATTGTAATCCACAAGCATTGCATAGCGACTATATATATGAAAAAAATATATCAAAAACCAACAAAGCTACATAGTAAACCAAGAAGACTACATGATTAAAAAAAGTCACTTATAGATTAGATATTGGATTCAACTCTTTACCTTTGGGCCGATCGGGCCATTACGCCACAAGGAAGTTGTACTAGTGCAACAACGAGTACAGATCTTTGACTTTTTTGAATCCAAAGATGCAGGAACCTTAACAAATAAACATCAAGACTATCACATATTAAGATTTTTAGGAATACATAGGATAAAATCTATAGAGTTTTCACTATTGCTCACCTCTTGAAAAGAGGGCTCCCCTGGTTCGGCCGCCATGGGAAGTGTTACTGGATTGTCGCTGCAACAAGGTTTTTGTCTCTTCTTGTCAATTGGGTCGCGGTACTTGTATGGTTGCGGAGGGGACAGCTAGGGTTCAAGGTATTTTTATAGGTATATTCAATGTGAATACGATCGAATTCTTTGGTGTGAACATACTATACAATTTTGAATTCGAATGCTATTATGTGAATGCATATTCACTTTTAGTGAAAATTGGGTTCTTGACATCAAAAGGTTCTAATTTAGAAATTTACTATCCAATCGATCTAATTTACTTTGATACCAGCGAAAGTTTTCTTTGTTCAGATATTTGCCACTCGGTCTTGTTAAAAATTGTGTCCTACCGTCACTCTCCACTAGACGTGAATTTTTCTCTTTATCAACATCCCAAACTTGCAGGCGTGCTCCAATGCAGTCTGCTCCAATGAAGTCTACTTTCGCAGGCAATGTCGTCACATCCATTCAGTTTCGGTAGTCACTTACGTGCACTGGTGATGCTAAAATCACATTTAGCAACATATGGAAATGTCACTAGTCATGATGTGCCTTGTAGTGATTGGGCAACTTTGGGTCGCAGCGCCCTTAATTTTTTGTGTAAGGCGGCTCGAGTGCCTAAATGACTAGGAGGGGATGTAGCCATTAGCTACGTGAAACTAGCTACTAATAAACTGATTAATAGTCATGTCGTATTCTTGATCACCTAAGGTTTCCTGATCAAAAAGCAGAATCCTATTTCACTATAGGAATAATAATCCACTTTATCCTTTTAATACCCAAACAATGCAATGACTTATTTTACTTCCCGGAATAATTTTAGATTTGGTCACTTATCCTTACGTTGATCTACATATTTGTTCTTGTTTCTATATAGCTATATATCTTCCGAAACCTTTCAGAAAATATTGACAGCTACTAGAAATTATTTTTACTTACAGTAAATATATACTTGTCTGTTTTCTTTTTCTAGTCGTTAGGACAAAAGGAATTACTGCAAATAATTTACTATGTGAATCTTGTCCTAGCGACAACAAAGGAAAGGCATAGAGGGAGTACATATATATATATATATATATATATATATATATATATATGTATATATATATATATATGTATATATATACATATATATATATATATATATATATATATATATATATATATATATATAAGGCATAGAAGCTCTATACAGCATCCTGGGTACTAAATAGCTTATTTTGTACCCAGATTCAAACTGTAAATAATTATCACGTTCGTAAAATATTCATATTTTTACTATGATATATTGTCTCTCTTTTTTACCCACCTTCGATTTGGTATTATATTCATTTGCTAGTTAAGATATTTCATGAGTACGTAAAAAATATAGTTTTAAATTATAAAAATTATACTAAATTATTTAATTGTCTTATAAAACTGTTAATATTATTTACCACGATCGTAAAGTGTTTATATTTTTATCACGATATGTTTCCCTGCTTTTTTATCGTACTTCGGTTTGGTATTATAGGTAGTTGCTAGTTGAGACATTTAATAAGCATGTAAAAAATATAGTTTCAAATCATAAAAGGTATAGTTAATTATTTTGTTGGCTTGTAAAACTATAAATACTATTAACATGATCATAAATTATTTTCCATCAACATAAAATTTTTTTAACAAAATATAAAAATTTTATTACTAAATATTTTTTAATAGGAAATAATTTATTTTACCATGACACTAAAACGACTTTTTCACCATAAAAACATATTTTTAGAACCATAAATTGTACAAACTTTTACCATGCATCTATGTGCTTGTTATTGTAAAATAGTTTTATATTTTTTACTATAAAACAGTGTGACCATAAAACTTCTATTGTTATACGTACACATGAAAATATATTTAATAACCAATTAAATTTTTGATAGAAACTAATTATGGTTCCACTAGAAAAGTACAATGGTGACTATAAAATAAGTATGCGTAGTGCATATAAAACAAGTAATGCATGCATGGTGCATACAAAATCCAATTAGAACCAGTTTTTACAAGTGCATGAATGTTTTTACACGACGGAAATTAAATTAAAATTAATAATAATTCTTTGAGACTATGAGTGTAAAAACATATCTATTGTAACTTTGTCAATTCAAGTATAAAATTTACGAGTGTAAATAACATGTTTTTACACTTTTGACTGTGGTAAAAACAAATCAAATAAAGGTTTTTACATGTCAAATTGTAGCCAAATACGTCCGATTATAAAAAGCAATTATGAATTCAAATTTTTTTTTGACATGTATTAAATCATTTGGAATTACGATTAGGTTTCTAAGAGTGTAGCAACTAGGTTTTATAAGTTCAAACTGTAAAAACTATTACAAATAATGACAGTTTTTTAGAAACTATTTAGTCGCAAGTCCAATGTTTAGAGTTTGTAAAACCTTCTTTTATGTTTATAGAAAAAAATTTATTTTGTCGCAACACAAAATCCTTACCAACGAAAAATTATATACCAGGTGATGTAAACTTATTACAACTTTATATTGGAGGGTTTAAAGATCCCTTTGAATTAAAACTTTTACTGTTCAAATATTTTTTTACACTTAAAATACAACTTCCTTAGATTGATAAAATTCGATCATTACCAGTTTTGAAGATGCATGAACGTTTTCACACAATAGAAGTACAACCACGCTTCTTTGACACTGGATGCGAAAACATACCTATTGCAATTTTCTCAATTTAAGTATAGATTTTACGTGTGTAAGTAACATGTTTTGATAAAAACAAAATCAAATAAAGATTTTTATATGTAGAACTGTATGATTATAAAAAACAGTTTGAATTAACTTTTTTTCATGACTATTAAATCCTTGGGCATAAGGTCAAGTTTTTACGATCATGGCTAATAGGTTTTACAAGTCCGAAATATAAAAATTAGACAAAAATACCTTGTAAGCAAACTGGTAAGAAAAGAAATAAAAAACTCACTCATCCCACCTCTCCCACGTGCGTTTTAAATGTGCTTCCGGGTAAAATGAATTAAACGTCTGGCCAACCAAGGCTCGCTTGATGGTACCATCTATTTTTGCGATGAAAATATAAACATTTTACAATCATGTTAATTATTTACACTTTGGACCTGGGTACTGAATAAGCTATTCAGTACTCAGGGTGCCAAATAGCCCTGTCCTATTTAGCAAAAGGACTTTTATTTTGAAGATCAGATGTTTTTCATCGAATGTTGATTTTCACGAAATTGTTTTTTTTTTGAGAAATAATTTCACAGAATTGTTCTTCAATATATGTTGCAGCAAAATTATGTTGAAGCGGACCGGTAAATTTTCAGCCGCGGATGTGCAACGGCCCAAGGAAACCAAGACACTTGTCCCCCGATGGCACGCACATTCGGACAGAGATTCGACAAGATCGACATTTGTCGTCTCTCCTTGAACGGCGGCAAGCCATGCACGTACGCCGCGGGAGAAGAAGTCCTTGGCCATGTAAAATGTCTCCATCGCATGCAAGTGTGCTCTCAGACAGCACACAGCAGCCAGTATATAAGCCCTGCCACCCTTCGTCTCACACCATCACCAAGCAGAAGAGCTCCAGACAAGAACAAGAGAGTCAGGAAGGAACACCTCGAGTTCTCACCGTCTCCTCGTAGGACGCGTGTCATGGCGATGGCACGATCCCTCGCGCACCTGTTCTTCTTCCTCCTGGTTGTGTCCACCGCGCCGGCCGCGCGGGACCTGCCTGAGCCCACCACGAACCTCGACGAGGCGTGCGACGAGACGCGGTTCCCCGACCTCTGCGCGCGGTCGCTGGCGCCGTTCCCGGATAGCCGGACGGCGAACCCACGGCTGCTGGCCGAGCTCTCCGTGCTCGCGGCGCTCGAGGCCGGCAGGGCGGCGGCCGAGTTCGTCGCGCTCACCGGCGTCAGTGAGGACGACGACGCCCTGACGAGCTGCCTCGACAGCTGCTCCGCCGACATCGAGGAGGCTGTGGCGCACCTCAGCGCGCTCGCTCAGGAGCCCACCGACGCCCGGTTCCTGGAGCTCAAGTCCTGGCTGTCGGCCACTCTCGGGGGCGCCGCCACCCACGACAACCTGGTCTGCAAGGACGCGCCCGAGAGCGACGTCAGGGACGCCGCCGTTGCCAGGAGCGTCGAGTTCGACATGACGCTGCGTGTCGCGCTGGATCTCATCACCGAGGCGTCCGGATCCATGTCGGTCGACGCGCTGCCGTCCGCCAAGCGGGGCGCCAAACCGCCGTCGTACGGGGCACCGCGCTGGTCGCCGGCGTACGGGGCAGGAGGAGCGCCGTACAGGGCGCCGTCGTATGGTGCCCCGTCCTACAGCGGCGGCAACCGCAAGAAGCCGCGTGCTCCGGCGCCGGCGCCGTTCAAAGGTTACGGCCACCGCAGGCCGCGTGCTCCGGCACCGTCGCCGTCCGGAGATTACGGCGCGGGTATGGTGCCGCGCGCTCCCGCCCCGTCGCCCTTTTCCCGCGGTTACGGTCACCGCCGCCCACGACATGCTCCTGCGCCGTCACCATTTGGAGGTTACGGCGCGGTAATGCCGCGCGCTCCCGCCCCGTCGCCGTCCAAAGGTTACGGTCACCGCCGCCCACGACATGCTCCGCCGCCGCCGTCGCACAGGCGCAGGCCGCGTGCTCCGGCGCCATCGCCGTCTGCAGGGGCTCCAGCACCCGCGCCGTTCGGAGGTTACGGATCGGCCCGCCGGCCCCGTGTTCCGGCGCCGTCACCGTTCGTGGCTTACCGTCCACCCGTTGGCGCCCCGGCTTACGGCGCCCGCCGGCCTCGTCATGCTCCCGCGCCGTCAAAAGGAGCACCCCGCCCGCCGGCACCGCCAACGTACTACAGCATTTTGGAAACTGAGGAGACTCCATGAGCGACGCGGTGTCGTCGACAGTTCATCTAAGCATTTCTTTTTTCTTTTTTCGTTTCTTTCTATCAGATAATTAGTGGTCAGTCATGTCTCTTAGATTCGGGGTTTTGTTAGAGCAGAGCAGCATAAGTAAAGAGGCAAAAATAAGGATGGCAGCAGGTAGCACGTGTAGGCACGCCGTTCAGAATTCAGTATCATCAGGCCTGTAACAATAATTATGTTTCTTTGGAAAAAAAAATATACATGTTTTGACATGAATTCTCGTTGGTACTTGCACATTACTGTTATTTAGATAAAAATGTTGTAATATGTATTCTTCCACCAAATTAGTGAAAAACATGTGCTTCACAAAATACAAGAAAAAAAGAGATAGAAATATAGATATATTGAAACAAGAGAAAAAAACATTACTTAGTGGGAGTGATAAAACAATTTGTAAATAGTGTTAAAAGCTAAAATGACAAATAAATCGTGATCGAAGCAGTATATGACAATTCCACAAAATCGGGATCTGGAAAAATCAAAATTAAGGTACTGTTTGGACATTCATCATATAACACTTTTGTGATGTCAGATATTATATTAAGAGATTTTATAATGGCAAAGAGTCAATTATATATCCTTTAATTGTTTAGGGGATTTTATAATGGCATAGACTTAATTACCTCTTCATAATAATTCAATAATTTTTTACATTAACTATTAATATATATCATTTTTGTAGATTGATGTTTCAATTGTTCACATAGTTTGATTCCGAAAACAAATATATTCTCAACATGACTGAAAAACCTAACTTTCGTAAGGGCTAAAAACCATCACAAAATTAAGACAACGAGTTAGAAATAATTTTTGTACATGTGAACCATGATGAAATAATAGTGAAGAATAGACCCACAAGAAATTGTAATATTTCTGTCTGTTGGCAATGAAAAATACCTCTCAGGTTTAGTGTTCATTTTCACTGTATGCTGGAACCCATAGGAAAATACATAAATTCCATCGGTTCATGCTCAAGAAAAATATGGTCCTGTTAGGTTTGCAATTTATTTTCCCTAGGTGCTAGTACCGACCAGAAAATAGAAAAAAAAAATTTTCTTCAATGAAATGAATAACTGTGAGGATTGCAGAATATATAAATTCTTCATACCATGATCATTCCAGAACCCACCAAATTTTTATAGTTAAATAATAGTTCAGAGTTCGCAGTTACAAATATCATATTCCAAAAGCTACAGGTACAGATACACTTTTCCCCGTTCCAATGTAAAAACAATAACGTGGGTGATTTATTTTATAACCACAGATTTGCATGCAGGAAATTGAGGACGGACACTGCTTTTGGACGCCTCAACATGTGTCAACGGCGATGGCACATTCCACTCTCCAGAAACCGCGGGAAACCATGCACCAAATTAAGGGGAGAACAACATGGTCCGCTCGCCTTTTAGAAGCTCATGGGTATATGAAGATCACCCGGATACGCTGCCTCTAACCACCACAGAACACAAGGAAGAACACTAGTTCATCTCCTCGCCTCTCTCGATCGCCCTCAACGAACTCAGCCATGGCCGCCACTACGGCTCGCGCCCTCGCGCCTCTCATGGTCTTCTTCCTCGTCGTGAACACCGCACCGGCTGCGCGCACTGTCCCCGACACGGTGGTGCAGGTGTGCAGCAAGACGCATTTCCCGGCGGTCTGCGCCTTGAAGCTGTCGCTCCTCCCCGACTGCAAGAACGGGAGCCCTCGTCGTCTGGCGGAGCTGTTCGTGAACCTGACGGCGGCGGCCGGGTCCGAGATGGCGGCGTTCGTGCACGAGAAGCTCGGCGGCTCCAAGGACGACGCGGTGCTCAAGTGCTCCGACGCCTGCTCCGACGAGGTGGAGGAGGCGGTGGCGCACCTGAACGGGCTGGTGCGCGAGCCCACCGACGCCAAGTTCCTCGAGCTCAAGTCGTGGCTGTCGTCGACCCTCGGCGGCGCATCCGCGTGCCAGGACTCGTGCGGCGAAATTATGCCCCCGCCCATGGACGTCAACTCCGTCAAGGCCTCCAGCGAAGACCTCGATCAGATGCTGCGCGTTACGCTGGACCTCATCACCGAGGCGTCCGGGTCCATGTCCGCCGACATCGCGCTGGCGCCCTCCGACGCCAGCGCGCCGGCGGCGTACGGCTTCGCGGCCGCGGCGGCCCCGGTCAGCGGCTCGTCCTCCTCTTCACCCGCTGAAGCGCCTGCCGTCCCGGAAGGCGGTGTTGCACCTGCTGCCTCGCCCGCCTCCGCCTCCGTGGCTGCGGCCGTCCCCGGACCAGCCGCCGCGTACAAGTATGGCACCGGCGCGTCTGCTGAGGCGCCATCTTCCGAGGGGCCGGCGGCATCTGATGAGGCCGCCGACGCGCCGTCGTCGGAGGACGTTTGGGGCGCTGACGCGCCGGCAGCAGGGGACAGCTCAGACGCCGATGCAACGGCATGATGAGCGACGCCTAGGGTAGCGGCTCCCGCGTGGCTTCTAGGACGACGACGATTTTGGTGGTTTTATATTTCCTACTAGTTTCTACTACAAACTCATCGGCTCATCGCCGTCCCTTTTTTATCTGTTTCCTAATGGACCCTAATAAGGGGTATGATCGGCTGATTAGTTAAGGCCTAACGACATGAAGGCCCGGCCCGTTCATCAGAAGAGTGTGGCCGCTTAGCGGATTCATTCATGGCCGCACATGCATGAGGCCAGCAGATAATGCAGCCCTTCCTTCTGATTTCCCTTTTTGTATCAGTGGTCCACCTATATAAGAGAAGAAGATTTATTGTACCATTTTTATGTTAAACATTTTTTACATGGCTTTGGACATGACAGATTTATTGTACCTTCTGGTTTTGGACGGACATGATGCAAATAAACTTTTGTGTTTCCGAATCCTGTATTTTTGTACTAGTAAAAATGAAATGATTTCTATGTGATGTGATTCTGTTACAAATCCTGCCTGCCAAGATGCTTCTTCCATGATTAAAAACCTGGTGTTTATACCGGGTATAAGAATCTTTATTACTGGACTCGATGCAGATAATGAGAATCTGCCTGCCAAGATGCTTCTTCCAATACTGACAGAGCATGTATACGGAGTATTTAGATACATGCGTACAAATGCGTATGATTATGATATCAATTACTGTAGTATACTGTATGAAGTGACAGTGGCATACGAAATGTTAAAAAAGATTGAAGATGCCACTGTTATTCCCAACACAAGCAGCCAAAATCAGCACCAGCTGCCTGCCATAAGAGTCACGTACGTTGGTTGACTCATCATCCCTGACGCTTGTCACACTCAAACACGAACACCACACCAGCAAGGAGGGAGGGAGGGATCGAACGAGTCCAAGGACGATAGTATGGCGGCAGAGGAGACGATGGCGTTGGAGGGCGTAACCCACCACAAGCTGGACTTGAACGGCGGGGTCACGATCCACGTCGCCGACGTGGGCTCCGGCTCCGCCGGCACGGTCCTCTTCCTGCACGGCTTCCTGGAGCTGTGGTGGTCGTGGCACCACCAGCTGCGCGCGCTCTCGGCGAGCGGGTACCGCTGCCTGGCGCCGGACCTCCGCGGCTACGGCGACTCGGCGGCGCCGCCCTCCCCCTCCTCCTACACGGCGTTCCACCTAGTCGGCGACCTCGTCGCCGTGCTTGACACGCTCTCGCCCCTCCCCGGCGGCGGCGAGCGGGGCGTGTTCGTGGTCGGCCAGGGCTGGGGCGCGCTGCTGGCGTGGCACCTCTGCTTGTTCCGGCCCGACCGGGTGCGCGCGCTCGTCAACATGAGCGTCGCCTTCATGCCGCGCGACCCGGCCGTGCGCCCGCTCGAGAAGTTCCGCCGCCTCTACGGCGACGGGTACTACCTGCTCCGGCTTCAGCGGCCCGGCGCCATGGAGGAGGAGTTCGCGCGCATGGACACCCGGTTCATCTTCCGGAGGATCCTCACCACCCGCGACACGGGCGCCATCTCGCTCTCGCCCGAGTGGTGGGGGCCGCCGGACCAGGACATCCCGCTGCCGCCCTGGCTCACCGAGGAGTACGTCGACGGCCTCGCCGCCAAGTTCGACCAGACGGGGTTCGCCGGCGCCATGAACTTCTACCGCTGCCTAGACCTGTAATCAGAAATGATGAGTAATTACTCATCATCAATAAGCACTCACTCTTAGATGATGTAGAATCACAGTGATTAATCATGCATGGAATGCTCATAATTTGCAGGAACTGGGAGCTGACGGCGCCGTGGACCGGGGCCAAAGTGACGGTGCCGACCAAGTACATCGCCGGGGAGGAGGCCATGTCGTACAACTACACGGGCGTGCAGGACTACATACACAAGGGCGGGTTCAAGGCCGACGTGCCGGGGCTGCAGGAGGTGGCGGTCATCGCCGGCGCCGCGCACTACGTCCACCTCGAGAAGGCGGAGCAAGTCACACAGCACATCTGCGACTTCTTCCAAAAGTTCTGAGCGAGACGATGTTGTTGATCTCTGTCATCATCAAGCAAATGGTAGAAGACAAGTTTTAATCGTTTCATCAAGCTTATATTGTATCTATCGTAATAAAATCACTAATAGAGCGCCATAGATATACAGGCAGAGAGTCAGAGACCACGCTCTGATTTGGACCGACAGACTCGTTGCTCAATTTGGTGTCCTAGTACTGAGTCCAAAGGGCTAGTTGGATAAATTTAGGACCGAGTTTGAAGGAGCAAACTGGCTACTTGTTTCATTTTTTAAGGTAGATGCAGTAGAAAAAAGTTGTTATTGTGTAGACTGTTGGATCTAGATCCAACGACTGAGGTTGTTGAATGAATAGACTCCTCGATTTTAATTGATTGAAAATGAGATACCCCAATAAAAAATGGTCGAAAAAAAGTGGACAAGTTTTTGTAATAAAGAATATAAACAATAAAATCATGTTGAACGAAACCGACTAGCAAGGCAGTGCGCAGTGCCACTCGCTGCTTGTTGGTGGGCCCATCTAGCAGAGTCTCCTGATTCTAGTTCAATGGAGCTCGACCAGGATAGTTTGTTGAACTCCAGGTGTATTTTTTTTTCTTTTTTGAGATAAATTGAACTCCAGGTGTAGATCCGCTTTTCCCCACAGAAAAAAAAAGAAAACCCAAAAAGGAAAACCGATGGTCGATGTGATGATGTCACCGAGACACTGATCCGACACATTGACCGGGTATAGAGGGAAGCTCCGCTGCGGCCGATGCTGGTGCTGCCGAGGCTCGCGCCGCCGTCTGCATCCGCGCGCCGCGCGCCGCCACCTCTTCTAGCGTCCTCGGTTGCCCTCTCCTCCAACTGTTTATGGATCCGCCGGAGGCGGTGGCCATGTGGTCCCTTCGCCACCGCCGCCGACGTTCCCCGAGGCGGCCCGCTTCCGGAACCTGAGGGACGCGACCCGCTCCTTCTGGCTGCACTCCGCGCCGCCCACCTTCGCGACCTGGAGTCCCGCCGCTCAGGTATGCCTGAACCGTCTTCCGGCTCTTTTGTCCTGATCTTTGCTTGGTTGAGTAGTAGTACTACACTGCGGCGCTATATGTTCGACGAATCGACGAAAGCTTAAAATCGTTCATCTTGAGATATATCTAAAGAAACATAATCTTACTCGCTTTGGCAAGGTGAAACCTGGGCCGTCGTGCGTTGAATTACTGAAAACTCATTTAACATACAGTGTTACGCACGACAATTAGGTTCTGTAACTTATGGTTCCAATTCAGCTACAAGGCTATCTGGTGGGTTTCTTCTATGGAAAAGATAGTTTAAAGCTATCTTTAAATATTTTTCTGTTGTTTCTTTCATAGAATATTATTGTTGTTTGTTGTCATTATCATTCTTATGCTTTGCGTTATTTGGATGCAACCTGTTTGTTTACTGTACTGCTGGGCTGGATAGCCATTCCATTCTCATTTATTTTTTGGTTAAGAAGGTCACTACGTCTACTGACAGAACAATTTGATTGTAAAATATTTATATGCTGATGGCATGCTGCACTTCTCATTTTGTGCTTTTGCATCGGTCAGTCGCTTGTCATTTAATCATAAGCTAAGAGGAAATACACCATAGTTTCACGTGTTTCTTCTTTGTCAGAGATCTGTAGATGTGCCCTGACCTATTATGTGTATTGTTATTATGCTTGCAGATCCACTTTTCATTGACCCATATGCCGCTGTTTTTCTTTCACATAATGTGGAACATCAAGATATGGGTAACCTAGATTCGCATGCAGTTCCCTGTCCAGACCATTATAGGCTAGCAACTAGATATATTGATGACAAATTGCAGAATTTGATAAGCAGTTCAGAAGATATTAGACAGGTACTGAAATTCAATTACATATTATGCTAGACTTTTTCCATCCAAACTTTGTAGAATTTGCTTGCTCATTCCTTATAGATTGTTCTGTTGACAGATGGAATGGACACTCGTCCATACAGGCTGACCTGGCCAAGGTTATCTGTTGTGTACGACGTGTCGCCTGAAAGAGTCTTCAATATGGCAACTCAGCAGCTCAAAGGTGTAACTTGATCTTGTATAGTCACCCAATTCTTCTGTTCATCTATTTTGAAGAATTGGTATAGGCTTTTCTCCCCTGGTTTTGCTGTTGTATCTAAGATAGTAAAATATGAATCGGTTCTCATTTCCAACGTTATTTCACTAGTATCTGAACTGTTCCAGTCCTTCATTTCAGCCAGTTTACAAATAGTAGTTGATTTGAGCCTTAAACTGTGTACCGTCCATCTTTATCTTATCATGTTGTTCAATCAGTCCAGATAACAGGGTAGTAATAAACAATGTTTTTTGTTGAATGTATCAATGTTTTTGAAAACAGAGGTAGTATTGACCATATTGCTGCAGTAAGATGAGATCCTATCCTTATTTAATATTTCTTAAATAAAACTTAAGCACTGGTTCATAAAAATGCCAGAAGCTCATATGCTTTTCTTCTCTGGCATCATAGGAACTGGAGCAAAAGTATCAAGAAATTGTGTCCTGCTTCATACTCCTTTTGAATCCCCTGATCTACAGGAGGGCTTGTACAAAAATGGCTTCAGTGGGAATAGGCTTAGCTTGTGGGTACTGCAGGTAGTTAACTTTACTCGTAAGTACTTGTCAATCATTTTCTTATTCTCTGAGTCAGTTCCCAGGACCTAAGGCATACTTTGGTAATACAGGGCATAAATTAGAATACTATTGTGCTATTGAGATGCAGTGAGTAACAGAAAATTGCAAGTGTCAGACCAGTTACATGCTATGGAGGTGCAGTTAGTAACAGCAACTAGATTATTATGTGTCAAACTGTAATCATATCAAAACATCATACTTTGATACAAGGCCAACCTTCCTTTTATACGCTGTACAAAGCCTTTCACATATACCTGCCCAATAAAAATCTATTATCAGTAGTATGACTGTCAGCGCTAAAGCCGGTTCCTTGTCTCCGGTTCAAGTCCTGGAAACAGCCTCTTGCAGCAAAGCAGGGAACCACAAAAGACCCAAAGTGATTGGACCCTTTCCTAGACCCTGCGTAAGCGGTGGCTAACATGCACTGTACTGCTCTGTTAGTATTACTGTTAGCATATAGCTTACACAGTAATTGTGCACAATCATCTTTTACAAATTAATTGATTTTTCAGTCTCTAATAATATCAGTAACAGGTCCGGATATTGTGCTTCTGTGATCACATTTGTCATTTTTTGCAGGGTTTACCTCTTTCCACTCCTGCAAGTTTGGGAAACCTCTTACATGTCATAAGCAATTTAGCAATGAAAGGAAGTATTGTTATAGGCGAACTGCCACATTTTTCATATTGGTCTGCATCATCGGACATGGTGAGTTTATATATACTACACTCTCATCTGTTGTTTCAACCTGGGTTGTAAATACTGATTCCTCTATGTTGTGCAGGTCTCAGAACAGGATAAGTTGGAGAAACTTTTCTTTACTCAGGGGTTTCGTATCAGCTTTGTGCACTATGAGAATGTTGCAAAGGATACTGGATTGGACCTAACTTCTTTGTCGGAACAACGTGGTGGAGTACTTTTCGTTGCAGAGCAGCAGCGATTTTCAGATGCACAGGTATGGCAATCAATAAGTACTATCACGATATTGTGCATGACTGGACAGCGAAGTAATCTGGTATTGATACGAGACCTATTCCTAGAGAAAGAAATGCAATCACATATCGTGCTAGTGATAAAACAAAGAAATGAACAACTGAATCTGTGCAGAAATAAGAGAACTAACACCAACTCTCATATAACACATCCAATTTTGTGGTGTGCCGATGCCCGTGACATGAAAGAAGACGCCTTTGGGCTTGCCACATTTAGAACATTATCTTTTTGTAGGAATTAATGTCGACACTTGGGTATTCATTTGATTTTTTCTTTTATATCTTTGATAGATGGAGAGCTTCCGGTCGCATTTCGAAAGAATTGAGGATGATGTTGATGAAGAAGGATTTGAAGAACTATAGGTCATTATATGACGCTTCATGTTAGTTGAGACTTGATATGGTTTTGACTTGATGCAAAACCTTGCAGAAGCATAGGAGAAGGAGCTGTTAAATGCATCATCAAGTTTCTATTGGACGGCCAAAAGTCACTAAATTCTCAAACACAACTTAAGTTTCCATGTTCATCGTGTCAATTGTTGTAGAATGCTACTTAATTGAACTTACTTATTTGCCTCTGGACATTCCTTGTTTCTTATTTGGAAATTTTATTTGACACTGAGGGCATCAAATTTTAGTTGGGTGGTAAAGGATATTTTTTAAAAAAAAAGAAACTGGAAAATAAGGAATAATGTAAATTTTCAATGCAATCTTCTCATGAAAAAGATTGGAAAACTCAAGGTACCTGAAGGCAGGTGAAACGTGCCACTATGCGTACTCAGAACCAAAAAAAAATTGTAAAATCAAAAATTTCCGTTGCCGGGACTCGAACCCGGGTCTCTCGGGTGAGAGCCGAGTATCCTAACCAGCTAGACTACAACGGAGTTACACATCAATAGTTTACAAGTTTAAGAGACTCTTATACTTCGATTGGGAGATAATAGACTGGTGTTCCGATTGGGATTGCTCCCTCAATCACAATCGAAGTTTGGTTTGAGTCCGAGTCGAGGGCGGATGCACTCTCGCTTCCCTATATAATCATAACCCCGGCAGAAACTAACAGCATCGAGGCAACAAATAACCCTAAATGCATCGCAACTACGTCGGAGAGTTCGAGAGATCATATAGTACAAGCTTTGATCGATTAGCGACTCTGCCACGGCCGACAGCCGCCAGTTGGATTGGAGCAGCAGGCCGTCATGGTGCAGCTGCGACAAATATGGCTCCTGGCCTTCGCATGCATCACAATTAAGAGGGCGGCAGCGGCGACGCCGCGCTGGTGGAGCGTAGGCGTAGCCAAAGACATGGAGGCCACCCGCCACGCACTCGAGCCGGCGCATGCGTCACCTGCGACACGCACTCGCGGCTTTTATTGATCTTGATCCTGCCAGCAGGCAGCATACAACATGTCTCGGAATACCGTATTCCCTTTCTTTCTATTATTACAGTTACAATTCTTATTTTTTTTTACGAGAATATTTCAATTATTATATAGTGATGACATATATTGCACGTATACAAATTTGTGCAGTTTGGATTCGATGCTTCAACCATTTTTTTTTTAGCTTTGGTAGTTGACTTTGAAAGTGCCTGAGAATTGATCCGAGGGCCCGCTGGATCCCTAGAATCGGACCTAATGGATCCAGTTTCGAGTCAAGCTGTGTTCGCTCTTCCCTGCACATGAAAAATTTCGAAATTCTCACAAATTTATTCATCTGAAAATTTCCACCTGCCTAAATACATACTCAACAGGAAAATACTCCTGACTCCTGATGTCGCTATCCCCAATTTTTAAAAATGCAACGGGAGCTCTCCATATATGAAGGACACAAGAGAAAATAAAAATCAAATGAACTTGTTGAGAATTCAATATTACTGAACACAGAATTATTATAATTCAAGATTCAAATATCTAGTACGTAATATCTTACAAAGATGCATGATAAGTACGGCTTCCATTCACATCTCAAAGGACATTAATCCTTACAAAAAGATAACGTTCTAAATGTGACAGCCTGATATGCGTATCTTCTTTCACGTCACGGGCATCGGCATACCGAAAAATTGGATATGGTATTTCAGAGCTGGTGTTAGTTCTTGTATTTCTGCACCAAGAACTGACGGTCTACTGGAGATTCAATTGTTTTTTGATATATTAATTTTATCCCTAGCAGGATCTATGCGTGTATTTTATTTTCTCTAGGGATAGGTCTCCTACCAATACAGATTTCTTGGTTGTCCAGTCATGCAAAATATTGCAATACATGATCAAAGGCAAGGTCCTGATATTTTGGTAGTACATTCATATGGAATTCGAAATTTGTAGTTACAAAGAGGAGTTAAAGTTACATAAACACTCATTCAGATTTTTGTGTACCAGCCATTTGCTAGAATTAAGCTACTCCATATCAGAATCATTCTCAGATGCTAACTTAATTACCATACTGAAAGTTCATGATAGTATTTATTGATTGCCATACCTATGCGTCTGAAAATCGCAGATGCTCTGCAACAAAAAAGCACTCCACTATGTTGTTCCCAGAGAAGTTAGATCCAACCCAGTATCCTTTGCAACACCCTCATAGTGCAAAGAGCTGACTCGAAAGCCCCGAGTAAGTAAAAGTTTCTCCAACTTATCCTGTTCTGAACCCTGCACAACATAGAGGAATCAGTATTGACAACCCAGGCTAAAATTACACGAGATTGTAGTATATATGAAATCACCAGGTCTGTTGATGCAGACCAATCAGAAAAATGTGGCAGTTCACCTATAACAATACACCCTTTCATTGCTAAATTGCTTATGACATGCAAGAGGTTTCCCATGCTTGCAGGAGTGGAAAGAGGTATACCCTGCAAACAATGATAAATGTCATCACAGAAGCACAATCTCCAGAGAAATCTCTGTTAATGATATGGTTAACAACCAAAAAATCAATTAGTTTGTAAATGATGATGTGCACATTTACTATGTAAGAAATATGCTAACAGTAATACTAATGATAACATCAATTTTCTAGAGGGCAGGTATATGTGGAAGGCGCTGTATAGTGTATAACAGGAAGGATTGCCTTGGTATTGAAGTATGATGTTTGATATGATCACAGTTTGAAACATAATATTCTAGTGGCTGTTACTAACTGCACCTCGATAGCACCTAACTGGTCTGACACTTGCAATTTGCTGTTACTGAACGTGCCTCAATAGCACAATAGAATTCTAATTTATGCCCCCAACTACCAAAATATGCCTTGCGGCCTAGGAAAATATTTGTGACCTTGTATGTGTGTGTGTGTGTGTGTGTGTAAGAACGAGAGGATATCTCAGTCACAGCAGCACGCCACGCTCACCATGGATGAGCAGATGCACCAGGAGGGAGGACTCGACCTCGACTGCCCCAGACTGGAGCGAGGAGTCATCCATAGTTGGGGCGGGGATAACATTTGACAGGAGGAAGCCGGTGTCATGTGTGGTGCGCCAGAACCACAACCCAACATTTATTTTCCCAGTTTGTACAAGCCCTCTTGTAAATCATGGGATTCAAAAGGAGTATGAAGTAGAACACATTTTATTATTGCAACAAAAAATAAAAAGCCAGAAGCTCATATCACCTTCCTGCAGCTATATTCAAATATTGTCATTACTACCTCTTACCACATTTTTTAATAATTGATACATTCAACAAAAAACTTTGTCTGTTGCTACCTCTGTTTTCTAGCGTGATTGAATAGCATGATTAGATTAAACTGAACAGTTTTAAGGCTCAAATCAACAAACCATGTGTCAACTAGCTGAATTGAAGGTCAAAAAATGGATGACAGGCATTGGTGAAACAAAAACCGTTTATGGACATGAGGATGCTCATGCATCACGTGATCAAACACAAGATAGGTGTACACAACAAAAGACAAATTGGTTCTGCAATTCTAGATATGGTAAAATTTATCTGCGCTACAGGAATTGTCTGGTCACCAAGTTACCCATTTCAGTCTTTATCATCACGTACTTGCAAATTTCAACTCTAGTTTATTCATCTGGTGCTTCGAAACGAAGAAATTTTCATCAAGGGAATTCATAAGAATGACACCAAGAGGAGCACATCATAATATCTTTTTTTTTTTGAGATAAGAGCTTTTTTTTTTGAGATAAGAGCGCATCATAATATCATTTGACTAACTCTCATCATTCTAAACTGAAAAAAGATGCTGATGATTGTCCAAGAAAAACAAATTAACAAAGTAATGACATAACCTACACGAAACTTTTCTTAATAACGAAAGGATATGGGGTGACTATCACTGAGAATGTTAACTCATATTTAATAGCAGTCAGTAAAGGAAACAATACAAGATGCAATAAATATAGTTGGAAAGTAGGGACTAGAAGGCATCCTAGAAAGCTGAATCCAAAGGTATTTTAAACTGTTCTACATTTCTGAACTGAATGTAAAGCATTTGCTTCTCAAATAAACACTAAAGGGTACTAGCTGACCAAAATTCATGGTCAGAAAGCTACCAATCTCAAATTTTTTCATCAATGGTGCAAACTTCAACTCTAGTATTTAACACAATGCACTTGGTATTTCAAAGAAAAATTGACCAAGAGCATGGATAATTATTAGCCTAGAGGAGCACACCATGTTCTGATTTGGCTAACTTTCATCATTCCAGGTGGTCAAAATAGATGAACATAGTCCAGAAAAAAACGAAAAATTGAATAACAAAACAATGTAACAGAGAAAATAAAACATGGAGCTGAAAGTGTCGGTGTGAACTGAAATCCATGAAAAAAGTTGAATGCAAGAGCTTTGAAAGCTCAAAATTATTAAAAGGTAATGAAAATACAGATTGAGGGCTAGCTTGTAAATAATTTACCAGTGTAGAAGTTCAACTTAAGCTTATGACAACCATGTTGAAGGAGTACTTGACTTCCATAGAGGAATTTTCAGTTGAAAAATATTAATTGCCAAGCAGCAATGGAGTGAGACCTTGAGATTACTTCCCTTGCTACCTAGGATTTGGAGATCCAAAATGTTTTGTCAACTCAGCATTGGGAGAATGGGCTACCAAAATGCACACCCTAGTTCCCATAACACTTCTTGCCAACACATACTAATGTAAAATCCTTTTAGCACACTGATAGCATGAAGTATTATAGAAGCCAGATCAGTACAGTTGTCAGAGTAAAGCCTGTAATCATTCAAGCATTATAGATTCATAATGTGAATTTTGCAGCATGTTAGTGCATCCAATGAAGCTGAACTCTAGAAGGATTTAGAAGCATGCTGAGACTTGGCAATCTCTCTCAAAACTGCACCTACTACAGCGGCCTGCTCAAGACATTCAGCTCTGTTCAAAGAATCTAGAAGGCTGATGCATGCCTTCACATTAATTCTACAACCACGTAACCGAGTTTCTTCAAAAACCTGATACGCCTCAATGGCTCTATTTGAATTACTCATTCCTTCTATAAGAGCATTGAAACTTGCAGCATCAGGGATTCCACCATTTGCCTTAAACTTCTCAAAAAGGCTGCAAGCATCTGTTATGTTCCCTACCTTTGCAAGCCCAGAAATCATGGTTGTGTAAGTCACAACATTAGGGATCAAGCCCTGTTTCTGCATTTCTTGCCAGAACACAAAAGCTTTATTGTATTTCTGTGCCCGGCAAAGGCCATTTATCAGAATGCTGTATGTGTAAGTGTTTGGTGAACATTTCATTTCCTTCATTGACTGGAAACAGACAAGGGCTTCATTGATTTCTTCAGCTTTAACTAAAGCATCCATAAGGCTATTCCATGTGTAAACATTTGGTGTCAAACCCTTCTTTATCATCTCTTCTAAAATTAAATAAGCTTCATCTATCCTGCCAACCTTTCCAAACCCATCGATTAGGGAGCTATATACAATAACATTCAGTTCTATTCCTTTAGATTTCGCTTCCTCAAAAAGCATGTAAGCTTCATCTAACCTATCAATTTTAGCCAAACCATCAACAATAGCTCCATACGTAGCAACAGTAGGAAGTACATGCTTTGCTTTCATTTCCTCAAGAACTTCATAAGCCTTGTCCACCTTACCCGATTTGCAGAACCCATCAACAACAGCATTGTAAGCTCGTGCATCAAGAACAAAACCTTGCTGCTTCATGGCATGAAAAATGTTGGAAGTTTCTCTAGCCTGACCAGCTTTCGTGAGACCATGAATCAAGATGGAATAACTTCGGACATCAGGAAGGAAGCCATAACCCTTGATGTCCTCAAATATCGCTCTTCCCTTTTCAACATCACCCACTTTGAAAACACAGTCCATGTATGTATTGAGTAGGGTAAGATCAGGCTGGCATCGTCGACGCTTCATCTCTTTAAAGATTTTGTGGCCATCTTCTTTCCTTCCATGGATGAAGAAGTTTCTTATCAAGGACGTATATACAACAGGATTAGCACTGTGGCCTGCATCTAACATTTTCTCAAACAAGCTATAAGCATCATCAACTTTCCCTTTCTTGCCTAATCCATCAATAAGGGAGCAATATGTCACAGAATCAGGATTACAGCCTCTCTGACTGGCACTTTCAAACATTGTATAGGCCTCCTCAAGCTTCCTTGCCTTGCATAATCTATCAACCATTATATTCACCGTTAACAAGTTTGGGAAGAGACCAGCATTTTCCATATCGTCCCGTATCTTATATGCCTCCTCAACTCTTCCAGAAATGCAAAGCATATCAATAATAATGTTATATGTTGAGGCATTTGGCTCTGCATCCTTCTTCATGACCTCAAACAAGTTCAGGGATTCATCAATCTTCCTCTTCTTCCCAAGGCAAGTCAGAATCGAATTGAATGATACAACAGATGGAAT
The DNA here is from genome assembly GCA_001182835.1 of Oropetium thomaeum. NCBI lineage: Eukaryota > Viridiplantae > Streptophyta > Magnoliopsida > Poales > Poaceae > Oropetium > Oropetium thomaeum. Next base: position 242,492 of record LFJQ01000034.1, read on the forward strand.
ACAGCCCCTCTCCCTTAATCGCTCAAGCAGCTTATAAGCATTCTCAAACTGCCCGGCAGACCCATACCCCATGATCATAGTATTGTATGCATATGCACAAGGCACTGACCTTTCTGCCTCTATCTGATCAAACAGCTCCTCAGCTTCACAGAGCCTCCCTGCCTTGCACAGCACCCAAATCATGCTCGTGTATGACACGTCATCGGGCCTAAGCCCTTGCGCCTTTAACTCATGGAAAAACTTCCAGGCCATGTCCACATTCCCAGCCTTCCCGAAGCAATCGATGCACACATTGTACAACACAATGTCCGGCTCGAGGCAGCTCCCTTTCACCTCATCCACCAGCGCCAGCGCGCTCTCCACACGCCCCTCTCGAGCCAGCGCCCGCACCAGCGTCGTGAACAGGGGTACGCCCACCTCGTACCCGACCTCCTGCATCTGCCGCAGCAGCTCCAGAGCGTGCTCGGGCCGCCGTGCCTCCGCCAGCGCGCCGATCAGCACCGTGTAGGCCGAGAAAGCCGGGCGGAACTTGAGCCGCCGCATGACGCCGATCGCGTGCTGGGCATCGTCGAGGCGACGGGAGCGAACGAGGGACGCGACGAGGTCGGCGCAGGCGGGGTTGGGGAGACCATACCCGAGGACGCTCATCTCCTCGAGGACCTTATCGAGGGCCACAAGGTCGTGCGAGAGGAACGGGAGGACTGCGTTGTAGGCGTCTGCGGGGAGCGGGTGTGGGGATGAAGCGGAGGAGGCGAGGAGGAAGAAGGGACCGGCGAGGGAGGGGTTCTTGAGGCCGCGAAGAACCGGGATGACAATGTCAGGAGTGGAGGTGGGGGCGGCGGAGAGAGACGAGGAGATAGCGCCGGCAAGGTCGGGCGTCCAGAAAGGGGCGGAGGAAAGGAGGCGAAGGAGCTCGGCAGCTAGCGGATTAGGGTGCTGCGGATCCACGGTAGCGGCAGAGAGGTGGCGAAGGAAGGTGACGGCGGACAGCATTGGGCGGCGAGCCGCCGGCGTCATGGGAGGAGGTGGGATCCGTAAAACCCTAGCGGTGGTTCCGTTCAGGGCTGGATTGGCCTGTTTGGGCTCCCGCCGATACACGAAATTGGACCCTGAGCCAATTCCCTCGATTCCCTTAGAATTTGTTTATTAATAACCGTTTTTTATTTATTTAATAAAATATCAATCGATTCTAAAATAGTTAGGCCATGTTTGGTGCTATTATGCAATTGATTATGAAGCTGATTTTTCCTTCTTTTTTTGAAAAAAGAAGATTATCCACTTAATAGCTTACATATGTAATATGTTTTCTTATGTTTTTAAGGTCATGTTTATTTCAAATTATAATTCATCAAATTATATAATTTATAGATTATAATCTAAGAAATTAATAAACTACTTATTTTTTTAACTTATATAATTTAATACTCTAAATTATATAATTCAGTAATATATACCCCTTCCGTTTTATAAAGGAGTTCCTTCTAGACTTAAAACTCCTGGCCACTCATTTTTTGTGACCGCACGTCTTCCCACACTGGCTAGCGAGTGCCCCACAAAAATCCAACCCGCGAAGCAGTAAAAACTGCTCTTCCCAAGAATTGAACCCGCGACCTCAAACAACATAGACTTCCAGTGAACCACCGGCAACCATAAGAACTGACTTGGACATTTGAGCCATAGAGGACCACAAGTTTATTTAATGTATCCTTGGTATCCTAAACTTTTAAAAAAATTCTTATTTTAACTTATTTGATACAAAATTTTTAATACTCATATAACTTTTTTTAAAAAATGAAAATCTTAATTATAATTCATGGATTATAATCTAAATTATATAATCTGCTAAGTAAACAAACAGACCCTAAGAGTTTAGCAAACCAGCTTATACATTCATGTGCCTTTATATACTGTGATTTTCAGCTGATCCAAAACAGTTTATGATAGTAAAAATTGAAAATAGCTAATATGGGTCCCATCACCCAAATGACAGGGCCTTGTCACCATTTGAATGAGTGTTTGGGATCTAGGGTGACATGAGTTTGGGATGACCTTTTTCCTTCTAGATTATCCAGTCTACAAGTTTAGAAAATTCTACTCAATAACATTGCACGTTTTTCCTATCTCTTATTTGACATCGTAGAATTATAAATCATGTGTATGATACTATGTTGCAATTTTAGTCCTTTTTTGTGATAGCAACCTTTTAGTTTCAACTCTCTTTAACTTAAGCATTGAAACAAAGCTTCTAAAATCTGAATCTTTGAAACTTTTTGTGGGTCAAACCATATTCAACAACTATTCTTCTGATCTTAGTTCAAATTTAAGAGTTATTATGAATTAAAAGTTAAATGTTGAAATCTATCACAAACATTGTTTAATTATTTAAAATATTTAGACTTTAAAATAAATTGTGAAACGTTTGAGGTTTTTGTAACTCTAAAATTCGTAATGATTTGCCTGGACACTCTTAGTTCCAAAAAAAGAAAAGTCACTAACAAAAAGAAAGAGAGGAATGATCGAGTCAAATCTACTTATCAACGACAAGATTCCCCATCATTTATACCGACAAGGGAGGGGAGAGAGAGAGGAATGGACAACGCAGAGCAATCACTATCAGTCACAAGGAGACCGCCACCAGAGTGCAAGAAAGCAACCACAAAAGCCGGACGCTGTCTCACAGACAGCTACCGCGGGCACCGGCGGCAGCATTTCCACTCCCACTCCAGCACGGACAGATAGTCGGCGCATTCGACACTGCACGCTCACGCACTCCGATTCGATACTCTGCCCCGGCACCAAGCAAGAAACCAAGAACGCCACCTTTCCGTGATCCCTCTCTCCTCCCGATCTCGCCGCGAAGCCGAGATCCGGCTGTACAAGTGAGCTGTGCCTGTGCCGCGCAGAGTGAGACGCTCTAGAGCTCGGATCCCATGGCGCCGCCGGCGCCCGGCGGCGAGGATGCCAGCGGCAGCAGCAAGGCGGAGTGGCTGATCTACGCGTTCGTGGCGCGCGGTACGGCGGTGCTGGCGGAGTACACGGAGTTTACCGGCAACTTCCCGGCCATCGCCGCGCAGTGCCTGCAGCGGCTGCCCGCCGGCTCATCCGGCGCCGCCGGGGCGCCGGCCCGGTTCAGCTATGCCTGTGACCGGCACACCTTCAACTTCCTCCTCCACCGTGGCTATGGTGAGACACTGTCCAACGATGCCCCTGTAGCTAGTCGAAGTAGAAATTGCCAAAAACGGGGAAGGCATCTATCCTCTCTCCATGGCCTTTTTAGCTCTGCTAAAAAATTGTTAGAGTGGAAGTTCCAATTTTGATTTCTGCGGCATGTCATTTTCGAAATAAGGAGTTTGAGTTCGTCTTCTATCCCATTTGAATAGGAAGGTCATCCTAGAAGGCATTGCCTACCTTTATGGCAATGGACTGTGAAACTGTTCTATAATTAGAAGAGAAGAATCAAGAAAGGTAGACCATTATTGGAAACTATGTTGCCACAAACATTCCACAAGGATAAAAAGACCCAGTGTTAACATATTAAGTAGTACTCCATATATAGCCCAGGAGTACTATTTGTCTGAGACACATTTGACCAGATGCATTTGAAGAACCAAAAACACAAAATTATGCAAGAAAAAACTACAGCTATTTCCAGCAAATAATAGCTGGGCTGCCAGGATTTTGGATAAACATTTGTGTAGACATAAGTGAAGTTTGGGACTAAAAAGCTGGGTGGTTGTTGTTGTTGTTGTTTTTGTTTTTGTATGTGTGCAGATATAAGTGACGTTCCTTTGCCCTTGTACAACATGCTTAATAAGCAGGCTTGAAAGTGCATGATGTGAGATCTCAAAATTGCACTCCATGCTCTACGTACCAACTCAAACACCCGTCCTGTTGGTGAATAATTTTTTGATAATCTCTCTAGTCAGGTCGATGTACATTTTCAGGAAATAACCTCATCCTCCACTGTCATGTCAATTCGCAACTATATATTATTGTGTTGAAATCATGGAGACTTGGGTAGAGATTTTGGAGTGCTACGATTGACTATCTGATGATCTACATTTTAATGGTGACACTCTCTTTGAATATTTTGTAGCCTACTGCATCGTTGCGAAGGAATCTGCTCCAAAGAACATCTCAGTGGCCTTTCTTGAGAGGCTGAAAGATGACTTCATGAAAAGATACGGAGGTGGTAAAGCTGATACTGCTCTTGCAAAAAGCCTAAATAAAGAATACGGGTATGTCTGGTTGATACGTAGTGTTTAAAGTTTGCATATACCTTGTGGATTCATTTTCTACACTGACAAAAAAAATTTCTGGGTGCAGACCAGTTATAAAAGAGCACATGCAGTATGTTGTTGATCATTCAGATGAAATAGATAAAACTTTGAAAGTACAAGCCCAAGTTTCAGAAGTAAAAAATATCATGTTACAGAACATAGAGAAGGTATGTTATCCAATATCCATGGCCCTGATCGGCTGCCTGTGCTGTTGCTGTCCTGTGGCCTAGTAGTAGATAAATACTGTAGCAAGGTGAGGCAAACAGCCTCAGCGGCTGCAAGAGAAGTGCAGCCGATTGGACCCCATACTTCTAATATAACAATCACATGAGAATTCAAATTGTGGGCTGTCCTTGATTTTTGATATAGACGAAACCTAAACCAACTGATCAGTTAGAGGTCATCGGCAAACTTATTCAGGATTTGTTGTATTGCTTCTCACCAAGCTGCATTAGAATAGCTCCATAACCACATAGATCAAAGTGAAGTTTTTTCCATACAAGGGACCACATACACACCAGTTAAAAATTCAGTTGTAATGTTAGGTCTACAGTTCAGTGTGGTCATCTGCTCCTGTTTCAATGTGTGAGTTAATTTTCTCTAAAATAAGAGATGACTTCACTGGTAAGTCGGTTGCCTTAACAAATTGTAGCATGCACGCCTAATCTCCATGAGTTATTCAGGTGAGTATGCACTTAGACTATTTACTATTGATAAGTGACTTTTAGTAACAGAAGCATAGTATTCCCTCTATCCCACAATGATCTACACAATCTTGCCCAGCACTGTTGCTTCCTCTCGTACTATATGCTATGGGTTGTTGTGGTTGTTTTCACCTAGCATTCTTGTCCAGCACTGTTGCTTCCTCTCCTAGTATGTGCTATGGGTTGTTGCGGTTGTTATTCACCTGGGTAGAGACTCCATCTGCATGCTGGACGTACCCGGTAGCGAACAAAAGCACTAGTTTGACGCTGTCTAGCAGCTGGAACTGCTCCAGTGCTCCTTGGTCTTGGTGCCCATCTCAAATATGCTTATCAAAAAGGGACGCAGAAAGTTTTGATACAAGGCTTCACTATGATAATTATCTTCTTGCTTTTTGTCTATGCATTACATAGCATTACATATTGCATACAGATTCCAGGATTGCAAAGGTGCACCTACTAGAGGTACCATCATCCTTTTTTTCTCGAAAATGCTGTTGTGCAGGTTGAGTGATTTGCTTGAGAATTGCTTTTTCTTGTGATTGTGCAGTGAACTAATGTCCATCCAAAAACATATTTTAGCAGCTTCTTCTTAAAATTGTAAAATTCATAGGGCACTTGCTTGAGGGGCCTTTTTACCACCCTCCCACTGTAGTTTTTTAATCTATGCTTCTTGTGGTATTACAGACTTTGGATCGTGGAGAAAAGTTGAGTGAACTCCAAGACAAGACTTCTGATCTACGCAGTCAAGTACATATTATCATTTCTTTCTTTTCCCCTTACCCTTCCATGCCATGTTCCACCAGCATTAAATGTTTGTTATTCAGGCTCAGGAGTTCAAGAAACAGGGGGTGAAAATCCGTAGGAAGACATGGTTGCAGAACATGAAAATAAAATTGGTGATTCTTGGCATCCTTCTGCTGCTTGTATTAATTGTCTGGGTGTCTGTTTGTCAAGGCTTTGACTGTACCAAGCATGAAACATAGTATGAATTGTACAACCTGGTAATGGTAACTGCACTAGACTCAAGATGACATATGTATTTGTGTTGGTGAATTGAGTGTGTTCTTGACTAGTAGGGTTCCACTGAGCACTTACCTGTGAATCTGTGATACAAATGTAAAGCTAGGTTGGTCTTATTGCACTGTAAGAGGTGTATTCAGAATGTATTGCCAGCATGACATGAAGTAGTAACAGTTTAGTTTTCTTCGTACTTTATTTTTCTAGAAGCTTGGAGTGGTGAACAGCGCTCCAAATTTTAGCTTGGCCCAACTGGCCGGGCCATGGTTATTGGCTAGCAAAATTAAGGTTACTGTCCTCTGAGCACACAATTGCATAGCAAGTGAACCACCCTGCAAGTATTCCAGCTTTTGTAAGCTTATACTAAGGCCATTCTCAGTGCAAGTTTCATGGGGGTTTTCATTCTCATTAATTAACATGTTAGAAGACAACTAATGATGTGGTATGAAATTTATAGTGAAAATAGGAGTTGGGTTTTACGAGGATGAAACATTGGTACATACAATTAGCTAAACTATGAAACTGGAATGAAACCTTCATTGAGCTCATCATTTATTGACTTAGATTCAATATGTAAAAGATATGGTACCCTATGAAACCGTAAAATGAAACTTTATTTTATTCATTAACATGACACTTTTGAAAACTGTTTTATGAAACCTTACATTAAGACTAGCCTAGCTAAAAACATAGTTTTAAAAAGCAGAAAAGCCACAGCTTTTGAGAAAAAACAATCAGCAAAGCAATATTTCAGTCAAAAACTTCAAATCCCAAGCGTAAACTGACAAGCTGTAACTAATATCAAGTGAAATAGCAAACTCTAAATGAAATCGTACTTTGCTACCAGCTTGTCAACTTAAAAGTTCTTTTAACAGAATTAACCTCTTTGAAAAGTGGCGAACTTTCTAACTAGCGCAATGAAGAGAGGAGCTCCAAATGGAATGCCATTTTCTGCATTCCATAATTGTTTGGCATCATTGGTTTTAAGGCAATTTTGTGCAGAGCTTGTGTTATGAGTAAACTCTTTCAGTTCCAAAGAAGTTGCTCGCGTGATTTCTTAATTATGCAACGAAATGGACACTGATAAAAAATCCTGAGGTCATCTATCTGAATAGAAGAGTTCTAATAAGTCATCTATCCTCTGAATAGAAGAGTTCTAATAAGTACCTACAAGAAATGCAAGCATAAACTAAAACTGAAAAAGCATTGCAGCCTCATCCGTAGCAAAATGTAATAGCTTTAATAACATATGATTAATTCTAGTCATAGGCACAATCTAGAGCTATGATTAATCATATATGTTCTGAAGTATTACGTTTTAGCTACATATGACGGCATGAGCATACAGTAGCACCGCCATGTTCAGAAGAAATGCCCAACATCATCCACAGTTACATTTCTATTCCTCAAAATATGTATGAGTTGCATGTCATTTCATTAAAGAATGGAACTAAGAGTTACAACAGGAAAAAAAAACAACAACCACAGGACACAGGAGTGCACAAACAATGATATACTCACACGGGTTCAACTGCAACAGCACCATTAACAAAAATTCATGCATTCACATATCACATAGTGCCAATCTCAGGCATCTCAATGTCTGATCAGGGCTCATTATTGTATATGATGGAAATGAGATCTTGATAACTTGTTTGTAAATATGGTTGGATCACACGTTTTGTTACCCCTTCCATAATGTATACAAAAGCTATAGGTTGGATCACACATTCTGTTACCCCTTCCATAATGTATACAAAAACTAAGCAGGGAAAAGTGTGGATGCAAAAAAGATATTGAAGCTAATGCCTAACATGTTCTACAATCTCATGGTACATGCCTAGAACTACCGACATAGTACTATAGAAACAGAATGAAGCTCAATCAAGTAGACTCCCTCTCATCTCCCACAATTTCACTGTGCCATCATCGCTTGCAGATGCCAATAACTTTGGGTCCTAGTAGAAATTTAATTGCAAAGACATGTGCAACCAACATTCAGAAGTCATATAGAAAGTGCTAGTAGCAAGTTCATAAGGTAAAAAAGAACATGAAATTCATTTGCACTGACTAAGTCGGATGATACTTTGTAGTAAATCTCATATCTTACCTGAGGACACCATCGAACACAGTTTATGTCCATGTCATGTGCCTTCTCCTTCTTCAATATTAATCTGTACAAAGGGCCCTCGACCTGCAGCATCAAGGTAATTTTAAATCTTTGAGCAAAATCCACAAATTATCTTTATTATAATTGTAAGAATCATTTCACTGCCACAAAAGTTGTGTGGTGGCTTCATCATTTGTTTCAGAAAAGAAATCAGGTACGGTACTCCCATATATTGATCAAAATTTTGTTTTTCCATTCGGCAGTTGAGCTAAACCAAAGGTAGTTATGTAGATGACTTTCAACTAAATCTCTAGTGAAGTTGATCCCAACTTTATGAACAGCTCTACGTTTATTACAACAAAAGCTTCAATACTAAATCACCATTGGAACATTCTATTTTAATATTTTCCATAAAAAATAAAATTTGAAAAAAGGCAACACACAGCACATAAGGTTGAAATCTCATGATAAAGTATATTGAATGGAAATTATATACCATATTACTCTTCTCTTCAGAAAATAGGCAGATTGCATCATCACCTGCCCCACTAGCTATAATATCCTCACTGCCATGCACAAGGGACAGGGAAATGTCAGAATAGAATAAGAGAGTTTTATGCAAATTGGTAAACAATCTGTTAGATGATTCAAACACCAACCATCACTGCCACAGAAGCTGGGGTGCCTAAGAGTTGTCTCAGAAGAAACACTCTAGTGGTACAGTGATGGCACTTTGAAGCAATAAACATCAATGGTCCAAACTATTTCTTTCGTGTATAAACAAAAGTCTGATTCAGGGAGAAGAACTTTACACAGCTTCCATTGGCTTTTGGCAATTAGTAAATTATATAAAACTTAAGATAATTTATTCATCAAAATAAAATAAACAAATCTATTTTGTAGAACAGTGGAACACAAAGTTCTTTCAACTAGAAGCCAGAGATAAATATGACATGATTCGTGGTCATGGGATGGATTGAGAAACTATTCTTGCATTTTAGCTGAATACTATTTAGATGTATGAAAGATATCCAGGTGATGAGAATTACCTTGACCAATGGGTTGAAAAAATTGTACGACCATGGTATCCTGTGAGAGTAGAAAGGTGTCGCCTGAAATCAAATAACAGCCATTCTGTTTAGGAGGCACGGTTCAGAAAGACAAGGCAATAATAATATTAACTTCAAATCAGAATGATATTACTATTATATTTATTACTAGCTTTGCAAGATAAGGTACTAATAATAATAACTGCTATATTTATCTACAGGATATTGTCAAGTTCCAACTACCAAGAGAACTAGGATAGTTTCACTTGTCAACACATTACGTGAGGCATATGGTAGAAAGTATACCTCAGCTAGTGCACTTCAAAAGGATAGACACTAGCCACATCATGTGTAAAGTCCAACCAGATTTCTAAGAGCAAAACGAACCACTTCTATGTCACCTTATGCTAGTCAACAATAACAAACAACAACCAAGCCTTCTATGTCAACTAATGCTAATCAGTTGATTAAAATTTGGAACAAGATTAAGCTAGAGGAAATATAATTGCGTATTTTTGTATGCTAGAGTAATAATAACAGAAAAATAAATAAACAATCCCACTGGGAGGGAGGGGGAGACAAATTGATCAAATAGATAATTCTAGATAACGCCCTAAAGTTTTATGTACTATCGCACTCTTCCAACCTTATTAAAACACAAGTTTGGAAGGATGCCACTCATGTGGACAACATATGTATTGATATTAACAACGAAAAGAAAAGTATATTACCAAGATTCTTGATCATCTCCAGTTTTCGGTTGGGACAAATCAGCAGTTGTATCCCATATTTTCAAAGTGCGGTCATCACTGTATAACAACTGTATTGGATTAGTAACTTCTCTAGGGACAACACAAGAGAAATCTTAAGCAAGCTTCAATAAACAAACCTGCATGTCACCATCCTGTCACCTTTATGGTTAAAGGACAATGCCCATACTGTTGATGAATGCCCACTGGAGTTAGAGAAAATGATATCAATCTTACAATAGCATTATAATGCAAATACTCGAAAAAAAGTATGAATGCATAGAGTCAAAACTGAAGACCCATGCAGAACAGTTTAGCACAGAGCTTAAGATCAACAGAAACACAAGGCAGAAATATAAACAAGACAAAATAGGATGAAATTTACACATTGCATATCTTCATATACATCCGTATCAAAGAACCCTGAACTTAGTGACTTGTATCTGATATGAAAAATCAATAGGTAAAACAATGCACAAGCTAATACTAGTTTCATCAAATCAGGGGACTACAAAAGAAGAAAACAGATATAAGACCTCAGTACCAGTTATTGGCTTCGGTTAATGTTTGTACACAGTGCCACTCATCATCACCGTCGTCAGCCCAGACCTGCACCGTAGGAGACTCTAGTTTGACTTCCAGGTAACATAACCCCAAAACAGGAGAACAATTTGGCAACACATACACGAGGTGAGAGTTAAGCTTGTTTAAAAGTTGACAAGATTCGTACTCTGATCGAGTTATCATAGCTGACGGAGACTAGGATATCAAGGAACGGATGCCACTGCACCATCTTGACATCTTGCGTGTGGCCCTGCAGCACCGAGACGCACTCGTACTCGTTGCCTGGCTGCACCTCCCATATCCATACCATCTTGTCCCGGCTGCAGGTAGCGAGCAGCAACCCGGAGGGGTTCCACGACACGCTCTTCACCTCGTTCTCGTGCCCCTGCGTGCGTCCACATTACAAAAGTCAACCCCTGCAACCGCAACAAGCGCCCACAGCCTGGTGAAATGTTGATGCCTTCCCTTCCCGAGTCTCAAGCTCGGTGGCTCACCTCCAACGTGGCGACGCACTCGAAGTCGCCGCCGGTGTACTCCCAGATCGCGGTGGTGGAGTCGAAGCTGGCGGTGGCCAGCAGCTTCCCGTTGGGGGACCATGCGCAGGACCTCACCGTGCGGTTGTGCGTGTCCTCAAGCACGTCCTAGTCGAACAGAAAACGACGAAAAATCAAGCTAATCGCAGTGAATTTCAGAGCTCCAAACTACAGAGAGAAGAAACCGAGCGAGTGTCGGGTTACCGAGCAGTGCCAGGCGCCGTCTGGGGCGCGCTTCCAGATCCGAACGGTCTTGTCGCCGCCGCAGGAGGCGAGGACGGGGGCCGCGCCGGGGCCTGGGGCGGGGTTCCACGCGAGCGACCACACGCGGTCGGCGTGGCCCGTCAGACAGTAGGCCTCGCGCAGCTCCGCCGGTCCAACGCCGGCGGTGGCGGCGTCCTCCATGGCCCGGGCCGCGCGCGCCGGCGATCCTAGGGTTTCCGCGTACGGCTCGCTGCTCGCTCGCTGCTGCTGCCGGCTGGAGGTCAAAGCCTCAAAAGTGCGAGGCGGCGGGGTGGGCTAGCGTGAGTTGCCGGGGCGGGGAGCCTTGGTAGGGGTGGACTCGTCGCGCGTGGCGGCCACACCTGTGCGCCGCAACTCGCAGCAGGACCGAGCCGGTGAATGGACGAGCCGTGGTCACGAACAATTTGCTACTCCGTCCTCCAAAAATATGCAATTTTAAGAAAATAGCAAATTTATTGGGGTACAGTGATACAGGATTTTAGAGCAGAGGGACAGACCAAAGGGGAAAAGAATGAAAAAGACTATGAAAACCGTTCATGCTCGGTATACAATTTCTGCATTGATTGCAAGGGACATCAAGATCACCGGGGCACGTACAACCCACAAATAGCTTCCTGTTTATAAGTTTTTATCCACCTCATATATATAGACAACTAAATAGATAAATTATATAATGGGTTGGTTGTTTGATTGTCTGTATATTATTTAATGCTTTGATATCAGCTATGATTAATAATGAATATAATTTATGTATGTTATTGTGTTTCTTGTTAATATAAAAGATATATAAGACAAATAAAAATGCAGAATTGTTTTAAGCAATTGTGAAGTAAATAGAAAAGTTTGAAATACGCTTTCTATTGCATCAAGAACGCACCAAAGTTAAAGTAAAACATAAATACAAAAAGACGCTTTCCCTGCTTCTTTTCTCTCCCGTCAGGAAGGAACGCTAGCAAGAAATCTATCCGGTGACCAAGTTTTGTCCAAGAGATGTCCACAACTTGCAAAATGGATTCATGCCGGAGTATCGAAGCAAGTCGTGTGACTAATTTGACAAAAATCATGGTGATTAATGTGAATTTTGTATATTGGCATATTGCAGTAAAGGGAGAAAAGAGAAAAGAGGTGTCCTTTCATGGAGGCTTCTCGTTGCGCATGGAAATTACCCGTCGTGCCTTGGAGGTGGCCAATGGTGGAGTCCATCGGCCCCGCCGAGCTCAACACCTCCACGCCGTGGCTGCACCGTGCGCCTAGAGGATTTTTGGCACGCAGCTTCGCTTCCCGCATGTTGCAACTGTATCCCGTGCCTCGTCGCTTTGTCTGGGAGCACGAGCCGTTGCCATCCTCTCATGAGATGACGACCTTGCCTAGATCCCTGTTCGTGAGGGAGCATTTTGCAAATATGCCAAGATATAGACGGGTGTTATAGCCGCGTTGTACGTGCCCCTAGGGAGTTCTCTCTTCTTTTTTGCATCACATTGATTCTCTCTAACATGCACGTCATTGCCTCTTCTTGGGGCACGCTACCCTCTTCAGCAAAATTGGATGCTGCTTTAACGGGGCTAGATAATACTAAGAGACATGGGTGAGCACTTTATAATCCTTCCTTTGGAGTCCAAAGTTCATTTTGTTGATATGATTATCATTGCTTGATGTGTTATGTATTCATGTCTTTGCTGCCTTATTTGCATCACATTGCATAGCCCTCCATATTTTGTAAGATCTACTATATATTGTCACGTCTGTCGGGGAATAGCATGACTACCGGCAATAGCATGGCGAGCGATAATGCGACAAGGCCTTGGTGCGATCGATAAGGCGAGAAACATAGATGCAGCCCATGAAGAGGTGGTAATGAAGCGGGTCACGACGGGAACTAAGACTCGGCCCAAGATGGTGAGCCTGATGATAAGAAGGAGGAGGTGTGGAGTATCCGACAGCATCGGTAAACTTGCTCTGATCTTCTTACTTCTTCTCCACTACTTACCCCAGATTTCTTGTTACTCTTAGTTATCCAATTACCCAGATAATACTCTTAGATTTGTGGGAGTAAATCATATCGAGACTCATACGAAGTGGAACTGGCTATCATGGGCAAATGACTTTCACAGCCAGATCACGAGCAATGACTCTCTCGTGTCGACTCCTGGTCTTTATAGCCTCCCGGCGGCTCATGAGTAGTCACCAGAAAGGTAAGTAGAGTCCCGCCCAAAACGGGTTCTGTGGTTGTGCTAAAAGTACAGGGTCGAGGTCCAACGGTCCAAGTGTGGCTAGGGCGACCGCAATTCCACGACAGGTGGACTAGGCCGAAGAACACATCATTATTCACTACTTGCCTTGCCCCTAACCAGTATCCACCCTTAATTTCCTTTTCACTATGTTACTAATTACCCATCCATTTTCCATTATACACTCACCATCAAAGTTTTCACACTTTTCACAAACTCATGATATTTAAAGGTGCATGGTATAGCAAGCATTGTGCATAAAACCCTAGGCATGCTAATAGCAAGCATTCCATCCATTATTAAAAATAATGATGGATTTAAACTAGGGCTACAGGGTAAATCAACTATAACAAGGCAGGGTAATAACGAGCAAGTAATCGACCTAAATATCAATAAATGATACAAAAGTCACTACTTAGCTGACAAATAGGATATTTTCTATCACTTAGCATTTAATAATATAAACATGCATAGTAAATAAAATAGGCTTAATAGAATTTTTTGTGCAAACATAGGATCGACATGGTCAAGGATGATAGGGATTGCCTTCAAACTCGTCGAATCCTTCCTCAAAGTCTGGGTCTGCTGGATCCTCCTCATACGCCTCGTTATCTAATATACGAAAGTATTCTACTCGTGAAAATTCATCGATAAATAAATCTAAACAAATATGAATAAAATCAAATAATTCAGTAAATCATGAAAATAGTATGGATGGATAGAGTCTGAATTTAAATGAATTTAGGTGAAAGAATCATCAAATTTGGAGTTGATTTGGTGAAGATATGGGCCTTTAACGCTGATATTGAACTGAAATTGGAAATAGAGGGTGACAGGTGGGGCCAGGGCGCTAAGCTGGCTGATGCCTGTGCGCTGATTGGATAGAGTGGCGGCGCCAGGATGCTGATGTGGCTGCCACGTGGGCTTGGTGGACTTCAGTCTATGACCACGAGGAAGGGTGGCGTGCAGCAGCTGTTCGCCCGAAGGCTCGCCACTCCAGCTCTACGCGTCCATTGTGCTCGAGGTGAGCATGAAAGTGATGGGGGCAAGGTGGTGATAGAGCTGGAGTGCCCGATCTTTCGGTGAGTGGAGATAAATTCGATCTGGTGGAAGTAGACCCTCACGATCTGACTACGACGAGCAAGCCCGAAGCGCTAATGCAATCGCTGAACCAACTTTCGATGGTTACCGACCTCGCGGGTGCAAAATCAGCCTGATCACGAAGATCGTTTCCTGCACGCAATCGAAGAATGAGCAAGAAAAAGAGGCGAGCAATCTGATGTATTACTCGAAGGTGGAGTTCTGAATACACGTGGCAGCGCTGTAATGCGTGCGATGGCTGTAGTTAAAGCTATCAATTAAACAAAACTCGAGTCTAAACAGCGGCGGCTGTGTGGAATATAAAGTAGGGATGTCCTAGGGTTGAAGGCGGCCAGGGGTTGGACGCCCACAACTTGGGCTTAAGGCCCAACACGTTACATGGCCAAATTGGCCCAAACAGGTGACGCAGCACCTTGCTGTGGTCACACAGAATGATCCACGGACCTTCTGGAGCTGGGACCAGAACCAAAACGATGGCGTCGTCGTCCCCTTTCCAACGAGTCCAAGATCTCCCCGTTTCGACGTCGTATGAGGGAGTTATGATCGAAACATCGACGACGTGTCTGCTGAATCCGAGGGCAACGTGGCAGTTGAGTTGGAGATGAGTTGCAACTTGGAGAAGGCCATGGCGTCGGTGTGTTCGTTCCTTAGCAGCATGACGAAGTTCAGCTCTCGTGCATGGGCTCGAGTGATTGGCCCTTGATATGGAGGCGCCACTGGAGTTGCGTCCGACTCGGTCACAGCTTGAGGGAGCGCAGGCGCAGGTGCTGCTGTTTGAGAGTCGATGTCCTCATCAGGTGGCTGACACATCGGTGAGGATAACGGCAAGCGTCGGTGATCGTGGCGGCCGCTAGGCCTCGCTGGAGGTGGTGGCGCGGCCGGCGAATTGCGGAACGTGGTGCTCGCGCAAGTTTGGGTGTGTTTAGGAGTTTGGTTGGTGCATGGTGGTGCAGGGAAGGTGTTAGTGTGGTGCGCTCGGTCAACAAAGTACCGGTGGCGGAGATAGCCGACGCTGTAGGGCGGCGCTCGATAAGCACGTGTAGGCGGTGCTGAGGGTTGGCCGTTAAGCTACGAGAGAGTTTCGAGGTGGTCTTGGGGTGGTTCCAGAGTAGACAAAGGTGAAAGTGCATCTAGGCCCCCTAAGTGGGTTTTGGTGGTTAATGACAATAAAATTAAAGAGATAATCATATCTCGAGTAATTGTGTAGCAAATGTGTATGCATACGGAGAAAAGATAGCACATGGCCTAGAAAAGATGCCTCTCAATTTGTTAAAAAGTTGAAGGTTCAAAAGAACATCAAAATAAGGGAGAAACATGAAGAAAATCGAGTCCAATCTTTGTTTTTCTCTTCTAGGCTTGTTATACTATCAAGGGGGGTGCAAAACCAAGTGGATGGACGAATCGAATGCTCAAAACAATCAAAATCCAACTTTCGAACCTGAAACTTCAGGCCGCGCCTCCGGTAATAGGCCGGAAGTCCGGCAAGTGGCCGGACCTCTGGACCATTCGAACAGTGCCGACTGCCTGAAACTACTTGTCGGATGTCCGGTAGACCGCCGGAGCTCCAGCCCTTCAGAGGTCCGGTCAATGGCCGGAACTCAAGAGTTTCTGTACCAAACCCTAACGGCTAGTTGTTGTGAATCTCGGGTATAAATACCCCTTCATCTCCAACACTTAATATCTCTTGCCCACACACGAAAAACACTCTCTTGAGCTCTCTCTCCTCCTCTCCCACACCCTACTAAGGCTTTCAAGCAAAGATGTGAGCTAGGGTTTGCTAGCGAGAGAGATTGAAAAGTTAAGAGCACTCCATTTTCACTCTTGAGCATTTGAGAAGTCTTTAAAACTTGGTCTTGGACCTATTACTCTCGGGGATTCATCCCCTAGACGACTAGAGGTCGTCCGGAAGCTCCCAAACTTATGTGGTGACGTCCTGGAAAGTTTGTATTGCCCCTTCTCGTAAGAGGAACTTGCTAATGAAGAACCAAGTTTGACCTTGCACATACCTCTAAAATGAAGCTCTCACCGCCACGTACCTATGCTCGCATCCCTTCTCCGGAGCCAATTGTGGATCCCTATGCTCCATATCATTTTGCTCAAGACATAACATAGTTTGTTCTTCATAAATATAGAGAAAAAATTTAAAACATAATGCTCGAGAAAAATGTTTTTTTTTCACCTGTGTTTGATGGTCGTGCATGATTGCTAGTTTAAAAGTTAGATAACCTGACGATCGTCAGCAATCTATTACAGAGTTTTGCTGTTAGTATGGAAATTTTCAATTTTGTACCTTGAAGATGAATCAGCTAACAAAGTTCTCAACATCATTTAAGAACACCGACTCTTTATCGCTAATTAATCAATATTCTAGGCATAACTAAAAATACTTTCCCTTTTTCTTAGTGCTGCAGCTTGCATAGATCAGTGTGCGGAGGGGGGCACAGTATAGGCAACCAGGCAAGGCATCGCAGACTGATTCGCAGTGCGTTCCTGCATGCGGCAGGACGGCAGGTGCAGGAAAAAGCGGAGGGCTCGGGTCATGGACGAGTTGTGTTTTTTCACGCGACAGACAGCAGGTGGATGCGTCTCTTCCGGTGGGCATACGACATGGCAGGCGGAATAAGGGAAAAGCCATGAAATAGGTTCACGGTGGACCGGGGATAGGGGCGCGGTCAACAGTGCACCGTGGACCGGGCGCGTGTCCCGGCTGAGTCTAATCGGAGTCGTTGGGCTCTGATCTGACTGCTGAGAGGGTTCGGCGGGGTGGGCGTCTGCCGGCGGCAACCAAGACTGCAGGGCCATGGCTGCCTACTTCGGTGAGCTCGTTCTCGCGCTATGAGACTCTGATTCTGACGCCGTAAGGTCCTAGAGCACGAGGAGGACGACTCGAGCTCACATAGGATGTTAAAGGCGCGGGGAGAGGCGAAATCAGCGGCGCGACGGCGTGCTTGGGGCGGCGAGGTTCGGCGTTGCCGTGGCGAAGCGCCGGTGACCCGTTCTCGTCGTTTTCAAGCCCTATGGAGGATGTTCAAGGTCGTGGACGCCGGCGTGGTGCTGTCCGGTCATGGCGTGGCTTGGTAGAGCGATCGACAACGTCGTGCTCGCGTGGCGTGAAGGAGAAAAATGGCGGGGGATCGCTCCGTGGTGCTCGAGGGGAGGCAAGGGTGGGTTGGGGAGGAAGAGGGAAGCTCAGCGCGTCGATTTATAGCCGGGAGAGAGAGAGAGAGAGAGAGAGAGAGAGAGAGAGGGGTTCGGCACGGAGAGGACGCGCACGTCGCCATTATTGGAGCGAACGGAGCTCCGCTTCGGTTGTTTTCCGGCGAGTGCTTCGTGGCGATGATGACGAGCGGTCGAGGTTGATTCCGTACGACGACTTGGCATGGCAGGCAGCGGCGCGGCATTGGTGAGCCGCGGCAGCGTCGTACGAACCGCAGGCGTGGCGCGGCAGGTGTGCCGCGTTGCGAGGAGACGGGAGAGGAGAATGCATGATACATGACAATTACTAACTCATTTGGAATATTTCATTTCCTCTCTCGGTCCCATAATCAATCTTCTTAATATTAGATTACGATATAATGAACAGGAAAACCACTAGCTATTAATCCGGCCCCTTAATTTCGTGTGCATGCCGTGCATGCAGCCACAGCCACTAATTCTAAATTCTACTCAGGACCGCATTCCAGCAATTAAAATTGAGCTTTTCTTCTCCTCTACTATGCATGGGCAATGAAACTAGCCCGAGAGTATGTGACTAATAACATTGTTGCAACAGAAATACATACAGACATTAAGGGATGAAGAGAGTAGTGCATAAGTTCACTACACAGAGTTATGAGCAAAACATCTAAATTACTGAAACTCAAATAACAGCTTCTATCAAATGATCCATTTCTTGACCCCTGCTGATCGCAATAGACAGCAACGGCACTGCAACAGACATTAAGGGATGAAGGGAGTAGTGCATAAGTTCACTACACAGAGTTTACGAGCAAAACATCTAAATTATTGAAGCTCAAATAACAGTTTCTATCAAATGATCCATTTCTTGACCCCTGATGATTGCAACAGACAGCAACGGCACTGCAATAGACATTAAGGGATGAAGGGAGTAGTGCATAAGTTCACTACACAGAGTTTACGAGCAAAACATCTAAATTACTGAAACTCAAAATGACAGCTTCTATCAAATGATCCATTTCTTGACCCCTGATGATCGCAATAAACAGCAACGGCACTGCAAAAGAAGTAAAATTACTATTTGTCAAACTGCTAATTAGACTGAATGGAGATTGTCAAATGCTTCTTTTTTTTTTCTCGAAAACGCAGAAGAACTGTGCTTCATTGTATTAAGAAGGTGAAAAGGAGAAGAACCCCAAGTACAACACACTCCACACACTTAACACTTAACACAAAAGAGAACAACAGAGAACAAATGCGCCTGGAAAAACAAGGAGACGACCAAGACTACTACAAATTGCAGGCTACACAGCTACATGGGGAGGATGGGAAGCCAGGAAGGATAATCCCCTAGCACCTGCCATCTCCCACAACCGCCTTTCCTGCAAGGCAAAACCTAAAGCACCACCCATGCTGGGAGTATCTCCATCGAACACACAACGGTTCCGGTGGTTCCACAAGGTCCAGGCTCCTAAGATCACAAGAGAATTGAATCCCTTCCTTGTAAACCCAACAGTAGTATTACTTGAATATTCCCACCATTGATCAAATGAATGCTCTGAGGGCTGTGGGCAGAGATGTTGGATCCCAAAGTGTTGAAACAAATAGAACCAAAGTTGTCGAGCGAAGACACAAGAAACCAACAAATGGTTAACGGTTTCCTCCTCTTGATCACATGGAGGGCACTGTACCGGATGTGGTAGCCCCCGTCTTGCAAGCCGATCAGCCGTCCAACACTTGTCATGTGCCACCAGCCACATAAAGAAACGACATTTGGGTGGAGCCCAAGATTTCCAAATCCTTTCATATGGGCCAAAGAGGATGGATCCCATGAAAAAACGCTCATATGTGGACTTGGCCGAGTACTGTCTAGTAGAGGAGAGGCGCCAAATGTGGGAATCTTCAACCTCCGATTGTAACTGCGTACCATAAAGGAGATCCCATAGGTTGAAGAACTCCAGCATAGCTTCTACTGTTGTAATGCTCCGGATATCCAAAACCCAAGCATGATCCATAAGAGCTTCCTCCACTGTACGATTATTTACCGTCCTTTTAGGTATTACAGCAAGAAGGAGAGGGGCAAGATGTCCGTTCAGCCATCTATCTGCCCAAAAAAGTGTCCTTGCTCCATTGCCAACCTCGGTGACAACCGCTAGATTGAAGAAGGCTTGGGCCTGTACAGGCACTTGGATGGGAAAATTTGCCCATGGCCTCTGCGGTTCTGTTTTCCGAAGCCAAGCCCAACGCATCTGCAGCGCCCATGTAAGGCTTTTTAGATCAGAAATTCCCAACCCGCCCAACTCCAATGGACGGCACACCTTGCCCCACGCCACAAGACAATGCCCCCCTTTTGCTTCCTTTCTTCCCCTCCATAGGAAACCTCGCCTCAATTTGTCCACAGCTTTGATAGCCTAGGGAGGGAAATCTATGGCCATGACAAGGTATACTAGCATAGCAGTAAGCACAAACTGTACCTGCACCTTCCTTCCAGCCCTTGTCATGAGTTCCGCCTTCCATTCCTGGCAGCTGATCAGCAATCTTATCAATAATGGGCTGAATCTGTCCCTTAGAGAGCTTCTTGAGAGAGAGGGGTAAACCTAAGTATTTGCAAGGAAAATCTGATATCACACAAGGTAATAATTGCTGAACAATGGTTAGTTCCGTGTCACCACACCTGATTGGTAAGACATTGCTTTTTTGGAGGTTGGTTTTGAGTCCTGAAGCATCACCAAAAAGATTAAGAATGCCCAATATCAGGTTGATGTCTTCAGCTACCGGCCTGATAAACACACCACATCATCGGCATAGAGAGAAATTCTGTGCTGCATAACCCGCCTAGAGAGGGGCTGAAGAAGTCCATCATCAGCTGCCTTTGAGACCATATGTCCTAGAACATCCATCACCAAAATAAACAACATAGGTGATAGGGGATCCCCTTGTCGCAAACCTCTTTGATGAACAATAGACTCGCCGGGAATCCCATTTAGCAGGACCTGAGTAGAAGAAGATGCTAGCAGCCCACTGACCAGATCTCTCCAAACTAGCCCAAAACCCAAATGTTGCATTACCTCAAGAAGAAAAGGCCATGACACTGAGTCAAAGGCCTTGGAAATATCTAATTTAAGCAGGATTTGTGGCTGTTTTTTCTGGTGAAGGAACCTTGCAGTTTGCTGTACCAACATAAAGTTATCTTGGATGAATCGACCTTTAATAAACGCACTTTGGTTGGGAGACACCAATTGTTGCAGCCGCCTTGCCAGACGATTAGCTAGAAGTTTAGTAACAAGTTTAGCGAAACTATGAACTAGGCTAATAGGCCGGAAATCCTTTGGCCTTTCTGCTGTGTCCACCTTAGGAAGTAGGGTGATGAAGGCTGTATTAAGAAGCTCGAAATTGACAAATTTTCTGCTCCAGATTGCTGAAATTGCGGCCATGATATCATCTTTTATGATTGACCAACAGCACTTATAAAAATCTTCCCGTGAAACCATCAGGCCCGGGTGCTTTATCTGCAGGCAAGTGCTCTATAGTTTTCCATACTTCCTCTACAGTAAACGGGAGGTCAAGTTCTGTAAGGTCATGCGTATTTAGTCCTAGTTCAGTGAGCTCAACTGTATTTTTCCTGTCCACACATGTGCCCAGCAAGCTGCTATAAAAAACATCAATAATGGATGCTTTGTCAGTGTGATTTGTATAAATTTGATCTTCAGAAACAAGCTTCCCAATAAAGTTTTTTCTTTTTCAATGACGGGCATGCAGCTGAACAAGCTTTGTATTGGCAGCTCCATCCTTTAGCCAATTTATCCTTGATCGCAGTCGAGCGATAGTGCGCTTAAGGGAGGCCAAAGCGAGGCAGTGCTTTTTCAGATTATTTTTCAACCAGATTTCCTCAACAGCGAGAATACGACTGTCTTGTGCAATCTCAAGCTGGTGAAGGATTTCCCTGGCAAGGACAAGTTGCGAGTTTACATGCCCGATCTTTTATCACTCCAGCTTTGCAACCCTCTAGAGACTGCCTTAAATTTGTGGTCCAGAGTAGTGAATGGGCACAGTCCTGTTGGTACAGAGTTCCATGACACTAAGACTGCTTCGGATCTCCACCACCTCGTCCTCCTCCTCCTCTTCCTCCTCCTCCTCCTTGTCGTCTCCTCCTCGTCAGACCTCTGGCGACGTCGACCCCGGTGCAGCTGCGCCCGGAGCCTCTTCACCTTCTTTGCCACCAGGGCGTCCTTCCTCTTCTTCTGTTCCTCGGCCGTGAGGCGGTTCGCCGCCCTGAAGGCCGCGTCTTCCGGGACGGGGGCGGGAGCAGGGCGGAGAAGGAGGTTCGGCTGCTAAGTCCGAAACACGGTCAGAATCGAAGGCAGACCTGAAAAAGAGAAATCACAGGGGAAAAGCACGGTAACTTACCAATTGGATGCACCCGGCTTCGGGGCCATTGGGGGATGCCTGTCAAGCGGAGCATCAACGTCCTCGGGCGCGAGGGTGTCCCTCAAGCGCTGCCTCAGCTCCGAGTCGGAGAGGGGTCGAGGGACATCGCCGACCCGGAGAGGTCTGCACCAGGCCCCATCTGGTACAGCCGGTGTGGGCGCGCCATGAGTGGCAGCACCCGTCGGGCGTGGTACGCCGCAATGACCCCGGCTCCGCGCATTCCCTAGGTCCTCAGGAGCCTGATCACGCCTAGGAGGTCGGCCAGCCTCTTCTTCTCCTTCTCCATGGGGCCCCACTTCCAGACATCGGGCGCCGCTTCGAAGGTTCGGCCCGTGAACTCAGGCAGGGGGCCGGCGGCATCGTTCTTCAAGTAGAACCATTGGCCGTGCCACCCCCTGTTGGAAGTCTTCAGTCGGAGCGGGATGTACGCCTGAGCGTGCTCGCCGCGGGGTGGATGCTGGCGCACCCCATGGAGGCTGGGCTCCCGTCCTTGGTCTGGAGGGAGACGGCGAAGAGATATTTTCACAATTCGAAGTAGGGCTCGATCCCCAGGAATCCTTCGCACAACGCCACGAAAAACGGTGATGTGCTGGATTCCATTGGGGTTGAGGTGCTGGAGCTCGAGGCCGTAGTGGTGGAGCAGCCCCCGTAGGAAGCGATGTGCGGGGATGCCCAATCCGTGCTCGTGGAAGTGCGCGAATGACACGATGTAGCCGTCCACGGGCGTCGGAGCCGTCTCCTCCCTATGGAGCAGCCACTCCCCTACGTCCGTCCGCGCACGGAGGAGGCGACGCTTCACCAGACCGTCTAGACGCATGCCCCCCACGTCGGATTTCCACCAGCTCGCCATTTCGGAAGAGAAGGGTGTGAAGGTGGTGGACGAGAAGAGGAAGACTTGGAGACAGAGCACGAGGAGCGCGAGCGAGGAGGCAAAGCGGCGTGAGAAGGCGAAGCGTTGAAATGATGGGTGAAGGTGAACGAGCACGCGAGGTACGATATGTATATCCTCTCGTCGGCGGGGCGCCTTCCTCCACTCGATGCAAATGAGGCCCACGCAATCGCCTCGATCGACGCGAGCAGACGCGCGTGCACTCATAGGGCCCGAAGTCCAACGTTGCCGCATGTCCCGTCGCGGCAGGCGCCTCTGCTCTGAATTAATACCGATAGGTAAGGACATAGGTCGGAATACGCCTCGACGGCCCAAAGAGTTCCAAGGCTAGCCCAGCGAACGGGTTCGACAGCCGCTCAGGGCGAAAATAGAGTGAGGGGTGGAAAGAGATGGACCCGCTAGCGGCCAGTACCCTGGCGCTCGAGCGCCAAGGGCATCACGATCTGCGTTCGAGTCTCGGTTCGAACCGACCCATGGGTATTTCACCGCAGAAAGGCAGCGAGCCCTCAGAGCCTATCGAACGGCTTCCGGATACCAAAATGGGATGGAATCGAGAAGATTGGAGTCGACCACCAGCTGGTCCATCGAGGCCTCCCTAAAGAGGCCCCGGGGCTCCACTTGAACTCACCCGTTATTAGCTCGATGAGCGTCATGCTTCGGTCCCTGGGGTAAAGCGTGCGAACGTACGCGCAGGATGGACGAAACAAGTCGACCGTATCCTCGAATGGACCAGCGCAACGAGCGGAGGTCTCGAGGGACGGAATCGCAGAAAGAGATCCAATAACAGGATCGCAGGACACGCCGACTCAACAAGGCAGAAAGCGAGCCTATGCCTGCAAAATGGACCTTCCCCTCCCGATTTGAGCGACGCCTGACCCCCTTTCGCGCAGGGGTCAGACCTCGCTCGGGGGCTACTGTCGAGGGTCGATAACGGAGGTTATCAGCATTAACGGCCCGCGATCTTAATAGTACGAGGGAAGCGAAACAATCTCTGCTTCGACCGACCCTTGTGCCATAGAGACACCCGACAGCTCGAGCCCACTGACGATCTTCGTTTCGCCCGACCTCCCCGAACAAGGGTTGGATTTCCCGCAACTAGAACTGCGCGCTCGACCCCCCCCCCCCCCCCCCGCGTCGGGGTCAGGGGACCACACTGGGAACCACCTACCACACCGCAGATAGACACGACGGTGGCGGTTGGGCAATAATACTTGCAACTCCCGCGTCCACGTACAGGAAAGGACAATGAACTCGAATATGTGGGCAGTAAATACTCATGACGCACACCGGCTAAAGGACCGTCACTGTTCCAGCGAATCCTGTCAGAACCCACTCCTCACCTAGGATGGGACATTCCTGAGCGACGGCTCGACGGGAGCAGGGGCGATGACGACGGCTCCATTCCATCGACCCCTGCTGAAAGCCATCCACCCATATGGGTGGGACACTTCCGATTGACGGGCGCTCTTGGCGCCGCTAGGACGTAAGGACGCCGCCATGCCGATGACGCCGCCTACAGCAACGATCTCGGAGCCCAGGAAGCGCCGGCAAGCTTGACTTGGAGTGTACGGCCACGATCACCACTCCACTGTCTCTCTCTCTCCCTCTCTCTCTCTCTACCGCAGCTCGTCCCGCGTCTCACCCCTTGCGATATAAAAGGGGAAGACTGAGGCAGGGAGGGGGAGAGAAAAACACACGAGAAGACAACGAGCATTTCACCACACACGCACTTTCACCAGAGACTTGGGAAGCCGTCCCTCTCTCGCCCGTTTGTAACCCTCTACTACAAACAAACGCAAGTAACACGAGCGGCACGAGACTGAAAGTAGGGCACGATTGCCTGAACCAGTATAATCTTTGTGTCCTCTTACGAACCATCCGAACCCCAAAATGCCCATCCCACAATAATTACTAGCCGGTGATAACGAACACCGATAGTAATAGATCAAGATTAACACAGATAATAGCATCACATGATTGGGCAAGAACATATTAGATGAGGATTAGCATCACATGAGTTGCCAAGAACCTAGCAAATCTTAGGAGGGGAGGGGAGCAGGGAGGAGGATGGCATGAACAAGATGTACCAGTAGAGGATGAAGGCGCACGACAATGTCGAGGTGCGGCAGTGTCGGGTTGCAGAGGAGGAGGACAGCGGCGGAGATGCAGAGGAGGACGATGGAGCGAGGATGACGACAACGGCGATGGAGCTGCAGAGGAGGAGGACGGAGCTGCAGAGAAGGACGACGGAGCGAGGACGGCAGGACGATGACGGACCTGCAGAGAAGGACGGCGACGATAGCGACAGAGCTGCAGAGGAGGACGGAGGGAGGACGGCGAGGACGGATGACGGCTATGTCAGAGAGGATGCGAGGACGACGGACGGCGACGGTAGGGGCTAGAGGAGAGGGAGAGGAGAGTGGCGGCGCATGAGGGATGCGCCTTGCGGAAACCCAGCTCGGGTGGGTGGCTGCTTTTATCCCTCACGGTTGCATCCGCGGGCTTGGCTGGCGAAAGAAGGTCGACTCCATCGTTCCTAGCGGGCCTGGCTGCGGGGGAGGTCCTGCATCAGCTGGGCCTGGTTGCGGGCAGTAATCAGGCAACCAAACGTGGACCGCGAAAAAGAAAACGTCACCCACGTGGAGGCGGCGGCGGCACGGCTCCCTGAGAAGGAGAAGGATCTGGAGGCCCTGTTCGGGACGCCACATGAGCTGACGTTCAAAGGCGGCTTCTACGGCGCCAAGGCGCACGCGGCGCGCCGGGTGCGGTGGCTGCTCGTGAACGTGCAGGACACCGGCGCCCTGGCGTCCTACGCGCACAACCGCGACGTGTGGGCGAGCCAGCCGGTGGCGGTGTGCGTGAGGGACCGCTTTGTGCTTCTGCAAGTCGACGCTGACGGCACTCATGCAGCGGAGGAGGCCAGGAAGGTCTGCTGCTACTACGGGCTCCCGCTCGACAGGCTTCCCGCCGTGGTCCTCGTCGACCCGGTGACCGGCCAGGCCGTGTGGCCAAGCTGTACGGCGCTTCCGCCACCGACCCAACGAGTTCCTGAGGGCCATGAGACCACATGTCGACACGAAGCCTACCGTGCCTGCTGCCACGGCAAAGAAGCCCACCAATGCGCCGGCTGCGGCGCCGCCATTCGATCAAGAATCGACAGCTACTGCTCGGATGAGCTCTCTATCAATAAGACAAGAATATGCACCACCGCGAGTCGGAAAACAGGGCAAGCTCGTCGAAGATGCTGTTAGTACTGCTGTTGCTGCTGCTCCGACGAGCTCTGAACAAACGGCAACAAGACATGAACCGCCGATTGAAAAACCTGATACGGCTGTTGTGGCGGTGGCAGTACACACGGTTGAGCCGGCGCCGGCGCCACGAGCGGCGGTGGACAATGTCTGCAAGCTGAGGGTATGACTGCCGGGCGGCCGCGTGGTCAACAAGGAATTCGGCGGTGCATGCGCGGTGTCGGCTCTCTTCGCGTACTCCCGGTCTGAGGTGGGTCAAGGAGAGGCCACGACGGGGAAGGTGCCGCCTGATGCGCTTGGTGGGCACCGCTCGGGAGGAAATTTGTGACACGAGCGTATCCTTCGAGGACTTGGGCCTCCACTTATCCACTGTCTCTGTTCTTTTTGGCTAACTTTTGTTGCGCGTGGAGATGTGTAATTATTGATACTGTCAACACGAGAAAGCCTGACGAAATCTCGTTACTAGTTCCTCCCTGGATGATGAAAACCACAATATGTTTTGTTTTACAATTCATATTATCTCTTACTGTCTACAAGCTTTATTTCTTTATATATTTTTTAACAGAGATCGTTTCTGCATTATGGTCCTGCAATGTCGCATGCGTGGATCCAATCACGAAAACCACCAAGGATTGAGCATGTCATCACAGATGCAAGTTGATTACAGTATGATATTTGTTTTCTGCACTATTTCTTCCGCTTGCAACCAACGACAATTTTAGTTTTAACTATATGATATGATGTTTTTAGTGGACAGTAATTATTAGAATGGGCTTGGCTCCATTGTCTGGTGCAGTCATGTTTATTGCACGCTGTAACATCCCGCTTCCTCGAGGTCGGGTATGTTTACATTAGATAATTTCTAGAACATAGATTGACCTTACGTACAAACATAAGTTTTCTCTGCGTATATTTATCCTCACTCATCCGTACCCGAATATAACTTTCCAGTCGGTAACCTATCACTCGAGATGAAGCACGTTTAACCTTAGAATTCTTTAGCGTTGGGCTATCGAAAAAGAAGTTGCAATTTATTAAAATGAGTATACTATTGTTAACGGTTATTAAGTAGCAAAAATACCATCGACATATCTCTAAAAATGAATAAGGACATGCATTTCATATATGCATGTTATTTTAAAAATAATATAGTTCCACGTGTACTTGAAAAGTTTGTGCATGCAGCCATTTTATCACAGAAATGAGGCATAATTCGGCCCATGGCACAGAAACACAACTTCGGCCAACCACAAGACACCACGTAGGCAGCACACGGATCATGGACTTACCAGACATGTCAAAACACCGCAAAAATTATCAGACACCCCATACATATGCTTAGGGCCCACTAGGTAGCCACCACGCTAAAGTGGGACCTAAGTAGGGCCCACAGGAGATCGGCCAATCTTGGGTGGCCCCACCTTTGACGTGAATGAGTGCCGGGAAATGGTCCAGACAAGAAGAGGAAGGAGAGTCACTCACTTCAACTCACCCATCTCCTCAATCAAAAACACATAAGAAAGAGTTTTTACCTGCAATACACTCTCATTTTAGTATTAATAGAGTTAGAGTCTAATCCAAGAGCTCTTCTAACTCTCTAGTAGTGTCTCCATAGCAATAGGTATGGGTCTAGTAGTAGTCTCTCTTATTTGTTTTAAGACTTTGTGTTATTCCATTTTAATATATTTCTATATAAGTAAGGCTTAGTATAGTTGATCATTGCTTTAGCATTGGTTCATTATGATCTTTAGAGTATGCTCTAGTCAAAGGACTGAGATCTGCCGGGCAGCTTAGAGTAATATTTAGGAATGTAAGCGTGATGCTTAGATTATTAGATATCCTTAGATATCATGCGACCCACGGAGCTAGGAGTAGGCGGATTGAAGTGACAGCCTTATCCGTCTGTCGACGTTCGTTACTGTCGACTAGTAAATTTATCGTGGGGAGTGTGTTTTAAGGCTTCGATGGTTCGCGAGAGGACACAAGGACTTATACTGGTTCGGGCAACGTTGCCCTACGTCCAGTCTTCGTGCTGCTTGTATTACTCGCGACAGAGATTACAATGGGGGGTTACAAGCGGAGGAGAAAGCGAGGGCGCTCCCTGCCTCTAAGGGCGTGCGTGTGTGTGGTTTTCTGTGCTTGTGCGCGGAGAACTTCGTCGGTCTCTTTTACTTGTTCTCCTTCTTTGATCTCCCTCCCCTTTTATATGGTAGCGTGAGGAGGACCGGTTCCGTGAGTTTGACAGCAGCCGTACTCCGGTTAGGCCGAGCTGTAATGGCGATGCCTTCAGTGCGGTCGCGCCGTTCCTGTTCGACGGAGTGGCATTGTGCTGTCGTTCGGCGGGGTTCCATCCGTATGGAGGAGACGTCACTGTAGGAGCCGGCTTGATGACGCCGTGGTGATGGCCGTCGCTCCGGGGCGTCCTATTGCACAGGACGGTGAGTCTCTGACAGGGGGCTGTTGGAGTGACGCCCATCCCGTGAACGGTGCACGTCGTGCGCATTTACTCTTCCGTTTACGGGAGCGGTCATCGCCACTGTCCGATCGGGAGTTGGAGCTTGGAGTATTAATGGCTCAACTGTCCACGGACACCCGTCTCGTCCGGGGTGGTTGGATCGCCCAATCTCATCCGACCTCGGAGGTCGGGCGAGACAGAACTCTCGTTCGACCTCTCGAGGTCGGGGTTGAGCTGGGCGGAACCCTCGTCCAACCCCTCGAGGTCGGGGTCGGGCGAGGCGGAACTCTTGTCCGACCTCAGGGGTCGGCACTGCCCGTCCGAGTCCCGAACGTCGGGGTCGGGCGAGACGGAGTGACCTCCCTCGTCCTCGGGCCTGGGTCTATCAAAGCGGAGATGGTTTGGCTATACTGCGCGGCTTAGCCTTCCGGGCTAATACGATTAATTAGCCCAGGTACCAAATCTCCACACCGTCCTTTGTAATCCTAAAGCCTGGTCGTAAGGTTAAAGGTTTATAATTGCCGGAGTCTTTTTCCTTGGATTAGGAGTAAATCGGTCTCCGATATGTCTCAGCCATGATCTCTTCCTAGCATAAGACATGTATATACACTAATATATATGTACAAATATAGAAATATAATGAGTGCCTAGTTTAGCTTTAGATTAGTTCTACTCCACTAATATAATTGATTGTAGGTTCTCTTCTTTGTGTCATACTACTTATATATTTTATATGCCTACCCCTGCATGAGTATGTGATACTTTAGTATGCATAGCTTAGTGTCATATTTCATATGCACCATCTTCTTAAGCATGTTCCCTGTGGAAATAAATACGATACCCTAGGAGGTACTCCAAGGTGAAACATTACAGCGGTATTCAGTGCGCTTGCAGTCTTTTCTATAAACGTTAGAATACCAATGTAATTATTTCTGGCGTCGTTGCTAGAAACTGTCCCTTAGGCAAAATTTAATAATGTCGTAAGAAATACCAACAAGCATTTCTGGCGTCGTTGCCGGGACGTGATGTTTAATTAACAAGGATTACAATATGGCTTTATGTGCACTATGATATTCATACTTAGTGTCTTTTCTCAATCAGGCTTACCATTGTCCGTTTTCTCTTTATGTGAAAATATGGTAGTGTATGACTGGTTTCGACTTGCCTGAAAACTTCATCAAAGATCTCGAGGCATTTCTTCGTAGAGCTCGCTCTCGCTTGACACCGCATCAGACTCCATCCTTTGCAAGTCCATCAACCAACCAAGCACCATCAGCTAAGGAAACCATGACCCAGAAGACATTTCGTGACTACTTTGCTCCCTCTGCTATCCACGTGCCCGTTGGGCTGAGGTTAACACTAGGGATGAAAGTTTTTAGCTCAAGACGGGTCTTATTACCATGATGCAGATCAGCCCATTCTGTGAGAAGGCCGATGAGGACGCTAATGCTCACTTACAGCAGTTCCTTGAGATCTGTAGCACCTTCAGAATTAGAGGAGTTAGGCCTGAAGCTGTCAAGCTTCGACTGTTTCTATTTGCCCTCCTTGGGAAAGCGAAATAGTGGTTCTACGCCAACAGAAGTGTTGTGGACATTTGGGAGAAGTGCTCCAATGCGCTCCTCGCCAAGTTTTATCCGATGGGCAAAACAACGCTCTTTTCATGGTAGAATTTCAAGCTTTCAGCAGGCATCGGATGAGTCCATCTCTAAGGCGTGGAATCGCTTCCAAGAGTACCTCTTGGCTTGCCCTCACCACGGCATGGATGAGTGGCTTCTCATCCAGAACTTCTACAACGGGCTGTCCCTAGCAGCTCGTGATCATATTGATGCTGCTGTGGGAGGTGCCTTCTACTCACTCACCATCACAGATGCGACAGCCTTGATTGAGAATATGGTGGCCAACTAGAGTAGGAGCGATGATCGACTCCAACCGAAGAAGCGGGACATGCATACCGTTAAGGAAATGGACATGCTCGCCGCTAAGCTGGATTTCCTTATGAAGCGTCTTGAAGACAAGCCGGAGTTCCACGGCACGCTACAGGCGCTTAATTCTTGCATGACTTGTGAAGTCTGTGGAAATACAGGACATTCGAGGAATAGCTGCCCCGAGACCCAGGAGGACGTGTGCTGGATGAACAACAACAACGGTTGACTAGGAAAAAGAACAAAAAGGATTATTGTGTGTCCCGTGACTGAGATAAAATTTGATAAAATCTATAAGAGAGTAAATTTGTGATGAGATTCTAGATTTTGGATAGTTCAAATTTGACCTTTTTGTTTGCATTACAACTCACGGAATTATAATCCCAAAGAAACAAACAGGACATAACAAACTTTACTGGTTTAGATGGCTGACCGATAGAGATAGGGCAAGATATTAGTAAATCTCAAAATTTTAGATTTAGCTAGTAAATGAAAACAAACTAAAAAAAGCACACTACACTAATTGAACAGGCTCTCAAAAAATGGCTAGTGAAGTAATTTTTTGAGTTGTTTTCTCGCTAGTAGTAGCCATAATTAACTTAAACACATTTTTTAGCTAATCTCTTCGAGTTGCTCAGATGGTGCGGATAGAATTCTTCATATTCAGCAAAAATTCTCTAGCTTATACATGTTTTAAAAATATATTTTGGAAGGTATAAATCATTTTCAGTTTGTGACATGTAAAAGATTTTATAGCTCATTGGAGTCTATTGAGCATTTTTTTTCTTTGACTGCTATTTTGCAAAATTTATTTGGAATACCATCATGTAAGTCACTTTAGGAATTCAACCTCCTATTAGCATGTCAAATTTGTTTGGTGTTTGGCTGAACAGCGTTCACTCTAAGCTTAGGAACCAAATTTTAATAGCTATTTGTTGGGCTATATGGTTGAATAGAAATAATGTGATATTTAATAAAGCTAAGACTAATACTTATTTGCAGGTTATATTCAAAGTGACATATTAGATCGGACAGTGGTTACTTCTTCATAAAGAGAAGGAGACACAGGGCATCAAGAATGGTTGTCGCCTGCTGAAAACTATGAGCATGGAGGTCTTCGCAAAGTTCGATGGAAGTTCCAGAATAGAATTAAGGATTAGTCTTTGATTTGCTCCTTGTTTTGTTTGTATCATTTGAATGTTTACCTTATTTAGTTTGTGTTTCTCTCTATGAGAGAATTTGGGTCTAAATGTCAGGATTGGTGGCTTGTTTAAACTGCCTATTATTTTGATAGTAGAGATTAGGATTTTCATTTCATTATATAAAAAAAATGCACGCATTGGGCTGCGATTTATTTTCAGGAAGAGGATGTGTAACGGCCTTTGAACTGGGTATATACTTCGTTCCATTGGAAATATAATAAATCCCGTCAACGTTAATTCGAAGCTGCATGCTGAACCATATTACTCAAAAATATTTAAGAAGTATCATATGTTATTTTATGATTCTTAGTTCTTAATTTTAGATATTTAAACTATTTTTTTAATAATACGAATGATCAAAGTCAATGGTGACAATAATTTAAAAACAGAGGAAGTATTGCATAAAGGGGTTAGATGGCACCCATTGATGGATGTCATACATGATGGATGTCATACATGGTTGACTATTTGAGAATGCTCAGTGACATAATTTTATATTTATCATATACCGTTGCTTAAAATTAATAATTAAAAGGGTGTGATATAAGGATGAGTGTGAATTTTATACTGTGTTAAGTAGCTACCTACCCTCCATTATTTTTCATATACAACCTTCCGGTGGGTACCTATAAAGTCAGGTACATGGAGAAGGGCGGTAGAGTCGTAGGAGGTGGTGGCGTAGGAGGAGTGGGGCAGCGTAGGGGGTGTAGTAAAAAGAACATATCATAACAGCGTGGTGGGTGAAGGAGGAGGAGCATGGCGGTGGAAGAGGACATTGGAATAGCGACGGATATAAAAAATAATAAATAGATATATAAAAAAATGTAGGTATATAAAGAATAATAGCGGGATATATGGAAAATAACAAGGAATGAGTAGCGACCTAGTGGAGTAGCCGGTTATTTCCTTAGTCCACATTAGTTAGATGGGATGCCTGACCTTTCTATGAGTGAATATAAACTGACTAATTGATGCACGCTGACTAATCATTCTCTCTACCAATTGATGCTTAAAGTTGTTAAAGGGGACCATCCATTATTATATCTCCAATACAAAATTTTACGCCGCTGCATACATGGTCAGCTAAAGCCCCTACAAAATGTGTTTCGTATCAAACCGAATTTCAAATAAAGGCAACGTTCCCGTTACTTTGAAGCTGCTAGAGTGGAAGTCGTTCATACTTGTTCACGAACCGGTTATGACAGAGTACATACACCCTGCGCCTGATCGATCTGGGTGAAAATTAAAGACACGGAGGGGGAGGGCCATTAAATAGTACAAAATCACACAGCGCGTTCCGTCTCCCTATATAAGCGAGATCCAGCTATGTCTCTTATCACACACACCACAACAGCTAGAAACATATCTGGTCCAGAAATGGCGAACAAATCATCGCTTGCGCAACTGCTGCTAATAGCAGTAGCCATTGCACAGAGTGTTGGGTCGTCACACTCAGGCGGCATTGCTGTATACTAGGGTCAGAATGGTGGCGAGGGCACCCTGGCTGAGACATGCGCCACTGGCAACTACAAGTTTGTCAACCTAGCCTTCCTCACCACCTTCGGAAATGGCCAGACTCCGGAGCTCAACCTCGCAGGCCACTGTGATCCAACCAGCGATGGGTGCGTGAGCCAGAGCGCCGACATCAAGTCGTGCCAGAGCCGTGGCGTCAAGGTCATGCTCTCCATCGGCGGCGCGTCGGGCAGCTACTACCTTTCCTCATCGGAGGACGCCAAGAACGTCGCGACCTACCTGTGGAACAACTTCCTGGGCGGTCAGTCGTCTTCCCGCCCCTTGGGTGATGCCGTCCTCGATGGCATTGACTTCGACATCGAAGGCGGCACCAACCAGCACTGGGATGATCTTGCAAGGTACCTGAAAGGCTACAGCAACTCCGGCAGGAGGGTGTACCTAACCGCAGCGCCTCAGTGCCCTTACCCTGATGCCTGGGTCGGAGGCGCCCTCAACACTGGCCTGTTCGACTACGTCTGGGTGCAGTTCTACAACAATCCTCCATGCCAGTATAGTTCTGGCACTTCTAATCTGGCCGATGCCTGGAAGCAGTGGTTGACGATTCCGGCGAAGCAGGTCTTCCTCGGCCTCCCAGCTTCACCTCAGGCGGCTGGGAGCGGGTTTATCCCAGCTGAAGATCTGAAGTCTCAGGTGCTTCCGTCCATCAAGAACTCTGGGAAGTATGGAGGGATAATGCTGTGGTCCAGGTACTACGATGGCCAAGATGACTACAGCTCTTCGGTAAAGAGAGATGTTTGAACGGGTCGCCTCAGAATATCCGTATAGCAACTTGTGTTTTTTTTTTCGAGCATTCCACACTACGCTTTGTCAGATCAGTTTGCGTGTTGGGTAGCAGTTTATACAATAAATAATTGAGGATTGGACTGGACATACACTTTCGTGCCCCATGGTTACTCTTCATTGTTCAAATAGGATATCGAATGATGGCTTTCTATGGGTCCTGCATATTTGATCTTAACTGAAATCAATTGGCTTTTCAAGCTATATCATATATGATACAAAAAAAAAACACGATGAAGTTCAGTATATTTAATATTGAAAGATCAAATGGTCTTGTCTAGATACTCCTTCAGTTTTTTAAATATAGTCATAGTTGACTTTGACTAATTACTTTGATCATTTATTTTATTCAAAAAATTTGTTCAAATTTTACGCGATGGTTGTTGACATCATAAAATATTTTAGAAAAATACTTCACAAAATTTTTATAATCATTTTAGTAGAGAAGGACATTCAATAGTAAAATAATCATTGGGATACAAATTTATATGAAAATAGTGTTGAAAATTTTAGTTATATTTTTTAAACGTACATCATGATGTCCACTACAACTTTATAAAATTGTAAATTAAATTCAACTTGTGTACGAAGAAACAAAAAGAAGAAATTATAGTAGGGGGTAAATTAAACTAAATGACAAGTTTGGAGTAAACTGAATGAAAAAATAGTTTAGGGGTTATCTAGACTTTGCTTATACTTGATGGGAGTAAATTGAACTTTTTTCTTTTTTTATAATGTTTATAACACTTTATGCTACACTAATGATTAAAAAAAAGAAAATGTGCAGAATTCAAAACCTGTAGGGGAATCCATTATCCAGCGCAGAAAGACATACTTACACATTCTGCGTTCATTTCCCAGAGTTAATATTACTGGACACAGAGCTGACACTGATAGAACTGACAAGCAATGCAAGTTGGACACTACTTCTAGTTTGTCCTGAGTATATATATTCTACAGAAACCAATGGGCCACACAGTCAAATATAATGTTCTCCTAAGAACTGCCAGCAACCCTCTACAGAATGATCTAATGAGTTGAGGTGTTATGGCTTCGAACCAGTTGCAAGGTCAAATCCAGGTGGAATAAATACAACGTCATCCCATTTTGTGGAGGAGCTATCCTGCAATTTCCACTATTTTAGTACTACAGTGGAAAGCAAACATAATATAGATGAAATGACCTACGGACAACTGAGTTACCAATGTGTGGTACACGATGGTCACAGGATACATAATCCTTTTGGGATGAAGTGTGAGGGGAACAGGTAAAAATTACAAAAATTTCAAGCAAAAAACATGAGGCTACTTGAGGGTAATAGTAGAGAATTTAGCAGTGAACAGGTAATACTGAATAATATATGTGCTCAGGCGTACCTTCATGGATTTGATTATATCCTCCAAAGAAGAAACCTAAAAACATGAGTGAGTCATACATTATGTTAATTTTGCAACTCTGGAGTGCACAAAGCAAAGAAATGATTTGGTACCTGAGTGTCACCAGCCCAAACAGCAGGGTTGGGTTTTTGTTGATCACGAGCAGTCCGGTGCAGAGAGTTATCCAGGTCCTCCTACACATTTGTAATATAAGAGATCCAAACTACAAACAGAATTATACCAATTCATGAAAGTAAAATAGAATTGATCTCCCAAACCTTTCTGAAGAAAGCTGGACGATATCTCTTGTTATCACTCATCAGGACCAAGCTTCTTGACTACAAAGTAGGTTGCATGTCAGGAAGTTAACATAGGAAAGGAGACTATTATATTAAAGAACGACATTACTCCGTAACAATGAACCAAGCAGCAGGTGCACAATTGTCGGATGCTGAGACAGTAGTGGACGTGCTAGGTGCTGGTTGTTGTGATGCTTATCAGCCGATTGTAGAAAGGAAAAGAGGCCAGTGGGAATGGCTTTCGCGCAAATACCAGTGGTGGGACACATGTATAGACAGAAAACTATCATCAAGGAAGCCAAGATATAGAAAAATCCTTGTATTTGAAATAAGGAAAACTATCCTTATACATTGATTTGTGTGATGAATTGAACAGTGACATCAAAATTAGGTTTCATAGAGTATATAACAAAATACTGATGTCTCTTTTACCTTTTAAGTTACTATTGCATCTTTTAATCAAGGGTTACATTTTCACTTCCAAACTTCATATTGCCACATACTAGTTATAGACTGTATATAAGCTAACTAAAAGTTTGCTTTATCCAAATTTTGATGTCAAATCCGTTTCTCTTGTCTACCTAGTATCATGCAAACCTATTACAGATTTATGAGCGTTTTTATACCTGAAAAACGGGAACCCCTGGAAATCCTTGTCTAGCAGACAACCCTTCATCTTCCATCAACTGCAAAGGTAAATTCATCCATCTGACTGGTTATAAGGGTGCTCAACAAGTTGAATGCGACACACGAGTAAATTAGTAAGAGATGACACATAAACGAATCTCGATTTCACAAACTATGATAGACATTTCGCTCCAGCTCAACAAATTTGTAACAACAAAATCAGCAAGCTATGCACAAGTCCTGTTGCAGTTGCACAAAAAGCAAAACATGGTGGCACAGCAAGTTAAAATTTATTTCATTCATTCAGTTTTTTTTTTTAACTTAATTTATTCGCATATTTGTTGACTGACCTTTAAATTGGCCAACCCAGTAAAGCATCTGAATTGATAAGCATCCATATTATAGTGTATCAACACTGTATAGAAATTGAAGGACCTGTATGATCATATACTGAACCCATATTGCCTACTACTCCAATTTTATATTCCTCATGTTCTTCAGACAAGTATTTTTAGTTCTTTGCTAGGCTATTTTGGTTATCCTAAATGTCAGGAATAAAAAAATGGATGAATATTTATTAAGTTCTAGAAAAAAGTGCTTTCTAAATTACAATATATGTAAAGCAAAGAAGACTCCACTGCACAAAATAGGAGATCCTCGTTAGTCAATTAGTTTCATCATTATGTATTAAATAACTGGGTTTGATTAGGAAATATGAAAGAAAAAACAGGTGTTTTCCTCTCCTAGTCACATGCAGATCCATTTGTTAAGAAATATTGTCACCTTGATTGCATTAGCCACCTGTGATGAATCAGGGAGGAACCGAAATGCCACACCATCAGACTTCAGTTGGATAACCTGAATGCAGAACATGGAATAGATATAATCAAGTTACATCAAAAGAAAACATGCATAATTCAGTATTGGGAACCAAAAGACACATTGAATGACCGACAGATTCACTTCCTAAATTGTTATTGAGTTGCGTTAGAGTCAAGTTATAGATTTGCTTTGATGCTTATAAGTTAAGAGTTTTGGTAGTCTATATGTAATAGGGGTAGGTTCAATTATTTCATATTGTGTACAGCAATAGCTATAAATACAAGGTGCATCAAGGTTGATTAGCCAAGAGAAAAGAACATTTCCTTATGTTATGCCCTTGCCCTATCCCTCTCTTACTATGTAGGCTAGCCACCTGACTCCACCTTACAGTGGCGCAAGGATAGAAGCTGCCTGTCACCGTTGTCTGCCCTCACTTTTCATCATTCGAGCAACCACTTCCAGCCCTACACTCATACTCCCTCTACCAACATCTGAATAGATTATAACACACAACATCTATCATATCAAATGGTTTTCTAATACTAAAAAGGGAAAGTTAAATGTTTATACTAGGATTGGAGACATTTTCTTTTTCAGCAAAAACATATGTGGGGCACCAATCCTTGTTAATTTAAGATTATAGAAGCATCATATTAGGCGTAAAAGATGTGAGTTCAGAGAGTTTTACAGCCTAGGTAGCATATCATTAGCATCTCTTGCACCAATTTTATTGATGCTCCATGTTAACAGCAAAAGTTCAAACATTTCAGCATTTCAATAAGGGCCCATTTGGATGTTAGAATTGAATTCATTATAATTTAGGCACATATTTGAGCTAGCTATATGTTTGGAGTGGAATGGAATAGAGTTGGAGAGTGCAAATTAGCATGGTGATTTAGAGAATCTATTTCTCACATCTCACCCTATGAATTTGAGATTGCCTTAAAAGTGAACTTTGGAAAGTGGTGGAACGTTGAATTATAAGACAAATAGGCTAGTTTATTATAGAGATTTCAATTCCACCAAAACGAAGGGAGCCAATCGGGCCCTAAGTGTAATCTGGGTCAGATGCACAGCACAACAATTCAATTACTAAACCTTGCAGAATCTAATAATTGAAAGCCTTTAAAATACACGTGACCCCAGTTTACAGGTAAAGAAGTGAAGTAGAATCCATTTATCAACTCCTGCTGGGTACATAATAAAGCAAAGAAGATCAATTTATTGATACTTTTAACGGACAAAAATGCTACCTTCAGCTGTTATATAACACATCCCAGAGCATTCCACCGAGCGAATCTCTAGCACTGATGGTCACAGACATTATTATGAAAGCATGCTAACATGGAACCAATTGCAAACCACATCTCAATATGTGTGCCAGAGTAAATTAACAACACCATCCCTTTCAGGAATTTCATCGAGCAGTTTCTACCGCACAGTTATACATGGCTTACTCAGGTAAGACTTGAAGAATTCCACCGCACCTCAAAAAACTGGATGACTGGAAACGAACAAGAACTAGAGCGAGCGCTGCCAGAACAAGGAAAAAAAAAAGGGAAAAGACATTCCGAATCACAGCAAGAATGCACCGAACCTTGTTGAGCGCGACTGGAACGACGCTTGAGCCAGCACGCATGTCGCCCTCCATCTGCGCGAGGAGCGCGTCTGCATCCTTCTTCCGGAAGCAGAGCAGACCGAGCGCGGGAGGAGGCCTCGAAGCCTCGGCCCCTTCCGTTCCCGCGCCGGTGGACGACACGAGAACGAACTCTTGGGCGGCGTTGGCGAGCGCGTACACGGGCACTCCGGCAAGCCGCTCCTCGATCTCAGAGACTGGAAGGGCCGTGGTGGTGGAGGCCGGGGCCCGTGCCTGGGCTGAGGTCGGCTGAGGGATACGGGCCCAGGGCGGCGACGGAGGGAGAGTACTGTGGAAGTTGGAGAGGAGGGAGGTAAGGTGTGCTTGGATGGGGCCGAAGGGGTTGGGGATGTGGGGGCGAGGGCTAGGGTTCTGCTGACTTGGGTCGGAGGAGCTGCCGGCGGTGGTGATGGTGTGGTTCGTGAGCCATGGGAACTGGAAAGGCATAGTCGCTAGCACGGGAACAAGACGAATTGTTTCGCAGAGGTTTACGCCCGGGTTTTCCTTTGTGGGTTGTTTGCCCTTGCCCCCAATTTAATCTAAAAAATGTTAAAAACAAAAAAATGAATTCGCGCTGGCTCTGGGCTGAATCCTTGATGGCAGGGAAATGACCAAATGAAAAAGGAAC
The DNA here is from genome assembly GCA_001182835.1 of Oropetium thomaeum. Classification (NCBI taxonomy): domain Eukaryota; kingdom Viridiplantae; phylum Streptophyta; class Magnoliopsida; order Poales; family Poaceae; genus Oropetium; species Oropetium thomaeum. Next base: position 282,092 of record LFJQ01000034.1, read on the forward strand.
AACCTCAACGGACGGACGGATGGATAGTGGCCAGACAACAAATATTTGGGCCACGAATTGGTTGCCGACTGCCAAGGGAGGGCCTTCTAAAACCGCACCCAGGTGATAGCTACCAGGTACTCCTTCCGTTTTTTTTTTAATGCGTCATTGATTTTGATTAATAATTTTAACCATTTATTTTATTAAAAATATAAAATATAAAATATTTGTTTAGATTTAATTTATTATTAAAGGTTTTTAAATTCTAATTTTTTATTTATATATTTAAACTATTTTTTTAAATAAAATGAGTGGTTAAATCAAAGTCAACAACGATAAAAAAAAATGGAGAAAGTATTTTTTAACGTACTTCTCTTAAACAATGGATTCAATTTCATATTCGTTTGAATTATGATGTTTCTATGAATTACTTATACAAATGAGCTCCACTGTATATATATTTTTTAATATTTTAAAATTCAATAATTTAAACATAGTATTACCACATCATTCAAAAATTGCTTCAACATTTTGAATATATTGTTTTAATTTTTATAAAACAACGATGACTTCATTTAAAAGTAATACTGCCTCTTTTTTTAAATTGTTGTTGCCGCGACTTTAACTGTCAGCTTTGATCATTCGTCTTATTAAAATAAAATGAAAAATATCAAATATTTTATTATGATTCGATTTATCACTAAAGGTTCTTCAGACATAACTTTTAATTTTATATATTTGAACAAATTTTTTGAACAAGACGAATGGTTAAAGTTGACGGTCAAAGTCAACAGCGACAACTATTTAAAAAAGAGGAAATATACATATATTTTTAAAAATTTAAATTTACTTTTAATGGTTCAAATTTTATTTATACTGTTCAACATTCATAATAAACTATCAAAACATTTATTTTGAGTTGTTTGAGAATCGGCGATAAATTGTTTCAACAATACTTTCAATATCTATGATAATTTTGTTTTAACAATCATTCAACATTTTCAGTAAATCGTTTCAACCTTTTTAATATACCGTTTCAACTTACAATAGAAAAGGCCCATAGCCTAATGGACTGAATGCTTATAGTTAACCGACACTCGAATGCTATATAGTAAGTCCTCTAATAACATGTCTCATTTTACTACGTAGTTTGCGAGCTCTTTCTGTGTGCCTTTCAGTCAATTTTTCTCTCTCCAGCCCACGTGCGCCCCCATCCTAGTGGACCAAGTGTTTAGTATTTGTTTCTTGCTGGTATGGTCCTTTTGAACCCATTAATAGAGAAGCAATGTGCGTCAAATTTAGAACAAAAGTCTGCTTATGCCCATGTGGTTTCTAAGCACCATATTTTGTGTTTATTTATTTTATTGTTTTTGAGCTTTTTTTAATTCTTATAAGCCAAGATGATCTTACCATATACTCCCTTCGTTGTTTTTTGTGTGTCGCCGTTGACTTTTTTATTGACCATTCATCTTATTAAAAAATATGAGAAATATCAAATATTTTGTTAGGATTTGATTTATTACTAAAGGTTTTTTAATCCTAATTTGAACTAGTTTTTTTTAATAAGATGAATGGTCAAAGTTTTTTATCAAAGTCAACGGTAACACACAAAAAAGAACGGAGGGAGTAGTTGTTATATCATGTTTCCTACAGTCGAATCGCTATCTTTTGTATGATGTATACTCTCTCCGTTCCAATTTACTTGTTCATCTAAAATTTTATAAATTTTTTCTGTTCATCTCGTTTTTTGATATATCTTTTCTCTTTCCAATGCACTTATATTTTTATCTTTACTTCTTGTTTTCCGTGCACCAACCTCATTCTCTTTTTCTTAATCTTCATGTCCAAGTTAGATCGACAAGTAAATTAAGATGGATCAGGGGGTAATAATCAAATTATAGTTAATGTCATTGAATTATTGCACTATGTTATCAGGTATATAGTGTTGGCTTCCTGAAATTGTTATAACTGAAGGGCACACAAAAAAATATTCCCTCCGTTCTTTTGTACTCATCGCCGTTGACTTTGACCAAAAAATTTGACCGTTCGTCTTATTTACAAAAATTAGTTTAAATGTGTAAAATTAAAAATTAAGATTCAAAAACTCTTAGTATTAAATCGAATCCTATCAAAATATTGATATTTCTCATATTTTTAAATAAGACGAATGATCAAAGTTATTAATCAAAGTCAACGGTGATTAAAAAAACAAAGGGAGTAACTCACAAAATTGACTCGATTCCAAACTCATCGTGTCGCTGGTGCGTGCCTCCATGCCCAAGAATCCCTTGTGTGTGGGGAGCTCTAGGGAAGACCACGACCTTGAATTCACATCGTGTCACAGGTGTGGGCGGTGATAGAAAAAGGTCCATTGTATACTGTTTAGATTAAGACTAAAATATGAGATGTCACTTTAATATTTTATCCACTTTTTTTATCATTCTTTTGAATTTTTTTAGAAATGGGAATATATTTAATATTCCAGCCTCTGACATCGCCAATGCATATAGCTGTTGATTGTTACAGTCAAATCAATCCAGAAATCCATCAAACGCCAAGCCACGCTAAATGAAATAAAAGGTCTACTGAAATTAACATTAAAGACGATTACTGACGCGGACCCGCTCCGGAAAACCTCGTTTCAGTACGGAATCCGGCGTCCTCGAGCCAGGATCCTGTTGGGCAACGCTCGGCGAAGTGAGCGTACACACGATACAACACAGGTAGGAATAAATAGCAATAATTTATAAGGGGAGAGAAATTAATACAACATTAATTCATAAAATTGCAGTTAGGTCTTACATTAATTCAGAGTACGCAAAAGAGTTTTCAAAACATAACAGCGGAAGACTTCATCGGTTACAGACTCCGACACTCATACTTAAGCAAAACATGCACCGTGCCCAGTATCATGTTACTAGCCACTTCAAAGTTCACTGCAGCGACTCGCACAGCTCCCACTGGAGGTTCCCGATCTCGGGGTGAGACTCCTCCCAATGGATGCTACCATCCTGGTCCTGCACGTCGGCGCCTGAAAACCACATATCGCTAACGCGTGAGCTTCTAAGAAGCTCAACAAGGCTTACCATCAACGTGACAGACTACAGCCGACTCCTAGACATGAAGGCTGACTAGGGTGGGTTTACTTGCAAAAGGACTCGCAAGTCTGTACTACTCTTGTCAAATTTTAGCACAGATTAAGTGATTAGAATATAAATCTAGTTAGCACTGAACTAATCAAACATAACAGGAGTAACAATAGCAATAGTAATTATCATAGTATCATCATCATTGTATCTCAACCTATTTACTAAAATGTGACAGAAAGTTTAAGCAGCTCATAGCTGAGAGCGACAGCGATTCGAACCGATTTTTATACCTCTGCAGGGTTAACCTGATCGTACGACACGTGCGTGTCCAAGACTCGCACGTGGCAACCGTTCACACCAGCTTCTGCAACGTCAATTCCCTCCTACGTCTGCCTTAGCAGCGCCGCATCCCACCAGACAACACGTTCCAAACGGTTTCTGTGGAGTTCCCACGCTGCCCACCCCAGATCTCCTCCTAGTCAGACACCGTAGGGCAGGTTCGACGTTGCAATCACTAGGCTATGTAGGTTCACTGGGCCCCTAATACCCAGCATACGACCAGTACATTCAATACTTGCCCAGCTGTGCCACACGATTCAGACCAGACTACGGTCATCCTGGTCCCGGACCAGTCGCCGACCTACTTGTACCCGGTCTGACCCTCAAATCTTTTATCTTTCCTTATTTATTCACAACCATGTGTCATGTCTCATGTATTCAATATCCTACCAATCGCGAGCAGCGTCCACTCTGCTCGACTTCTACCGGCAAATATCTGCTAAGCATAACATACTAAGGGGTATCTATACCAGCTACCGTTAAGGTTTCCTAAGGAAACAATGCAATTATGGTTTCAATCAACTCCTAGCACTTAATGCACAAAAAAGACACACTGAGTTATAAAAGAAAAAACTTTAAACAAGGGTTGTGCACCGGGGGTTGCCTGGTTCTCCGGAGTCGTTGCCGACTTCTTCTGCGGATGTCGAGGTAACTAGATCTACAGCTACTTTGTGAGCTCCAGAATCTACATGATGCATTGTGATTAATATTAGTTTTAATGAAAAGAGTCACAATTCCTTTATTAAGGGTAATCTAGGGTTTCGAATGGCGATGTTTAGAATTAGGGCTAACCCTAATTCCTCGACGCCGTCGATTTTATTAAGTTTTTGATTTCAAAACTGTGGTTCAAAAGAAACTTCTTATTTTCTTTTCAGGAGATGATATTTAGTTGGCATGTTCTCAAAATTAAGATTTTTAACTTTGTTTAAAGTTAATTCGATATTTTCTTTAGGTAACAATTATTTAATAAATTATGACCATTAACCTAGGGTTAAAAATAAAATTTTTAATTATACCTTAAGATTATTTTTAATTTATAGAACTCTCTGAAATATGCATTTTAAACTTTGGTTGAGGCCTAGATAAATTTTCTAGATTTTATAAAAATTCATCAAATTTTCTGTTATTAAATCTTATAAAATCAGAAAGAAATAGTAAAACTTAGAATAAAATTATGAGATTTTATGTAGTCACTCATGAGAACTAAAGCTAAAACTTTGCTTTTGTGTCTAACCTTTTGGATGACTTTTACAATGTATTTTAGAAAATGGTACTTTAACTAGGCAGATTGGAGTATTTTAAAAGGGTTACATGCAACTTTTTGGTGTTAAAATCCCCATAAAATTCCAGAGGGTGTATACTGGCATGATGTATTCGTAGTTCAAATCTTAGCCCTAGCACTATTCTAGAATTCAAATTAAAATTCAAAAACAGACAAGAGTATTCTAATTATTTCTGCAAATTCTTGGATGTTTTCAAAAAAGTGCGTTAAAAGAAAATTAGTCCTTTTCATGAGGTGTCTAACAAATTTTGGTTTGCTATTTTTGAATTTTCCTGTGAATTTCTAGAGTATTTACAAGACAGAGCAAATAATAGAGAAAATCAAATTTTAGCCAAAACAGGGGAGGCTTGCGCTGGTGAGCTCCGGCGACCAAATTCCGGCGATGGGGTGGTCGCCGGCGGTCTAACCTTGACCTTACTCCATCTACGGACCATGGGGAAGCTTGGTAACACGACGAAGGTCGAGTTTGCACGCCGGAGAGGAGGGCTCACCGGAGGAGGCGTCGGTGGCGGCGGCGATGCGGAAATTCCGGCGATGGGAGCTCGAATCCGGAGGGGGGGAAGTGCGGTGAGCTTCACGGGTGAGAGAGGAAGGGATTAGTCAAGGAACATGGGGTGGAGGATGGCTGGAAGGGGAAGTTCACCGTGAGGGGGGGTGTGCTCGGCAATGGCGTGCGGCAGCGCAATGGAGAAGAAGGAAATCCTTGGCGCGGCATTGCGGGAAAAGGAAAGGGGAGGGAAGGAAGGAAATGCGCGCCGATTTAAAGGAGTTGGGGCGGGAAAAATAGGGGAGTAGGGGGTGGCGGCATGGCCGGCCATGCTCCGGTATGGGCCAGCGGCGGCGGTACTGTGGAGGAAACGTGGCGCCCGCGGGAGAAGGAAGAGAGAGAGAGAGAGAGAGAGAGGAGAGGGAGGAGGAGAGGGAGGGCGCCAAATTGATGGAGACGTGCCAAGGAAGCCGGGTGTAGGCCGTGTCGGCCAGGGGCCATGCCCTACCGCTCGCCGCTCGGTGGGGCGGGCGGCGGGGCACTGTAACCCGCCCGGCTGTTTTCACATTTTTTTTATTTATTGTTTTGCTATAAATTCAAACCTTGAATCCTCAATTCAATTGAAGGACATGCTTCCTGAGTTCAAAAATTTCTGAAAATGTTTTTGTACGCTCAATGATTTATTTGGAGCACTTTTCATTTAGGGTTCAAGTCATGATTTGGCTTCTAAAAATTCTTAAATTTCCAAGATTATTATTGTGTGTGTGAATTTTAAAGAGGTCTAAATCTTATCCAAAAATTCTGAATAAATTCTCAAAATTCTATTTTGAAGTGTACTTAATTGTTATGTAAAAATATGGCTAGAGTTTTGTGGAAATTTGGTTAGTCTCGGGTTAGGGTTTGAATTTATCTCCTGTTAACATGATTTCGACACTGTTAGTTGAATTTTTTCGAACTTTGCTATAGTGTTTTGTTGTGTGCCAAAGTTTTCATAGTGATCCTTTAGAGCATTTCAAACATCATTTCTTTTTATTTCCAATGTTGATTTTGCTTTTACGTGTGAAATTTGCCGATTAGGGTTTTTAGTGTGTCGATTTAATCCTGGTGACACCTGGGGTGTCACAATTACTAAAACGCCAGCCATGATTAGCAAAAATTTCCATCACTAAGGTTTCAAGCACACGGCATCCCCCTTGGATTTGGGGTCTTTCTTCCTTCATTTGCAAGAGCGCCCAGTATCGAATCCAATATGTCCCTCTGTAGGCTACCTGCATAGAAGTAACAGCTTGTGTGTTGTTAAAAACCACATCATTTCTAGTTAACCATATTGCCCAACATAAACTTGCTGCTCCAACCAAATCTTGTACTTTAGATTCTTATCTAACCCTTGTAACCATCCTGTGAGAAGATGATTTACATTTAAAGGTGGAGTTAGGTTAAACGAAACATGTACTATTCTCCATATAAACTTAGCAAGTGGACAGTCAAAAAAGAGATGTTGTATTGATTCATTTAAGTTATAAAAACAACACTTTGTACTTCCTTTCCACCGTCGCTTTACTAAATTATCTTTGGTCAGAACTATACCTTTCAATAGATACCACATGAAAATTTTAATCTTAAGGGGCAATTTCAATTTCCAGATAACATGTTTGTGAGATACAACATTAGGCGCCACTAACGCTCCATACATAGAGCGGACCGTGAATTACCGTGTTGTGTAAAAGACCAAATAAATGTATCCTTCTGATTTGTTAGTTGTATATGCATAACCATAGCTACTAATTGTTGCCAGGCTATTAAATTATTTCCAACTAGAGATCCTCTAAAGGAAACATTTAAAGGATTGGATCTTAACACAGTTGCCACTGTTGCACTTTTCTTTCTTGCTATATTGTACAGACGGGAAAACGGTCTTGAAGGATGCATTCCCTAGCCAGTTGTCCTCCCAGAATCTAATTTGAGTACCATTACCTAAGTCTAAATGACCCATCTTCAAAAAGTCTTGTTTTATCTTCATAAGACCAGACCAAAAATGAGAATCTCCGAGCATATATTCCACTTGTGTAAGTGTTTTGTTCCTCAAATATTTTTCTCTAAGGAGTGTTTGCCAAATCCCATCTTCATTAATTAGATTAAATAACCATTTACTGTGAAGACATTTATTCTGCAGAGCAAGATTTATAACTCCTAGTCCCCCTTGGTGTACATAAAACTCCCCATTGTGTCAACCTATATTTCTTTTTGTGTCCATCTCCTTGCCAGAAAAATCTTGATCTATAGTAATCTAGTTTTTTTAAGGACTTCTCTAGGGACTTCAAAAAAAGAAAGCTATACATAGGAAGGCTGCTAAGAACTGAGTTAATGAGCACCAGACGACCACCCACAGAAAGCATTTTTCCTTTCCAGCCACTTAATCTTTTTTGAAATCTTTCTTCAACTTCTTTCCATTCAATATTTCTCAGCTTCCTATGGTGCATGGGAATACCAAGATATCTAAAAGGACAGGACCCCATATCACATCCGAAGATATGTGAGTATTGTTCCCTTAACTCCTTGGCTGCACCATAACAGAAAAGTTCGCTTTTATGAAAATTTATCTTGAGACCAGATAGTTGCTCAAATGCACAAAGCAAGAGCTTCATATTCTTGGCCTCTTCAAGGTCATTATCCATGAATATGATTGTATCATCTGCGTATTGTAAAATAGATAAACCATCATCAAGTAAATGTGGAACAACCCCTCTAAATTGACCATTTTCCTTAGCTCACGCAATAAGAATGGCAAGCATATCTACCACCAGGTTAAAAAGTAGTGGAGATAAAGGGTCGCCTTGTCTCACTCCCTTTTTGGTCTGAAAGTAGTGACCAACTACATCATTAACCTTAATACCCACACTACCTTTAGAAACTACTTGTTGAATCCAGGCACACCATGTATGTGGAAAGCCTTTCATTCGCAACACTTGTTGAAGAAACGACCACTTTACCTTGTCATATGCTTTCTCAAAGTCTAATTTCAGAATGACTCCACTTTTCTTTTTTCTATGGAGCTCATGAATAGTTTCATGTAAAATCACTACTCCCTCCATAATATATCTGCCAGGTAGAAAAGCCGTTTGTGAAGGTTTGATTACCTTATTGGCTACTTCTAACAATCTATTAGTAAGGACTTTAGTGAAGATTTTGAAACTAATATTTAATAAACAAATTGGTCTATATTGTTGAATTTTGATTGCCTCAGCTTTTTTTGGTAACAAGGTGATCACCCCGAAATTAAGGCTGTGAAGCGGCAAATTACCTTTGTGGAACTCATTAAAAAGCTCCATAAGGTCAGATTTAATTATATCCCAAAAGTTTTGGTAAAAGTCAATAGGGAATCCATCTGGACCAGGAGCCTTATTATGTTCCATCTGAAATATCGCTTCTCTAACCTCTTCTTCCGTGAAAATGTCCGAAAGCATAACATTTTCTAAATCCGAAACTTGTGGAATGTTCTCCTTTTGATTTTCATCTAAACTAAAGAAATTTTCCTCAGGAGTACCAAACAAAGTTTTGTAATAATCAGTGATAAATTTTCTAAGTTTTCCTGTCCTACTACGGTTCCCTCCTCTTGTTCTAATTGATTAACCCTTGTTTTACGATGTCTTCCGTTAGCTAAGAGCTGGAAATACTTCGTATTATCATCCCCTTTTAGTAACATTGTTGCTTTAGACCGTTGTAACTAGTACAATTCTTCGTCTCTAAGCAATCTTGTTAACTCGGTTGTAAGAGAATGTTTGTATTCTAACTCTTGTGTTGATAACAAAACAAACTCTGCTTTCTTATCAAGATCATTCAGCCTACTTAAGAGAAAAGTTTTCCTTTTTCTATTTTCTCCTACTAAATTTTTAGCCCAACCCCGCAAAAAGCGACGAAGTGCTCTAATTTTATTCTGCCACTTCTGCATTGGAGACCACCCTCTATTTTCTTTCTGCCACACCTGAGCTATCAGATCATGGAATCCTTCCCTAAGGAGCCAACTCAGTTCGAATTTGAATGGTTGCTTGTTGCCTCTATGTGAAGCTATTCCAGTATCTAGTAATAGTGGTGTATGATCAGAAATGTCTCTTGAAAGTGCTTCTACCGTAGAAAGTGGGAACTTTTGCTCCCATTCGGTGCTTACTAGAATTCTATCAAGTTTCTGAAAAGTAGGGACTGCAGCCGAGTTTGCCCATGTAAATTTCGACCTAATAATTCTAGTTCTCTAAGGTTCAACGATTTATACATGCATTGAAAAGAAGCAGCCATCTATTATCAAATCTATCATTGCTCTTTTCAGCGGAGTTTCTAATTAAATTAAAATCACCACCTACAATTATAGGAAGAGTTTCTTTACTTGTTGCATTTACAAATTCGGCAAGGAAGCGATCTTTATGTTCAGGTTGAGCTGCACCGTAAACAGCCATTTGAACCCATCGAAAGCGATCACCTTTGTTTCTTAAATGAAACTTTACAAAGATTCCCCAACCTCATGTTGTTCAACAGTAAAAGAATCTAAATTAACTCCTAAGAGAATACCCCCAGAACGCCTTTTTGGGGGAATCCAGTGCCAAAAAAACTCTCTCCCACCACAGAATTTATTAAGATCCTCGAGTGAGAATTTTGTTCTGTGTGTTTCAAGCAAGGCAATAAAATCTAGATCTTTCTCTACTGATAAATCATGTAAAAAGGAAAATTTAGTCAAGTCTCGTAGACCTCTGCTATTCCAAAAAACTCCTTTCATTGAACAATGATTTGTTTTTTGGCTGCAGGTCCTCGACGAGAGGTCTTATTCTTCTCCTTTTTCCTATTTTTTTTGTTTATGTATGACAGACAATAAACTAACATCAACAGTGTCATCATCCATCACTTCCTCCGTTAAGTCACCACATAAGTGACCAAGAGCAAGATGGTCAATTTCACCATCAGATTCCACACATTCTAGGTGGTTATCCTTATCAGGTTTACTTGAGTAAGATTTAAGTCTATCCTTTTCTATTTTCCTAATAAGCGAAACAGATGACTGAACACAATTTAAATCTCTACCTATAGAGATACGTATGTGTTTTACGTTATCTGTAATTTGCTCATCTGAAAAAGTTAGAATAGAATTAACAAACTCGTTACCTGTAGTATCTTCGAGATTTCTTTTTGCCACCAATCTGGCCGCCCTTTCCAGTGAGTCCTCGTCCACTGAGGATTCCCTCCTCTTGCTGCGCCTAATGGGAGAGTCAGTGTTCAGCAATTTTATGGACTATGTCAACATTTTAGATGTTCCATGTCAATTATTGTTTTCAAAATGTTGAAGAAGTTCGTTAGATTATCAAAAGGCATTTTAAAACACTGATAAATGGGAGTAGTTTATTTTTAATAACACAACTAACGAGCTACCGAATAGCAAGATATAACAAGATGTAACTACCATACTAAATTTTCATTGTTACAATAATTTCTTCAAATACTACAACACTAAATTCTCCGATCGTTGCCACACTAAATTCTCCACTGTCGGCCTCTTCTAAGACCACCGGCATTAGGTAATTTTGATCTCAAACCCAAATCCCCCTAAATTCTAGTTCAAATTTAGTTGATTAATTGATTTGGAAATTTTAATTAATTAAGGACGAGCAAATTCAAAAAATAAATATAACTATAGTATTGTCTATTCATGAGTATGAATAAGTATAAGAGTGGTACTTATATCCTCTTATGTTCCTACCACTAGCTAAATAGACTTAAGATATTTTTAAATATGGAATTTTTGATTTGTTGGTCAATTGAGCTGGATTGTTTATACTTAATAGGCTACTGTCTAATATACACGTGACTGTTGTTGTGGGTAACAGTCCACTTGTTGTTACCAGGCCTCTCGTTACCTCCGTTGCCACTGATTCAATCTGCTGGTGCTCCTATCAGTTGTCCACGGTCCTCCATGAAAAACGATTTTGCCCTACCCACAACTACTTCCTTCATAATTAAATTATTGATACCGTTAACAAGTTACTCATTTTTTACCATTACTCTTATTTAAAATAATGTGTATTTTGTACATTGCTTTTGAAAAATACAATGATCAAAGTTGATGTAAGTGAATCACATCAACAATTTAAATTTTACGATAGTATATACTAAGTCAAAATTGTCTGAGAGAGTACACTAACAATTCATGACTTCATCGAACAGACAAAAGAACACAAATTCATTTGTGAGACGCTCAAATCAAATCATGACATTTGTCCAGGAACATATTTTCAGCTATAAAATGATCATTTTGCCCTTCGCTCTTCACTGGTATGACTGCTCTCAAATTTGTAGTTACAAATCTAGAAAAAAAAACTGTCATTTAATTTTTCACAATGATAAAAAGTTGTACATCATAATGTGATCTGTCATAACAAAAACTGATAACTTCTTGCAATGAATTTAAGTGTTCTTATTGGACGATAAATATTATTCTAGGCTAAAAGCTTTGATCCTTCGTATTAACTTTGCTAATGGTTGCTGAAAACATTTGATGGTACTAAGTTATTATTGTGTAAGGCGGTAAATAATTCTCCATTTCCAGGATCAGCATAGATTTTAGCCACAGTTCATGCCTGAATTCTCATAATATGCTTTTGTTATATTTTACATTATAGTAGTCTAGCATGTGTTTGTGTTATGGTCCGCAAGACATATAACCGCCGGCATACTAAAGTGGCCGATTAGAGAGGTCAGTGGGCTTAGCCCAGTTAGGCCCAACTATAATCTATAGGCTCCCTCCTATATAAAGGAGGGTAGAGGTTATTAATAAAGCAAGTTAAATTGGATAAAGCTCTAAAAACAATTCCTCTCTCTCTCTCTCACTCTCAGCGTCGCCCCTCCCCTACGCCGCCGCCATCGTGCACCCTGCGCCCCCTTCCTCCGCTGCTGCAGCCGTCGCCGCTAGGGCATCTACCCTAATGCGAATTTGCCCATAACAGATTGGTATCATAGCCACTTTCGCTCATGGATTGCGATAAATATTTGTCTATAGAAAAATTCTCGCTAGAGGAATATATGGCATGCTATAGACGGAAACTAGAGGTAATTTTACCCAATTTTTTTGTACAACGTTGTCGCATGTGCCGTCATCTTCTACATCACGGGCTGCGTACCAGCCACCACATCACCGGCATTGGAGGGGGAAAAGTCATTTTCTGAGGTTATCTTCCAATCTGCTGACATAGATCTTATACCGGAGGATACGACAACTCAGGAGGATGAGAAACCACAGGTGGATCAGCCACCACGACGACCAGGTCATGCACATTCGTATAAACTTTCGTTTCTGTTTCTTGATGGGCTTTCCGACCCTCTTCAATGGTTTTTTTGCTGTGACAAATTTTTCACACACCAATTGATACCGGATTCAGATCAGGTTTTCTTGACTTCTTTCCATCTCAAGAATTGTGCCCTTCAATGATACATAGTCCTTGAGCAAACTAAAGTTTCTCTTTCTTAGAAGAAAATCTCTTCTGCATTATTAGCACACTTTGGTCCTTGCACCCTTCATAACAATCTAGGCAACTTGTCTTTCAGTCAGACAGATGGGAAATGTGGACGAATATATTGACAAAATTTTCAATGCTTTGGCCTATGCTCCAAATGTGTCTTGGCTCAACCCTCTTCTTTGGCGGCTGCAATTGTTTTGGCCCGAATTTATTCCCCTCAGTCGTAGTTGATATTATCAAATTCTCCGAATTTGGCCTCGCATCGCCAGGATATTTCTTTAATCCAGATTTCTTTGCATGCACTGTATGGGTGTTCTTCTTTTTGGATAATGCAGATGGATGTTCACATCAATAACTGCACTATTACTGCTCTAGTTGATTCAGGGTCTACACATAATTTCCGCAATTCTGACACTTGCTGGCGCCTGGAGTTGCCAGTTTCTTCTACACCACTAGGGATGCGAATTCCACTGGCTAATGGAGATAATGTGGCTAGTTTGGGCCAATCTCACCAGTTCCGATTATAATCAACCACGGGCACATTACTATTTATTGCTACACCTTACAATTAGGTGGTTTTGATTTGGTTTTGGTGTAAGTGGCTCAGCTCTTTGGATCCAATTGTGTGTGATTTTCAGCACCATACTCTTAAATTCTGATGACATGGATGGGAGATCCTTTGGCATGGCCTTGACAATTTGTTTCCTTCTTCATTTGTCATTCACACGATGGAACAAGATGTTATGGATGCTCTTCTACTTGAATTTCAGTCACTATTTACAGCTCCGTCAGGCCTTACTCCACCTCGCTGATATGGCACTACATCCATCTAAAGGACCCGCATAAGGCCGTGACGGTACGCTCGTATCAGTACCCCCAAATTGCAGAAAGATGAAATTGAAAAACAATGCCAAGAGTTACTGCAGCAAGGGATCATCCACTATAGCTCTTCGGCTTGTCCTCTCCTGTGCTTTTGTTCAAAAAAAAAAAAACAGTATGGCTCTTGGCAAATTTGCATTGATTATCGGGCTCTTAACTACAACACCATCAAAGACAAATTTCTTATTCCAGTGGTTGAGGAATTATTGGATGAATTTTGGAGGCCCGCTTCTTCACTAAGTTGGACATTCGCTCTGGATATCATGAGGTACGCATGGCCACGGTTGACATTGAGAAAAACCGCTTTTCGCACCCGTCATTGTCACTACAAGTTTTGGTCATGCCCTTTGGACTTACAAACGCTCCATCCACCTTTCATACACTTATGAATGATATTTGGGACCTTTTCTTCATAAATTTGTCTTGGTTTTCTTTGATGATATCCTCATATACAGTCCGACTTGGTCCGAACAGTTTGCTCACCTCCAGGAGGTTTTTCAAGTCCTTCATCACCACCAACTGGTTCCCAAAAAATCAAAATGCTCTTTCGGCCTTTCTTCAGTTCGATATTTGGGTCACATTTTCTCAGTCGAGGGAGTTTCTGTTGATCCGGAGAAAATTCAAGCGGTAGTTGACTGGCCACTACCTTCTACCCTCAAGAATTTGCATAGATTATTGGGACTTGCTGGTTATTTTAAGAAAATTGTTAAGGATTTTGATGTGATGGGACTTGCTAGTTATTGTAGAAAATTTGTTAAGGATTTTGGTGTGATGGCCCCACCCTTTGACTCAATTGCTTCGAAAGAATGTTTCTTATGGACGCCAGTTACTAGGTTTTCAGCCGGCTTTTCTGTGGCATAGGTTTTGCCCTTGTTCTTCATCAGGGAGCAGGACCCTTGGCCTTTTTCAGTCAATGAATGGCGCCACAGCACACTAAATTGGCAGCTTATGAGAGGGAATTGATTGCTTTTGTCCAATCAGTACGACATTGACGACCATACTTGTAGGGGCGTCATTTCCTCGTCCGGACATATCATTACAGCCTCAAATACCTCTTGAAAAGCACCTGTCCACCATTCCACAACATTAGCGGGTCAGTAAGCTTTTGAGGTATGATTTCACGATTGAATATCGCCTGGGTCGCTTGAATACTATTGTGGATGCATTATTTCGCTGAGCTTCGACGGTGTCCCTTTTTGCTATTTCTGGACCACACTTTGATTTATTCCATGATATTCGTAGGCGTGACATGTTAGAAATTGATATGGGTCTCGTTCTGTACCTTGGTCTTCTAAGGATGGTTTGGTGCTATATAATGGTAAAGTGTACTTGCAACCAGATCATTTCTGATAACAAATATTGGACACTATTCGTTACTCATGAAGGGGTGTAGAAGACATTGTTGTGCTTTTGCTCAGAGTTCTATACTCTAGGGATGTGGTGGGTGGTACAAGACTAGTCTAGAATTGCCTTGTGTGCCAACGGAACAAAACCTCCCACCTTCACCCAACATGATTTATGTAGAATTTAGAGGTCCCTAATAAAATCTGAGAAGATATTGACATGGACTTTATTAAGGCTTCGCAAAGGTTGGAGGTAAATCAGTCATCCTTACAGTCATTGATTGTTTCTCAAAGTCTGCACATTTTATTACTCTAGCCCACCCCTACAAAACTGCGTCTGTAGTTAAGGCCTTCTTTGATGAGATTGTGAGGTTGTATGACATGCCCTGCTCTATGGATGGAATTATTTCGTCTCTCTGGGGTCCATTTAGGAATGACATCAGCCTATCATCCCTAGTTCGATGGACAGTCTCAGTCAGCTAACCACATCATTATCATGTATTTACACTGCCTGTCTAGTGATCGACCCTAGGAGTGGGTGCGCTAGTTGCCATGGGTTGAGTTTTGCTATAACACTTCTTATCAGACTTCACCAAGAACCACTCCTTTCAAGGTGGTGTATGGGCGTGACCCTCTAGATCTTCGCACTTATGATGCAGGCATTGCTTGTGTTGCTGCAGTAGACTGCTTCAGGCATGAGACATTTTTCTTGTCACAGATTCGTAAGCGATTGATTCAGGCATAGGAAGTTGCTCAATAGTATTACAACCGCGGACACACAGATCTCGTACGAGGTAAGCAACTGGGTGTGGCTCCGCCTCCTGTCCCGCACTATAGTGGGTGTTGCCTTTGCTCCTAAAGGCAAACTTTCTCCTAAATACTATGGGCCATATCAGATTGTGGAGAAGATTGGATTAGTAGCATACCGACTGCAGCTCCCCCCTTAGAGTCGTATTCATGATGTTTTTCATGTTGGCTTCCTCAAAAAAATTCTTCGGAAAGCCACCAGATGTGATCCAACCATTGTGTGATATCCATGAGTCGTGTTCTTCTGCTTCTAGATCAAGCTCTCAAAGCTCGCTTGTACCTAAGTCATGTAGGTCTTAATCCAATAGAGGGACAAGCTCGTCTGGAAAACACAACTTTCTAAGAGGATCTCTTACTACCTCCATTTTTTTAATTGTTGACACTTTTTAATAAATTTGTACGAAAAATGGTCAATAATAAAAAAAGGAGGTAGTACACTACAAGAGTTGTACCCATTGTTTCATCTTGATAACAAGTTATTTCAACAGATAGAGGGAGATGTTATAGTCGGTAAGACATATAGCCCCTAGCACCCTAAAGTGGACGGTTAGAGAGATTAGTGGGCTTAGCCCATTTAGGCCCAATTGTAATCTAGATGCTTCCTTCTATATAAAGGAGAGTGGAGGATAGGGGTTATCAATAACGTAAATTAATTAAGTTGGGGTAAAATCCTAAAAACTATGCTCTTCCTCCCTCTCACACACTCTCAACCGTCACCACCTTCTCCCTGCGCCCCCCTTCCTCTGCCGCTACAACTCTGCCGCTGTAGCGGCGTCGGCCCTAATGCGAGTTTGCCCTTCCAGTTTGTTTCAGCTAGCTAGTTATGGTACCAAAATCTACAAATTATAAAATAAAACATAGAGGCCGCCAGGCTGGGCCTAATCCAGACCTAATTCCTCCATAGATATGCACAGATATACTTTAAATGATCGAGAAAAGGGAGACATCCACTGAAGGCCGGGGCAGCTTTCCTTGACGATTTTCTTCAGTGAAGCACTAGCACGGCGAGCACTCTCTCTAAGAACGGCGGTAGATCCTTAGTTGATTATAATTGTTGCTGCGCGATAGAGACTGCCTCACACACTGAGTATCGTACTACTATCCAGGTCACCAAAAGCGAATAAAAGGTAAGGAAAAAATATATGTGCCGACCTACTCGTTCATAGTCGTAGTGCCTGCTCTCACGCTAAGATGTGCGCGCGCACCAGCTTATACGGCACATGCGACGCCGCAAAGCGCAGTTCTTGGTCAGCATAAAAATTATAACTTTCTTGGATCACGCTAATGCATTCGTTATCTAATTTTTTTTCTTGGAATTCCACTTTTCGATTGGAAAATGAACGGTGCTAATCATTGTTCGTACGTATGATAGGTATTTTCAAGACAAAAGTGAGCTGTGAAATTAATGGGAACACGCAAGTGGCTTAGATGATCTTGATCTATTCTTTTTCTTTATATGTTTTAGCACTTCCTCTCGCTCCACCCTCGTGGTTTTCCATGCAAGTAGAGATATGTATTGATTCTTATGAACAACCGAGAGAAGCGTAAAAACAAAACGGCGGTGTTTTTCTGGTAGAAGGATACAATTTTCAAGAAGTTACAGATAATGCAAATGATAGCATGCAGACTTCGTCCCTGTGCTGCGGAATATGGTTTGTCACAAATGTTTGGATAATTATATATTCCATCAATTAAAATCCTTGACCTACTATTGGTAAAACTCATATCTCTTATATATGCCGGTCAGCACTCATTAATTTTTATCTCTTCCAAACCACCATCGCCATACTCACCATATGTTTTAGCCTCGAAACAAACTAGTTCTATGCCTCTTAAAATTATGCCTAATTTGAATTAAAAAAATTCAAAAAGGTTAGTTTCAGAGAATTTAATCTAAAATTCTTTCTAGAAGTCTACTAGGAAACTTATTTTGCATTATAAGAGCATCAAAACCCTTGCCAAAATTCTATTAAAATTATTTGAATTTGTATGGCCAAGTCCACTATTGACCTGAATTGTTTCGTGGGGTTCCATTCACAAAAAATTTTAAGTTGCTTCACAAGACATTGATTAACTTAAATTTTAATTTCCAAATTTAATACAGATGCTTATTCACGAATATCTATTTATTTATTTTCTACCATAGTTTAGAAATCGTTTCAGTACCCTTAAAATGCTAATTAATTAGGCTTTGGACTAGCAAGAAAGGAAGAACTTCAACTGAAATTCTACCAGAATTTTGAACTCTATTTGGGTTCAAATTGCTATCCCTAAGTTTGGTCTACCTCTAAAAAAGTTGACATGACCATTTCCAGAGGCCTAGAACTTAGGCTTTCTAGAGGTTAAACCATAAGGTAATTCAACATATGGAAGGGATCAATGTTTAATTAAGCATACTAGTATATAAGGGATAAACCCTGTATGACACTATAGTACTTTTACACAAACTCTTATTTCGCACTACAAATATGAAAAACTCTTGTATGACATCGAATTACAATTTTAATCCCTTCTATGACATCAACCTTATAGTTTTAATATAGAAAAAAAATCATTTCTGAATCCAAAAAAATCCAAAAAAAATATTACGGTAGGTGAAATCATATTACACAAGTTTTGTTTTTGATTTGAGTTCAAAATTCAAAAATTCTTTTGATTTAGAATTAGGACATTTTAAAATACTATAAGAAATTTAGAATTATTTAAAATAGTTACGTTTTGAAACAAATTGTAAAACTTGGTACCACAACTTCTTTAGAACTCTGATCACTCTAAAATTACGTGCATTGTTTTTTGCTATCAAATATGTGAATATTAATAATTAAATTCAAGTCAAATTTTTAACCTTCACAAATCTATAGCAACACACAGTGACCATAATTTTACAGTGACCATCAAGCTCACAGACAGATGTGAACCACGTTTTACAATTTATGTTAAAATATAACTATTTTAAATAATTCACACAATGTGGTTATGGTAGATTCCAATCTCTAAATATTTTTAATTGAACTCGGATCAAAAAGAAAAGTTGTAGAAAATGAGTTCACCTACCACAAAAAAAAAGTTTGGGATTTTTTTTGGATTTTAGAGATATTGTGTTTTAAATTTTCTTTATTGATTCTATAAAGTTGATGTGATAGAAGGGATTAAAATTGCAACTCAATGTCATTCATTGGTTTTTCATGTTTGTAGTGTCAAATAAGGGTTTGAGTGAAATTGCATTGTTATACATGGCTTGATCCCTATATATAAGGTATACTGGATCGACTGATGGCACATCATAAGAAGTTTAAATTAGATGATGACACATGGATAATTTCCCAAATATTTTTTATTCACATTGCGATTGAAAAAAGGTGCTCTCAAATAAAACTAACAACGGGCGTAGGAAATAAAATAAGCACCATTTTGGTACAGTAATGCCACATGAGTCTAAGAGCATTAATCAAGTGTCTTTGAAGTATAAGGAAACTTAAGAAAGAAGGGCATTGTGTATTTAATGGTTTCAGTCTCCTTTTTTGCATTTTTTATGCATTAGCATTACTATTGATTAGTTCAAATTATGTGTTTCTATTAGATAAAAGAATAAGGGTCCTAGCCATTTAAAAGCCGTCAAGGTGGGCAACCTAGAGCAGAGGGGTAGGCAGATGTGTGGATGCCGGCACAATGCTTTGCGTAGAAGAGAGAGTGCGATACCATGACAGAAGTTGAGATTTGGGGAGCAAGACACATTGAAATGCATGGGGCGTTGGCTTGGTGTGAGAGGAGTGGGAGAGGGATGCCAAAATGGGAGATAGGTTTTCTTACGGGCTGGCCTGTATTGGTTTCCAGTAGTGTTCACATATATCATCCAACATCTGCAATCTTTATTTCTAGTTTTCACAATATAGTTTCTCTCGATCCGCACACTGTATATAGCACACACTCTAGAACAGTATTCCCACTCATTGTAATATTGGAGATATATATAGTTCCTTTGATCTTGATTATTGGAGATTGAAATCTGCAGAGGGAATGATATCAGATTGAACTAATCATCTAACCTTTTCACTGGCGGATGAATGGGGCTGCATTTGTTTTTGGAGAAACAGGCTACATTTTAAAGAATAACATCTTCATACTGTGGCTGAGTGGGGATCTTGCCCACAAGCATTTTCAACTAGAAAACAACTAGCTGTGCCACTATCGGAACGACAACACAATACGGAGCAGAGGGAGGGAGAGGGAGTATATCAGAGTACACAATAATAAAAGATGCACTGTGTTTCTGGCATTCTCCTTGTCCATTGATGTCTGAAGCTATAGATGGCCGAAGAATAAAATGCACGATCCATTACATTTCAGTGGAAACATTTTATATGCTAACAAATACATTCTTGACAGGTAATAGCATCCAAAGACAAGTGGTATTGTATACAGACGAGGTGATGAAATTTAAAACGCATAATAAGCACACAACTGGCACTCAAAGACGCATACAAAACAAAAATAATAATAACAATAATAATAGTAGATCTGTAGGAGCACAATGCTTTCTACGAGCTCCAATTTTTCAGAGCGAAGCCGAACCGGTGTTAAACACAAACCATCTGCCATCAGGTCTGTTGTTACCCATTCCGTCTCTCTTATAACCGGATTCAATCAGGAGCAGTTGCTTGGCATAGTGAGGCCACACTTTCCCGGCAGCGCCATGGCACGGCTGGGGTCTATGTGGTAGATTCTCAACCATATGCCGGCCACACCTTTGTACCGGCAGATGCATCCCAAGTCTGCTTTCCCTAACGCAGCACAGCATTCCGCTGATGGGCTGTCCGTAGGGTTGTTGACGGACGCGGCAGGCTGGCACAGCTTGAACTCATCATTAGCCATGCCGCAGACGGCGGCGTGGGCGCCCTTGGTCGTAGCGAGGGTCACCACCACTGTGAGGAGCAGCACAGCTAACGCCTGAGATTTGGCCATTGGAGATGTTATGTCTTTAGCTTGAGCTGGTACCTGGATTATTTTGAGGTTTCAGCTCTGTGTTGCTTCAGCTGGTATTGGTGGAGCGTTCAGCCTGAGGCCTATTTATAGAAGCAGAGAAGCACAGTCCGGGCCGGGATCGATGGCCCTCACCATTAGGCCTTGCTAACTGTTCTCTTTATTTTTGCACGCAAATTGTTCTCTGATACATTTGATTGCTCCATGTGCCTTTTAGCAGCCACAAAGTTCCACCAAAGGGTACAATAAATTGAAAAGTTAACAACGATGTTACGTTAGCTTTGCTCTATGTCTACTAGATATAGAGGAGATATTAAGATAATGGAATTCATGATGTGAATATAGCATAGGCTATAACTCTGTCGTGTCAAAACACATAAAACTAACTTTAATATGATGAATAAGTATATTTCCGGATAATCTTACATAAATGTCTTTATGTTTCTGTATATAAATGAAAATTATGCATTCATGATCGATGTTTCAAGTTCTTGCATGCATTTGTTTTTGGTAATGGGATAGATTCGTTTGTTTACGTGCAAAGTTCTAACATTTACTGTCTCTCAATAGTGCCAATAACCGAACTTTGTTTGGAGGCCATTATTACTCCTGGGTGCGGAGAAAACACATTTACAATTTTGACTGAATTTTTATCTCCATTCATGGCTCTTTGATCGAGCACATATGCTTAACAAAAGAAAAGAAAAGAAAAGTTTTTCTAATCAGTATTTGCATCCTTCCTATTATTCTATTCCATTAATTCGTTTAAAAAGTGGAGCAGTGAGTGAGTGGATAGTGATGTTATTGTGAAGTTTTGTTGACCCACATATGTGGATTGAAAATGCAATAAAGCTGAGGCACAAGGGTTAATAACATAATATCTTGGCATGTAGATGCACTCTGCCGACATCAGTAGACAGTAGTGCTGTTGGGAAAGCACCCATGATCCCGGCCAGTGGATAGATAGATAACTCATGTCTCCATATCACGCATGACAACAACTGGGAACTAGGACATGCGTGCATGTGAAAATGCTTGCCGCAGATGTTTACGTGCACCAAATTCTCTTGTGTTTACATGGTTCGTTTTTATATATTATCTTTGCTGCCAAGAGCAAGACATTTTGTATATGCTGAATCACCCAATGATGAAACCGAATTTTTTTCTCAGTTCCGATGAAACCGAAATGTTTGTAAATATGAATATATCATTCTGTAATTGTGTACAAACGGTGATAGTATATTCTGTATAAAATAAAACCATAAATAATTCAACTGTGGGAAATTCTATTTTTAACTTGCATCTGCGGTACTCTGGTCCCCTCTATTCATGTTTGTTTGACGTTGGGAGAGGTAAAACTAGTTCTTTAATCGTCAAAAAAATGTGGACAGAGGAGTATCTTCATGATCGCCATTGCTTACAATAAAACAATGTAAGCGTCAGAGCTAGAGCCATGGTAGTGTTATAATGGAAAGCAGGAGTTTGCCACTTACCACTATAGTCATTTATTTTTTTTTGCGGGGTCCACTTTAGTCATTTATGTAGTATAGTCAGATATAGAACTTAAACATGCGTTGAGTTAATTTCTGCTTTCTCCGAGCCTGTCATCTTGCGGTACAAAAATGAGCAATAACACCAAAACATCTGCAGTGGTAACCGTCTCTACTTTAGAGTAAGGGATCATGATAATTTCCCAGCAAAACACGAATAATACCCAGCAGTATCAGTACGTAGTAATGAATATACTTCTAATACGCAGCTAAAGTTTTTAACCACATCATCTAGTTCAAGGAATGCTAATTGGTCCCACAATAATAAGCTATATATGGCAATAATATGTAAGCTCGTTTTTCTGCTATCTACATTGGTGAAGTTTCCCATCAAAATATGGATTCATATATGCAAAATGTCTCACAACAATTAATGGAATGTCATTCAATAGTTGCACCCCAATCATCAGATACTTGCAATTATGGAAGTTCATATTGATCACCATGGTGCAATGAACAAAGATGACATGTACTACTACACAATTAAGGTGGTTCTTACATACATATTTTTTTTTCTTTTCTTGATCTGCACTGCATGTTATATGTTTCAGAGCGAAATGTTCCAGTAGACCAGAGAGAGAAAGCACACAATTAATTAGATTACAGGAGTCTTTGCAGTCCTCCTTTTATTCTATATGTATAGTAGCTATATATAAATTAAGGTGGCGTTTGCATGTCTTGATGCACTGAGTTTGCACCCGGCATGCATGGCACTGCTGATCAGAAAGCGATCAGCAGTTTGCCGGCAACTCGAGGCCACACTTGGCCGGCAGCCCCATTGCGCGGTTGATGTCGATCCTGTAGAACCTCACCCACACGCCGGCTGAGCTCTTGTACCGGCAGAGGCAAGACAGGTCAGCCCCCGCGAGAGCGGAGCAGCACTCAGCCGACGGCGCGTTCGTCGGGTTGTGGGTTGCCGCGGCTGGCTGGCAGGCCCGTATTCCGTCCTTGGACAGGTTGCATATTCCATGCGCCACCTCCGCTGATGCGGCGAGGACCACCAAAACCGCCAGCAGTGAGCTCATTGCCTGTGCCTTCGCCATGAATTCTCGACTACTTGCTTTGTCTGGGTTTGTAGTGAGGTCTTCTCTCTGTAGCAAGATTATATTCTGTTGGTTTTGGAGTTGCGAAGAGTGTCTGGGTTCGGGGTCTTATTTATAGGCAAGAAAGTTTCGTTAGAATTATGTATTGGGGTATGGGAGTTTGAGATTTTGCAACATGGTCCATGAATCCATGATTGATTGCCTGTATTTTGCAACATGATTGTGAACGTTAGTGCTTGGTTATCTACCATGATTTAGATCAGCACTACGATGAAGCATTATATGGTTTTCAAGTTATTGAGCTGTGGACAGTTATAATGATTGTTTATCTCCCGTCCCTTTCCTCTACATGATCAAGAAGAAAGAGAGGAATTTCGCCGGTATAAATGTAATGAATTAGTGGCACATATATATTTTGAAAAGTTCTATGGTAGTGCTGCCTCCCCTAATGTAAAAAGAATGAGTTAATAAGTATCGCGAAAATTGGTAAACTATATGCCACGACTATGAGTTTGGTTTCTCAGGGTTTTTTTTTTTTTACAATAACATTTATCTACTATATTTCTTTTTCTTGTGCTTTTTTTTTTACCTTGGTTGTTTTATCTTTTGATGATAACATCACACCTACTGATACAACTATCTGTTCCAGTCCTGCAATTAAACCTACATATTACCAAAAAGATCAATCATATCAGTCGATCGAGCATGAATTGGTAGCCCAATAAGGAGATGAGCTCATATCGAGTTACAAATGCCAATATTTATGAGAAAAATTCATATGTAACATTTTGTGACTTATGAGCATTGATTAAACCCGATCCGGATGTCACCTGGTCCATCCGAAGTCAGACTGGACTCCAAGTGCCTTCAACTTCGAGTTCAGTATGGGTAAGACACTACCAGAAACTTGCATTATGATTTATTGTCGGTAATGATTTTTGCGACGGTCAATCGTAACAAAATATCTGCTAGGAATAGAACGACAGAAAAATAAAATTTCCTGATGGTTGGCCGCCAAAATAATTTTTCCTGAGGGCATTTCCTGTCGGCCATTACTCATAGAAACGAACAATTTTCCAAATAAAATTTTCCTGTCGTCGTAACCCTGATGGTCATTTCCTGACGGCTGGCCCTCAGGAAACTGTCATGCTAGAAAAATAAAAAATTCAGAAAACAAAAAAATATTAAATTTCTTATCCTAAAAACCACCAAATTGCTCAGTTAAACTCCATCCAGCTAACACTTACAAAGATTAGATCCCAAATATCCATACTCACATCAATAATGTCCACCTTGACAAAAGTTTATATTCCAATACATTGTCACATACAACATGAAAGTTTAGCTACAGATTACCAAATTAGAGTCAAATGAAAACACACATTCTACTGCTCACACTTCGAGCAAGCTTCAAGGTAGCTCTTCATGCCTCGATGTCTTCATGTAACTTCAAAGAGAGTATATATAGATTTTAGCTGCTACATGACAAATACAGATATCTGTTGATTCACTTGTCTCAAAAGAATGTAAGATTACAATCTTACCTATGAGTTCAAAATATATTCAATTGTCCTGAGTCCTTTATGTCCATTAATTTGTTCTGGAAATAGGAATCACCAACGGTTATTAGTTTTAATCTACACAAAGAGGCCAAACCATTTACAAATAGCTGTTGTAAGTGGAAATAAACAGCAGATACTATAACACTCTAAAAAATCGTAATGCTCTTTACAAACAGTTGGAGTGAGTTAAAGGTTTCTGCATATTGAAACAAGAATGGAAGCCATGTAAAAACTGAAATTTCTTAAGGCAGAGTAAACTCTTTACACCAAATGTAGTTTATTGGAGTGACCTGGCAAACAATTTATAGACTTACGCTAGATAAGTAAAACAGAAAGAGCACTGCTCATTCATTTCTAAGAAAAAGAAGAGTATAAATTTCTCAACCAATCAAATCGTTCAGCCAATCAACCTAGCACGCTGAGATGGAGTATACAAAGTGTGGAAGAAGAAATTACCTAGCTCCGAATGAACCTATAAAAAGGAAATATGGTCTAAATCTATCGCCATGATACAATAACAATAAGTATGTATCACAAAGCAATTTTGTCCCAGATTAGGAACACAGATTTGGATATTAACATTTAGTCTTACGACATTTTGATTCACAATGTAGCCATGAAAAATTGACTAAACCTTGAAGGAATATGTGCTGTCGTGCAGACTTTCAATAGGGGAAACACAGCTATACCTTCGTCTAGGACTGCGGGAACAGCCCCTTAACCTTGGAAGTGGCTCCACTATTCTGTGAGGTGGCTGTTTGTGGTGGATCTAGCCAGGAAACATCACACGAGGAATGGTGGTGGCGGCAACGGCTTGGGAGGACAGGCGCTCCTCCACGTTCGTTTCTCGGCTATTTCGGTGGTGACGGCTCAAGAGGATAGGCGACGCTCCTCCACGCTCCTTGCTCAGTTGCGGTAACGGGGAGAAGGGTAGGTGACTGCGGCAATGGCTCCGGAGGAGGAGGAGGAGGGGGAGGCGACGTGGTTTTGTAAAATTTGAACACACATCAATGCAAATTGATTTAAAATATTTTTCCAAAATTTTGATATGTTGGTGTAGCCATGGAATAGGACCACAACATAAATTGCACTATATTCATTATATATTTAAACCTAAAAAAGTAAAAAAAATCAGCTTCAAATTTGCTATTTTATTTCCTGTCGGTTATTTGTAACTATCAGGAAAATGTCATTTTTCATGTAGGCTATTTCATTTTACCGTCGGTTATCTTAAAATCGTCAAGAAAATGTCATTTTTTTCATGTCGGCTATTTCTTTTTCCTATCGGTTATTACAAAAACGGTCAAAAAAATGAGCCATTTTCTTATCGGTGATGTCATTTTCCTGTCGCTTACTTTAAATCTATCAGGAAAAACAAAATTTTTCTGTCGGCTACTTAAAAAATCATCAGTAGTGAGACATTGTCGTCTTAAAATTGTCATACTTCCTCATACGGAGTTAGATCTCAGTATGGGAAAGACATGATTCACCTTAAAATTGTCAAACTTCCTCAAACAAAGCTGATAAGATGGTCATGTTCTTGTACTGATTGGAAAACTATAAAATCAATGTATTTTCATTTGGTTCTTCTAGACCACAAGTCCTAGAAGCCTAGTAGTTGTTATAGGAAAATTTGTTACCTACCTTTATATAATAACCATTGCCTACACTACAACCGTTTGATTAGTCTAATTAAAGGTTATACACTTTGCTGAATTCTTAGTAAATCGTGCAAAAATAATGTGTGTGTGTGTGTGTGTGTGTGTGTGTGTGTATATATATATAGGATAACCTTTTTCTACTCCCAGGTATAGTTACTTCCGTTTTCTTAAAACACACGTTGGGTATGTGAGCATACCCATTTATCATTTTGAGTATGTCTATATATAAAGGTGCTGCGATCAAATTAAATAAGGGAATTTAACTTGATGTTAAAAATAACTTCAATTTTTTAATGTCAGATTACATTCAATTCCTCGACATCGCGTGAAATCATTAACTAGTACGTTGTCAAAAGAAAGTGTCGTTTCTGTTTTTGGGACGAGCCGGGCCTCTTATGACTGTTGGGACTAAAGCCTAGGTAATGTGTGCTTGGCCCTCCATTATATTAGCCAATAGCAATAGCTCTTAAACTCAGGTTTTGCTTATGTTAGATCTGAAGAGATAATTTGAGGTTTTTCTTACATCTAAAGTGTGTTTATAAATGTCATTTGGATTAGTTCTTAATGTTTATGCTTGCTTGTGATATCTATTCCATTACATAGCACTTAGCCTTATTGTGAGGTCACCTGAATTTGGGTAAGATTGATGAACTTTAGAGCCCTGGAGTTGTGATTCCGCTACCGAAAAAACAACTTCTTTGCCGAGGGCAGTCCTTCAGGCACTCTGCAAACAACCTCCTTACCGAGTGTTTTTTTTTTTTTGCCCTCGACAAAAAAGAAAAAATACACTCAACAAACAAGGTCTGTGTCGAGTATCTTTTTACGGCACTCGGCAAAGACCATCTTCAATGTTTTTTTTGTTGCACTCAGCGAACATGGTTTTTGCCGAGTGTTTCTTTTCCCACACTCAGCAAAGACAAATTCAAAGCACATTTTCAAGTAGTAAATTAATTCAAGTGAAAAAGGTTTCAACTACAAAGTTGTATAACTTCTCAAGATCAACAATTTTTATTTTGTTCATTTATTCATTCGACAAAGCAATAGTAACATTGTTCACAAAATCTACATCTCTCGTGTAGTTTCATGAAAATCCTAGAGAAAGATATAAAGATTTGTGAACAATGTTAGAACCACCATGTCGGATGAACAAATTACCAAACAACCAAAATAAATTTTGTAGATCTTTAGAAGGTATGAAAATTTGTAGTTCACAACTTTTTTATTTGAAATCATTTTGTCGTGCAAAACTATGTAGATCCTTATAAGTTATGAAAATTTGAATTTTTCAAATGACCTTGGCGAAGAGCTCTTTACCGTCAAAATCTTTGGTGAGTGCCATATGCCGAGGGTTGCACTCATAAAAGCCTTTGCCGAGTGCATTTTGGGCTTTGCCGAGTCCGGTAGTGTTCCAAGGAGAACAAAATCTGTTTGGTTGAAGACTTTTGGATCATCTACGTCGAGCTCTTAGCAAATCGTTTTATCTTCAACATAACCTTCCAGATGGAATTTGTTAGTGGACATTGTTGACCATGATCACTTAGATCTTTTAGTGGATAATATCATTTATATAGAAAATTTGTTAATTGTTTTATGTACTTTGGTCTAGATTTCTCATGCAGGAAAACATTGTTCATTAAAACTCACATCCAAGAAAAGCAAATCAGCATCCAAGTAAAAAAAGTGGATGCAATTAATCCATCAAAGAATTATGTTCCATGTTGAATCAGATATCAAAGCAATGCCGATAATAAGGGAAGCTTATAATTCAATAAATTACATAAATCAACAATAAGAGTATGGTCCATAAGATTTATTATAAAATACAATGACGGGAAACTTGAGGTCCCAGAAAGGGAGACTACATATTAGATATTAATTATTAGACATTTAATCTGAGGCCTTACCATCTCAGTCACCTTTATAATAACCAGGAAGAGAACCTATATATCAAGACCATTCCTAGTACTATTGCTAGATCCACCCACTTTGAATAACCCATTTCCATTTGTAAGTAAGTTTTTAGAATGTAGTCACCACTAATAGTGAGTCCCCCGCCTCTAGGATCTTCAAAAACAAGGCCCAAAAACTCATTCTTATAAAGTCCTTGAGTTGCATATTTGTGGTAAGACACGTCATATATTGGTTAGCGCCACATCATTTTTGAGAGGTCACTTGGAAACCTGAAGAAACCAGCGTTAAGCATTAGTAGCCCTTGTATTCTATAACCTGTGATTATATGCCCAGGAGAAAATCTGGCAAAATCGTTGCGACAATCATCATGAGTCTCTCCACAAGTATCATTCAAGCCCACAGTACTGCAGCAAAGTAGACAAAGTGGTCTATTCCTCTTTGAAACCCGGTTAGGCAATAGGCTGTTGCTCTAAACGCAGATAATCCCTAAGTAGGGGCTTGACGACAATGTGTTACAGATTGCAAATAGAGTGTCCATGACCATTCAATTGCTCTTTTTTGAATATCTACAGTCGCAATAATCAAGAAAACAACATTACTGCTCTTTTTTAAATATCTACAATTGTAAACAAGATAGTAATAACCAAAAGTAGAATGTAAGCGCACAATAGTGTAGAGATTAAAACAGTGGTGGAGCTAGGATTCGAGGATAGGGTGGGCCGACAAATTTTTTTTTCAGTCACAACAAACTGAAAGTGTATCTTGCAATAGAAACTCAATAGCTTCATAAATTATCTTCTTAACATAGTAAAGTTAGCAATAATTATCTAAATAAACAAGTCTAGACAATTACAATAATTAAAAGAGAAGAGAAGAAACTACTACTTCTTCTTCTTAACTTTGTCAGGCTTATGCCTTCTAATGGCCATAAAAGCATCCAAAATATCTTCTTCCTTCACTTTCAAGAAAATGTCCCACTCAATAAAAGTGACTAGCAATCATCCAAAAGACTATCACTCATTCTATTTCTCAACTTATTATTGACAAAGTTCATACTTGAAAATGCTCTTTCAACATTTATTGTCCCCAATGGTAAAATCAATACCATTTTGATAAGTAAGTACACCAGACATAGAAATGATGTATATTTGTTTCAACAAGCTTAACTGAGAGTTCAACAAGATTCTTTATGCCTTGGAATCTATCTTCTCTTCTCATGTCATCAATATAATTTTCAAGTTGCATTTCAAGCCTTAGCAAATCTAAGCTAGAAATGTCATTGAGATAAAATTAAGCAAGTCTGCGTACCTTGCGGGAATCATAAGAAGCAAAGAAATTTGAAGGACTTGGGGATGCAATGCAAGAAAGCAGCTCTAAATTAAGCACATCAAAGCGAATATCAAACTCTTGAATAATTCTATCAATGCTGCCAATACTTCTGAAGTGCTCATCATTTGTTTGGATTGCAACAAACCGAGCCGATCTTCAAAAAGATAATAATTACCATCCATTTCAGGAACTCTGATGCCATGCTTATTGCAAAATAAAGTGACCTTTTGAAGTAATGCATCCCACTCATCAGACCTCAATTGTGTATTCTGTTTTCTTTGTCACACTAACAAAGGACAATGCATTAAGAATATTTGGTCTCTTCTTTGTAAGCATATTGACAAATCATTTGTGTATCCAAGAATTCTAACCATTAAGTGTGCACTGAAAATGAATTCAAATGATTCAAATACCGAAACCATAGTACTAATTCTCGGCCAATCACCCTTTTGTGCCACATCTTCTCCAAGACTGATAAGTACATCCCAAATAGCTGAATATATACTAATAATAATGAGAGCCCCATCGAGTGTCACTGGGCCTAGCCAATCAATCTCTTGATTTAATCCCTTTCCAGTACATAGATCATCAAAGTCAATTGCTTTCATTATATTTTGGAGATTAACATTTCGAATCATGTCATGATGTTTACAGGAAATCTCAACAATATTAAGCAACGTAGATACTTCATCAAAGAAACAAACACACTCACCATTACCCTTAGCAACATCAAAAAGAACTAATTGGAGCTGATGTGCAAAATAGTGAATGTAATAAGCTGAAGGTGACTCTTTCAAGAACAAAGTTTTTAGCCCCTTTACTTCTACTCTCATATTCCTTGCCCCATCATAACCTTGGCCACAAATTTGAGTTAAAGTTAAATGGTGACCAACAACTAAACCTTTAATTGCTTCTTTAAGTGACAAGAAAATAGTATTCTTTACATGCACTACTCCAAGCCAATGTTCAAGTGTCCATCCCGATTTCTCGACATAACACAAATAAACAGCAAGTTGTTGTCTATACATCCCTTGGGTCATCAACTAAAATTGCATAATGGTCATCACCAAGCTCTTTAGGAATTCTATTTCTAGTCTCTATGGCATAACATTGAATAATTACCTTCTATATTTCATAGCTAGTCAAAGTACAATTATCTAGAGCATTCTTCAAAACATATTTACCCACTTCTTCACTGTTTAATGCAAGCCATTTCAAAAGCTCTAGAAAATTCGCTCTATTGCTAGACTCTTCACTTTCATCATGCCCACAAAATGCCTATCCTTGATTAAAAAAAAAACTCAAACACCTTATTAGTGAATAAGTCAATCAAATCTTATAAAGTTGTTTTTGCTCATTACCTACTTCCACAATTCTATTATCAATTGTTGCACCAGGAGTCAAATAAGAGTTGTACCTCTCTAGGCCCATGTCAGATGTTGTGGTTTCACTGAGTTCATTAGCAAAATTGGCTGTTGCACACTGTTAAAACGTGGCTTTAGCTGTATGCAACACAACGCAAAATTGAATTTAGTGAAAACACCTTGAAAATTGAGAAAATTATGTTGTGACAGACTACAACACATATTCATCATATTTCTAACTTTTTTACCTCTTTACACAAAATATATTATAACTTGAAACTTAGCACAAACATGCATGTTTGTTACATCATCGATCCATGAGAATTTTCTAGATTTGTTTTTACATGTTCGAATTGTTCGAGTTTCAAAATAAAAAAGATTTTCCAATGAAAACTATCTATACAGTTGAAAACAAATCTACAAAAACAACTCACGAATAGATGATGCAATTATATATATTTGTGCGAAGTTTGAAATTATAATGTATTTTAAGTAAGGAGATAAAAAAGTTAGAAAGATGGTCACAATGTGTTGTAGAGTGTCACAACATAATCTCTACTCCTATAATGTACCAACTGTGTCGTTTTTCACCCATCCCCTAAAAAGAATCCCACAATCCTATGCTCAAAATTCTGATGGTAATGTTACTTTAACTAAAATTCAACGACTCACGTGTGTTTTCACTACTAACAAAGTTACATTTACTCAAATCTAATGGCTACTAATTATCGGATCTTCCAATATACAATTTTACAAACCCCCTAAGTAAAATGAGTCCATGGCTGTTACAATCTGCTATCCGCACCTTCCTATCTCATATCTGCAGTTCGCACGGACCACACGTACGCCCCCTTCGCCCCGACCGCGACGCGACGGAAACCAGCAAGCCGCCGCCGCCGTGCCCCGCCCGTCTGCCGCCTCCACGCCGCTGTGCCCGACCATGATTCGACCGCCTAATCTCTGCCGCACCCGACTGTCTGCCGCCCTGTCCGGCCACGACCCGGACACCTCCCCGCTGCCGTGCCCACCGGTCGGTCGCCTTCCCACCACCGCGCCCGCTCACGATCCGGCCGCCTCCCTGCAACTCAGCAAGGACTCTGTTGTGGCTGGCCTACCTAGCAGTGAGTGCTTTTGAAATTTATTAGACAATTGAGGTTCAGATTTGTTATTCAATCTGTTGCTTGTGTGGGATTGTGCATCATTTTCATGTCCGTGTAGGTATGCAAATTTTTGGGAGTGGTGTGCAAATTTTAGTCAGTTCAATCATGTAGACAATCTCTACATAGTGCACCAGATGCTTGCTAATATTGTCATCCATTTACTCTTCAATTATTAATGTTTTGTTACCATGTCAAGTTGAATTAATAAAGCCTGCACTATCTGCTTGTTTAGTGTTGATTTTGTAATATACTCTCCCTTCTTTTTTCCTATCCTGTGGAGGGGATTGATTTCGATGTATAAGACTTTTTGTAGCTCCTGGTTTTACAAATGGTGTAATGCATATTATTTGTCAATAGTGTAAATTTGGATAGTGTCAACCATTTGTGAAGGATTCAAATAGGGATGGATGACCCTGCCGGCTGCCGCCGCGTCTTCCTTCAGATGTCTGTTGTACACATGTTCAGCGCCAAAATGCATTTCATCAAGGATTAATAATTTTTCATCTGTTTTCCTTTCTTCGATTGAATCAGGCATAGTACAATGTATATAATCTGATGGAACTATCTGATGAGATTAAATAATGAGACTAAAATACTTTGTCATCTTAATGTAATGCACTAATTTGGTGTACTGCATCCCTGTACATTGCAGGTGGATTCAAACACAGGGTTGTGCATGTGTGAATCAAATGAGATCATTAAAAACCTTCGGACAAATATGGTGAGAATACAACATCTCTCCCTCCCCATTTTTGGTAGTACATGTTGTTCCTATCAACTTCATTGATTTATGTTTATTTTCAGGTGATGGAAGTGTTCCACTATAATGCTGTCATTTGGCCAACTTATACTCAGTAACCATAACTTTCTTTCCCCTTGACTCAATAATATATCATGTTATATATTTGACAAATGAGTAAGGCAATTTTATGACTCAACAATCAGTTGTGAAATTTGAAGTATATTGTGTTCTTTGTTTTGTAGATAATTGCTACCGGCTTTCTATGATTAGCTACATTGGGTAGGTACAGTGCAAATCAAATTCCTTGTTTATGGTCCTCTGAATGTTTATCTAAAACCATGGGTTGGCCTTATTATTTACAGAGCAACTTCTATAAGTTTCAGAAGTTTCACCACATGCCTATATGCATCGAGTATGTATTCGTACGTAGATATAGGTATATGAGGTTGAATATATAGACCCATTGCAAGAGCGGAGCTCTACCAACTGAGCTATATCCCCCTCCCCCCCCCCCCCCCCCCCCCGAGCCGTGTGTAGTATGCATGAAAGAGTCAGATGCTTCTTCTATTCTTTTCTCTGGCGCAGCTGGGCCATCCTGGACTTGAACTAGAGACCTCGCCCGTGAAGTAAATCATCGTCCCTACGATCCAACCAATTGGGAGAGAATCAATAGATGTAGTCCCACAAATACATTGATATAGTCCCACAGATATGATAAATAAGAAGATGGTGAGCTATAAAATTATTATTTCCCCCTAAATTTTCTTCCAATCTATCTCATTCTTATTGCCTACTAAAGAATCATTTACCCTCCCTCCCTAGCTGTGCTGGCCATGCCCTTGTGATCATCTACCTTTAATGTTTCTTGGATGTAGTCTTAAAGAGGTTACAAAGATACATCTAGCCTTTATATAGGTTCTATCAAAGGGGAAAAATTAAAGAAAAACTATAGCGAGTTTTACTTGCTGATATTAGCTACTTCTCCGATCGCAATGCCATTAATTCAATTTAAATAAACACTGGTACTTTAATTATTAAGGTAGCAATTCTTCTGCAGGTCAAAGGCTCTGAGGTTGTAACAACTACTGGCTCAGAAACAGCAATATATGTTTCTGAGGCCTTTGAACAAAAATGGTGTGAACACAGCGGCGGCAGCGGTGAGGTGTGAGTCATGGCTAAATTCGTACTTCTCTCTATTGTAAGCTCTCTAGACTGGACACGCTTCTGATCCTGCTCTAGAATTTTGTGCGACTGATGTTGTGATTTTTCTGTGCAACTGGGAGTGCAGATGCAGCGTAGGATTAGTCGGTTGAAGCCTTGTGATTCAGTTAGGTTTTGTATCATGTATTGCAGCAGGAGTTTAGCGTCTTGCATCATGCTGGTTATGGTCTTAGCATATTTTGCATCATATAGTGCACATGCAGATTTAGAGATGATAGAGTTGGGCTTGTCAGTTGTGAAGATGCAAGTATTTCTCGATGCTCTTGTGCACTATGCTACTGTGTTCAGTTGCCCGTAAAAATCATGATACCTACGTATCATGGTTTTTGTTCTTTGTTCTCCTGAAGATAGATACATATCAAATGTAGTTCTTTGTTTTTTGTTACTACTTATTTATTTTCTAGCAATTATAAGCTTAATTTTGTTAACTGTTTCATACAGCACAAGATTGATTAGTTGACTCGGAATCCAAAGCTATAATTGTTTAGCATGGTGATTTATACATTTCACTTGTAGTACAATTAGGAGAACATAAAAAAAATTCAGATTTATATTTTAATATCTGGACTTCGACTTACTCATATGACTTCCCCTTTCAAGTCAATTAGAGAAGGATTAATAACTGATTTTTTCTGCACATGCCATGACTGACACCAAAGACAGATATACACTCTAATTTTTCTAATTTTTTTCTAGAGCAGTGTCTCAATTTTTAGGTTTTATATTGTTCATGCATTAATTATTTGTTTTCAGTGAAGATTGCATGAGGGAAATAATAGATTACCGCTTACATACTACCGTGTGGGTAAGAGTGGGCGCGGTTAACCACAAATGCGGTTGATCGACCGAACCAAACCGCACCGCATCGAAATACGTGATTAACCAAATTTTTATTTTAATTTGGTTTTCATTTTTGTCTATTACGGTTAACCGCATTTTATTCGGTTTTGACCTTGTTTAACCGAACAAATCGAATTAACCGAATTAGATCCATTTAACTAGCAAATTTTATTAGTAAAATGAGTCGTTTGTGACATATAAATAAACAACGACGGTGGTATGGATGAGGCATTGATAGCCGGGCGGGGGGGGGGGGGGGGGGGGGGGGCGTTGAGAAGGAGAAGTTGCACGCTTCCGACAATGCGACGATGAGACGATACGAAGTCAAACTACATCAACTATAAATAAAATTTAATATTGCGGTTGATGCGGTTAACCGCATAACCGCACAGAATTAACCGTAACCGAAATGCGCGGTTAATGATTTATTCCGATCATACTCGGTTATCATTTTTCATTAACTGAATTTTCTTTTAACTGTTTTAACCAAATCAAATTAACCGAATGCGCAGCCATATTGTGGGTGGTGAAAACAATTCAATGTTTTATTTGATTGGCATAATATTTATTGATTTCACATTCAAAGTTTTCTTAGAAATCAACTCCACGAGGGATGGCATGATCATTCAGTTGATCTTCGATTGGAGTTTGTTTGACTCTTTTTATCTATTTCACATTGTCATGTTCAAATTTTCTTTCAAATTGAGCTGATAGCTCAATGCATGTTTAAAAATAATTTAAGTGGATTGGTGTGCACCATGAAGCTTCCGCAAGTTGATTTGTACCTACACGTGAGCGCAATATATCAAACTTATCATATTGTTTTTGTTTCATCCGTGGCGTTAGCACGGACACGAGTACTAGTTTTTCTAGGTTTTTAGTGTGTTGTGGTTAAATCATATTTTTGCAATGTCCCACAATTAATTTTG
Source organism: Oropetium thomaeum (assembly GCA_001182835.1). Taxonomy (NCBI): domain Eukaryota; kingdom Viridiplantae; phylum Streptophyta; class Magnoliopsida; order Poales; family Poaceae; genus Oropetium; species Oropetium thomaeum. The sequence goes on from LFJQ01000034.1 coordinate 318,082, forward strand.
GCTTTAGCTAATGTTCTATATGCATCTTCTTTATGTAATACTCTCTCCGTTTTTTTAATTTGTCGCCGTTGACTTTCATAAAAAACTTTGACTGTTCGTCTTATTTAAAAAGTTAGTTCAAATATGTAAAACTAAAAATTAGAAATCAAAAATATTTAGTAATAAATCAAATCCTAATAAAATATTTAATATTTTTTATAATTTTTTAATAAGATAAAAATCAAAATTATTAATAAAAGTCCGCTGCGGGAAAAAAAAGGAACGGATGGAGTATACTGCTACGTGCTACTAGTATTTTGAATCGAAAACAGTCTTCATACTGACCGAATAGCTAGCTCTCTATTTTGGAAACCGTGCCCGTCACGCTCTCGTCTCTCTCTCCGCTTTCGTCGCGCCCACGAAAGACCCGAACCGGCTGCGTTCGTAGCCGCCAAGTTGCTCTTCCTCTGCGCCCCCGCCCGCATCAGGATGGACACCCCCGCCCGTCCATATAAAGCGCCGGCCCTGCTGCGCTACCCTCAACTCCACCCAACACAGCCCATCGATTGATTGATCGCTGCGCCGATCGAGTTCCCGTTTTCGAGCTAGCTAGTCGCCGTCGCCGAGAAGATGAAGTTCCTTGCGGCGTACCTGCTCGCGCAGCTGGGCGCGGCCTCCGCCGTCGACGATGGCGGCGAGGAGGCCTCACCCGCCCCGACCCCGGCGCCGCCGCCGGGCAAGGACGACGTGCGGCGCATCCTGGAGTCGGTCGGCGCCAATGTGGAGGAGGACCGGCTCGACTTCCTGTTCTCCCTGCTCGAGGGCAAGGGCGACCTCGCCGAGCTGATCGCCGCCGGGAGGGAGCGGCTCGCCTACGCGCCCTGCTGCGGCGGCGCCGCTGGGATGGCCGTCGGTTCCGCCGCCGCTGCTCCAGGCGCTGCTGCTGCTGCTGCTGCTGCTGAAGACGCCAAGGCGGAGGAGAAGGTGGAGGAGGAGGATGATGAGGGTCTGGGGTTCAGCCTCTTCGACGATTGAGCTCGCACGCGCACAACAGCATTGGTGGGATCCGTGCGTCTGCCGGCCGGCGTGAGAAGTCTGCGTAGCTTTGCCATTGGTAATGATGTCTCGCCGTAGTTAACTATAGTTTAATTTCGATTGTGTCATGCGATCTGTGTATGCGTAGTTAGGGTTTATCTGTTGTCGTCGTGACACATCAGTTGTGTTCGAACGCGAAACCACCGTACCTATGGTATAATATCTGTTTCGATCTCACGCCAGGCTTCGTCATTGACACAGCCGTTGTTAATATGTTATCTGTTTCCATCTACTCTTCATGCTCATGACGAGACGATGTTGGTATTCTCCCTGTCAATAATCTCCATATACCTTAATCACAGAACCGCCCCCCATCAATCCAGCTTCCCATTTTCTGGACCATATACTCGTTTTCCCAATTCCCATCACGGCGAGTTATTTGCTTCCACCGAGCCGGCCGGGTGGGTAATCCTCATGATTCTTGTCGCAAGCACGAGTACTCGTTATATCTGCTCTTTCGCCACATCTCCTTTTTCTTGAATCAAGGAGATATCTCTCTGTTGCGTAACCCGTACCCGTCTACATGCTATTTGGGCATGAGGAGTATACGTATTAGGTATCCGTGTGTAACGCTGGAACTGGATGTATGCCCAAGTTGAGTGGGCCTGTCAAATGCCCATTGTGTATTTATGATGCTGGCCCATTAGTTATCTTATTTAGGCTAAACATACGGCAAGGGGGCGTGGGTTGCAAAATCTATAATCACTTGCCTATAATTAGTGCGCTTCGCCACCCCGTAAATGTTATATAAGTGTAGGGACAATCTATTTAGTGTATGGAAACACTATGTTATGTATAGAAATATTTGGAGCGTCTACGAACAACTCTTGTTTTGAAATATTTTTAATGTTTAAGAGCCTTTGATTTGTATTTTTGAACAATTAATTTTTATTATTTAAACCATTGACTTTCAGTATTCAATAATTAATTTTTAATGCTAGTACAGTTTATTTTCACAACTAAAACAAATATTTTAAGTAATAAAATAATGCATTTTCTCTATCAAAGCATCTTGATTTTCATAGAACAATCTAATAAGATTTCAGAAATTTTAGTTGTTTACAAATTAAAATAATATATCTATGTGGGATCTCATTTCATTGGATTAATTATAACGATCACAATGGTACAAACGGATTTGAGAACGAAATAACAGGTTGAGAAAAACCAGTTTAAATATCAAATCCTACCTCAATCTCTATTTGCCACGCATATAACACTCTATGTCATCACCAAAATCAACCACATTTCTTAAATTCCAATGTCATCACCACAATCGGCCACATCCTCAAAATTCTATCCTTGCAGCTTTTATAATTCAACTCTAGAATATGCCTCCAACAGCACGCGCCGCTGCCACACTGTCACCACTGTTGTTCCTATTACCTGGTCGTTTATTTAACTTTTTTTCACAACTAGTCGTACGTCGATCTATTCGACTCATGGACGATAGATTGAAATATCTTTTAAGCTTCTTCTCATGGGATTGAAATAAGTCAAAAGAAACATTATTTGGACTTCATAACGCAAATCTTTGTAGCCTACAACATCATTCACGTCTTCACCTTTTAAGTTCAGCATGTTTGGAGCCTAAATAATAATTTAACTTCACCGCATTATATTTGTAACATCCGGCCTCTTATGCCAGCCCAATCCAGCCCACAGCCCAGCTCTCCTTCAGCGGTCGTTTTCCTCACAGAGGATAGATTCAGGCCAGCTCGCCGACCGTCTCGGTCACGATGGCACCCTGTCTACGTGCTCACATCCCAATAATAAATAGCTCACCAGCGACCATGGGTCGTGATGCGAAATGTCAATCTGTTAGGCTGATGAGCAGTCGCCTGTTGGCTCATCATCGTGGCGAGTCCATGTCGTCACGAAATACAATAAGAACTTGATAAGTCGCGGGAGCACAGATGGGAGCGGGCTGTGAAATTCTAGCAACCAGCTCCAAATCATCACGAGATATGGTATTGACCCCATGGCAACACCGATTTCCCATTGCCTCCCGCTCTTTGCTAGCTAAAACGCTTTTCTTTCAGTCTAAGGAGTTGCTAAATGGAATGCTCAAGTCTGCCTGGCGCCAACATGAGACAGCTACCTGTTACATATGGGCTCTTCTAATGCCTATTGTTTGGTACATCTGGTTTCATCTGTTCAAGCCATTTAGTTTCCAAGTCAGTTTGTACTTTCGCTATTCAGTTAATGTGCTTACTATATAGCATTCTGTATATGTAGCAATAATTCCCTCAGAACCATGTATTAATTGACATTGAAGAGGAGTAAATTAAAAGTTGTGTTCATGGTGCCTCTATTGTATCAACCACTACGCCTTCCCTAGTTGCTGAGCCAGCCACAAAATGTACTGGGGTCAAGAGAAAGGACAAAAGACATAAAACATTATTGGCATATAGTAGAACAATATCAAAATATTAAGTCATCGGGCAAACACTCTAGAAGCCCACTTTTCTATCCTTAACTTCAGTGAAATCAGCAATTATATCATCATCATCATAGCTATAGTGTTGCAAAAGTTCACTTTCAATGTGTACCAGCATGTTGTTGGCAAGGAAGTCATCTTCCATCTTGTTGCGTAGCCCTGTCTTAGTGATCTTCAAGGCAGAAAAAGCACGTTCAGCACTAGCCATTGAAACCGGTAGATTGACAAGCAATCTGAGGAGTCTATCAATCAAGTTAAAAAAAACGATGGTGTCCCATACCCACTGGGCATTGATAAAGCTAAGCAAGCGTTGCAATTTCTTCACTTCTAGAAGACTCTACAACAAAATGGTTTAACTGATACTCTAATCCAATCGTTTCTTATTGGTTGAAATCTACTGGATACTTCTCACCATTTTTTGCATATCTCAGTAGTTTAAAAACTTGCAAATCCACTTTTTGGAACCAATGTAAGACTAATAGATAAAAGATTCATCACCTTCTTATTGAACCTCAGATTTATTTCAGTCATTTGAGTGTTAATAGTGTTGCCTGAAATACCTCCACTCTAAAAAAATGATCGTTGTAAAACGATCAGGTTGACGACTTGATACATGTGAATGCTTCCCACCCCTCATCTGATGTCGTTTCCTGAAGAAGAAACTTTTGGGGACTGCATAAGACCGATAGCATCTACTATGTCATGTGATTTTGCAACTCCCCCCTTGATGTTACTAGCAGTCTAGCACCATTGTACCCTTGGCCTTGAAGATTTTGCAAATCAAAACAATGGCTGCACAATAAATAACTTGTTTCTGATTTCAATCTCAATGCTTTTTCGTTCTTCACATGTATCAAGTCAAACAATCGTTCTTGTAATACACCATCAGCATCAACAAATCTGAGAACTATTGCCATTTGCTCTCTTTTTGAAACATCACATGTTTCATCCACAATAATATAGAACATTGCATCACCAATTCCTCACGAATATGTTTCTTGAATTTCAATGCAAAATAGTTAAGGTTTCCTTTTGAATATCAGGCGATGTTTACTTAGCACATTGTGGAGCATTCTCAAAAACAATCTCAATTTCAGGATTAAATTAGGCAACAAGCTCGATCAATTCCACAAAGTTTCCATCTTTTTTTATTGAGGTTCATGACCTTTAAAAGAACAAGATTGAAAGGTTAATGTAACATCCCAAATTTCAAGACAATGTGAAAATCACTCCCAAAAAATTTGAAATCACAATAGTCAAATTGGTAGCACTTCTAAACTTTGTAGGATTTTCAAAAGGTCAAAATTAATGATTTTTGTCTCAACTATAGAAATGAAATTTCAAAAATAAAATAAACCTTGTCAAATGTTGATGTATCCGAGTAATATTTCAACTTTCTTGATTTTTCTTTGCCATTCCAGCTCTCTGTTTAAATTACCAAATTCAAAGTGCATTTGAATTTGTTTTAAATCAAGGGTAATTAACAAAAATAGAATAAACTAATATATCTATGAAAATTTGACAAATAATAATTCCGTAATGTGTAATGGAATTAAATTTAGTTAAATAAAAATCTAAACTACTTTTTTTATTAACATTTGCTTAAACTATAAAATCTGAGATAATTGAACCTTTCTCCTTTCCTTCCCTCTGTCTGCGCCGACATCTCTTCCTCTGGGCCAACAGCCTTTCCCTTTCCTCCCCTATCCCTTCTCTCCTATTGGACCGCGCCGCGCCGCGTCGCGCCACCATGCCTCCAGCCCAGCACACGCGCCAGCCGGCCCAGCTCTGCGTTGTGCTTCTTCTCCAGCAAGCACGCGCGCCGACCGCGCCCGACGCGCGCTAGGGCGTGTCGCGCCGTTTCAATGCGCCATCGCGGCAGCCTTTGCCGCGCCATGCTATTCCCCGCGCCGCCACAACCTCCAGCTGCCCGCCATAAACCGCGTCGCCGCACCTCTGCCGCCATAAGACGGCCGCACCACCCCCTCTGCCGACCGCAACGCGTGCGTCGTGCCCCTGCCCTTGTTGCTCCCCGTCGAGCCCGCAACAACAGAGCCAGCCGCACGCGCGCAAGCGAGAGCCAACCCGACCATCCTAGCAACCCGCCGCTTCGTGGCCCCGCTGCATTCACCTGCTCGCCCCCACGCCATTGAAGGCGGAACAGCTTGGCGGCCACGTTTCCACCGAGCCAGACCTCCCCTCCTCCTATAAGTAGAACCTTCCGCTTTGCAATCTCCCTGCGAGCATCTCAGACAACACTACTTCGTCCCCAAGGCCCCAGTGGGCACGAATCGATCTCCAATCCCCTTTTCTTCCCAAAGTCCGGCACCACAACGTTCCCGTCGCTCAGGTGAGCCCCTACCTCTTCTTCACCCACGGGAAGCTTCTCTGTGACCACCTCTCACTCCCTGACATCCCCATTCAGCTTGGAGACCCCCAGGGTCCGAGACCGACAAACGCCGCCGCCGTACCGAACATCTCCTCCGTTGCTAGTGCGCCACCGTGAACTACCAAAGTCTCGACCTTGCCGGTGAGCACTCCCGCTCCTCCTCGTACCTCTTCCCTCTCCCTCCCCTTCTCCCCTCCTCAGCGCCGCCCACATAACGCCGCCTCTCGCAGCCATGGCGCTCGCGGCCGGCCATCACCGGACCGCACCCGGCCAGGCTACACCCATCGTAGCGCTTTCCGCACCCAATATAGCTTCCCCGCAGCACAAAGTCCGCGGCCGCACCGGCACTGGCAGCTGCGTTTCCACGCCGAGCCGCCACCGCCGCCCTCTCCGGCAAGCTCGCGCCGCTGCTTAGGCCACTTCCGCCAGCCGTTAACCTCTCCCTAAAGGTTCGCCGCCATTCTTATACCACCGTCATGCACCCCTCGCATGCGCCGAAGCTTCAAGGCCGCCACCGGCAATAATTCCGACGAGCCTCCTTTAGTTTAGCCACCTTCTGTCCATAGTGGACCGCCTCCGGCCGCGGTCCACAGACCTATGGACCCAGTCCGTTTCCTTTTCCTATACAAAAATAATTCCTTACCCCAGTAAATGCAGATTTTACAGATAACGCCCTATATTGTTGTAGTCATCAACCCGCAGTCCCTATTAATTAAGGTTTGGCCCTTATTCCTTCCTTATATTCGCAGTTATACCCCTGAGACCTTTTTAATGGTTTTTCTATTCAAAAATAAATCTACAGATAATAAGACATTCTTAATAATTCCTAAAAGCATTGAAGATTATCTAAAAATTAAAATAAACCTCAACCCTAACCTAACACGATTATCCATTGCATAAAATTAATTACTCGTTTGGCTTATATTGGATTGTTTTTTGGCTTTAAAACGCTTGTATTTGATTGGCGTTTATTACTTGACTTTGATCTTGCATGTCATTAAGGTATTAATATTAATGTTAATGACAATTGTTACTTAATTAAATACTAATACTATCAAATAATAATCTAATTAATTCTAATAATTAAATAAGACTAATATAAATTAAGGTTAACAATAACCTTAATACTAATAGTCATCACAATCATAGTTTTAGTATTAATGATTATTCAAATAATTAAATAGTAATTCATGATAAACAACTTAAGACCTCATTGTTTATAAATAACTATGACAACGGTCGTGAGCAAGACTAATAATGATAATCAATAGTAACCTTTTAATAATAAAATGTTAATAGTAGTCAACTTAGTCTTACTAGTTTTCGTAATAAGCTCCAACACCATAATACATCATTAGCTACCTGCTAATATAGTGTAAGAGCAAGTAATAATAATTTACCTAATCCGATAATAAAGCTAATAACAATAAGAGCTCAATAACATAGCAATAAAATATTTAATGATAGAAGTATTTCAATCTAATAATAACGACAACCATAACTAATATAACTAGTTGATTCCCCGCGCGTTGTTGAGGGATATTGAAAAAACAGAATAACTTTCGACGAAGCATACACATTCAATAAAATAAAAAACTAACATGATAAAGAAAGAAAATAGAAAGGTAGCACAGTGAAGTTAAAGGTTCATGCATGAAAACTTTTGGTTAGGGGCTACTTTTTTTTTCTACTACGTAACATGAAAATTGTATTGATTAGTCAAGTTACAAACATATTGGAGGAAGGACATAACAATGTACAAATTAAATTAAATGATTCTGTCATAGTGTACATTACGCATGACCATGGTGGAAAGCTTTGATATGAAATCAAATTTTGAGTTAAAAAAGCACAAATTTGACTAAACAAAAGAAATAAAAAATGTATAGACCACGTATGCCATAACACTGTAAACAAACATGGAAAAAGAGTAAAAAAAATAGCTATCTCATCGACATATGCAATCTATTGGCTCGGTGACAATAAAATTATACAAATTATGATATGAAGTGAAATAAAATGAAAGTCGATGCATCCTTGGTTAGGTGCTAGTGCTTACTGGAATGGGACAGGAGATTTGGAATGCCCCTTTGTGAATTTATATAGGTCAGGATCTGGGGAGATGGAGAGCCAGATGGGTTAGACTTTTGGGCGGTGTTAATTTGCTTTATGATTCCAAATTACCCGTCAGTTATTGAGCAATAGTGGAATGAAAATAAAGCTGCCGCTCTGTATTCATACAGGAAAAAAAACCATGGTAATAAAAACCATTAGTATATGGCAACATAATATTCTTAAAAATATTAGCCTAATGGATGATTTATGGCAAAAGTTTAATGACACACCATGCAATGCTTCAGTGGAGGAGTAATAACACGTTGTGTTAATATAATCATGTGGTGGTTATTCACAGGTGATTAGTAGCAGAAATAATTAAAGAATATACATGCAAAGATAATGGAATGAGATACATGCTGGCTTGCACTGTATTAGATTTGCAATTAAACATGTTATAAGTGAATGGTTGTGGTGGTGGTGATGGGGTGATGAGAATGACACTTGGACGGATAGATGGTTTTAGAAACATTTGATCCAATTATGTACAAAATTAGGATAATGTGGCTTCATGAGAGTAGAGAGAAATAGGAGTTAATGACCCGTAGTAGGTTGTACTTATAAGAATATATAGATAACAATAAGTGATAATTTGTTTTATGCCATTGGAAACTCATCTAATATGGTATATGCCATCATAAAAAATAAAATATGGTGTATGTCATTGTTTTTGCAAACCTTAATGTTTTAGCCATTGCCGAGATGCTAAAATTAGAAATGACGTGATGGCCGTCTGGAATCCGACTGCAGCCGAATCAGTACTCAAATTTTAGAATATTATGTATGTCACCTATATATATAAATATTTTCATATTTTTTGACATGTAAATAAATTATTATGCCATTTAGAATGTGTAAACATGTTAAGGGCAATATTTGTTCATACAAAAAATATGAAAATATTATTCATATAAATGGGATACATAACATGACAAAATTTGAACACTAATTTGACTCTGTGGGTCGGCTGTCGCGTCGTGATCGGTTCAAAAACATGGCACAAAACATTAGGTTTGCAAAACCGATGACATATACCATAGTTTCTTTTTTGCGATGGTAGATATTATATTATAGGAGTTAGAAAATTGACCCTAACAATAGTACTTGTAAGCATAAACATACGCATTCCAATATCACTAAGTGCTAGTGGTAATGCCCCATAAAGATAATTAAATAACACTAACCATCCTTAATAATAATAATAATAATAATAATAATAATAATAATAATAATAATAATAATAATAATAATAATAATAACGAGTAATAATCTTGATATGTAAGCATGTATTAAGGTAATTACCCATCAACCAACTATCCGTGATAAATGCAAGTCTCACGCCAATTAGTCATGCGTTCAACTAAAACCTTTTAAGTTAATCCGATTAGATCATACATGGTTTTAGCATTCGTCTTTTATGAGAACTTAATAAGCTTCTTATTATCGGATATTTCGACTGAGTCTTGTTCGTCTCTTTTTGTTGTTGCTTCCTTTTACCATAGTTCATTGATACAATGTTGTTCTACGTACGCTAGCTACGTGAGTCTGAGGAAAAACCAGAAGAGTCAAGCTTCGAGTACAAGCCAAAAGTTGTGGATCTCAAGGAAGGGCTCGACAACGTGACATACCACCATAAGCACGAAGACTCGGAATACCACTAAAATACTGATACTCAAATCCTCTATTATTTTGTCTTAAGAAATTATGTTGCTTTAGGAAACCTTGCAGAAAGTTGACTTCGCAACTTACCTATATATGCGGTATCCTTGCTACCGCCTCTTATGCATGTAGTTATAATCATCCCTGAAAGTAGTGTAAGGCTTGCTGAGTACCTTATATACTCATTCTTACTGCTATTAATTCAGACGTGAGGTTGATCCTGTGAAGTAAAAAAAAGCTGCATAGACTCTCGTCCTGCGCTTGTGTTTTGCCTGTGGAGTTGAGATTGATTCTTCTTAGATTTATTGCACTCTTGCTGATTGTAAGCTAAGATCACGAATGTAAGTTTATTTACAGACATTATTTATCGTTGTATGTTTTCTATATTACTTTGTGGTGTGTATCAACTATTAACCTAGAGATTGGTATAGTAAGCACCATTGCTCTAGAAATGGGGTACGATAGTTAAACACTTAACAAAAGCCATGGATGTTCTCAACATAGGCGCCTTTTTCCTCCTCTCAATAAAATTATGTAAATGGATTGGATTGTTCAGCATAACCTGGTTCCTTACCTGAGTTGTTATGTATTCATGAACAATCACATCCTATATTCTGTAAGAATGCACGTGTACATGATTTAAGGCCTACCGTACAACCATTTGAAATTTGAATTACAACGGGATCTTGAATTATGAAGTTCTGAGATTTTTAATTTAATTTTTGAAAGATCATGGCATTGAATATGTATGGTCGTACATAAAGTGCTTATCTTTCTGAACCATTGGTGTGCTCAAGCGATTCCATTTTTCCCTGAAACTAGTTCGTGTTTGTTTGATGATTTGCGTACACCAATAATATATGGTGTACTCACATATTTGAATCTGTACCAAAATGTGCATCTAAAGTAAACTAAATAAAATTTTCATGATCGTCTAATAAAAAATTTGAAGAAATTGCACTAAAAATTTTTAAAACCATAGACTCAAAAACATAATATTCTGTACACCACAATCCAAGGCATTTTACTGAAGAACAATATGAAGTTTCAGTCCATTGTTTTGGCACTGTGTCCATAGAAATTATATTCGTTTCTCTATAGTATTTTATTTTGATATTTTAATAAAATATATCAATTCAGGTACACCTCATCCTTTTTTTTAGATACTGGAAGCAAATAATATCATATCTGCTATGGCTGATGTTTCCTCTTGTGGTTGTTGTTTGGCTCAACTAGGACGCATGGGACCGGGGTTAAAGAAAATTTATATGGGTATGTGCACACAAGAGTTATCTGGACCATCTATTTATATATATGAAGTGCTTTGAGATCATGCGTGATGTCCCTCACGCTAATGCCCTCCAGTACTGAAAACCGACTCTTTGCCAAGTGTCCGATGCTTTACCGAGTGTTATTAGCTGTCGCAACCCCGTCCGATAAAATCGTACGGTTGCTCATCCAGGATCATTCAGGGTGTCACTTGGCGAAGCAAGCGACCATACAGTATAATAATTAACAAGGACACGTAAAACATGATTTAAAGGATACATTAATTCTTAATATTACAACATTGGTTCAGATAATTTAAGTGCGGAAACGTAGTTCGAAAGCAAGCGAAGCCAGCGGAAGCTACTGATTAAAACTCGACGATATGATTAAGCACGCCAGCCCACGGGTGCTTAATCTTCATAGGTCGGAGAAGTGAGAACCCACTCGAAGGTCCACTCCGAGGGTGCCTCCCCTTCCCAACCACCACAACCATACGCAGCAAGGTTAGAAGAATCACCTGCAAAAATATTAATCCACAAAGCCTGAGCAACTAATACTCAGCAAGACTTACCCGTCAATGTGGCCATCTAATGACCGACTCCTAGAATACAGGGTATTGGTGGAGGTTGATCGGGTCTTGCCAAAACAACGCTAATATTCTATTCAAATTTTAGCCAAATTAACAATAGTCACTGTGAATTTACTAAATGTGCCGCTATTCTAAACAATCATGAATTCATTACAACAAACAGAGTAAAATTATACAATTTCATCACAATCCACTATTTTCATATCGTTGCGACAGAAAGGAGCAAGTGCTACTCTTAACCACGAGGAGTGGCAATTATAATTAAATTACATCCTGCAGGAGAAACCCGAATGACACGACACGTGCACACTCAACTGAGTCACACGTGGCTACCTTTCGCAACATCGCGACAGTGTTGGCTCAACATCCATCCCTCCAAGGACATGGTCCTCCAGGCGATGCCCTGCATCCCTGTACGGCCCCAAGCCTTTCCCGCTAGCACAATCCCAAGAAAACAAAAGCAGATCCATCCACCTTGCTGGTCCGTTCACCCAGAAAAAGGGATGGCCAATTGTCCAACAAAGCACGGTGAGCTACATCGGTTTCCTGGTCCCATATACCAGTATGCACTCGGTACACACCTCAAACTTGACCAATGCAACCGCACCCGATAGGGTTTACGATTTTATTCACCATTAAGATCAACATGTTCCTTGATATTTTTCGTTCTTTGATTAAAACACGAGTAGTCTCCATACTACTCGGATGCTACCGAATTCCTATCCTTAAGCATCGCATTCTATCGAGGCTCTACCAAAATAATCCATAGGGAACCTACCAAGTCATGCAACTAGGTTTTCACGGCAATTTTTCTCGAACTTAATGCACAAACAATTCCTACACACATAGTGGAAAACAGAAAATTTGTAAACATAGGTGTGCACCGGGGCTTGCCTTGATTTGCAGAATAGTCAGAGTACTCAAACAAGGAGTTAGTTCCTGCGGGTGCCTCTTCTGGATCCTCGTTCACCGGCGGAAGTCCCTGGTCGGTCCCTATATGACGAAATGCAATGAATTGTTTAACGAAAGTAGTCACAATGCTTTTATTAAAGATTAACTAGGGTGTCATTATTGGGAATTAGGGTTAGACCGACACTTAGCTTCGAGTATTGATCGTTTTAATAACTACCACTATTTACCTAGGTTAAAAAATGAAATTTTTGTTTACCTCTCAAGGTTATTTTTAGTTGATGGTACTCTCTGAGATATGAATTTTAAGCTTTGGTTGAGGCCTAGATGAATTTCCTAGATTTTATAAAAATTCAACAAAGTTTCTATTATTGGGTTTTATAAAATCAGAAACCATGTGTAAATCTTGGAGTAAAATTATGATATTTTATGATGTTACCCAGGAGAGCCAAATCCACAACTTTGCTTTTGGGGCCTAACCTTTTTACTGACTTCTACAATGTATTTTAGAAAATGGTATTTTAATAGGCAGATTGGGGTATTGTGAAAGTAATATATACAATTGGGTGGTCCTAAAATCCCCATAAAATTCCAGTAGGTGTGTTCTGCGATGAAGAACTTGTAGATCGAATTTCAGACTTAGCACTGCTATACAACTTGAATTAAAATTCAAAAACAGAAAGGAGTATTTTAATTATTCCTGAAAATTTTTGGTCATTTTATAAAAAGTGTTTTAACAGAAATTTAGTATCAGTTATGGGGTTTCTAAAAAGGTTTGGTTTGCTATTTTTGGAGTAGTATTCTATTTTCTATGAATTTTACTATCTGTGATTTTTCCCTGGGATTTGAATAATTTGAATTGAACCCGGGCCCGCTAGTCAGTGGCGCGAGACAGAGGGCGCGGCGCTAGGGTTACCCCCGACGGCGCGCGCCGGCGGTTCTCGCCGGAGGGGGCGTCGGCGGCGGGTTCCATGGTGTCCACCGTACTCAGCGTGAGTCAGAGGGTTTATTTGATGACGGAGGGGCGACGGGGCTCACCGGAGATACGCCGGCGACGGTGGACCTACTACGGCAATGGCGGCGGTGGTGTTCCGGCGGCTCGGCGGTCGGTGGGTGTCGGAGCTGAGCTCTGTGAGCTGCCGTAGAGGTCGGGGATGACGCTGGGCACGACGAGGATGAATGAAAATGGCCGGAAGAGGGTCGTCGACGGTGAGGTGGCGGCTCGGCGGGTGCTCCGGCGATGTCACGGTGATTCCGTCACCGCTGCTTCACCAAAACCAGTGCGGTCAATTGAAATGGAACGAGGGCTACCCGAGGGTCGTGCCGATGGAAGGAATTGAAGAATCTCTCACCGGCGAGGAAGAATTCGACAGAGGGCGATAATGGCGGTGCGGCGGCGCTCCGAGAGCGAATTGCCGGAGTTGGCTAGGGTTTCGGCTTTGGAATGGTTAATTGGGTGTGGGAGGGTGTAGTGGGTGATCTCGTGCGCGATGGAGGAGCTCGGTTTGGTTTGAATTGTAGCGGGGCAGTCGGTCGATTTGGGAGCAGGGCGGCGGCAATGGCGGCAGAGCAGCGGAGAAGAAGAGAGACAGAGGCGGAGAGGAAGAATAAAACCGATGGTTGAGCGATTTGAAGTGCACTGAGTTGGTTTGCGGTACGCGGGCAGTTGGCCGGACGGTGTTGCAGCGGCGTTCTCGGGGCGAATTGAATCGGCGGCCGCGGCTATGGAGAAGACGGTCGCCGGTTCCCGTACGTGGGTAGGTTGCCGGCCGGGCAGAGCAGCGGCGTTCGCGGAGGCTCATCAAGTCGCGCGTCGGGTCTCCTCGGTTCTGCGCGGCTAGGGCGTAGGGTGGCGCTCCGGCGGGAGGAAGCGGCATGGGCGGCTCTGTCCTTCGGCAGCCGCTGCACTGTACTGGTTCCGACAATAGAGAAGAAAAGAAACAGAGGCAGTACAGAATGGAAAGAGGAAGGAAGAGAAAGAATAGGGTGGAATTGAAAATTTGAATTTCAATTTGCATTTGAACTCCAATGAAATGGTTGAATGGCTTGACAAGCAAGGGAAGTTAGAATTAAATTTCTCTTGAATTGGCCATTTGTATTTTCTTGAATTCGTTTGTCTGTTGTTTGAATTCCCAACCTAATTAGGGTTTCGAATTTTGAGTCGCTTCGGAATTTATTTCAAGGTTTGATCAACAATCAAATCCGATAACCCTAGTTCCCAATTATTTAACTACCAACCTTCTCGCCGATTAGGGTTCTGATAACTTAGTCACGGGGGGTTCGGCCCTAATCGCACGTTAATCCTCTTTCGCCTTAATTACACGAAAAACTCCCGTGCTCTTTTTCTCATTTCATCTCAATTAAATATTTTTGTAATAGTTCCCAATGACTATAGGTGCGTATAGCTTATTTTATTGACGAGTTACCAGTCGTTTATTTAATTTTCCCTACTACATTAAACGACGAAAAACTAATTAATTCTTTGATTTAACGCTATAAACCTGCCTATTAAGCGGACTGATCAAGTTTAAACTTTCGAGGTGTCACATTAGCTCTTTGCCAAGTACAAAACAAAAACACTCGGCAAAAAGAAGCACTCGACAAAGGTGGCCGAATTCAAAAATCCTTAAGGAAAACTGTAGTTGAATTTATCCAATTTGAAATTTAAATTTTTTAAATCATCTCATGTGAAAAACCACCCTAAATAAAATTTGTAGATATCAAAAAGTTATGAAACTTTATAGTTGATAACTTTTGAATTTGAATTTATTTTGTTAAGGAAATCTAAGTTTGAAAAAATTCCAGTTGGAAATCTGAATTTTTAAAACGATCTCCGATGGCGAAACTTCCTAAATAAAAGTTATGGATTTTGAAAAGTTAGGAAACTTTGTAGTTGAAAACTTTGTGATTTGAATTTGTTTAGGTCATGAAACAATCAATTTACACTCGACTTGGTATAATATAAGAGAAGCCAAAATCGAATGTGGACATATGTTTCAATCTAGTGCTCGCGGAGGAGGTAGGTGTCTCCTAATTTTTTTTTTATTTTTGGTTTTTTCGTTTTGAATCTTTGTCGAGTGTAATTTAGGCACTCGACAAAGTATTTGCCGAGTATATGATAAAAAAACACTTGATAAAGACCTCTTTACCGACACCTGATTTGTTGAGTGTTCTTTGCTGAGTGTTACCCTTGGCAAAGGCTTTGCCGCGTGGAATTAGGCATTTTGCCGAGTGTTTTTGCCACTCTGGCAAAGACCTGATTTCCTATAGTACTCCCATGACGTTGATTTTCAGATTGATGACTGTGATAAGTCTTGTGTGTGCACAAGACCATGTGAAAAATTTCACTTTCATGAGACTAGGCAGCGGAGCGCTATACTGCATAGAAATAGTTTGCTTTTAGTCCTTGTGCTAACCTGTGTTCCATCTAACCTTCATACTGATTGACTGAGAAATAAGTATTATTGACATGATATGTGATCGCTAAAAGTTCATATGTCGTCGTTAAAAATTAGTAACAACCATAAAGTGTGATCATCCATAGTCATTAAAGGTTTGTTGTTAAGAGTAATATTAATGACCATATGCAAATTATGGTCGCTAAGAGCTTAAGGACGGGTTCGTTGGTTATCGTTAGTTGGCATATATAGCTAGTATTAACGGCCAATTATGGTTTTACAAAATGCAAGTTGAAGCTCTGACAGGTATTCAGTGCAGAAATAGTAAAATACTAGAAATGGTTGCGGCTTTGTCGCTTGTGCCTGGTGTGTGAGTTGTTTTTAACGTAGATGTTTTAAAAGTTAGGGTAAATAGATGAGTATGAAGGTTAGTTGTGCGTTGGTGTAATAATCGCTATCTATGCATGTTTTTATATTTGTATGTAGGGCTTATATTATAAATATATTATGTTTTCTATATAAATTTGTTTTTGTCCTACTACAGGTGCAGTAACTCCAATTACTCCCTCACTTGTTGGAGCCGAAGACGACGAGATTGATTTTGATATTGCAATATTTGAGCCCACGGAACCGGTGGACCTTGTGAAAGGTGTGTCTTTGTTTATGTATTTGTTTATAGTCATCCTTATTCCACGTGTCATTACACTTTTTATTAATTAACAAAATCGTGTTCCTGACAACAGAAAAAGACCATAGAGATGGAAATGCGGAGGACGATGAGAATGCAGACTACGATGACAACATTGGTAATTAACTTGTTCTAATATATTAACTTTCTGAATTTAAATGTTACTTTTAATTTAAAGAATAATAGTTACACAATGTATGCGCATAATTACACGTATTACCCATTTTCTCGCAGATGATGGTTTTGAGTCATTTCGTGTTCCTGTTCAAGGGTATGATATTTTTACTACCAACAATGACCCGTATGACTATGTGTATCGCAATCTACCATCTACACACCATAAGTTGAAAGATGTTCCCGATTGCCAATACTGTGGCGCAATAAGGTTCCAGTACGAGTCACTTGGTTTCTGCTGCAGGAAAGGAAAGGTAAAAGTTCATATACCTGCTGTCCCTCCTGAATTAGTAAGATTGTTCACAAGTCAGGTGCACGATGATGCTAAATATTTTAGAAAGCACATTAGGTATTTCAACTCACATTTCTCCTTTACGAGTCTTGGAGTTTCTCTTGATCGACGGGTTAGCACTGCGGCAGGGACTGGCATATATACGTTCCGTGTCCAGGGGGCAATATATCATCGACTGGATCAATTAATGCCGGGGTCAGAAGGACCCCGTCATATGCAGCTATATTTTTATGATACCGATGAGTCTGGTCTGCTTGAACATCGAGTGAAGCGGTCACCTGACTTGGATATTAACCTCATCCGGAATATCTTGCAAATCTTACGGGATAATCCATATGTGCAAACTTTTAAGAGTGTCGGCGCAATTCCAAACTTGGATGACTATGTTATTGAACTCAATACCAATGTAACACCTGACCAGAGAAGATATAATGCACCAACGATGTCACAGGTTGCTGCAATATGGTGCGATGGGAATGATCCACAAAAATGTTTTGGTCGAAGTGTTCTTGTGTATGCTAAAGATCATGGTCCACGCTACATTAGAGCTTATCACGGATGCTATGATCCATTAGCGTATCCTTTGTTCAATCCGAATGGCGAAACTGGTTGGAACAAGTTTATGCCATATCATAATGACAACATCGAAAATGTGAAGCCACCAGGTATGGCATGTTAAATTAATTTATTCATCAAGAAAAGATTAAATTTACTACATAAAACTACTAATCATCTTGTTTATATATAATGTTACAGAAGAAGATCATCTTGAGGATGATCATCAAGAGGATGATGATGAAGATAATGACTTGCAAGAGGATGACCTGATAAATAGTGTAGCTGGCGCAGCTCAGCAAGCACCTAAGTCGAAATTTGTGACTGCAAGGGAGTACTACTGTTTCAGACTTCAATGTAGGAGAGCACTGTTTAACATAATTTTATTTGGCGGACGTCTCTTCCAACAGTGGGCAGTAGACATGTATATCAAAATAGAGTCTATGAGGTTGGACTGGTACTTGAATCCAGAACATCAAAAGCTCATACGAGCTGAGCTATACCAGGTAAACTATTTACTTAATAAGGTTTATTTTTTATCATCTTCTTCTCTAACAATGGAAATAGATTCAACAATGTTTGATTGTTTATATGTAAAATTGTAGGGTCTGGTCGATGTAATTTCTGCCGGCGAAACACGGGCTTCTAGAGTTGGTAAAAGAGTTGTGCTGCCACGGACTTTTCCAGGTGGTGATCGTGATATGATGCATAGATTCCTTAATGCAATGGCCATTGTCCAACGGTTTGGCAAACCTGATTACTTCATTACAATGACCAGCAATCCTCAATGGGAGGAGATAACAACCAACCTTTATCCAGGTCAGACACCACAGGACAGGCCGGAACTGGTTGCACGGGTATACCATGCAAAGTTGGTAGATTTGAAGAATTTATTGATCAAAAAGAAATATTTCGGTGAGGTTGCAGCGTATGTTCATGTGACCGAGTTTCAGAAGAGGGGGCTACCTCATGAACACATGCTATTGATAATGAAGGCAAGTAGTAAGTTGAAATGCCCAGATGATTATGATAAGGTGATTTCAGCTGAAATTCCGGACAAGGACAAGTATCCTATTCTGCATGGTCTTGTCATCAAGCACATGTTACATGGACCGTGTGGCGTACTAAATAAAAGATGTGCCTATATGGTTGATGGTGATTGTCGCTTTCAATATCCTCGAGAATTTTGTTCTGCAACACAACAAGGCAAAGACTCATATCCCTTATATAGGAGGAGAGATGATGGTCGGCGCGTCAAGATTAGACGTGCTGAGTTGGATAACAGGTGGGTTGTCCCGTACAATCCAGGTTTGCTAATGCGCTATAATTGTCACATAAATGTGGAAGCTTGCTCCAGTATCAAAGCTGTGAAGTATCTCTTTAAGTATGTGTATAAGGGACATGATCGTGCGTCCTTCTCTGTTGATTCTGCTGAGAATGAAGATGGAGTTATCAATGAGATTCATCAGTACAGAGATGCTCGATATATTTCTCCACCTGAATCTGTATATAGGATTTTTGGGTTTCATATGTTTGGTGTCTTTCCAGCTGTTCTGCAGCTGCAGCTTCATTTACCAAACATGCAATCTGTTGTTTATGATGCAGATGGGAATCTCGAAGATGTTGTTCACCGACCATCTGCTTCTAGGACCACACTCACTGAGTATTTCAAGATGAACATTCAAGATAGTTTTGCAAGAACTTTGTTGTACAAAGAATTCCCTGAGCATTATAGGTGGATTAAAGGGTCAAAGAAATGGCAGCGACGGAAACGTCTAGGACTATGCCAGATTGGACGGATTGTATACGCACACCCTGGTGAGGGTGAGAGGTACTTCTTGAGAGTTTTGTTGAATCATGTGAGGGGTGCAACGTCATACGAGGATTTGAGGACAGTGGATGATATCACGTACTCAACGTTTAGAGAAGCATGTGAGAAACATGGTCTCATCGAGACCGACAAATCTCTTGATGATTGTTTGACGGAGGCTGCAACCTTTCAAATGCCATGTGCTCTACGGAGATTATTTGCAACGATTATTGTGTCATTTGATGAAATAGTACATCACGAGCAGCGTGCAGCATTTGATGAAATAGTACATCATGTCTTCAATAAAAAGAGCCATGTGTTTTTTGTGGATGGCCCGGGAGGCACGGGCAAGACATTCTTATATAAGGCAATACTTGCAAAGGTTCGCGCAGAGGGTTTAATTGCCATCGCCACTGCAACCTCTGGAATAGCTGCATCTATCCTGCCAGGAGGGCGCACTGCTCACTCGAGGTTTAAAATCCCGATTAAAATTGCCAACAATAGCATGTGTGGCTTCACAAAACAAAGTGGCACCGCGGAGCTACTCCGTAGAGCGTCCTTACTTATCTGGGATGAAGTGGCCATGACCAAACGTCAAGCTGTGGAGACATTGGATAGGTCCTTACAGGATATTATGGATTGTAACTTGCCATTTGGAGGGAAGGTCGTGGTATTTGGTGGGGATTTCAGACAAGTGCTTCCTGTAGTGACACGTGGGACAAGAGCACAGGTTACTAATGCTACCATACAGAGGTCTTATTTGTGGGAGTTCATACGGAAGATTAGGTTGACCTGTAATATGAGAGCTCAATCTGATCCGTCTTTTGCTGACTACTTGCTTAGAGTTGGTAATGGAACTGAACCGACCTTTGAACATGATTATGTTCGTCTCCCAGATGACATTGTTATTGGCTATACTGAAACGGATGAATCAATTGACAAACTCATTGAAAGTGTATTTCCATCACTTGAGGAGAATGCCACATCAGCAGTGTATATGAGCACACGGGCCATACTCTCCACCAAAAATGATTATGTTGACCAACTGAATGCAAAACTGATTGAGAGGTTTCCTGGTGACGAGCATGTTTATCACAGCTTCGACTCGGTTGATGATGACTCCAGAAATTGCTACCCCATAGACTATCTCAACTCTCTCACTCCAAATGGCCTCCCACCACATGTGCTCAAATTAAAACTCAATTGTCCTGTTATCCTTCTCCGGAATATAGACCCTAACAATGGTTTGTGCAACGGAACACGACTTATGATCAAAGCCTTGCAAGAAAATGCAATTGATGCTGAGATTTTTGGGGGCCAACATGCAGGCAAGAGGGTTTTCATTCCAAGGTTACCTATGTCTCCATCTGATGACCTTTCACTCCCATTCAAATTCAAGAGAAAACAATTTCCACTTCGATTGAGTTTTGCAATGACAATAAATAAGGCACAAGGTCAGACAATCCCAAATGTTGGAATCTACCTCCCAGAGCCAGTATTCTCTCATGGACAACTTTATGTCGCACTGTCAAGGGGTGTATCAAGACAAAGTACATGGATTCTCGCAAAACCAAAGATAGGTGTTGATGCCACTGGTAAGAGCACCAAGAATATAGTATATAGAGACGTTCTGGATTGGTGAGTGGCTATAAACAAAAATATATTCTACTTTTCATTACATTACATTGATATTCATTACATTACATTGATATCTAAACATGTTAGAGGCTTATTATTTCTTCCCTTTATTATGCAGGTAGCTGACTTTTGTGTTTATGAGTTGTTGTCTGTATGCTATTTTTAATTGAAAGGTATGCTTATGCAGTGATAATTGTTACTCATTCAGTTTGGTTTCCGGCGTATGTGGGGCTCAATGAATTTCCTTCTTTTTCGACCTTACCTTACTGCATGCATGTATCTGGTATATGTGACGCTCAATCCAGTTTTTCTTTTCTATCTTACATTATTGGTAGTGCATTTAGCTGGTATGTGAGTCTTTAATAGAACTCTTTAATAGAACTTTCCATTAATACCTACTGCACTTGAAAATACAGTTTAACTGAACATTGCCAAAAACTACCCATTTTTATACTAAACGTCTTGAAGTTTTGACTGAGCTATTTGTATAGTAAATATCCCCATTCACACTTGTTTTAGAAATTTTGCTAAGTTATTTTGCTGCTACTTTGTCAGTTTTTTTCCCTCAAGTATCCAGTTGTGTTGGTGCTGATGAGTCTACTCACTTTATATCTCTATATAGGCTTGTTTGCAGATGAAGTGTCTTCACTGCACTTTTCTCAGCGATCGTCTGTGGCCTGTCAGTCGATTAGGGTTCGCGTTAATTTATTCCTGATTTGGTTCATTTAGTTAATGAGAAGTTGTACTCTGCTAAAACTGAACTGGCATTTCACATAGTTTTGTTGATAGCCTTAGATGACACAGATTGTGTACGGATTGCCTGTATTATTAAATGTATGTACAAAAGTGCCTCATTTCTAAACGTGAAATGATTGGCTTGTTTTAAGTCATCAAGGTTATGAGTAGTCTTTCCTGCTAGGAAATTTGTTCTCTTCACATCGATGTACTTGTTTAACATGTTTTGGTTATATTAGGCGACACCAAAATTTTTTTCTTACCTAATTGTAATTATTGATGGACACTGAATACTGATACACACTCCCTCTCTTTTTAAATTCTTGATGCTTGATAGTTCAAATTTTTTAGCAAGCAAGGGTCAACAATTAATAAACGGAGGTAGTAGTTATCAGTGGTTTAATTTTCTTACAGTTGCTATGTTCAACTTTGGTAGTATTCACTGTTCCATTGTGTTGGCGTGCTGTTTACAAGTTCTCACACATGAAACCTGAAATTTAAACATTTTTAATGAATAATTTGACTAATTGAACCATGCAATAGGCCATGAAGTCAAGCCAGGAATGACTGTTAGCTGTGAAGCTGGTGATGGTTTTGTTATCCACCTCTCGCAGGTATATGCATTTCCTCTTGATCAGTGTTATGCTTATTTTCACTGTGTAATCCTCATGACTGGATGCCCTTCTCAGCCGATTCGCTTGTGTTTTTTTTTTCCTATAGGTTGCACTGGGTGAAACAAAGAAAGGCTCTGAGAAAGTACTTGTATTTGTCGAAGTTGGTGGTCAGAAATTGGTTATTGCAACTCTATCTGCTGAGAAGCACCCTCAGATTGGTTGTGATCTGATTTTTGATGACACTTTTGAGCTTTCTCACAATTCGAGTACTACCAGTGTCTTCTTATGTGGTTACAAGTCTGTGATGCCTGATATGTTTCAATATCCTTATGATCTGTTCAACCTTAGTTACTTTCAGTTTATTATCTGTTTGGAATTTATCATTTGGTAACATTCTTTTCCTTAACCTACATCTTGCTCTATTTACGACTGATTCCTCTGAAGATGAAGGTAAAGTCCTAATATATATTGTTCCTGCAGTTTAAGCGATTACAAGAATCACAGAGAGTAACCAATTTTTCTTCATTTCAGATGAAGAGATGGAAACTGATGAAATCCCTGTGAAGAACAATGAAACTGGTATGCAACTTTTGTGAACTTTATTGTGTTACCTTGTGTACAAAATATTTTTGTTGCATATGATTTGATAATTTTATTTTCATTTCAAGAAAAACCTGCTGCAAAGGTTCCTGTGAAGGATGGTAAAAAGGATAAACAAGCTGAGGATGATGAGAGTGATTCTGAAACCTCCAGTGCTTCAGATGATCTCTCAGAATCCGATTCAGATGAGGATAGTATATCTGATTCCAGTTCTAATGAAGATGACCTGTCCAGTGGAACTGATGATACAAGTGAAGATGAGTCAGATGATGATTCAGAAGATGAGCCAGATGATGATTCAGAAGATGAAACTACTGTGGTATGTTTTTTATCAATTTCTCTTGTTTCTTTTATATCTACAATCTTGATAGCTACCATTTGCTTCTTCTTTTGCAATCAATCTTTACGTGAACCCTCTTCTGGATTGCAGCCTGAAGCTGGCAAGAAAAGATCTGCTGCAACTGCCTTAAAGGCACCTGCTTCAGATAAGAAGGCAAAGATGTCAACACCGAAGGAGACTGGTGGGTTTATAAATCTTAGTTCTTATGAAAGCATTACAAGTGAAGTTTGTTATATTTGCACTCTGAATACAATACCCTTTTACCTTAGGTGACAATAAAGTTGTTCATGTTGCCACTCCTCATCCAGCAAAGCAGGCCAAGACACCTGCGGACGGCAAACTGAAGGAGAAGGCCTAGAAGACCCCTGCAGATAGCAAGCCAAAGGAGAAAATCCCAAAGACTCCAGCAGACAGTAAGGCAAAGGAGAAAAACCCAAAGACTCCTTCAGAAGGATAAAAACCTACATCATTCAGTAGGTTGATCCTTCAGAAGGATAAAAACCCTAAACTGTCGAAATTCTGTAACTTTCTGCGGTTTAAAATGATTATGCGAGCTCTGTTTTATTGTGTTCTCTGTTTAAATTAATTTAAAGCTATATATGCTTGAGTTATTATACTTGCCCTGGCCTTCCTTGCCCGTTCCTCTATTCTACTATATGTTTTAATAATATATACTACCGTGGTGTGATTCTCTCTTGATCACTGTCCTCATTCTTTGTTGATAACTAATAAATATATATATACATGATGATAATACTGAGATATTTTGTCCAGTTAAGCACTATGATGGTGTAGTATTATGTTGGAACAATTGTTGTATTATTATTTGTTTCTTGATTGACAAAATATTAGTAGGATAATTTGGGGAATCTCAGCTCCTGACTGGTATTGTGTTCCCGATTGATAAAATATATTTTGGTAAAATATTGTGTTCCCGATTGTTAAAATATATTTTGGTAAAATAAACTGGACCATATCTTACCATCGATTTTTAAATCTTGTTGTGATATGATATAAAAGGAATCGTATCATGCTAAACTGAACCCGGATCTGATATCTTCACTTTTAAAATGGTAAAATAACTAAATTTAACCAATATCTTATTTACATTTACATGCCAAAAAAAAAAGAAAGGTACATGCTTGCTTACGAAGGACATCAAATCCACGGTCAAAACACAAGACTTTCCTAATTATGGGACACGGAAGTTTCTTTCGGTTGTTTAGCTGCATGGCCCACAAGACGTAATCTTGCCGAACTCTAATACAGAATCCGAATTGAATCTGGTAAAATATACTCCCCGTGGTCGTCCATGGAAAATCTATTAATCATCCTACTTCTATATAAGCTGACCCTCAGCACCGGATATCATATTCATATCAACCACAGGTCGACAAGCACGCAGTCGCCGAGCGCATCGCCTCGCCCACCCCGTGTCTTCCAATCTGTGCACCAGTTAGATTTCATGGAAGACCCCAGTAACAACAACAAGGTCGTCGACGACGATAGCTGCCAAGACGCTATCGACGACTCCCCTCGCTCCGGGCTGATCGTCGACGACCAGCAGGTCAGCGACCTTGTTGACGACGACAAACCCGTGACGGAGGTCCCGGAAGTGCGGCAAGTCGACGCCAGCATTGAGGTTGAAAGTGACAACAAGGTCGACGATGTTGCCGTTGACAGGCCACGATCACCGCTGATTGGTCGCTGCAGGGATCGAGATACAGAGGTATTTACTTCCACGTAGTATTTACGAAGCCAATAATCCATGATTGTCTGACAATATAGTTGTTAGATTCTGTTTTCATAATCTACTTCTTACTCACAAAAAATATCTTTTTCATGCAATCCGCCTTTAGCCATAGGTTTCAACATGTGTCTCTTTCTTTCTATCTATGAGATTAAATCAAATATAAAAATTAAAAATACGATTGAAAAGGAACAGGCCAATGCGGCACTGCCCTGTGAATCAGATTTATCTCACTCTGACACACACCGATTGTTCCCGTCTACTCGCCCTTTTAACACGACAACGTAACTATGGTCTTTTTTTTTTTGATGTTTAATCCCAGGTCCTCCAGGATGATACGCTGCACCAAGAAGACATGTCACCCAAATATTTTCCACGCAATAAGAAGTTGTGTCCAACGCAAAGTGTGGATTTACTATGCGATCAGCATAACAAGCCAAAGAGAGATGGTCTCATGCCAATAACCTACGAAGGTAAAATATTTCTTTTCTGAATGAATTATTTTGTACATATATAGAAGAAGATGGTAATTTAAAATATTTAGCACTATTCTCTACAGATTATATATGCACCGAAGATGACCTCAATATTATTGAGAATTTGCTGCCAGAAGATGAATGCAAACTTTTGGTGGAGATTGATGGTGCTAAGGTATATAGAAGAGACATGGACTGTCTTTTCCATCACGACACCAAACTGAATGCACAGGTTAGTATGTTTATTGCTTCTATATCTCTACACTAAACTTCTTGCTTACTATAATATGTTGCCCGTATATATCCTACTACTTAAGCAAATGCTAAATTAACTTGCTGGCTATTTAGGTAATAGATGCATATATTCACTGCATGAGGAGAGAATACAATCTGACACATAGAGAAGGTGGTACTGCTTTCCTTGAAGACACGTTTGTTACCTACATGCTAAAGCGCAATGGCAGTGTTTCATTTGAAAAATACAAGGATTACAATACTGAAGCTGATGTACAACAACGGGTTCATAATTATCTAAACCATGACATGGTAAGATCATTTAGTTATAAATATTTAAAATATTTAATTATTATTACAATTGTTGTATATATCTGAAGCTTATCTCTACCACTTATGTATAAATAAGTTGATTATAAATCAACTGCTTCAGTATTTTACATGACTAAATCTTGTTATTATCCATCAGGTTTTCTTGCCAATAAATATAACAAATTTCCACTGGTACCTTGCTGTGGTTAATGCTTCCGAACAAGAGATACAGATCATCGATTCATTGGGGTGTATGCAGCGTAATGACCTAAAGAAAATTGTAAGTATTTGTATTATTGCTATTTTATAATAAAATGTAGAAAAAGTTGATATATTATCTATTTGTTTTTAACAAATGTCCTAAATGTGGTTTTTCTTTTCAGTTGATTGGAATCGATAGGGACATTCTTTTTGCATCAAAACAAAAGGAGCTCAATCGTGATAAATGGCAGCGTTTTGATATTACCAAGTGGCCTCTTATAGAAGTGTTCCCGAAACCGATGCAGACAGATGGGTATGATTCAGTTTATTATTGCTTCTAATTGATCGATGAACTTTATTTATACGGTTTAAATTTAAATATACCTAGATATATAATTTAACATTTATATGCATATTTAAATTATGTAGTACAACATGTGGCTTGTGGATGCTAAACTTAGTGGAATACTGGTCGGGCTATAATCTATCTGATTGTCCCACTCAGGTATTACTCAAACCTACTAATCTTTTTTCATTAATAAAGTAATCACATTACTTTTTTAATTGGTCTAATATTATATATAATATAAAACTCTATAGAAGGACATGACAATCTTTAGGTTTAAGCTAGCTGCAATCTTGTGGGCTTCGAGATGGAACAAGCACAGGGGATGTGATGACAAAGTCTTGACCCGTGGCCTCGAAGCTATTGAAAATGATCCAAGTGACTGTCAAATCATTGACCCTCCAACAGGTATCTCCAAAACGAAGCAATTTTTTATGCCACTTGAAAATCCAGATCCAGAAAAAATCAATGCAGACTTATTGGATACACTCCGCTCATATATAATTGGCATCGACACGGAAGATTTATTAGAGTGAGTTACCTGATCCGTTTGACATATATATTTCCCTCTGCATGATTTGAATATGTGTAAACAAATTTATTTCATGAGTTGTTAGTTTATATATTTATTATATATATATTTTATAATTGTAGGACTCCTTGGGTTCAAAGTCCAGGGCCATATCCAATCTCTCTAAATCTTAGAACACTCCAACAAATATTAAATGAAAATATGTCAATGGATTATGATTGCTTCAACTTGGCCATTCGGATGTGGGCATGTAGCGATGAGGTGACATGCTATAATTATGACGCTAACAACAAGACACATTTCTTAGACCTTCGTTTTTGTGTAAGTCTACTTGTTTATTCTTTACATACGACACTATATATATTACTTAAATATATATGCAATATCACGTGTTATATGTAAACAAAAAAAAAATAGGAATTACTTTCTGGACCCGATCAGGATGACGGGACACGTCTTGCACAATTATATACATCCTGGACTTGTTTGTCGTACGACATAGCAGAATGTTCCACTGTAAGATCTTTGATAACTTGTACTTTCTATTATATATAAATCACCAACTATTACATTTTCTAACACTACGAACATATCTATTATAGTTCATGGTGCCATATGCTCATTACGGGCACTTCAAGTTGTTCCTAATTGACCCGCAAGCTAGATGTATCAATATATTCGACCCAGAGAATATTCCATCTTCTTGGCATGAACTTAACAAGATCAATTACTACAATAAAATGTTACACCAATTTTCAAAGGGAGTGCGTTTGGTAATGCCAACTATCAATCCAAATTGGACAGAAGATATTCTTTCTTGGCTCCAAAGATTACCACCGTGTGTCCCAAAGACAGACGACTGGTACCTCCCTCGCATCATCATCTATAATATAATATTTTTCCCTCTATACATGTTTTAATTTTATTATGTACAATTTTTCATTATCATGAACAGGTGCACGTCTGGCTATTTGGTTCTCAACTTCATGCGACACATTTCTGGTTCTGCAAATCTAAATCCATTTTGCACTGTGAGTACTGGCATCTAATTGTTTTTCAGATGTGGTATATTATATATATCCTATATATCCTACATAAAGACAAATTTAGTTATAACCCAACTTTTAAAATAACTTCCGCAGGATGGAAACACGATGAGGACTATGTTGCTTTTGGAGCTGCTTCATTACAAGGACAACCAATGCAAGGATAAATTTCCTACATTTATACAGGAATTTGTTAATCGTCTAAAAAGACATAAATCTTTTCTTGAAGTGTAAAATGTGTTATTTCTCTATTTTGTAAGATTAAGGATTATCAAAGGACATGTCTACTAAAGCAATGTAGTTGTTATTTTTTTTTAATATGAATTCTGGTTTGTCATACATTTTTTTTCTTTTTAACCGTGGCGTTAGCACGGGCATTGTACTAGTATTATAAATATATTATGTTTTCTATATAAATTTGTTTGTAAAATATCCTGTCTTCGCACGATCAGGATTGCATTTGATTTCGATAAAGTTTGAGGGCTTTTTTTAAAAAAAAAAACTCTAAAGTTGAGGATTTATCAATGGGTGATTTTGCTGCAATAGCTAACCAAAGAGCTAATATAGTACCGATAAAAAAGTCGTAGCTATTGGGCGACGAAATGATTTTGGAATTTATTAAAATTTTGAGGAAGGGTACTGTTGGTATAAAACTCATTAAGAAAACGCCCAATAATTTTTGGTACTTCACAAAGTATTTGAAACATGGGAAAGAAGTATCACTCGGGTATTTCCTGTGATTTACTACGAAATTTGAAGCTTCAACAAATTTTATTATTAAAAAAATTTAATAGATAAGGAAGATCAATAGTAAAGTATTTTACTATGTGTATGTATATACATGGTTATTTATGTCAAATATTAAGTAAACAAATCCGGAAGCAAAGTTTACGCAAACTGGTATGAATTCATAGTATTTTATTATATTTTTTATTTGATTTTCATTTTGCTCATTTAAAATATAGATAATAATTTACGGTTAAAATTTTGTACTAAAACATGTTTTATTTTGGATTTATTGCATACATCTATTTATGAGAATTTCAAAACAATTAATTTTTCTATTTTACAATTTTTTGCAGCATTGTCGCGTATGGTCAACGCTGTAACTATATATGTATGTATGTTTCTATACTTATGTATGTATATTATTTGAAGTATTTAAATGTGTGACATGATGTGCTCGTTTATGAGAAATGTACAAAGTATATTGTATAATATGTTGTAAAGTATTATACTATGTATATATGTATATATGCGATCATTTGTACTTAACTATTAGTTAAAGGATTATGTAAAAAATAGTAATAAAAAAATTTAGGAAACAAAGTTCATGGGAAAAGATATGAATTTATAGGATTTGATTCAAAAATTCTTTTATTTGATTTTTTAATTGCTTTTAAAATAAACATAATAATGTATGGTTAACGCTTTTTACTAAAACATGTTTAGTTTAGATCCACTGGATAGATCTATTTATTAGGATTTCAAAATAATTGTTTTTTTCTATTTTATGATTTTTCTGTGATTTTTTTATGTAATTCCGAATTTTTGGTTATTTTATTTGAAAAAAGAAAAAAAAAATATGAAACATATGGATCGTTTTTTGAGTTTAGTAACTTCAAAGGCTTTATAATAAAATTCTGGAAGAGCATATGGGACCGCGGGTCGATTTTGTTAAATTTATAGGGTGTATTTGTAAAACACCCTGGCATGATACGATCTGCGCTGCGGGTTGATTGTGGTAAAGATGGAGGGCTCCTTTAAAAAGGGTCTGAGAGAGCGAACTCGGACTGCAGTTGAGTTTGTGGAAGTTCGAGGGCGTTTGTGCAAAATCGCTTGGCTGCGCGCGATCTGGGTTGTCCCTTCGCTCGATCCGACGGCCGGGAAATGTCGGTGAGTGGCACGCTGCCTGCCCACCTTTTGGTGCGTGAATCGTAATAAGAGATGCGTACAAGAACCACACGCGCTATCCACTTGTGCTAGTAGTAACAGTTTATTGGTTGACGCGACAAGACTAAATGCAACGCGGTGCCGACCGCGTGAAGTGAGACGCGGACGTTACTGTCCAACGTACGCGATGCTATTTTCTATATAAGTACAGTAGTATTTGTGGTGACGAGTACGTAAAGACTAACCACTGAGACAATGTCGCTATTCGGTCATTCTTAAAATCCTGAAACTAGTACTACTAGTAAATACTACTCCCTCCATATTTTTTTTATTGATGCTTCCGACCAGTTTGAGAGGATTAAGAAAAAGAATAAGTGATTTGCTTGTCTTCTAATCTATTCAAGGCTCACTGCTTCACGTCTGTCGCCGTTGTGTGCAAGTGCGATGGAGGCAAAGTAGCGCAGGGGCATACACGATAAAGAGAATTAGTCATGTACCGCAACGTCAACAATTAAAGTGCTTTTGCAATTGAACTAGAAACGTCAACGAATAAAAGATGGAAGGAGTAGTATGCGTTTAATACGTATAAAGACCGCGACGAAGACTAACGATAACAACACACATATATAGTCGAGTTTATTACTTATCATTGTTCCTACTACAAATGCACCCGGAAAACGTAATTATATATTGTGACAAGTCGACAACCGGAATATATGATTTTTTTTTCTCACGAGTACCATTATTGCAACTTTTGCTCCATTCCGTTTTTACTATCTTGTTCACATGTCACTGGGTACAAAAAAAAATAATATTAGTAGATTAAGAGATTGTATAAAAATGCAATAATGGCGCGGCACGTAAGGACTAACTAAAACTATGCCGCCGTTTGGTCGTTCTTAAAAAATCCTGAATGTGAAGATAAAAGACTGCAACAAACCGTAGACTGGTCGAGTTTTATTATTGTCACAACGACAGAGCAGACGAAACATCCGTGATGTTATTGTGACAACTGAAATTTCCTCCTACCTACTCCCTCCATCTTTTCATTATCACCGGTTAGTTCGTGACAAAAACACAGGCCTTTTTGTCTCTATATTATACTTCATGCGTCTACAAACATATGACATTATATTAACTTTTAAAGGCATTTTTTAATCACTCATCTAGTTTATAGAATTAGTTGCAATGTGTAAAACTATAAGTCACATCAACCGAAAAAAACATATAATAGTTAGAATGCAATTTTTAAATAGGATAAATGATCGATGATAACGTTAAAAGTCATTTGTTTTAAATATTCATGAACGAAAGGGATGGCATACGTTGTTTTATGAATTCAATAATACAAACACAGACGCTCGTATAGCATAACCAATCATGCATAACCAAGTCTAGTCAAGTCAACCCTCGGCAATGCTGCTATATAGTAATACAATCACATGCTACTCTCATCCAAAATGAAGCGTTAACAAACAACGATCGAGCACTCGATCGAGAGTAACAAGGTCGAACAACCATACGAGCAATGGGGATCGGCGACGATTGCTGCGACGACTGCTGCTGCAGCTGCTACCGTTGGAGGGAGTTCTGGTGGTGCGTCCTCGGCCTCACCATCCTCGCCGTCATCGCGCTCATAATCATCCTCGTCGTCCT
Source organism: Oropetium thomaeum (assembly GCA_001182835.1). Lineage (NCBI taxonomy): Eukaryota > Viridiplantae > Streptophyta > Magnoliopsida > Poales > Poaceae > Oropetium > Oropetium thomaeum. The sequence goes on from LFJQ01000034.1 coordinate 349,816, forward strand.
CTTCGGCTTCGTCCGCCACGTGAGCATCAACGTCGAAGACGCGTCGCTGACCCGGCTCGCGCTGGTGAGCACGTCGCCCACGACGGCGCTCGCCTACAACCTGTCGCTGACGCTGACGGTGCGCAACCGGAACTGGGCGATGAGCATGACCAACACGGAGCCGCTGGTCGCGGCATACAGCTTCGACGGACAGCAGTTCGACCGCGTCCGGCTCGCCGACGACGGCGACAAGCACCCCGCCGGCAAGACCCGGGTGTACCGGGTCGCCTCCGGCAGCAAAGCCGCGGCCGCCGCGCTCGGCAACGCCGGCGTCGCCGAGTTCAGGAAGCAGAACGCCACGGGAGTGTTCGAGGTCGAGGTGAAGGTCATCGGTGAGGTCAAGTACACGGCGCGCGTCACCAAGTGCAAGATCGAGGCGACCTGCCCTCTCAAGCTGCAGCTCGCGCCGCCCGGCGGTCAGGCGACGACGGCCGTCGTGTTCCAGAGGGTCAAATGCAAGCTCGCCAAGGCGGAGAACAACTGCTAGTACGGATGGCGACGACAGTGCTTTCCCTTAAATTAATCTGTCCAGAGTTGCTGCTTGCTGGTGATGTCATTGTTGTTCATTAGTGTAATGCGTTAATTTGTCTGTGTATACTGCACACTAGCTAATTGCAGAACGTGCAGTTTTTTATTAGTTGTTTTGTTTTGTTTTTTCAATTTTTTGCAGTTAGCCGGTCACAAGGGCTTGGTTGCTTTCATCGTTATGCATGTTTTTCCAGGTACAATATTAGTAAACTACAGTATTTGGAACAAAACAATGAAAGATGCAGCCGTGCAGGCTGCCTCGCTCATCTCACCTACCATCATGTTGCAATTGGATGGTGTCGTTGATCTTCATTTTTTTTTTTGGCTATATTGTTTTTTTGGAAGTGTTGACATTCGGTTTGATATCTCGGTTAACTTGCATTATGTGCCTACATGTATATATTATAATCAAGTAGTAATCAAAATTATGCTTTTAATTTTGTTTTTGTTCTAGTACCCATTTTGTTAAAACAGTGAAAAACATGCAACAATACGTCTAGTGAGAACAATGACTTTTATGTCGTTCTCTATATTTGTTTGTATTAAGTACTTCATCCTTCCTTCACCAAAAAAAAAGTACTTCCGCCTTTCTTGAATTATTGAACTAAAATATTCTCCTAACGACATCAATTTAAATAATTTAAACACAGATATACTAAGTTTTCTAGTACCAAATTAAGGGTTTCAGCCATTTTGGAATTACAAAAGAGGGTCAACCCTTTTGCATCCCCTACAAATTTATTTGCCTCTATTTTTAAATTAAAGTCAGAAGAGAAGAAATCTAATTCAATATTATGCTGAAATTATTATCCTAATAGCAATAATTAGAAAAGGAGTACATGCTTACATATAGACCGATATAATGCTTTTTTGTGCATTCGTTTGCTTTTTAGACCCTTCCTCTTATTCAAAAAATAGTTAAGATTGTTGGTGATGAGAGAAACGGATAATACACCAACCAATAAAACAGGAACTCTCCCTTTTGAAAAACATGTAAAATTCTTACATGCTTGTTCTTAGAATACAAATTAAAGGTAGATTTCTCACCGAAAAACTGATACGATGTAACTAACGTAGATGTGGTACTCCAGCTCTATATTTGGCTTGGCTCCCCTATTTTTTAGATAAGGAAAAAATTCTATTCATTAAGGAAATGACAAAGCATCCTCATGTTTATGTCTTTCGACATAGCCGGCTGTTCATTATTACAATTCTGAAATCCTGACTCCACCCTTTAGTTCTCATTATTGTTTAAGTCACGATATCGATCGCCTCACATGTCACGGCAGCGGCAGCCGGCCGCAGAGACGAGAGGACGAAGGCCATGACTGACTGCAACACCTCTACGTGGTTTCTGTTAGTCACTTAGTTTAAGTAGGATAGGCACATATACCCAGATATAACCGTAGATATCTTTTATTAAAAAATATGAACTAGTGATTCAATTTTGGTGGAGAAAAATAAACTCCTAGTTCATTTGTTTGAACTAGGAGATGTTCATGGATCGCTCCAAAGCCCATCCCTCAACAGCAAAAATCTTTTGACAACTACTATTGATCTGTCTTTCTGTGTTTTTTTGTTGTTTTCCATCTAACCAGAAATTCGGCTGCAGGTTTCTGTGAAATAATACTACATATATCAATTAATAGTCATCATCGTCTTCCCGCAACAGGTGACTCGGCTCGGTTCGCTCTGCATTAAACACTTACACACTGTACAGACATCAATCAGTACGCATTCAGGAACGCGCACCTTGTTACGAGAATTCTGAGTTTGAGGCAATGTGACTGCGAGAGAGCCTGAGCTTTTTGTGATTACGCTCTTGAAACAATAATTAAATTACATATGGAAAGTTAATATATGAAGATCAAAGAAGGGTTGTCTGAAAAGATATATTTACCTCAGCTAAATAAGGTTTCATCTTGACTAAAATGATTTTTAACACAATATAAAGCATTTCCTCTAGGGTCTGTTTCAATGACACTAAAATTTGTTTTTACTTATTGCAAAAATATTTTTAACTCAAGAGTAGTCTATGGGATTTGTTTCAAGCCAAAATGACTGGGGAAAAGAACTTCACTCCAACAAAAGGTGCGCTTGACACCTGTCAGCTACTACTTTTATTTTTTTATTGTTGACATGTTTGACTTTTTATATTATTTTTGATCGCTCGTCTTATTCCAAGAATTGTTTGAAATGTATAAAAGTTTTAGTTGTGGTTCAAATACCTTTAGTTATAAATTAAATCATAACAAAATGTTTGATATTTATCATAAATTTTTTGAATAAGACGAGTAATTAAAGATAATGTCTAATGTCTGAAGGGTGTCAACAATAATAAACAGAGGTAGTACTTGCTTGGGCATTGTTTGTTTTAGCTCTGAGATTCGGTACCGTAGATCGAAGCTATTCTTGTGTTTTGAAAAATTTTGTCCGACAGTTTTGAAACTTAAATTTCCTGTCGGCAAATACCGACAGAAAAAATGCAAAAAACCTGACAGAGAACAAAAGTGACAGTAAAATTTGATATTCTTAACGGTTAACATACAAGAAAATGTGATCAAATATTTTTGAAAAAAATCACACAAAGAAACTAGATGTATCAATTAAATGTTGAATTCTAGAAAACATCAAATTGCTCATTTAAATTATAATCCGTTCACAGTAACCAATGTTGTGGTTTATAAGAATGAGGTCATGGGTTCGAACCTTTCTTGAGCTAACATTTGTTCACATTTTTGTTACCCTGAAGTAGCTGTAGTTAAAGTGTAGTAAAAATTCTTCTTTCTAGGAGCTCAAATATTAATTCGCGATGGTAAGACATGTGATTTGGTGATCTGAGGTCTGAAGTTTGAAATACAGCATTCGGAGTAATTTTCCTTTATTTGTTTTTCCTGACGGCTATACCCAGTCAGGACAATCAGTAATTTTTCTGTGACCTAATACGAATTCGTCAAGAAATAGCTATTTTTCGAGCGTGTCTTCCAATTTCCTGTCGGTTTCTGAAAACTGTCAGGAAAATAAATGTTCTATTTTTTGTCAGTTTTTAATTTTCCTGTCGGTTAGGTGATAAACCGTCTGGAAAATAACATATTTCCCGTGTGTTCTCTAAACCGTCAGAAAATTTCAAGTTTTAGTAGTGATTTTGATGTACTCCTATTTGTGGCACAAAGAAGCTAGCTCTGTGTTCTGGCACAAACAAAGGTTGAAACGATGCTCTATGGGAAGTACCTACTCCCTCCATTTTTTTACTTGTTGTCGTTAACATTGGTCAGTAACTTTGACCACTCGTCTTATTTAAAAAATATATAAATATTATATGTTTTATTATGATTTGATTTGGTGTTAAAAATTTTTAAAAACTGATTTTTAATGTTACATATTTGAATAAATTTTTTAAATAATACGAATGGTCAAAGTTGACGATCAAAATCAGCGGTGACAATTTAAAAGAAACGGACGGAATATTTTACTCGCCATGGCAAGCTATTTAATTTTAAGAACGACTTGAACGTCAAAGGACCGACTGCCGTCACATGGCCAGCTCTTCTCGTTGAGTTTTCGCATTTTTAAAAGAATCAAAGCATACAAGTGGCTTGTTTTGCTTCAAAAAGAATGAGTCTAGTCCATTTAGGAGTTTTCACGCACGTACCCAGAGAGAGAGAGGGAGAATTTTCTCTAAGCACAAAATCTTACCAATCATAAGTCATAAAATTGCTCACAGTGAAAGATAACACCAAGCATTTTGTTCTCCAAACGCCAATCATTAATGAAGCAATACCTAGATCATACTCATACATTTGGCAATGAAAGAATGCATTTGGAGGGGGATGGAAACACGCAGAGAGAGAGAGACAGAGAGGACCCGAACTGGTTGAGAGAGAGAGACCCGAACTGCCCCGCCCCTCGAGCTGCACCTTGACGGGGCAGGTCGCCACGAACTCGCACTTGGTGTAGCGCAGCTGGTACTTGAACTTGCCGGTCAGCTTCACCTCCAACTCGAACACCCCCGTCTGGTTCTGCTTCTTGAACTCGGCCTCGCCGCCGTTGCCCAGCGCGACGCTCCTGCCTTGGGTGGAGTTCACGGGGATGCTGTACGACACCGTCTTCCGGGCGGCCAGCTTGTCGCTCTCGTCGGCGACCTTCACGCGGTCGAACTGCTGCCCGTCGAAGCTGTACCCTGCCTCCATGGGCTTGTCGTGCTTGATGCCGATCGCCCAGTTCGAGTTGCGGACGCTCAAGTACAGCGAAAGGTTGTACGCGAGGGCTGCCGTGCCGTTGCGCCCGCTGAGCAGGTCGAAGCGGGTCAGCGAGGCGTCCTCGACGGTGATCTTGATCTTCCGGAGGGGCCGCCGAAGATGGCGATGATGAGGGCGATACCGGTAAGGACGACGACGCAGACGGCTATGCCCAGGTACTTGCAGCCCTTCCTGAGGAACGTTTCGCAGCAGTAGCTGTCGCAAAAACAGCCCCACATTTTTGCTTCGGAAGGTTTTCCCTGGACTGGAACAGGATCTCGGACGAGTAAGAATTCTGAATTTGAGAATGATGTGATTATGGCCCTCTTTGACAGCGCTCCAGCTCTAGATTCTCCAGCTGTACTCCTGATTCTTCTGGTGGAGCGGATTCACCTGATTCTTGTAAAGAATCAGAATCAGTTTATAAAATCATTTAGCTTGACAACTGATTCTTGATTGTAGAAAGTTTGTAAAGTGCTAAAAGAAAATATATATATATATATATATATATATATATATATATATATAGGAATAACTAAGAGTTTGTTTACAGCACCCAAAATGATGTTAAGTCGAACCCATAATTCACAAAATATCACATGCCACAATTCGCAAAATATCAGAAGCAGCTCGTACTACAATCATATTGCCTCCCAAATTGACTTTGCTAGATCATCACGAAACACATTCATATTCCTAGTACTAGATGCTGTGGTGGATGTGTCTGATGCATTAGGAAGATGCCTCTAATACGGATCAGGAATTATAGGTACGTAATCTAGGTCACGGTCACATCTTTCAAAATCTGCATCAAGTGCATCTTCTTGGCGGATAAAGTTGTGAAGGCACATTGTAGCCGCAACAATCATTTTTGTTTCTCAATTGAATATGATGGCATCTTCAGAGCATTCTTAAGTTCATCTTCCATACACCTAATGTACGCTCTACATGTTTACGTAGACGTGAGTACTGGTGGTTAAATTCCTTATAGAAATTAGTTGGTACAAGGCCGTTTCTCCATTCTGAAACATGGTACCGTTGAGTCTTGTATGGTGCCAAGTAGTCATCTCTATTTGGATATCCAGCATCAACGAGGTAGTATTTTCCTACAATAATGTGCTTAACATTTAGTTCGTAAACCTTGTATATACAGCATGTGCAACAAGAATAGAGGATGATAGATGTAGAAAATCATACCTACAGGCGGATGGGGAAAGATGTCCCCATCAGCTTCGACTGCATGGCACAACACATTGGTATCATGCATAGAACCTGGTTGTCCAATAGATGCATAGGTGAAACGCATGTCAAATCTACAACTGCCATAACATTTTGAGTTGGTTTTCTAGATCTACCAATATATCTAATACAGTCTTTCTTTGGTGGAGTTGCTTCAATATGGGTGCCATCAATGGTACTAATGCAATCCTTGAAGTGCGGCCACAACCTTTGGTCATTAGTAATCGTACTATGAACGTTGTGAAAATTAGGATCCTTGGGTTGTATATACTCCTTTGTCATTGCCACCATGCAATATAACACTTGAGTAAATTTTTTGCTAATTGTCTCACTAGAATGCTTAAAATCCTTTTTAATAGCACTGTTTGACCACCCGTGGCCATAGATCACAAGAAATAATCCAAGACCATAGAGCTTACGTGAATGGACGAAGTGAGACCAAAGTCACTCACCAACAGATCATGCAATTTATAAAAAAGAGATGCATCCATCCTGAACATGTTGTAACAATCTTCTGAACTATTCAACGCATCACCCAAGCCAAACCAGGATATGGTACTGGCCTTGGCATATTTTTTTCAACATATGTTGCATAGTAACATGCCAAAAAAGATGCAGAAAGATGCAAAGTAGTTTAGTTCTGTTTGATCAGTTGCAAGACTCCCAACTCATCCACTTCTGCATCATCAGATTCACTTTCATATCTATCACTATCAGAAGAAGAGGAAGACATCTGTACAATATAAATAAAAATGTAAATATTTGTTCACACATTGCTGATCAATCACACATGAAAATTTTTGTTCACAAATTGCTGATCAATCACACATGAAAATTATTGTTCACACACCACTCATCACACATGAAAAATGACCATAGAAAAAATTATTCTGCACAAATACAGACCATAGGGAGTACATGAAAAAAGGATACATCAAACATATAGCATGCATGTTTCATACACTACTTGGAGACATCATTCCTTGTAACCCATTCATCTTCATTGTCAACCACTTGAATCTTTCTTCTGGAGTCTCCAGTGTCATAAACATCTCTCTCTCAGACTTTTTCAGAAATACTTAGGATGCTATAAAGTGTTCCTTTTTCCCGGGAACAGCACCACAATCTTTCACCAAAGCCATGACTTCTTTGATTGAACAACCAGAATTTTCCTCCTTTCTTGCCAAAGACTCACAGGATGCAGTGCTCTTTTCACTCAACGATATAATTTTGCTCAATTGATCTTCAACTCAGTGGCCCCTCTCAGTCTTCGGTTTCTTACCCTTGCCGGTGTATACAACATGAGCAGGCCTCTTTTCTTTGGCACTTGGGGGTGTCAGCTCGTCACATTCATCACTTGAGGCCTGACCTTCATAGTCTTTGTCCTTGTCCACGTCGCCGTTTTCATGTTTTAGGGACTGAGGCGCAGCACCACTTGATGGAGCCCAATGATCTTCTCCTGTGTTCCGGATGTCTTCAAACATGATTATTAATTGTTCTTCATTCTAAAGGGGTCTATCTTTAAACTTGGCAATGACTTTATATTGCTGCAAGCATACAAAAACAAATGTTACAGCTAGAGGAAAACAAAAGTCATATAAAAAAAATATGCAACCATACATGGTAAGAACATATACAGCTACCTTGTTTGTCTTCTTTCACCAGTCATTTGGTGCTTGATATGTCTGCTTCATAGGGTCCCATCCTATACCAGTTTCCTTCGCCAATCGTTTCCAGTTCCCGTACTCGGCCCTCAGCTTATCCCATTTATTTTTAAACTGTAGTCTCGAATAAGATAGCCCTGTCTTCTCCTTAAACTTGTCAATCACATTCTAAAACGCAATCCTATTCAAGTGGGTACCAGAGCGATTGCAGGCCTTCACTTGCTCAGCAAACAGTTCACAAACTAGGCTAGTATTTCATCATTCCAGTCAGCACTATCACCCATTTTTACTGTCCAAAAAAATTTCTATTGAGAAGAAAAAAATTACGCAGCCAAATCCTTGCTTGCCTTCCAATCGAATCCAAACTACCAGACAAATTCATGAATTGCAGCAGAAATATGAAGCACCAAAACAGAGTGCACAACATTCGGGGACACGAATGGAGCATACCTTGACCTCCGCGGGTGAACTCTCGACGGCGGTGCGAACACGGCGAAGGCTCCAGGAATGGCGACGAAGAGGCGACCTGTACTTATTCGTGGTGAGAACAAGAGCCACGACACCTAGGATTCAACGCTCCACACTGCAAGGAAGGAGATGACCCGTGCACCTGGGAGTGGTGGCGGCCGGCGGGAGGCCGGATGTTCGGCTATTCCTGCTGGAAATCCTAGGCGCACGCCAAAGTCGGCAGAGGCTGGAGAGGCGCTGAGCTCCGGGAACGGTGACGAAGGCTCCGGGAACGGCGACGAGCCTACAGATTCACGGTGAGGACAAGACGCACGAGATCTAGGACTCAGAGCTCCACACTTCAAGAAAGGAGAAGGGATGAAGGGAGGAGGTGACTTGTGCACCTGGGAGTGTCGGTGGCCGGCGGGAGGCCGGATGGTCGGCGGCCAACGCTGCAAACCCTAGGCGTGCGCCGCCGTGGCCAAAGGCTGGAGAGCCGAGCTCTTCTGTTGTGCTGCGCCAGGCGGCTAGAACACGGGTCGGTGGGGACTCCCCTCTTTTTGTACAATGGCATTTGCAAGTAAATAGATAGCAACTTTGAGGGTAGGTCCCAAAGTCGGTTGGCTGAGAAGCTGTTTTCATGTCACGGTGGAGCAGGTTTTTTTGGATTCCTGATTCCCACCCAAAAACGTGAATCGCTGCCCTGATTCTTTCGTGAATCTATGCGGTAAAATGACAGTTTGGCAGGGCTCCTCGGATTCTCGATGAGAATTTGGAGCTGGGAACCCTACCAAAGGCGCCCTATGACTGTGCTTTTTGAGAGGAAGTAGAGTAAACCATACTAGTTGAATGCCCGTGCGTTGCTACGGGTTCATGACAAAGCAACACTTTTAGCTCAAAGCATATATTGAAATAAATGATCGTATTATATTAGATGATTTAAACAAAATTATCGGACATATTACCACATCTCAACATAAAGCACATTCAGACAGTGATGATGTGCTAAACACATATATGCTATCTATGTATCTATCTATCTATCTATCTATCTATCATTGTTTCCTTTGATCCGTTTAAGATAATCTCGTATGTCGGCAGGTATTATCGATTTACTTAAATTTCCATCATATGTTAGTAGGTCGATCAAAAACCTTCTTCATAGTGTCCTCCCATCTGCATAAGTGTTTTAATATATTATACATGCTGAGTTTATGCAACAACTTTTATACGCTTGTATATGTGATTAGTTATACTTACCGTACAAATTCGTTTGGCTCCATAGCACTACCATTAAGACAAAAAGAAGTCAATCCATAGTGTATATGCAATAGGGGAAAAGGAATATCGTTTGGCTCCATAGCACTACCATTAAAACAAAAAAAAGTCAATCTATATTATATATGCAATAGGGGAAAAGAAGACTCATGATTAATGTCCATTTGTTTCAACATTTTAGCAAGCAAACCAGAATTTTGAGGACACATGGATAAGTGCTCGTTTTGATTCCACATTATTTCAAGATTATTATTGGCAAGCCGTCCGTGAACTCGGCGGCCCCGCAGAACCTCTTGTTCTACTTTTGCTTTACTTCTGGAGTTCCAGAACTCTTCTTGAGCTGTAACTGTGACAAAAGTATGTCATGACAAGCAGAACCCCTTGTTCTATTTTTGCTTTACTTTTGGAATTTCATAACTTTTTTGGAGCCCAGAACCCCTTTCTGCTTTTGCTTTACTTCTGGAGTTCCAGAACTCTTCTAGAGTACAAAACCCTTTGTTTTGTTTTTATTTTACTTCTGGAGTTCCAGAACTCTTCTAGAGACGGAACTATGACAGAAGTATGTAATGGCAAGCAGAACCCCTTGTTCTGCTTTTGCTTTACTTCTGGAGTTTCAGAACTATTCTTGAGCCGAAACTATGTCATGGCAAGCAGAACTCCTTGTTTTGCTTTTGCTTTACTTCTGGAGTTCTAGAACTCTTCTAGAGACGGAACTGTGCCAGAAATATGTCATAGCAAGCAGAAATCCTTGTTCTGCTTTTGCTTTACTTCTGGAGTTCGACTCGGAGGCAGGAGCGCGGCGAGTCCTGGACGAAGACGATGACGAGTTCGACCCGGTGTCGACAGCGGCTGACAGGGTGGAGGCGCGACAGCTTATTCCGCTCGTCAGATATGCACGGACGATAGTTACGAAATTAATAGTAATAGAGATTATATACATAGGCATCCTGCTCCAGTTCTTCGTCTTTATTTTACACTACATATAAAAGGTCGTCCCAAGAGCGTAGGTCTGTCTGGACGGTTCACATGTTATGCGAACTGCGAGACATAGCAACTTGCGGATATAAATATATACTATATCATTAAAAAAGAAGACTGACATTTTGTTTTGCGTCAATTAGAATTAGATTATTACTACCGGTAGTAATCCGCATATGATGGAGGCGATGACTTGAACTGTGTGACCAGCTGGAATCATGTGGCCCTTGTTTTAAAACCTCAAACTGCAAATTAAAGACGCAAGTTGACCTAGTGAAGCCAACCGCGCACAAATGTGTGTGTATAGCTGGACGGACCATCATTTCTGCACCTTGCCAGAATCTTTACACATGACATGCTCAAAATTGAGCTGAATGTATTAGTTTGACCAAAGATATAGTATGGTCCATGACGCTAAAAAAATATATATATATGATTGTTCATTGATGATATCTCGTATGTGGACTGTGGCACGTAGAATTAGCAGACCTCTATTGGGGTCTCCATAATATCAAATTTACAAAGCAAACAAATTTCATATATGAATAATCCATTTCTCGAAATACATAACTGCTACTACTTTCCTTGATCCAGCGCAAACAAGACACCCCAAATTTCATAATGGACCGCACTCAAATATAAAATCCATTATTCTCGAAATACATAACACTGCAAAATAATAATACTAGTAGATTAAGAGATTGTACAAAAATGCAATAATGGCGCTGCACGTAAGGACTATCTAAAACTATGCCGCCGTTTGGTCATTCTTAAAAAATCCTAAATGTAAAGATAAAAGACTGCAACAAACCCTAGATCGGTTAAGTTTTATTATTGTCACAACGACAAAGCAGACGAAACATGCATCCATGATGTTATTGTGACAGCTAAAATTTGCTCCTACCTACATCCTCCGTCTTTTTGTTATCACCGGTTAGTTCGTGACAAAAAAACATGCCTTTTTGTCTCTATATTATACTTCATGCGTCTACAAACATATGACGTTATATTAACTTTTAAAGGCATTTTTTAATCACTCATCTATTTTAGAATTAGTTGCAATATGTAAAATTATAAGTCACATCGACAAAAAAAACATATAATAGTTAGAATGCAATTTTTAAATAGGATAAATGATCAATGATAACGTTAAAAGTCATTTGTGTTAAATATTCATGAACGAAAGGGATTGCATACGTTATTTTTTGAATTACATAATACAAACACAGACGCTCGATAGCATCGCATAACCAAGTCTAGTCAAGACAAGCAAGTCAAATCAACCCTCGGCAACGCTGCTATATAGTAATATGGGCAATTCCTTATATACCATTGTTATTCTCTATATATCCATATTTGCCATTGTAATTTTGTTTATCCCGGATGTGCCATCCATTTGCAATGTATGCCCGTTTTTGCCATTCCGTCAGCATCCGTCAAGTTTACCGTTAACTCACTTCTTACAAGTGGGCCTAAGCATAGAAAAGCAACAGTGTAGAAAAAACTATTTATCTCTTATTAAGTATAAATAGAGACAGAATAGTTTAAAATTCATGCCAATTTTATTGATTGAAATTTAAAACAACACACAACCATTTGAACTAAAAATACTTGAAAAGGTTTACTAGAATTTAAATTAAAATTCTTCCTAGATGGTCAGACTATCACATTGTTTAAATTTTAGTGTGTGTAAACCTTTTCTAAAAATTAAATTAAAAATATCTAAATTCATTTTATCAGCTACACTATAAAGCTATACTTGAATATTTGTTTGGTACCTAAAAAATTGAATTTAGGTAGTTTTTAATATTTTTTATTAAAATTTTTCTTACACTAAAAATCTAAACAACGTTATAGATTAGCTATCTAGCAATTAATTCAATTGTTTTCAAACCTTTGAAGTTTTTTCAGTTCAAATAATTTTGTGTTGGTTTTGAACTTCAATCAATAAAATTGGCATGAATTTTAAACTAACCTGCCTCTACTCATGCATACTAAAACCTAAAAAGGTATGCTGCACTCCTGCTTTTCTACTCCTTGAGACCACCGGTAAGAAATGACTTAACGGCGAACTTGACAAATGCTAACAGAATGGCAAAAACAGGCATAAAATTATAACTGAATGGCACGTAAGGGATAAACAAAATTATAATGATAAATATGGGTCTACGAGAAATTGTAATGGCATACAAGGTATTATCCCATAGCAATACAATCACATGCTACTCTCATCCAACAAATGAAGCGTTAACAAACAGCGATCGAGCACTCGATCGAGAGTAACAAGGTCGAACAACCATACGAGCAATGGGGATCGGCGACGATTGCTGCGATGACTGCTGCTGCAGCTGCTACCGTTGGAGGGAGTTCAGGCGGTGCGTCCTCGGCCTCACCATCCTCGCCGTCATCGCGCTCATAATCATCCTCGTCGTCCTCTTCGGCTTCGTCCGCCACGTGAGCATCAACGTCGAAGACGCCTCGCTGACCCGGCTGGCGCTGGTGAGCACGTCGCCCACGACGGCGCTCGCCTACAACCTGTCGCTGAAGCTGACAGTGCGCAACCGGAACTGGGCGATGAGCATGACCAACACGGAGCCGCTGGTCGCGACGTACAGCTTCGACGGGCAGGACTTCGACCGCGTCCGGCTCGCCGGCGACGGCGACAAGCACCCCGCCGGCATGACCCGGGTGTACCCGCTCGCCTCCGGCAGCGAAGCCGCGCCCGCCGCGCTCGGCAACGCCGGCGTCGTCGAGTTCAGGAAGCAGAACGCCACGGGAGTGTTCGAGGTCAAGGTGAAGGTCATCGGTGAGGTCAAGTACACGGCGCGCGTCACCAAGTGCAAGATCGAGGCGACCTGCCCGCTCAAGCTGCAGCTCGCGCCGCCCGGCGGTCAGGCGACGACGGCCGTCGTGTTCCAGAGGGTCGAGTGCGAGCTCGCCAAGGCGGAGAAGAACTGCTAGTACGGATGGAGACGACAGTGCTTTCCCTTAAATTAATCTGTCCAGAGTTGCTGCTTGCTGGTGATGTCATTGTTGTTCATTAGTGTAATGCGTTAATTTGTCTGTGTATACTGCACACTAGCTAATTGCAGAACGTGCAGTTTTTTATTAGTTGTTTTGTTTTGTTTTTTCAATTTTTTGCAGTTAGCCGGTCACAAGGGCTTGGTTGCTTTCATCGTTATGCATGTTTTTCCAGGTACAATATTAGTAAACTACAGTATTTGGAACAAAACAATGAAAGATGCAGCCGTGCAGGCTGCCTCGCTCATCTCACCTACCATCATGTTGCAATTGGATGGTGTCGTTGATCTTCATTTTTTTTTTTTTGGCTATATTGTTTTTTTGGAAGTGTTGACATTCGGTTTGATATCTCGGTTAACTTGCATTATGTGCCTACATGTATATATTATAATCAAGTAGTAATCAAAATTATGCTTTTAATTTTGTTTTTGTTCTAGTGCCCATTTTGTTAAAACAGTGAAAAACATGCAACAATACGTCTAGTGAGAACAATGACTTTTATGTCGTTCTCTATATTTGTTTGTATTAAGTACTTCATCCTTCCTTCACCAAAAAAAAAGTACTTCCGCCTTTCTTGAATTATTGAACTAAAATATTCTCCTAACGACATCAATTTAAATAATTTAAACACAGATATACTAAGTTTTCTAGTACCAAATTAAGGGTTTCAGCCATTTTGGAATTACAAAAGAGGGTCAACCCTTTTGCATCCCCTACAAATTTATTTGCCTCTATTTTTAAATTAAAGTCAGAAGAGAAGAAATCTAATTCAATATTATGCTGAAATTATTATCCTAATAGCAATAATTAGAAAAGGAGTACATGCTTACATATAGACCGATATAATGCTTTTTTGTGCATTCGTTTGCTTTTTAGACCCTTCCTCTTATTCAAAAAATAGTTAAGATTGTTGGTGATGAGAGAAACGGATAATACACCAACCAATAAAACAGGAACTCTCCCTTTTGAAAAACATGTAAAATTCTTACATGCTTGTTCTTAGAATACAAATTAAAGGTAGATTTCTCACCGAAAAACTGATACGATGTAACTAACGTAGATGTGGTACTCCAGCTCTATATTTGGCTTGGCTCCCCTATTTTTTAGATAAGGAAAAAATTCTATTCATTAAGGAAATGACAAAGCATCCTCATGTTTATGTCTTTCGACATAGCCGGCTGTTCATTATTACAATTCTGAAATCCTGACTCCACCCTTTAGTTCTCATTATTGTTTAAGTCACGATATCGATCGCCTCACATGTCACGGCAGCGGCAGCCGGCCGCAGAGACGAGAGGACGAAGGCCATGACTGACTGCAACACCTCTACGTGGTTTCTGTTAGTCACTTAGTTTAAGTAGGATAGGCACATATACCCAGATATAACCGTAGATATCTTTTATTAAAAAATATGAACTAGTGATTCAATTTTGGTGGAGAAAAATAAACTCCTAGTTCATTTGTTTGAACTAGGAGATGTTCATGGATCGCTCCAAAGCCCATCCCTCAACAGCAAAAATCTTTTGACAACTACTATTGATCTGTCTTTCTGTGTTTTTTTGTTGTTTTCCATCTAACCAGAAATTCGGCTGCAGGTTTCAGTGAAATAATACTACATATATCAATTAATAGTCATCATCGTCTTCCCGAAACAGGTGACTCGGCTCGGTTCGCTCTGCATTAAACACTTACACACTGTACAGACATCAATCAGTACGCATTCAGGAACGCGCACCTTGTTACGAGAATTCTGAGTTTGAGGCAATGTGACTGCGAGAGAGCCTGAGCTTTTTGTGATTACGCTCTTGAAACAATAATTAAATTACATATGGAAAGTTAATATATGAAGATCAAAGAAGGGTTGTCTGAAAAGATATATTTACCTCAGCTAAATAAGGTTTCATCTTGACTAAAATGATTTTTAACACAATATAAAGCATTTCTTCTATGGTCTGTTTCAATGACATTAAAATTTGTTTTTACTTATTGCAAAAATATTTTTAACTCAAGAGTAGTCTATGGGATTTGTTTCAAGCCAAAATGACTGGGGAAAAGAACTTCACTCCAACAAAAGGTGCGCTTGACACCTGTCAGCTACTACCTTCGTTTTTTTTATTGTTGAGACGTTTGACTTTTTGCATTATCTTTGATCGCTCGTCTTATTCCAAAAATTATTTTAAATGTATAAAAGTTTTAGTTGTGGTTCAAATCCTACTACTATAATGCATCAAATCATTCGTTTTACGTCCACCACCCTACAAATATACCCTCTCTTTTAATTATATCCTTCAAATTACAAAAAAAAACTGAATATTAACTCAATTCGAGAGTACTCGACTCAACGTCCCATGGATTATATGCCTCTAAATCGGATCTCTAATAAAAAAATCCTAACACCCCCTAGACCATAATTATTTTCGGATTTCTAATAAAAAAATCAACACCCCCAAACCAAATTTATGGTAACTTATGTCACCCCCTCAACTAGATCTCCTTAATCTCCACCGTAACCGTAGGAAATCTTCCCGCGTCTCTTTTCCTTTATCCCGAGAAGACTCCCCGTCTATCCTTCCCCTCCCGCCGTACGTACGAGCGCTCCCTGCCGCCGAGCGCCTCGCCGCCGCGCGGCGCCCCCTGCTGCCGTCGGGTCCTCTCCACCGTCCGAGCGCCCCCTACCGTCGAGCGCCCCGCCGAGCGCCTCGCCGCCGCCGCTGGGTCCTCTCCGCCGACCGCCTCGCCGCGCGCCCCCCGCCGTCGAGCGCCCCGCCGCCGCCGCTCTCTCCGGCTCCTCTCCGCCCTCCGCGCGCCCCCTGCCGCCGAGAGCCCCGCCACCGCCGGGTCCTCTCCGTTGTCCAAGGGCCCCCCGCCGTCGAGCGCTCCGCCGAGCGCCTCGCCGCGCGCCGCCGCGCACCCCCCGCCGACCGCCGAGCGCCCCACCGCCGCCGCTCTCTCCGCTCCTCTCCGCGTCCGAGCGCCTCGCCGCATGCCCCCCGTCGCTGAACGACCCCCCCCCCCCCCACCCCCCGCGCCGAGCGCCCCCTGCTGCCCCCGCCGCGGCGCTCCTCTGCCCCATCACGCATCGAACAGGTTTTATTTTCTACTTACTTATTTGATTCCTCCATGTGACAGATTTAATTTGCTGTTTTGAGTCAATTAATTCATTTTGAGTGATAAGAATCAAATCTTTTATATGGTCACATATAGTGAGCATACAGTGATTGTACCCATAATCGGATACAAGTGTGGGTTTATGGATATCTCATGAATTGTATGCACTATGATTGTGGTCCACCTTGTGAATTACACCATGATTGCATGTTTTATTTTCTACTTACTTATTTGATTCCTCCATGTGACAGATTTAATTTGCTGTTTTGAGTCAATTAATTCATTTTTAGTGATAAGAATCAAATCTTTTATATGGTCACACATAGTGAGCATACAGTGATTGTACCCATAATCGGATACAAGTGTGGGTTTATGGATATCTCATGAATCGTATGCACTATGATTGTGGTCCACCTTGTGAATTACACCATGATTGCAGCTTTCCAGAAAAATCACTGCCAAAAAGGAATGAAACTAGATCAAATCTTGAACAATACATTCAGGCATACATAAAAAAAAATGCTAGATCATAAATAGTGTAAACACAATAACGAATTTAGGCACCTTAACAATTGCACATCTTCCTCATTTAGCAAGTTAGGAATCAATGATTTAGCATAATCAGACAAAGATCCTGCAAAACCAAAAGAGAAGAGGTTAACATGCAATATAGTAAAATTCATTATGTGAACAGAACAGCAGAGCTATTGTTACCTAAGTTTCTACACACTGATAGCAGAATCAGAATAATATTTTTTGCTGAGTTGACCAGCCATTGCGGAACTAACCTCTAGAGCCAAGGTATGCCCCAGTTGTATGCTGTTTGGGGAAGTGGCAACTTCATCAAGGTAAGAGACACTTTCAGCTTCACATAGTTGCAACAGCTAGGAAATGGTTTTGTATCATGTATGCACGACTCTACTTGAAAAATAATATCATGCTCCATGAGTTACTTACAATAGCAAGAATCTTTGCCTTTAGTCTGGAAATGGAGGCAACAGACTACCCTTTCTTTCCTAAATCGATGCGTAAAAACTATATATTTTATTTTCATGCAGTTCATATATGTTTCTGAAAATTCTATGTTTCTAAATTCGCTCTTTGAAATAGCTATATCATTCGACATCATATAATCTATGCTCTTGAAATCCTTGTTTCCAATATTCCTTTGTAATTCTTGTTTTCAATGGCACAACCGCACTTTGAAACCATATTTTGAAGCGTTGACAGAACGATGGATGCCTCAACAAGATGTCAGAATCCATTCAAAGATCGCACAAACTGCAATGGTATGCTTTTCCCTGCATAAATATTTACATGGGCTAACAATATGTTGTACAACTTAAAGTTTTGTTATATGTGGATTATATAATAGATGTTCTTGATGCTGCGGAGCAAAAAAGGAAAGATGAGGACCAACAGAAAAGAGAAAAAAGAAATGCATCTCAACGTGAATATCGTGCAAGGAAAAAAGCTAAAACAGAAGCTAATTTGAATAAAAAAAATAATAAAAGGGAGTGGAGTGTAGAATCAGGTGAATATCTCTGTCCCTAGCCCTGTCTTTCGAATGAAGTTAGCATCATGATATTGTGAGTACAATTGTTGCTTTGGCACAGATAATGAAAATTCTGACCAAGATAATCAGAGACACAAAAGAAATAAATATCAACGAGAATATCGTGCGCGAAACAAGGCTATGATCACATCGAATGTACGACCATCTTCTGGTATATATATGATAAATATTCCCAATTGTTATGATGTTATTGTGTCATTCGTATTAGAAATAAATCTACATTATATATTATACCTCATAAGCATTTACGTTGTCATATAAGGAGTTTTGAAGAGCAGTGACAGGCCTGTCCTTGATGAATCACACACACAGTTCACAATTGCACTTCTAGATGGATTAATAATCCCTACAGCTGTTGGAGCCGAGGTGCAGATAACAACACCTCTTGGTTAGTGTAATATGAAAAAAAAAAAAGAAAAATTAACCACTCATGCATGGCCTGTGTGGTTAGCGTCGATTTAACATTTTACATTACATTTACATTTGCATATGCAGACACAAACAACAGCCACACTGGAGTTCTTGATGATATTCGTGCAAGGGTGTTTGCTGCGCGTCAACATGGAATATTGCATTCTCAAAGTTCCGTATTTATTGATACCCCCTTGTATAAAACACCAGGTAATCCAGTCAACTAGCATTCATAATGTGAATCTATATTGCATTTTCTAATTACTAATTGTCAGTGTTACATATACTCTGTCGGAACAGTTGGGTTTATCGCAATGCCATGTTACGCAGGTGGGCAAAGCGGTTACGAAAAGTATAAATATAATAAGCGACAAAGATACAAAAACATGGATGCATCAGCTAAAGAAAGGTTGTTACGCAAGAATCGTGAGTACAAACTGCGTGTAGCCAGTAAGTATATCACTAACATGTTTCCACATTTACATAAATATAATCTTAGCACTAACTCACTCAATGCTTGTTTGTCATTTTATATATATATATATAGAGAGAGAGAGAGAGAGAGGATATTGATAATATAGAGGATAATATGATTCAGTACCCACGTCTTGGTATGGAGCACGAAGAGAGTGATTTTGATATTGCAATATTTGAGCCCACGCACCCCATAGGCCTTTTGAAAGGTGTCTCTATTTATAGTGATTCTTAATCCACGAATCACTATATATTGTTTTAATATTTAATATATATTTAAAACCTGTAGTACTGCATTTCTCATGGTTATTCATCTTACAGAAACGTTTGGCTTTACCTATGGGGATGACAATGACATTGCAGACAATGATGACAACAACATTGGTACTTCATACTTGGCTCTGTTTTAACTTGCTGAATATATAATACACAAATGTTGGTTTTAAAAATATCAGTTTTGCAGTGCCTGGACATGATTATTGATGTGCATATATTACCCAATTTCTCGCAGATGATGGTTTTGAGTCATTTCATGTTCATGTTCAAGGATATGATATTTGTACAACCAACAATGACCCGTATGACTATGTGTACCGCAATCTGTCGTCTACTCACCATAAGTTGAAAGGTTTTCATGATTGCCAATACTGCAGCGCAATAAGGTTCCAGTATGAGGCACCTGGTTTCTGCTGCAGGAAGGGAAAGGTACAAGTCCATATATCTGATGTGCCTGCTGAATTACAACGGTTGCTTACAAGTCAGGTGCACATTAGGTATTTCAACTCACATTTCTCTTTCACGAGTCTTGGAGTATCTCTTGATCAACGGGTCAGCACCGCAGCAGGGAGTGGCATATATACATTCCGTGTCCAGGGGGCAATATATCATCGACTGGATCAATTAGTGCCGGGGTCAGAAGGGCCCCGTCATATGCAGTTATATTTTTATGATACAGATGAGTTTGGTCCACTTGAACATCGAGTGAAGCGGTCTCCTGACTTGGATATTAACCTCATCCGGACTATCTTGCGAATCTTACAGAACAATCCATATGTGCAGACTTTTAAGAGTGTCGGCGCAATTCCAAACTTGGATAACTATGTTATTGAACTTAATACCGATGTAACACCTGACCAGCGAAGGTACAATGCACCAACGATGTCATAGGTTGCTGCAATATGGTGCGACGGGAATGATCCACAAAAATGTTTTGACAGAAGTGTCCTTGTGTATGCTAAAGATCATGGTCCACGCTATATTAGAGCTTATCATGGATGCTATGATCCATTAGCGTATCCTTTGTTCAACCCGAATGGTGAAACTGGTTGGAACAAGTTTATGACATATCATAATAATAATCTCAGAAATTTGGAGCTGACAGGTATGGTCATATTAAATTAATTTATGCATCATGATAAGATGTAAATTTACTATCTTAAACTACAAACTTACTAATTATAAGTTATTTCTAGGATGCATTACTAGTTGATGTGCTATGTTCCTCCGCTGTTTCATCAACGACCCAAAATGGAGGTGATTTTTTAACGTCATTTTGTACACAGATTTAACTGAATTTATTGTATTTGTGCAAGATTATCTTGAGGATGAATATCAAGAGGAGCGTGATGATGATAATAACTTGCAAGAGGGTGACTTGATAAATAGTGTGGCTGGCGCAGCACAACAAGCGTCTAAGCCGTAATATGTGACTGCAAGGGAGTACTACTGTTTCAGACTTCAATGTAGGAGGGCACTGTTTAACATCATTTTGTTTGGCGGACGTCTTTTTCAACAGTGGGCAGTTGACATGTATATCAAAATAGAGTCTACGAGGTTGGACTGGTATTCGAATCCAGAACACCAAAAGCTCATACGAGCTGAGCTATACCAGGTAAAGTTTACATACGTTTTATTTATTTATTTATTTACATCTTCTTCTAAAAAAATAGATTCAATAATGTTTGATTTTTTATATATGTAAAATTGTAGGGTCTGGTTGATGTAATTTCTGCCGGTGAAACACGGGCTTCTAGAGTTGGTAAAAGAGTTGTGCTGCCACGGTCTTTTCTAGGTGGCGATCGTGATATGATGCATAGATTTCTTAACGCAATGGCTATTGTCCAACGTTTTGGCAAACCTGATTACTTCATTACAATGACCAGCAATTCTCATTGGGACGAGATAACAACCAATCTTTATCCAGGACAGACAGCACAGTATAGGCCGGAACTGGTTGCACGGGTATACCATGCAAAGTTGGTAGATTTGAAGAATCTTTTGATAAAAAAGAAATATTTCGGTGAGGTTGCAGCGTATGTTCATGTGACTGAGTTCCAGAAGAGGGGGCTACAACATGAACACATTATTTTGATAATGAAGGCAAGTAGTAAGTTGAAATGTCCAGATGATTATGATAAGGTAATTTCAGCAGAGATTCCGGACAAGGACAAATATCCTATTCTGCATGATCTTGTCATCAAGCACATGTTACATGGATTGTGTGGCATACTAAATAAAAGATGTGCTTGTATGGTTGATGTTGAGTGCCGCTTTCAATACCCTCGAGAATTTTGTTCTGCAACACAACAAGGCAAAGACTCATATCCCTTATATAGGAGAAGAGATGATGGTCGGCGCGTCAAGATTAGATGTGCTGAGTTAGATAACAGGTGGGTTGTCCCATACAATCCAGGTTTGCTTATGCGCTATAACTGTCACATAAACGTGAAAGCTTGCTCCAATATCAAAGCTGTGAAGTATCTCTTTAAGTATGTGTATAAGGGCCATGACCGTGCGTCCTTCTCAGTTGATCCTGCTGAGAGTGAAGATGGAGTTATCAATGAGATCCATCGGTACAGAGATGCCCGATATATTTCTCCACCTGAAGCTGTATATAGAATTTTTGGGTTTCATATGTTTGGTGTCTTTCCAGCTGTTCTGCAGCTGCAACTTCATCTACCAAACATGCAATCCATTATTTATGATGCAGATGGGAATCTTGAAGATGTTGTGCAACAACCGTCTTCCTCTATGACCACACTCATTGAATATTTCAAGATGAACCTTCAGGATAGTTTTGCAAGAAGTTTGTTGTATAGAGAATTCCCTGAGCATTATAGGTCGATCAAAGGGTCAAAGAAATGGCAGCGATGGAAACGTCTGGGACTATGTCAGATTGGACGGATTGTGTATGCACACCCTCGTGAGGGTGAGAGGTACTTCTTAAGAGTTCTGCTGAATCATGTGAGGGGTGCAACCTCATACGAGGATTTGAGGACAGTGGATGATATCACGTACTCAACATGTAGAGAAGCATGTGAGCAACGTGGTCTCATAGAGACCGACAACTCTCTTGATGATTATTTGATAGAGGCTGCAACCTTCCAAATGCCATGTGCTCTACGGAGATTATTTGCAACTATTATTGTGTTATGTGAGGCCACAAATATCCAGGGACTATGGGACAAGCACAAAGATTCATTAGGAGAGGATTATGCTCGGGATAACTCTAACAGTGCTGTTGTAGAACGAATGGTGCTTAGAGACATTCGAGACTTGTTACACTCCATGGGAAAGGATATCAAAAATTATGGTTTACCTGAGATTAATGATGCAGGTAACATACTCCTGAGCTGACCATATTCTTATTAATGTTATTTTGTTTTTCCTACCTTGCATTTATTTTGTATATATATATATATATATATATATAGATATAGATATATACATACGCTTTGTTTTATTAGCAATGAATACTCAAGCCTTATATTTGCCTTCCTTTAATTTTATTGACATAGGTGAGCTTGCAAATGATATACTGAGAGAGGTCAGGGAGGAACAATTAGTTGGTATAGATCAAGATCATTTAGATGCATATGATTCTCTTAATCACGAGCAACGTGCAGCGTTTGATGAAATAGTACATCATGTCTTCAATAAAAAGAGCCAGGTGTTTTTTGTGGATGGTCCAGGAGGCACGGGCAAGACATTTTTATATAAGGCAATGCTTGCAAAGGTTCGCTCAGAGGGTTTAATTGCCATCACCACTGCAACCTCTGGAATAGCTGCATCTATTTTGCCAGGAGGGCGCACTGCTCACTCAAGGTTCAAAATCCTGATTAAAATTGGCAACAATAGCATGTGTGGCTTCACAAAACAAAGTGGCACCGCAGAGCTACTCCGTACAACGTCCTTACTTATATGGGATGAAGTGGCCATGACAAAACGTCAGGCGGTGGAGACACTGGATAGGTCCCTACAGGATATTATGGATTGTAACTTACCGTTTGGAGGGAAGGTCGTGGTATTTGGTGGGGATTTTAGACAAATCCTTCCTGTAGTGACACGTGGGACAAGAGCACAGGTTACTAATGCTACCATACAGAGGTCTTATTTGTGAGAGTTCATACGGAAGATTAGGTTGACCCGTAATATGAGAGCTCAATCTGACCCGTCTTTTGCTGAGTACTTGCTTAGAGTTGGGAATGGAACTGACCGACCTTTGGACATGATTATGTTCGTTTCCCAGACGATATTGTTATTGGCTATACTGAGACGGATGAGTCAATAGACAAACTCATTGAAAGTATATTCCCATCACTTGAGGATAATGCCACGTCAACAGGGTACATGAGCATGCGGGCCATACTCTCCACAAAAAATGAGTATGTTGATGTAACACCCCAGAATATTAAATAACTCCAAAGCGCCACTAAGAACTCAAAATACTACTAACAATCACAAATAATTTTCGACAGCATCTCCTTTGTATTTCTAAGCATCGCGGAAGCAAACAAATAACAAATTTTAGATAGGAATCATAATGCCAAAGAATAAACATCCTATAGCTGAATACTAGTTTCATCCGAGTCAAATAAACTTAACATTCATGACACACTTAAGGAACCATGACAAAACTTTAGATGACTCAAGCATGACTACTAAAGAAAAACGGTATATCAAGTGGAGGTCCTTTGATGAAGTCATGTCAGGTGTGACGCTACTTCCCAAAACCCAAGCAAACATCAAGTACCTGAAAGGGGGAAACAAGCGTATGAGGTTTTGGAAAAAAAACCTCAGCAAGCAAATTGCTTTAACAGGCTATTTAAATTACATTAAATTAAACAACAATTTAAGATAGTCGTGATAATAGCGGAAGCAAAATAAGATATATATCTTCATAGAGGAATTTAGAAGTTGTAATAACAAGGTGAATCATACTTCAGAGTTAGAATGCAATGATGAAATGCAATGTAATGAATGCAAGTGCAATGCATGTCTTCACTTCAACCCTCTAATCCCAACAAAGGAAGAGAAGGGGGCAACCACATTGCTATAAATCAACGTGCGTTGCTGTACCGGTACTTACCGCACATATTCAGCTACGGTATCTTCACATACATATCAAAGGAGAGTGCAAAAATGCAAACATATTGCAATGAATGAATTTCATATGAATTCAACTTCAATATAATCGAATGGCATAAAAAAGAATGATATACTTCAGGATAGAACAATAAACCCATTTAAACAATTATCTGGCTAGTGTGAAGGATTAAATTAAATGGAGGTAATGAAAAATAACGAGTTAAAGCGGTAGACCACGGCGCTACATTTACTTGCCTTCTCCAATGGACAAGCAGAAAAACCTACGAAGCTGGAGGCGCACCACCTAATCAAAGACAATTCTCAGATCAAAACAACAATACACACGTAGGAAAACAACTAATAAACCGCTTCTAACGCCCCGCAGCCCCAAGCAACGCTGCTAAACAATTTGATAACTACCAAACTATAAAAGATATCCTACAGGAAAAACATGTCTAAAAGCATCTACATCTAATCATCTACAAGTTTTGTATTCAACGTAAGATCAAATTCTCCTATCTATTGGGCCAAAACTAGCTGAACAGATAAATACCGAAAACTGACAGCACACTTCAACCATTCTTAACTCCTTAACCGTCTGACAAAAAACAGAGTGTAAATACTCCTTGGAAAGATTGAAAGACGTAATACCAAAAACTTCCATAAGGTCCTGAATTAAATCTGCCTCAAAGAGCTTCTAATCTGAGAGCCAAAAGTGCAAAACGAAACTAGACAGGTAACTGAACCTGTACACTGTCCAAAACGACAGCAATATTCAGATTGCTGTAACTTTCAAACCACAAAAGCTATGAGTGTGATCTTGCTACCTAAAGAAAGGTATTGAAATCCTCTACAACTTTGTCCATAGTGGTAAAAATTATTGAGGTCACTAAGATGTCCAAAAACTAAAATTTCAGAGAGCATGTTAACTGACGGAACTGCAGTGCGACCGATTTCGTCAGTAAACTTCAGATGGACATATTCCCCTCAATTCTTAACGAAAAATTGTGAATCAGGACTTTTTGGAAAGGTAATGAAATTCTCTACGATAAATTCACTAAGAGTAGTAGGGCTCCATACCTTGTCTAACTACAAAGGTTTTCTATCAATCTGCCCCTTCCTCCTCCACCTAAGAGCTGCAGATCTCAGGAGTTTCAGCCGCAGCAGCAGAACAAGGGCAAGGAGAGAGCCCGTTTTGCATTAGAGAGGGAGAGCTTACCTTTGGGAAGAAGCCCCTCCTCTACCCATGTCTCTGCAGCAACGAAGGAGAGGAAAGAAAAAATGCCGCCGCCTGTTCTGTTTCATGACAGGGAGAGGAGAATCAACGTGGGAAAAAGGAGAGGAGTAGGGTTTCGGGTGGGTTTTAATTGGATCGGCTTGGGCTGCAGGTTGGGCTGAAAGCATTTTGTCTTTTTTTGTTTAATTTTGTAAATCCGGGCATTACAGTTGACCAATTGAATACAAAGCTGATTGAGAGGTTTCCTGGTGACGAGCATGTTTATCACAGCTTTGACTCGGTTGATGATGACTCACGAAATTGGTACCCCATAGACTTTCTCAACTCTCTCACTCCAAATGGCCTCCCACCACATGTCCTCAAATTAAAACTCAATTGTCCTGTTATCCTTCTCTGGAATATAGACCCTAACAATGGCTTGTGCAATGGAACACGACTTATGGTCAGAATGTTGCAAGAAAATGCAATTGATGCCGAGATTGTTGGGGGACAACACGCAGGCAAGAGGGTTCTCATTCCAAGGTTACCTATGTCTCCATCTGACGATCTTTCACTCCCATTCAAATTCAAAAGAAAACAGTTTCCACTTCGATTGAGCTTTGCAATGACAATAAATAAGGCACAAGGTCAAACAATCCCAAATGTTGGAATCTACCTCCCTGAGCCGGTATTCTCGCATGGACAGCATTATGTCGCACTGTCAAGGGGTGTATCAAGACAAAGTACAAGGATTCTCGCAAAACCAAAGATAGGTGTTGATGCCATTGGCAAGAGCAGCAAGAACATAGTATATAAAGACGTCCTGGATTGGTGAGTGGCTACATAGAAAATTAACATTTACCTTTCATTACATTGTATTGATATATAAATATATTATAGGCTTATTATTTTTTTCCTTTATGCAGGTAGCTGACTTTTGTGGTTATACTTTGTTGTATGTGCTATTTTTAATTGAAGGTATGCTTATCCCTATCCAATCATCATTGTTCCTACTAGATCAATGTTCCTATACACGATGTTGTGTAACCATTGGGCCTGTAAAATGTGTTCCCTAACAGCAATTGCTCGTAGAAGATTTCACTCTATCAAACCAAGAGGATCAGCATGTGTGGAGCCTAACAACTACGGGACACTTCTCTACTAAAACTGCTTATAGATCCTTTTTTCTTGGCTCAATTGAATTCGAACCATGGAAGCTGATATGGAAAACCTGGGCTCCTGGCAAGTGCAAGATGTTCTTATGGTTGGCAACTAGAAATCGGTGTTGGACAGCCGATCGTTTGGCAAAAAGAGGTCTGCCACATCCAGTGAAATGCATGTTTTGGAATCAAGAGGAAGAAACTATTCAGCATATCCTCACCAAATGTGTTTTTGCACGGCAGTTTTGGTGTCATTTATTACGCCTCTTGGATTACAACAGATCACCCCTGTAAATGATGATTTATCCTTTGAGGACTGGTGGCAACGAGCATTTGAGCGAGTTTCTAATGCACGGAGGAAGGGGCTTAATTCTTTAATAGTGCTTGGAGCTTGGAGTTTATGGAAACATCGCAATGCCTGTGTGTTTGATAATGCTACTCCAAGTTTGGCCAATCTTATGCAATCGTTGAGAAGTGAGCATCACCTTTGGTGCTTGGCTGGAGCTAAAAAGCTCCAGGAACTTGGTCTAGGCCAGCTCACGTAGGGGCTTTTGGTATGAGTTGGGTCTTGTTTTGTGTTACTTAGTTTTTAGTGTTTCTTGTTTTGTTGTTTTACATCCTCTCAACTTTGGTCCGAGTTGAGGGTGGTGCTGTAATGGGCCTTTTTCTTCTCTTAATACAAAGATACGCAGCTCTCCTAATAATATTTTTGGTTATTTTGTATTTCTAAGGTACCACCACAGGTATATTTTTTTACTAATAATACCTCTACTTTGGCAGGCTATGGTTTATATACAGTTAAAAACCAGGCAATTGTCATTTGTGAACTTGATGGCTTAAGATGTTGTTTTCTTCCTCTGGCGCATGAGGTTGCTGCTTGTGACGTTTAAGATAATAATGAGAATGTCTCTGGATGGTTGCACAGATTTCTTCAACAGTGATTATTTTTTAACTATGTCCTGACACGAACGATGGTATGTTCAAGTTAGAGAACATATATAGCTTTTTATATCACAATCGGCCTATGTTTTGTCATGTTGCTGTTTTTTTTATTTGTTTTAAGAGCGAATTGTCTTGGTTATTTAAGGGTTAATGGCCGGAGGGTAATAATATATGACCGCAATATGTGATAAAAAAAAATCAAAGCTACGGCCCAACACAGAAACATGATCGTGATGAGTACATGATGGTTTGCTGCAGTCGGATCTCACTTCCATCAACTAGGATGTGTTTGGTTGGAGGGATAGGAGAGGATGAAGAGGGATAGGGATAGACGTATCTTTCGTTATAGTGTTTGGTTCGGGGATGAGGGATGGCATCAAAGGAATATTCTTTATAGATGCGGGATAGACTCATCCTCCAAAAACGGGCGGACAGCCTCGTCCCTCGCCCGCGCGGGCGCGTCTGCTGCCGCTCTCACGCGCGCCGCTGCCGCCCTCACGCGCGCCGCTGCCGCCCTCGCGCGTCCTGCCGCCGTCGCCCGCGCCCGCCGCCGCCGTCACCCGCACCCGCCGCCAGTCGCCGTCCTCGCCCGCGACCGTCACCGCCCTCGCGCGCGTCACCGCGCCGTCGCCCGCGCTCGCGCCCGCCTGCCGTCCTTAGAGCATATCCAACAGATACTTAAACTTAATACCTATACTTAAATTTAGGTACTAATCAATAAAAACATCCTCCAACAGATACCTAAAGCAACACCTCAAGTTTAGCTATCCCCAACTCCGGTCTTCTCGGTAGCCAAATTTGGGTACTCGCTTGGTCGTACCAATCCACCGAATATTTGCCTTCGCGCGCGCAAATCTTCCGCGCGCAAATCTTCCGCGCGGCACTGCTTTCGCGCCGTTTTTCAGGCTTTTTTGGGCACGCGTGGCTCTCAGATTTGTTCCCCAACCCGACTCCGTTTCTGCGTAGATCTGTGGTGGTAGGCTATTTCCACCGTCGCCGTGCTGGGCCTGGCCGGCTAGCTGTCTCCTGGATTTCCAATCCGTCGAGTTTCTCTAGCATCATCGTGCGCTGCTTGGAGTTGGAGGTAACAGTAGCACAACCCTCGCCGTGCTCCACAGCTGTTGCGATTTGCAGCCGCCGCCCTCTGCTGTCCGGAAGAGTTCAAGCCGGCTGAGGTAAAGTGTGTGCTGCCACGATTTGAAGGCCGGCGACGACCTTCAACGCCCTGGTAAGATCTCTGCAACGTGAGATGCTGCTTGGTGGTGCTCCCTTTTTGCTACATGTGCATATTTTCTATTCTAGAGATAGGATTACAGAGTAAGGAAAGCACGAATCTGACCTTGGATTCATCCGGACATATTATGCCTCTCTAGAGTTTTCAGTTCATTGCTTGACTACCTAATTAATCGCTACAAACAGACAGAGCTACCGTGATGTACTCAGAGAGTTGATAAAGTTGATGTAGAAAATGATATTTTGATTACCTGGATCTTATTTTAATCTAATCATGTGTTCATATTGCTGAAAAATTAAGAATGGTGTCGTCAATATCATAGTGATAAAAGTGTTCCATACTTGATTACACAGCTCATCAGTTCAGAATTAACAAAACACTGTCTTTTGTTTCATCATTAGTATTTGTCCAGGTATATACACTATCGTTTACTTGAGCATGATCTAGTTGGCTGTTATACTAATTTTTTAGTGGTTCCCGTTGTACTGTATCTTTGCCGCTTTAGAGAAGAAGTCCAGAATAAGAAAACTGCAGTTATCTCAAGTGTTGTTTCAATTCATTGCTTTAGCTAGTTAGTCACACTAAAAGAGGTAAAGCTGGGTCATCCATTCAGACAATACTTGCACATACATTGCTCATCGATTCAGACTTTATTTGTAGTCCAGATATATCTTCAGAGTTAACAAAGGCACTTTATTTTATTTCATCATTAGTATTTGTTTCAGTGGTTTTAGTTGCTGTTAGACTAAATATAGATTGTAGATGGTATGCTAAATTTCAGAGCATGATTTCATTTAAAAATTTTTAACGCAGTTTTAAGTATGGAGAAAGGATATTTCCTATCCTTACTGAATGGAGAGAATGCTGCACCTTTTGAGGACATTGGTTGTACGGCAAGTGAATCTCAACATGCACTTGACTCATCCCTCCATGTGCCTGCGACAAAGCCGAACTCGAAACACAAAGGGAAAAACTTCAGTGACGATGAGGACAGACTGCTTATTTCAGCATGGTTGAATGTGAGCACGGATCCTAAACAAGGTACCAATCAATCCAGGGGTACGTTTTGGTCGAGAGTGCACACTTACTATCATGACAACAGAGAGTCATTGCCAGAAAGGACACAGATTTCATTGCAACATCGTTGGGGCGCTATTCATGCTGTACAGAAGTTTTGTGCTAGTATAATCAAGGTTGAGTCTAGGAACCGCAGCGGAAATACTATCCATGACATGGTAAGTTAGTAATAGATATTAATAGTTCTGTTATGTTATTAGTTAACATGCTCGTGAGTATTAACATAATTGTTTATTTCATTTCATTAGGTTGAGGAGGCTGAGAAGGTGTTCAGTACTCTATATAACAAAGGCAAGCCCTTTCAGTTCAGACATTGCTGGCTTAGGCTAAGAAATCAACCAAAATGGAATGAGAGGTTGGAAGTATTGAATGCTGGAAAATCAAGTAACAAGAAACAAAAGATAGCCAATGATTCAAGTGCAGGAACATCTAACCACATAACTATTGGTTCGGACAGTATGGATAACAATGAAGATAGCACTCTAGAGCATGTCCCTGTACATGTTGATCCATCAAAAAGACCTATTGGCAAGAAGAGGGCAAAGGATGCAGCCCGCAGAGGTGATAAAGATGTCAGCATTGAAGCCTTAGATATTTTATGGGCAAAGAAAAAAGAGTCTGATGCAGAGAAAGAGATTAAGAAAGAGGAGAGGTATGCCAAGACATATGCACTCGATAAAGAGAGGCTAGAGGTAGAACAAAAAAGACTTGCAAATGAAGAAAAGAGGCTTCTAATTGAACAAGAGAAGATTGCTAATGAAGCCGCTAGTTTGCAACTAAAGAGAATGGAAAAAGAAGAGAGAATTATGTGTTTGGACTGCTCTTCCTTGAATTATCTTCAAAAGCAGTATTACATGACCATCCAAGAAGAAATATTATCTCGCCGCATGAACAGCTCTAGTTAATTTCCAAATTATGCATTTTCCTTTTGATCCTTATTGTAGTTACTATGTAGTACGTTTTAAATGGTGATTGCTGGATAATATACAACAAGTTCTTCTGTTTTTTCATTAATGAATTTCCACCGTATTGTTAATGATCTTTATATGCCAAATACATGAATGTAATGACTACTAATACAGATCAGGAAACAAGTAAAATGTATGAAGATTATTTAGCAAAAGAAAAATTATGAATTACATCTCAGGAACAATAACACTAGTCATATCGATCTGCATGATGCTGCCACAGGTGCTCAATTAGGTCCTCTTGAAGTTGATGGTGAGTATCACTGTCCCTAATTTTGATATGGTTTTTAATGAATTCATCAAAATCCACTGTATGCTCATGGGAGGGCTTAACATTTTCACCACCATTCTCAAATTGCTCCTTAGGATCCACGGTACCCTCATTCTCAACAATCATGTTATGCATGATTACACAAGCAATCATTATTTCTCTAAGTGTTTCTTCATCCCAAAATCTAGCTGGACCTCGAACAATGGCAAAACGAGACTGCAAAACCCCGAAAGCTCTTTCCACATCTTTTCGATTCGCTTCTTGTGCTTTGGCAAAATATTTTCTCTTATTGCCCCGTGGTTCCGGAATGGTCTTCACCAATGTAGCCCAAGATGGGTATATACCATCTGCAAGGTAGTATCCCATTGTATAATCGTTTCCATTGATGCTGTAGTTTATTTTAGGAGTTTCCCCGTTAGCTAGCTTTGCGAACAGAGGAGACCGGTGAAGAACATTAATGTCATTGAGAGTCCCAGGTAAACCAAAGAACGCATGCCAAATCCACAGATCCTTCGAAGCAACAGCTTCTAAAATAATAGTCGGCTTATGGTAGTGGCCCGAGTACATGCCTTGCCACGCCGAAGGGCAATTTTCCCACCTCCAATGCATACAATCAAGTGAACCTAGCATACCTGGAAAACCTATTTCCTCCCCGAGTGCAAGTAATCGACAC
This sequence comes from Oropetium thomaeum, assembly GCA_001182835.1. NCBI lineage: Eukaryota > Viridiplantae > Streptophyta > Magnoliopsida > Poales > Poaceae > Oropetium > Oropetium thomaeum. The sequence continues at coordinate 381,725 of LFJQ01000034.1, forward strand.
GTGTCGCTCTCGGTAGGAGTCCTCAAGTATTCCTCTCCAAAAATTTTGATAACAGCTTTTATAAACCTTCTGAGACTTTCTAGAACAGTACTTTCTCCAATACGACAATACTCATCAGAAGCATCTGCTGGCGTTCCATAAGTTAGCACACGAAATACAGCTGTAATCTTCTGCAAGCAGCTTAGTCCTGATACGTTAGCTGCATTTCTCTTCAACACAAAATAATCATCATGCTCTTCCACGGCTTTCATTATCCGTACAAATAGCTCTCGATGCATTCTGTACCTGATTTAGGAAAAAAAATAATAGGCACCTGAGTGTCTAGACACTGTTATGATATATTTTATAAATAATAGAAACACATACGAACCTCCGTCGAAATAAAACTGGTCCGAAGGTGGCATCATCGGCAAAATAATCATGATAAATTTTTTGGTGTCCACCTTCCCTGTCCCGATATCTATATAAGTGTCCTGGGATAGAACCGCGACGTTTCTTAACATTTGCTGAATGATTTTGTATGATCTGAGCAGCGGCAATGATGAAGTCGTCGTCGTCGTCTGACGACGATTCATCTAATAGACGACGTGTTAGAGATGGATCAGTCATAGAAGTATGGTGTCTCTAAACCTTTGAAGCTTTGCGAATGACGACTATCTCGGCAGCGCAATCAAGAATCTGTAAGAACAAATGACATAGTTCTGATTACTGACTTTATTTAGTGAGGTGGATCAACTTGCATCTAGGGACTTGCATCCAGCCAAGAACTACTCGAACGACGTGTATGTGACCAAGACAAACGAGGCAACGACGGCGTACCTGATACGGGTGCTTTTTGCCGGTCCTCCGGCCGAACGTTGTATTCACGTGATTAACAGAGAAGAACGGACTATTTGTGAGGCTATCAGATCTATTTCGAATAGGACTCGGCCAAAGGAAAAAATGATTATGGCCCACAACATAGGATGACGTGGTAGAATTTAAAAATATTTAAGTACTGTAGATTGGGAACTGTTGGAGAGGAACACTTTTTTCCATACCAATACCAATTTAGCAACTACCTAAATATGAGTTTAGGTAGTCTATTTTTAAGTAGCTTTTGGAGATGCTCTTACCCGTGCGACTCCGTCACCCCTTGGCCCTCGCCCGCGTCGCCGTCGGCCCTCGCCCGCGTGCCGGCGCACGCCGTCGCACTTCGGTCCTCGCACTTGTCCTTCTTCATCCACCCAACCCAACATTACTAGGAATAAATCTATCATTGACACTCATCCTTCCAACCAAACATTATAGGGGACGACTCTGTCCTTTCTATCCAGGGATGACTTTGTCCCATCCCTCTTGACTCCGAACCAAACGCACACGTGCTGACCTTTAAATTATTAGATTAGAAAATAAATAAGATTGCTATAATAATAATAATATATATATATAATAGTAGTATACATATAGATTAAAAAAATCACAACTAACGATTCCTTGACTAGGGATCTTACGAATCCATATTCCTTTTTTATTTCAATGATCACTTGTGCAGGATTAGTTTTTGCTTAGTTATTACAGAAGTTTCAGATATAAATGAAAAATATTTGATATTTAAGCCCTATGTATAATATTTTTGTTACCTTGTAGGACTCCTAATAATCTCTTCTACACGCATGGACTCTCCTGTACGTATGGAGATCTATTTGTTGTCTCCTACTCCGTAACAAAAAGGAATTAACAAAAAGTATGAGATTGACTCGTCCTACCTTGTTCAGATATATAAATTAAGGAGGGTTGACCCTCATTAGACGATCAGTTTAATCTAGCACCAATGCTAAAAAAAAAAAGCCACTCCCGATCGCATCGCTGACACTCCTAAATTCGACGCCGTCTTACAACTTGCGCACCGCCTGATTGACATGAACGACCTCAGGAGAAAGGAGATAGCCACCTTCGATGATGCCATCCTCGCAAGTCCGATCGTCGTCGATGGGCAAACCATCAAACCTATGGATGATGGTCTGCCTGTAGAGGAGGTCGCGGGGGCACGACAAGTCGACGGCAGCGCTGTGGATGAACTTGTCAACTCTACCGACAATCTTGCCATTGTCAGACCACGATCACCCTTGATTGGTCGCTGCAGGAATCGAGATATAGAGGTAACCGTGCTTTCTCAATTGGATCGTGGTAATTTTATTTAAAATAGTGTTTCTGCTAAAGATGGCCAAGTTAACTATATCCTTCATAGCTTTCACTTTTGCAAAGTCGTACTTGATTCAAAATTTTGAGTTCATAGCTTTCACGTTTGATGAGTTGACCTGCAGCTTGCGAGAAACAAAATGATTCTATGAGAGCTTGATTCCACGTTACTATATATATAGGCATGAATCTCTGACTTCATGCCATTGCTGAAGTGAACACAGTACGTCGATTTAGTCATACGGGTGGATTTGACTTTGAATATTTCTGTTTTCTTTTGTCACACTTGGATATTCTTTAGGCAACAATAACCGTAATATATATGTAAGTGCCACCATAAATACATACTTATGACATTCTGTTCAATTGAAAACGGCTCACCATTGGAAACCATGTCAATTTGAATCCTGATAATGAAATTTTGAGTTGTCGCGGCGGTACCATGTAAATCAGACTTGTCTCGCTCTGAGTTGTCATGATTGTTCCCGCCTGCTCACCCTCCCAACACGGCAATGCAACTATGGTCGTTTGATGTTTACTGCCAGGTCGTCCAGGAAGAGAAGCTCAACGGAGAAGACATGTCACCCAATTATGTCCCACGCAATAAGAAGTTGTGTCTAACGAAATATGTGGGTTTACCAGCCGATAATCATAAGAAGCCCAAGAGGGATGGTGTCAAAAAAATATCTTGTGAAGGTAAAATATTTTATTGTTTTACTCAACTCATTTGTACAGATTAAATAATTTTGTTATCAAATAATATATAAAATAAATATCCCAAATCTTCGTAGATTATATTTGCACCGACGAGGATCTCAATATTATTGAGATATTGCTGGCAGAAAATGAATGCAAACTTTTGGTGGAAATTGATGGTGCTATGGTGTATAGAAGAGACATGGACTGTCTTTTTCATCATGACACCAAACTGAATGCACAGGTTAGTGTGTTTATTGCTTCTATATCTCTAAGTATATTTGTTGAGATATTTGTAAGGATGGGATAAATTTATTTATTGGCTGTTTAGGTAATAGATGCATATATTCACTGCATGAGGAGGGAGTACATTCTGACGCATAGAGATGGTGGGAATGCTTTTCTTGAAAACACATATATGACCTATATTTTAAAAACGCAATGGTCGTGTTTCATTGGAAAAATACAAGGATTACAATACTGAAGATACTGTACAACAACGGGTTCATAATTATCTGAACCATGAGATGGTAAGAAGCTCATATATATCTATATCTATATATATGAACTATTTCAATATTTTATACGTGATAAATCTTGTTATTATGAATTAGGTTTTCTTGCCAATAAATATAACGGATGTCCACTGGTACCTTGCTGTGGTTAATGCTTCTAAACAAGAGATACAAGTTATCGATTCACTGGGGTATATGCAGCGTAATGACCTAAAGAAAACTGTAAGTGTTTAATAAAAAAAGTACCTATTATTAACTAGATATTATATAATTTTATTTGTATATTATCAGTTTGTTTCTAACACAAGTCCTCATTGTATTTCTGTTCAGCTAATTGGAATCCACATGGACATTCTTTTTGCGGCAGAACAAGAGGAGCTCAAGCATAATAAGTGGCCCGATCTTGATATTATCAAATGGCCTATTATAGAAGTGTTTCCGAAACCGATGCAGACAGATGGGTATGATTTAGTATACTATATACTTTTGATTTGATATATACTATATTACTGTTTAAAGATACGTAGATATGTTCAATTTAACATGCACATGCAAATTTTATTTTATTTCTGTAGTACAACATGTGGCTTGTGGATGATAAACTTTGTGGAATACTGGTCAGGATATAATCTATCCGATTGTCCGACTCCAGTATTACTCAGACCTACATAATCTTTCATAAAGTAATCATAATATTTTTTTTAATCGGCTTATATATACAACTCTATAGAAGGATATCACACTTTTTAGGTTTAAGCTAGCTGCAATTCTATGGGCATCGAGATGGAACAAGCACAGGGGATGTGATGACAAAGCGTTGACCAGTGGACTCGATGATGTAGTTGAAGATGATCCAAGTGACTATCAGATCATTGACCCTCAACCAAGTATCTCCAAACCGAAGCAGTTTGTTGTTCCACTTGAAAATTTAGATCCAGAAAAAATCAAGGCAAACTTATTGCATATGCTCCGCTCATATATAATTGGCATCGACACGGAAGATTCATTACAGTGAGTTACCTGATCCATTTGTCATGTCTTTGCTCTGCATGATTGATTATATGTTTAATCAAATTTATTTCATGAATCATTAATTTATATTTATTATATATCATAGGACAACTTGGGTTCAAAGTTCAGGGCCTTATCCAATTTCTCTAAATCTTAGAACACTCCAGCAAATATTAAATGAAAATATGGCAATGGATAATGATTCTTTCAATTTGGCCATTCGGATGTGGGCATGTAGCGATGAGGTGACATGCTATAATTATGACGCTGACAACAAGATACATTTCTTGGACCTTCGATTTTGTGTAAGTCTACTTGTTTATAAATAAATATAAATAATAATATATATAGGACACAATGCTATTTAAATATATACACAATATTTATACTATATCCTCTATTATATGTAAACAAAAAACAGCAGTTCCTTTCTGGACCCGATGAAGACACGTCTTGCAGAACTGTATACATCATGGACTTGTTTTTCGTATGACGTGACTCAATGTTCCATTGTAAGATCTCTGATAATATGTACTTCTTGTTATATATTATAATCAGTAACTATATTTTCTAACACTCCAAACATATATTATAGATCATGGTGCCATATGCTCATTACGGTCATTTCAAGTTGTTCCTAATTGACCTGCAAGCTAAATCTATCAATATATTCGATCCAGAGCATATTCATCTTCTTGGCATCAACTTAACCAGAGCAATTTCTACAATAAAATGTTAATTCAAATTTCAAATTATTTACGTCTGGTCATACAAAATGTCAATCCGAATTGGACAGAAGATATTTCTACTTGGCTTCAAACATTACCGTCATGTGTCCCAAAGACAGACGACTGGTAACTCTCTCGTAACTTCCATCTATAATATATTTTCCTCTGCATATGTATTAATTTTATTATGTATAATTTTTTTTCATTATCATTAATAGGTGCACCACTGGCTATTTGGTTATCAACTTCATGCGACATATTTGTGGTTCTTCAAATCTAAATCCACTTTGCACTGTGAGTAGCAGCATCTAAGTGTTTTTCTCTACTACTACAAAATAATATATATATATATATATATATATTATATACATAAAGACAAATTTAGCTATAACCCTATTTTGAAAATAACTTTTGCAGGATGGAAACATGATGAGGACTATGTTGCTTTTAGAGATGCTTCATTACGAGGACAACGAATGCAAAGAGAATATTCCTAAATTTATACAGGAGTTTGTTAGGCGTCTAAAAAGACATAAATCGTTTCTTGAAGTGTAAAATTTATTATTTCTCTATTTTGTAAAAATATAAATTATCACATGAGATGGCTAATCTAAATTATAATGTGTTTGGCTCAAATATTTTTTTTATTTTAAACCGTGTCGTTAGCACGGGCATTGTACTAGTGTCTGAAGTGTGTCAACAATAAAAAACAGAGGTAGTACTTGCTTGGGCATTGTTTGTTTTAGCTCTGAGATTCGGTACTGTAGATCGAAGCTATTCTTGCGTTTGTCGATTTGAACGGGAAGCTGATGAATCTCCGTCGCTCCCGAGGGCAAGCATCTCTAATCTGTGACATACTACAGTGATCAGAGCAGCTCGGCCGGAGCTCAGCCAACAGCTCCTTAATTGACCCTGTGAAAATAGAGTTTTTTTTTTTTCACATTCGGGCCCTTTTCGAACTAATATTTTATAAATAACTCTAATAGATCTATATTTTCAGAATCTGATCTCTTTTGGTCATGTCGATCTATTTGGCGTGGCTAACATCTGTATACGGTCATGTCAAATTGACTTGCATGACCAAATGACATGTACGAAAAGAGCCTTGAGTTGATAAGTTTATCAGAGGTGACATTAAGTCACGTCAAACTGCTTGGCGTGACCTGATCGACGTGACTAAGGGACAAGATTTTAAAAAATATTAATCTGGAGGGATCATTTGTAAATTTTAATTTTAAAAGGGTCAGAATGTAAAAATAAACCCATTGTGGTGTTACATCTCTTTTTGTTTCTGTCGGTATTTGACTAGAGTTACATCTATCTTTTTTTTTCCATTGTCACACACATGAACTCGTGGATGTCCATCTTCATTAAGATATCATAAAATCCAAAAATGGAAATTCACTATTAGAAACTTGAAATTTTCTGTGTACCAAAAACTGACAGAAATTAGCGAAAACCATCAAAAAAATATATTCTTGTTGGTAAGAGCCGCCGGGAAAATTCATTTTTCCTGACAGTTAGATGACAGAAAATATATTTTCCTGGCAATCATATAGCACACAGGAAATTTTGTCCGACAGTTTTGAAACTTAAATTTCCTGTCGGCAAATACCGACAGAAAAATGCAAAAAACCTGACAGAGAACAAAAGTGATAGTAAAATTTGATATTCCTAACGGTTAACGTACAGGAAAATGTGATCAAATATTTTTGAAAAAAATCACACAAAGAAAACTAGATTTATCAATTAAATTTTGAATTCTAGAAAACATCAAATTGCTCATTTAAATTATAATCCATTCACAGTAACCAATATTGTGGTTTATAAGAATGAGGTCATGGGTTTTCGAACCTTTCTTGAGCTAACATTGTTTCGTATTTTTGTTACGCTGAAGTAGCTGTAATTAAAAGTGTAGTAAAAATTCTTCTTTCTAGGAGCTCAAATATTGATTCGCGATGGTAAGTCGTGCGATTTGGTGATGTAAGGTCTGAAGTTTGAAATACTGCATTCGGAGTAATTTTCCTTTATTTGTTTTTCCTGATGGCTATACCCAGTCAAGAAAATTAGTAATTTTTCTGTCAGCTAATTAGAATTCGTCAAGAAATAGCTATTTTTCCGGCGTGTCTTCCAATTTCCTGTCGGTTTCTGAAAAACTGTCAGGAAAATAAATGTTCTATTTTTTTCAGTTTTTAATTTTCCTGTCGGTTAGGTGATAAACCGTTAGGAAAATAACATATTTTCCCGTGTGTTTTCTAAACCGTCAGAAAAGTACAAGTTTTAGTAGTGATTTTGATGTACTCCTATTTGTGGCACAAAGAAGCTAGCTCTGAGTCTGGCACAAACAAAGGTTGAAACGATGCTCTATGGGAAGTACCTACTCCCTCCATTTTTTTACTTATCGTAGTTAACATTGGTCAGTAACTTTGACCATTCGTCTTATTTAAAAGATATATAAATATCATATGTTTAGTTATAATTTGATTTGGCGCTAAAAATTTTTAAAAACTGATTTTTAATATTACACATTTGAATAAATTTTTTAAATAATATGAATGGTCAAAGTTGACGATCAAAGTCAGTGGTGACAACTTAAAAGAAACGGACGAAATATTTTACTCGCCATGGCAGAGCAATTTAATTTTAAGAACGACTTGAAGGTCAAAGGACCGACTGCCGTCGCATGGCCAGCTCTTCTCGTTGAGTTTTCGCATTTTTAAAAGAATCAAAGCCTACAAGTGGCTTGTTTTGCTTCAAAAAGAATGAGTCTAGTCCATTTACGAGTTTTCACACACACGTTCCCAGAGAGAGAGAGAGGGAGAGTTATCTCTAAGCACAAAATCTTACCAGTCACAAGTCATAAAATTGTTCAGTGAAAGATAACACCAAGCGTTTTGGTCTCCAAACGCCAATAATTATTGAAGCAATACCTAGATCATACTCATGCATTTGTAGGGGGATGGAAACACGCAGAGAGAGATAGAGAGGACCCGGAACTGGTTGAGAGAGAGAGAGAGAGAGAGAGAGGACCCGAACACAACCAGTTCAATCAGTAGACCATCTTACAGTATTTATCATCAGAGACGTCGGGCTTGCAATCGACCGTGTGGAACACGACGGCCGGCGCGCCCCGCCCCTCGAGCTGCACCTTGACGGGGCTGCAGGTCGCCACGAACTCGCACTTGGTGTAGCGCAGCTGGTACTTGAACTTGCCGGTCAGCTTCACCCCCACCTCGAACACCCCCGTCTGGTTCTGCTTCTTGAACTCGGCCTCGCCGGCGTTGCCCAGCGCGACGCTCCTGCCTTGGGTGGAGTTCACGGGGATTTTGTACCACACCGTCTTCCGGGCGGCCAGCTTGTCGCCCTCGTCGGCGACCTTGACGTGGTCGAACTGCTGCCCGTCGAAGCTGTACCCTGCCTCCATGGGCTTGTCGTGCTTGATGCCGATCGCCCAGTTCGAGTTGCGGACGCTGAAGGACAGCGAGAGGTCGTACGCGAGGGCTGCCGTGCCGTTGGGCCCGCTGAGCAGGTCGAAGCGGGTCAGCGAGGCGTTCTCCACGGTGATCTTGATCTTCCGGAGGGGCCCGCCGAAGATGGCGATGATGAGGGCGATACCGGTAAGGACGACGACGCAGACGGCTGTGCCGAGGTACCTGCAGCCCTTCCTGAGGAACGTTTCGCAGCAGTAGCTGTCGCAAAAACAGCCCCACATTTTTGCTTCGGAAGGTTTTCCCTGGACTGGAACAGGATCTTGGACGAGTAAGAATTCTGAGTTTGAGAATGATGTGATTATGACTGCGCTTTTTGAGAGGAAGCAGAGTAAACCATATTATATACATAGGCATCCTGCTCCAGGTCTTCGTCTTTGATTTACACTACATATAAAAGGTCGTCTCAAGAGTGTAGGTCTGTTCGGACGGTTCACATGTTATGCGAACTGCGAAACATAGCAACTTGCAGAGATAAATATATACTATATCATTAAAAAAAAGACTGACTTTTTATTTTGGATCAATTAGAATTAGATTATTACTATTTTTGTTTTTTAATTGTTGGACGGACCATTAGAAAATAGAGGTAGTAATCTGCATATGATGGAGACGATGACTTGAACTGTGTGACGAGCTGGAATCACGTGGCTCTTGTTTTAAAACCTCAAACTGCAAATTAAGGACGTAAGTTGACCTAGTGAAGCCAACCGCGCACAAATGTGTGTGTATAGCTGGACGGACCATCATTTCTGCACCTTGCCAGAATCTTTACACATGACATGCTCAAAATTTGAGCTGAATGTATTAGTTTGACCAAAGATATAGTATGGTCCGTGACGCTAAAATATATATATATATGATTGTTCATTGATGATATCTCGTATGTGGACTGTGGCACGTAGAATTAGCAGACCTCTATTGGGGTCTCCATAATATCAAATTTACAAAGAAAACACATTTCATGTATGAATAATCCATTTCTCGAAATACATAACTTCTACAACTTTCCTTGATCCGGCGCAAACAAGACACCCCAAATTTCATAATGGACCGTACTCAAAATATAAATCCATTATTCTCGAAATACATAACACTGCAATATCTTACCTCAAAAAAAAAAACAATACAACATCAAACTTAGAAAGAACATACATTTCATAATGGGCCGTACTTGACCTGTATCAATGAATTGGACGATGTTTAGTTGGTTGCCTGCAGCCTGCCCGGCCCTTTGATTACTTTGACCTAGGATTCTCATCGACCAAAATGAGAAGGGGATCTTATCAGGCCGAGCAAACGTGCATTAAGATCTTTAACACTTCTCACCGTCCAGCAGCCCATTATGCTCGGTTGGGAGCCCATCTATCATTTTATTAGCCTTTTGTATAGCAGGAACATCAATCCGATCACTAGGCCCCCAGTTGCCAAGTTGCTGTCGCACTTCCGTTTGTTTAAAAAGGAGAATATACCATATCGAGAGATACATATCGGCATCCATTACTACAAACTTTAAACTCGAATCAAATATTAGAACTAAGTACAAGGATTTAGAACCCTCCGAAGCTGACTTATTACAAAGAACTACAGAGCCTGCTGCTAAGACATCTGCCATTGCAAGAAAAGTGATCCAACGACCCCACCGAATGTGTGGTTTTTCATTCTTCCATTTGCATTAGCACATAGAATTATTGGATCCAATGTGTCCCTTTAAGCACGGTACCTGCAAAAAGAAGAAATAACATCATTCTGATTTAACTAACGGAACTAACTAAAACCTGAACGGTAGCCCAACTAGATCATGATACGTAATTTTCTTCGCAACCCCATTATTGTAATTAACCACCCATCAAACAATTTTCTTCTGATCTATGTCTATACATGATCTCCTTGTAAATTGACATTTATTTGGATTCATAAACTTGTTTCATTTTTCTTATTGTGGTTTATAAACTTATAAATTGCATTGTTCGAGATCCACACCTTAGGGCATTGTCGAGGGTCAATACCAGAGACGATCAGCACTAAAGACCCGCAGTCTTAACAGTATGAAGGAGGCGTAACAATCTCCGCCTCGTCCGACCCCTGTGCCGTGTAGACACTCGATGGGTCGGGCCCGCGGGCGACTTCTGCCTCGCCCGACCTCCCCGAACGGGGGTCGGACTCCCCACGACTCTACCGGTGCGCTCGACCTCCCCGCGTCGAGGACGGGACACCGCACGAGGCTCTGCCTCGCCCGACCCCAGGGTCGGGCGAACCGCCTACCGCGCAACGACTAGGCCGAACGGCGGTGATTGAGCAATAAATACCTGTGACTCCCACGTCCACGGACAGGTGAGGACAATGACTACTCGAGCAAGTGGGTAGTAAATACACACAACACGCACCGGCCGAAGGACTGTCACTGTTCCGACGTCACTTGACCAAGCCCACTCCCCCCATTGGGATGGGACATTCGTGAGAGACGGCCCGACGGGCGTCAGGACGATAACGACCAGCGCCACTCCGCCGACCCCCGCCGAAAGTCTTTTCCCCATACGGATGGGACACTCCTGATTGACGGGTACTCCCCATGACGCCGGGGCGAGAGGACACCGTCATGCCGATGACGCCGTCTACAGCAACAGCTCCGAAGCCCAGGGAGCGCCGGCAAGCTTAACGTAGAGCGTACGACCACGACCACCGCGTCTCCTATGTCACACCCCTTGCAGTATAAAAGGGGGAGAACAGATGAATCAAGGGGGCACGACTCGCGACTCAATCACGCATCTCCACCCACCAGAGACTTGGAACGCCATTCCACTCTCACCCGTTTATAATCCCCTACTACAAACATCGCAAATAACACGAGCAACTTAAGACTGGACGTAGGGCTCGATCACCCGAACCAGTATAAACCCTTGTGTCCTCTTGCGAACCATCCGAATCCCAGAACGCGCATCCCACGATAATTACTAGCCGGTGGTAACGAACACCGACAGTTGGCGCGCTAGGTAGGGGCACTCTCTTGCGCGTTTTCGACGATCACCCGCCTAGTTTCAGATGGCCGACCATGCAAACGGATGGGCTCCCGGCACGATCATGTGTTTTGGGAGCCTCAGTTTCGTTGCCACAACGGAAGGCAACTTGGCGGCTTCGCCAATCGCCACCCCCGGCTCCCGTTGCGCACCGCCCGCATCAACGGATGGAAAAGCACGACCGCTCGTCAAAGGTTCGCGCTCTCCGAAGCCCTCCCGTAAGGGTCCATGCGCAACCGCTCCGTTCGGCCGGTCCGGCGCCGGCAAAGGCATGACGACCCGCGCGTCATCGTCTGAAGACCTGTGCACCGTAAACATCGAGTTCGTGGGGATGGCAGGCTACACGTCGGAATCCTTCTTTGACCTCCTCGACCAGACAAACGAAGACTCTGACGCAGAACACAGCGAGGGGAGTCATAATGCTTCTCACGAATGTCGCATGGCACACTTGAAGGACCTCCCAAACCCAGAGAACGACCGCCCCGTGAGCTCTACGGTGGTGGGAAGTGGAACTCCGTCCCGCGACGTACTGCCTGAGCAGTTGCAAGCGCGAAGGGAGGAGCTCTGGGAGACTAAACGCCAACTGGAGCAAGAGCAAGCGGAGATTGACCGCGAGCTCGCTCGATGCGGGGCCGGTGGACGCGCCCGCTCCATGGCACGCGACGTGCGCCAGCGGATCATCGAGGAAGGCGATGGGTACCCACGTTTCCCACGGGCCAGTCAAATCCTCGCCGCGGCGGCAGCATTGCTTCGGGGGCTCCCTGAGCCCGCCACGCCTGAAGCTCGAAGTACTCAACGTGAAGTTGAGATGCTGCTGGAGCATGCGGCAGCGCAGCAAGCGGAGAGTTCGCAGTCATGACTTCACGAACCGCGTACCCAGAACGAGTCTGTCCAGCAGACGCCCCTAGGATGGACGGAGCATCAAGGGCCTTCGTTCGCAATGCCTAGGGGTGAATACGCTCGCACCACCCTCGAGGCGCGACGTTGCGAAATGGAGTACGGCTCCGGAACAGACCGAGCCCACCATCCACGCCGAGGGGGGGTGTTACAATGAGGACGAGGACAGAAGCCCGAGCCCAGATGCCCCGGGACCGCGGGCCTTGAGTTCTCACATCTGGGGCGCGGCGTTTCCATGGCGCTTCCGACCCCCCGACCAACATACCGAAGAATGCGGGGGAAACCAACCCGAGTCTCTGGCTTGAAGATTACCGCATCGCTTGTCGAGCTAGGGGTGCGGACGATGATTACTTCATCATCCGCAACTTGCCTCTTACCTGGTCGACTCGGCCAGGACATGGCTCGAACATCTTCCCGCTGATCGGATCGTGAGCTGGTCCGACTTAGGAGAAGTCTTCGAGGGAAACTTCCAGGGGACCTACGCGCACTCAGGCAACCCCTGGGATCTCAAGAATTGCCGGCAGAAACCGGGGGAGACCCTCCGGGAGTACGTCCGGCGCTTCTCCCGACAATGCAACGAGCTGTCAGACGTGGACGACGCCGACATCATTGGAGCATTCTTGTCCGGGACTACTTGCCACACCCTAGTTCACAAGTTGGGGCGCAAGAGCCAGCAAACGGCCAAGGAGCTCCTGGACATCGCAACCAGCCATGCCTCCGGCGAGGAGGCGGTGGGTGCAATCTTCAATTGCCCCTTGGAGACCAAAAGTAAACGTGACGAGGCCGCTGGCGAGGACCCCCCTAACCGTTCCAACAAGAAGAAGAAGAGCCGACAGCTCCCATCTGACGAACGGATGCTTGCTGCTGCCGACCGTAGTGGTGCTAAGGCACCCACTGCGGACACACCGGACCACTTCGAAAAGAAGTGGAACGGGCCGTGCCCCAACCAGGAATATCTCATGAAGCAGCTCTACAAGGACTGCTCGCTCATGGAAGGGTTCCTGACCCAGGAGGCCAAGAAGGGCAAGCCGAAAGGTAAGCCGAGTCAGGGCCTCGAAGCCGCCGACAACGACAACGACGTCGTCGACGACAACGACAGTTTCCGGAAATCTACGGGTGCCTCATGATCTTCGCCGGATCGGAGGTACGTGGAAGCAAGCGCTGCGCGAAGCTCGAACATCGCAAAGTGTTTGCGGCCGAGCCCACTACGCCAACATTCATTCGATGGTCGGAGGCACCGATCACGTTCGATCGGTCCGACCACCCCAGCCATGTCCCACGGCCAGGTCGATACCCGCTGGTGGTTGACCCCATCATCGGCAAGAAGCGCCTCACTAAGGTGCTCATGGATGGAGGCAGCGGCCTCAACATCTTGTACGTGGAGACACTCGACGTCATGGGTGTCGACCGGTCACTCATCCAACCCACCGGAGCGCCCTTCCACGGCGTCGTCCCTAGAAAACAAGCTGTTTCCCTCAGGCAAATCGATTTGCTCGTCACATTCGGGACCCCAGCCAACTTCCGAACAGAGACCCTCTCTTTCGAAGTAGTCGGTTTCCACGGGTCCTATCACGCCATCTTGGGGCGACCATGCTACGCGAAATTTATGGCCATCTCCAACTACACCTACCTAAAGCTCAAAATGCCGGGGCCAAAGGGAGCGATCACCATCGGCGCTTCCTTCCAGCGCACCTACCAGTGCGAGGCGGAGAGCGGCGAACCGCCTCCACGACTATTGCGTCTACGGAAGAGCTTGCTGCCATCCGACAGCAAATCACCGAGAAAGCGCCCGACTCCAACCACAGCGCAGGTTCTTTTGAGCCTACCGAAGGGGTCAAGGAGATCCAGCTCGACCCCGACAATGCCAATGGGAAGGTGGCAATGATCGGGACCTCCCTCTCCCCGAAATAGGAAAGCGCGCTCGTCCACTTCCTAAGCGCGAACATCGACATCTTCGCGTGGAAACCCTCGGACATGCCTGGCATCCTGAGGGAAGTCACCGAGCACACCTTGCATATCAAGCCGAGGTCCCGACCGGTGAAGCAACGACTGCGCCGCTTCGATGAAGAAAAGCGCAAAGCAATCGGGGAGGAGATCGTCAAATTATGGGCAGCCGATTTCATCAAGGAGGTGTATCACCCCGAGTGGTTAACCAATTCTGTTCTTGTACGAAAAAAGAATGGGAAATGAAGAATATGTGTTGACTATACTAGTCTGAACAAAGCGTGTCCAAAGGATTCGTTTTCTTTGCCGCGCAGAAACTAGATCGTCGACTCGACCTTGGGGTGCGAAACCCTCTGTTTCCTTGATGTGTATTCTGGATACCATCAAATCCCCATGAAGGAGTCCGACCAACCCGCAATAGCCTTCATCACGCCGTTACCCGCAATAGCCTTCATCACGCCGTTCGGACTAAAAAATGTAGGCGCAACATATCAGCGGTGCATGATCAGATGCTTCGACGAGCTCATCGGAGACATCGTTGAGGCGTATGTGGACGACATCGTAGTCAAGTCAAAGAAGGCTGACCAGCTCGTGATCGACCTAGAATGGACCTTCGCTAAGCTCCGAGCAAACGACATCAAGCTTAACCCCGAGAAATGTGTTTTTGGGGTGCCGAGCAGGATGCTACTCAGATTCATCGTCTCTGAGCATGGCATCGAAGACAACCGGAGAAAATCACGGCCATCGATCGAATGGGCCCGATCCAGAACTTAAAGGGAGTACAACGTGTGACCGGGTGCTTGGCAGCATTGAGTCGTTTCATCTCACGCCTCGACGAACGCGTTCACCCCCTCTACCAGCTCCTAAGAAAATCCGAGCAATTTCAATGGACGTCCGAGGCACTGGACGCTCTCGACAGGATAAAGGCTATCCTGGCGAAACCGCCGATCCTGGTGCCTCCGACCCCTAAAGAGCCACTCCTTCTCTATATCGCCGCAACGACCCAGGTCATTAGCGCCGCTTTGTTTGTACAACGGAGAGTGGAGGGTCACACCCTCAAGGTCCAGTGCCCAGTTTACTACGTGAGCGAGGTATTGTGTGACACAAAGGCCCAATAACTTCAAATATTGAAGATCCTTTACAGCGTCGTCATCACAAAAAGGAAGCTCCGACACTACTTCGAGTCACACCTAGTGACCGTGGTCAGCTCCTTCCCCCTGCACGAGGTCGTGGAGAACCACGACGTGACGGGAAAGGCTGCTAAGTGAGCGCTCGAGTTGATGAGCGAGGGGATTACATATGCCCCCCAAACGGCGATCAAGTCCCAGATATTGGTCGACTTCGTGGCGGAGTGGACCAAAATCCAACTACCCACGGCACCTGTCGACCAGGAATACTAGGTAATGTACTTTGATGGCTCGCTGATGCGCAAGGGGGCAGGGGTCAAACTCGTCTTCGCCTCCCCCTTGGGGGTGCGCATGAGGTACGCAGTCCGCTTGCTGTTTCTTGCCTCCAACAATGTGGCCGAATACAAGGCGTTCAGCAACGGGCTCAAAATCGCCGAAGAACTAGGGATCCGATGGCTTGAGATCCAAGGTGATTCCTAACTCGTCATTGGTCAAGTCATGAAGGAGTCCAGTTGCTGCAACGACACCATGGACGTGTACTGCCAGAAAGTCCGTAAACTGGAGCACAAGTTCCATGGTCTCGAGCTCAAACATATCCCAAGGCGGCTGGACGAAGAGGCCGACTCCTTGGTGAAGATGGCGGCCGGACGAGAGCAGGTCCCTCTTGGGGTCTTCGCTCATGACCAGAGTCAACCATCGGTCTGTTTCAAAGGTCTACAGGGGGTCAACACCAACTCGCTTCTGGGAGAAGGGGTCGGACCGGCTCCAAGACCTCCAGGCCCCAGCATCATGGAGATTGACGAAGCGCCCGCGCAAGAAACCGACACTCCGAATGATTGGAGGACACCGTACCTCGACTGCCTCCTCAAAGGAGAACTCCCCGCGGACAAGACGGAGGCTCAGCGCAAAGCCCGCCGCGCCAAGTCCTTCGTCGTCATCAATGGGGAGGTCTACAAGAGGAGTCTCACCAAGATACTGCAGCGCTGCATCCCGATCGAATAGGGAAAGCAGCTGCTACAAGACATCCATGGCGGGGTCTGTGGTCACCATGTCGCACACAAGACCCTTGTCGGAAATGCGTTCCAATAGGGATTCTATTGGCCAACGACCGTCAATGACGCCGCGCAGATCGTGTGCACCTGCGAGGGCTGCCAATTCTACGCTCGGCAGACTCACTTGCCGGCGCAGGCGCTACAAAACATCCCCGTCACATGGCCGTTTGCGGTTTGGGGACTGGACTTGGTCGGACCTCTCAAGAAAGCACCCGGAGGCTACACACACTTGTTGGTGGTGGTTGACAAGTTAACCAAATAGGTCGAGGCCCGGCCTGTGGTGAGGATCCGATCGGAAGAGGCGGTCGAATTCTTCCTCGACATCATCCACCGCTTTGAAATACCGAAATCCATCATCACGGACAACGATACGCAGTTTTTGGGGAAACGGTTCCTCAAGTTCTACGAGGACTACCATATCCGAGTCTATTGGGCGGCCGTGGCGCACCCCCGTACGAATGGGCAGGTCGAGCGTGCAAACGGCATGATCTTGCAAGGGCTAAAGCCTCGGATCCACAATCGACGGAAACAATTTAGCGGTCCATGGGCAGCCGAGCTACTAGCAGTACTTTGGAGCCTGCGAACGACTCCCAGCTAGGCGACAGGGTCCACACCCTTCTTCATGGTATACGGCTCTGAAGCTGTCCTGCCGACGGACCTTGACTACGGCGCTCTAAGGATTAAGGCGTACGACGATGAAGGGAACCGGACGTCCCTCGAGGACGCAATGGACCAACTCGACAAGACACGAGACGTGGTGCTTCTCCGATCAGCCAAATACCAGCAGACGCTACATTGGTACCACGGCCGAAATATACGGCAAAGAGCGTTCAACGTCGGTGACCTCGTCCTTCGCCACGCCAAAAGTATCAAGGATCGCCATAAGCTGTCGCCACCGTGGGAAGGTCCCTACATCGTCTCGAAGATCCTCTGACCTGACATGTACAAGTTATAGACTGCGGACAGACGAGAGATCACTAATGCCTGGAACATCAAACAGCTACGTCGCTTCTACCCCTGAACTCGTAGTCGATTTACTGTTCACACCCCCCGAAGCAAGCCACGCCCGACCCCTACCGCACGGTAGTCGGACCTTGCTCGGGGCTACACCTGCAGGATGCGCGCACCACGTGCGCGCCCCAATCCTTGTTTATTTGCCGTCCATTTGCAAAATCTATGAGAGAATAAGTGGAAGATAGGAAAGGTACGAGGTCGAAACGGTCGGACCATGACACGCTTGCAGCCCTCGGAGGCTATGGCCAAGACGCTCACCGGCAAGACCAAATGCCAATCCTATCTGCAGCTTATGCTTGCCTAGGCTTCGACCCCCTATGCAACATTTTAGAACTTAGGAAGAAAGAGTCATAGATGGGAAAAGCGAAAAGTCAAACTGGTAGGACTGCGAAGCACCTACGACCCTCGAGGGTTGCGGTCGCGACGCTCACCAGCAAGGTCAAATGCCGACCTTGTCCGTGACTCGAGATTTTTGGGATTCAGAAACAAAGGAAAAGGGGGATGAACACTTTTGTTGATCCATAAAACACGCCTTAATGGCCAAAAACGTTTGAATTATCCCTTTGATTTACACAAAAGCCCGGGCAGTTCGACCTCGGCCATCCTGTTTACAAACTATTCTACCTACTGTGTCTACTGGGACGGGGGGCTATCCTCCTCCTCTATTCTTGCAGCAAGGGCCTACGCCAGGGGAGCCACCTCTTCCTCGATTTCGTCCAGCTTGGCGTCGGAGTAGCTGAACGCGAACCCTTCGCTCATCAAGGCCCGATGGATGTCGTGGCGCAACGCGTCCACTGCCATACCACGCGACCGAGCGACGAGGTAATGGACCTAGGGAGCAAGGGAGCTTGACCCCACCTCTGGGGCGATCCCGATTAAAATCGCCTTGAAGCTCTGACAGCTTCTTCGCGGCCACCACCAGCTTCTCGGTAAGTGCTGCACAAGTTTCATAGGGGTTAGTCTGCGGCAAGATGGTTCAGCTTATGTTACCAAGAAAAAAGAGAGCAGAAACCGAAAACACGGTATACCTGTTGCCTCCCCCTAGAGATTCTCGACCGCGGTATAGCTGCGGGTCAGCTCCACCGCCAGGTCGGTGGTCACCCCCTCGGCGTCCTCCCTGGCCTTAGTCTCCTTCTGGAGAGCCGACCTGATGAGGACATCACACCCATGGATACACACAATAATTCTCCCGCTGCTACAAATGAAGGTCCAATCACCAGAGCTCGCGCCCGTCAACTTAATATAGAGGTCAGCTCGTTCCTTAGCACTCCATTACGAATTCTTGAGGATAGATTACTACCTAATGATGTTATTATGATTAGGAATCATGGAGAGGTCAGAGGAACAATAGAAGACCAGGTTGGAGTCAGCCAAGGACGTCCAAGCCAAGTCGGAGGTCCAGCCCACGTCGACTTCGAATCCAATTCGGAGTCCAGGAGCAGTCTCCACTAAAACGGACGCCCAGGTTGCATACGGACTCCGTTTAAGGCGATCTACCACTTCACGGAAAGAGGACGAGACCATATTTCCAACGGGACCAGTCCCATGTCCAAATTCCTTCGGAGTCAATGGGAATCGCCAAAACATTGAGCCGTCCAGAATCTATCAGGGTGCTGCGACACCGATTTTGGGTCAGATGGCCTTGTATCGAGTTAGAGTCCATTAGGGTTTCGTCCAGGGGGACTTGCACGTCCCCAAGTCCTTTATATTCAGCCGTCACCCCATCCGTTAGGGTCGGATTTTGCTTAGATTATTTCTGCATACACAGATTCGCCGTTTCATCGGTTTGTGAGACCCCAACTTGTGAGTTTAATCTATATCTGCAAATTTGGTTGCTTTCCACTTTGTTCTTACTTGTGTTCTTCGATTCGCAGGCAAGGATTAGCCTTCTCGGCGAGGTCATCCGTGTTCGCGCGGGTGATAACCAGAGGAGACGTGGTGCTGCGATTGCAGGGTTCGGGACGTGCCGTTCGGAAGCCGGATCGATTTGTGCCGCGGCTCCGCCCAAATCGTTGATTATCAGAACCTGTAGGAAGATCAGGACCCTCGTCCCCATCAAGTGGTATCAGAGCTTCAGGTGTTCCCTCAGGTTCGCCTTTGTTTACCCTAATTCCTTGTTTCGTTTCATCCTATAGTCCATAAAAAAAAACCAAAAACAGAATCGTAGTTTTAGGTTACATCCTGTCCAAAACCATATTTAGTCATTACATATTTCAATTTCAGAATCCGTAGTGTTGAGTTCGTGTCCTTAGTTACGTTTTGTTGCTGGTTTAGATCTTGTCTTGTTACGGTTTGTTTTGCTTCAGCCACCTTGTGTGAAACCCTAGCCGTTAATTTTTTTTTCCCCCACCCTGAATTTAGTTTGTTACATCACATCTGTTATTTATTTTGACCACCCACCATTAGTTTCCACCTTTTACACAGCTTCCGCCATCGAATTCCTTGTTTTTCCACGACCCGATTCATTGTCTGCCGTAATACGCATACTGATTCGGATACCCTTCCATAAAACGGCCATAACTTTTGCATACGAACTCGAAATCAGGCAAATTTTATATGCAAAACGATCGACACAAAATTTCATATTTAATTTCACCCAGCTTTGCTGGGTTTGCCGCTTTTAGAATCTCGAAATTCACCCTGAAAGGTACACATGTCGGAGGCCAAACGTTCTGTCCCAACTTTCAGGCAGCTTCAGAAATTTTTAGAGACCACATATTTGATCTAGTTGATCTACAAATTTGTGTGGTTCCTATTTCTATGCTCTGCTTGCTAAAAAGAATATCAAAAATAAAAGGAAAAAATAAAAATATTTTGGTGTAAAAAATTATCCTTGCCAAAAATATCAAGTACTAGTAGAGAGAGTTCTATTGGTGACAACAAAAGCATTAGCGACGGAGCATAGAATTCGGTGACATCCTATATTTGGCAAGTGCTTGGGCTGAATTGAGTTTTCTTTGTCTATTGATCTTTGTTGCTGTTTTTCCTATACATCATCTTTGTCCACGTATCATAACTGTTATAGGACACATTTGGCCAGCAATTAGGACCAATACTTTGGACACTTATTCAGTATTACTATCTGTTTTTGATCTGTGTTCCACTCACATATATATTGGCCTTCCAAGCTCCACATAACCCTTCTGAACAGGCACAGATTCTTCACCCTGTAATCGCCAGGATCACTTCTCCCAGGTATCTTGCTTTGTGTTCACTTAGATCTTTGCAAGAACTTGGTTTGAAACTTCCTGTTGCAGTCTGAGAGTACCACAATCCTAACACAGTAGTTGGTAGGGATAACCTTTGTCTATTTTCTTTTGTGTTTTGTTTTTCTTTCATCATGTCAGCAAGTGACGAATCGGTGAGCCAACGGGCTTCAACGAGTGTGTCAGCCAAGACCAGATGAAGGGAGCAATTGACACGACGCTGGAGGGCATCGATGAGAAGATCACTGACACTGTGACGAAGAACTTAGGCCCTGTTCTTGACGGCCTTACCACTCAATTGGCCGCCATCGCTATGCGACTTGATGTGTTGGAGCGACGTCCACCTGCCGGCAACCACAACGACGACAACGACGTCGACGACACTATCTATGATACCGATGGCAACATTGACGAGCGTGCAACTCAGAGAGCTCGCCTTCAACGTCGACTACGCCGTAACCGTCATGGCATGGGAGGTAACAACAACAATCAACATGCTCGCCCTCATGATGATCCATTTGCTAAGGTTAAGTTTTCCATACCTCCATTCTATGGTTTCTATGATGCTGAAAAATATCTTGATTGGGAGATGACGGTAGAGCAGAAATTTAGTTTCCATTTAGTTCCTGAACAACATAGGGTCCGACAAGCTACTAGTGAGTTTAAGGACTTTGCTATTATTTGGTGGACTGGTTTAGCTGCTGTCGGACGTTTACCTGCCACTTGGGATGCTTTAAAAACAGCTATGCGTGATCGTTTTGTTCCTCCTTCTTTTCAGCGAGATATGCGTCTCAAACTGCAGCGTTTAGAGCAAGGTATAATTCCGTCCAGAATTATTATGCTGAGCTACAGAAGGGCATGATGCGTTGTGGGGTAGTTGAGGATAATGAGGATAAAATTTGTCGTTTTTACGGGGGATTGAGGCGTGAAATTCAGGATATTGTTGATTATAAAACCTTTAACAATGTCAACGAGTTGTTCCACATAGCTATGCTTGCAGAGAAGGAATTGCAGGGAAGACAGGAAGCAGCAAAGACAAGAACCAGTCGCTTCTTCACGCCTAGTACGTCTACATCTACGGGAGCAACACGGTCCTCGTCATGCTTTCGTCCACCTCCTGTACCAGCCAGCAAGCGACCGTCCACCACAGCAACGCCTCCCTCGTCACGCCCTGCGGATTTTTCTAACTCCTCTGTGCAGGGTCCAGTGAAGAATCAACCATCCACTACATCCACTGGTCGCACGACTGACATTCAGTGTCATCGCTGCCTTGGACTTGGGCACGTGCAGCGTGACTGCCCAAGCAAACGAGCCTACATTGCCACTGAAGCTGGAGGTTATGCGAGCACCTCCGACATAGAAGATGACGATGATGATGATGATGTTGCTGTTGCTGCGGACGGTGCTGCAGACTCCTTAGTCCTCAGCAGCGCCAACACTACCTTCCGAGCCATCGTTGTCCAGCGGGTCCTCAGTACTCAGGTAACTCAACCCGACCAGCTCCAACGCCATAACTTGTTTCAGATTGAGTTCGTGATCAAGAATAGGCGAGCACGGGTGATTATTGATGGAGGCAGCTGCAACAACTTGGTGAGCTCAGATCTGGTCAAGAAGCTTGGCTTGACAACACGACCACATCCACATCCATACCATATTCAGTGGTTGAATGACTCGGGAAAAGCTAAGGTAACAAAATCTTGTCGTGTTCCTTTTTCCCTTGGTGCTTATGTTGATTCTGTAAATTGTGATGTTGTTCCTATGCAAACATGCTCTCTTTTATTAGGTCGTCCTTGGGAACATGATAATGATGCTTTGCACCATGGTCGTAGTAACAAATACACTTTTATGCATAAAGGGAAGAAAATTACTTTGTTACCTATGACACCTGCTGCAATCATTGAATCTGATAGGGAAAGGGCTGCTAATGCTAAACAACAATCTCATGCTAAATCTAAAATTCAGCAAGATATAACTTTAAAAGCTCCTGTAATGCTTGCTACAAAAACTGACCTTGCTGAAATTTATAATAGTACTGTTGTATGCTATGCTTTAGTGTGCAAGGATGCTTTATTTTCTATTGATAATTTGTCTTGCACCTTGCCACCTGCGGTTACTAACCTTTTGCAGGAGTTTCGAGAAGTTTTTCCTGATGAGATACCACCAGGACTGACACCCATTCATGGGATTGAGCATCAGATTGATCTGATTCCTGGTGCGAGCTTGCCAAACCGTGTGGCGTACCGAACCAACCCTGAGGAGACTAAGGAAATTCAACGACACGTCCAAGATCTTTTGAACCGCGGCTACGTACGTGAGAGCCGTAGTCCTTGTGCTGTTCCTGTTCTTTTTGTTCCTACGAAAGATGGTTCATGGCGTATGTCAAAAAAAAGAAAGATGGTTCATGGCGTATGTGTGTAGATTGTAGAGCCATAAACAACATTACTATACGGTATCGTTATCCTATTCCTAGGTTAGACGACATGCTTGATGAGTTGTGTGGTGCTATAGTTTTCACTAAAATTAACTTGTGTAGTGGTTACCACCAGATTAGAATGAAGCTCGGTGATGAATGGATAACTGTATTTAAAACTAAATTTGGTTTGTATGAGTGGTTAGTCATGCCTTTTGGTTTAACTAATGCACCTAGCACTTTCATGAGATTAATGCATGAAGTTTTACGTTCATTCATTGGTAAATTTGTGGTGGTTTACTTTGATGATATCTTGATTTATAGCACGTCTATGGCTGAACATATGGATCATCTACGTGCTGTTTTCTATGCTTTACGTGATGCACGTTTATTTGGTAACCTCGACAAGAGCAACCTTTTGCACCGATCGAGTCTCTTTTCTTGGCTATGTTGTGACTTCACAGGGCATTGAGGTTGATAAGGCTAAGGTGGAGGCGATTGACAGCTGGCCAACGCCCACAACGATTTCGCACGTGCGGAGTTTTTTTGGCCTAGCGGGATTTTATCGCCGTTTTGTCAAGGAATTCAGCACCATCGCGACACCGCTGATTGAGTTGACAAAGAAGGGCGTTATCTTCCATTGGGGGCCATCACAGGAGGAGTCCTTTTCTCTTTTGAAGGACAAGCTTACACACGCACCGTTGCTCCAACTTCCAGATTTTGATTTGACGCCATACTTGGGAGAGGAGGATGATCTGGAGTTGAGGACAACTCCGCATCAAGAGGGGGAGGATGATGAGGACATCACACCCATGTATACACACAATAATACTCCCGCTGCTACAAATGAAGGTCCAATCACCAGAGCTCGCGCCCGTCAACTTAATATAGAGGTCAGCTCGTTCCTTAGCACTCCATTACGAATTCTTGAGGATAGATTACTACCTAATAATGTTATTATGATTAGGAATCATGGAGAGGTCAGAGAACAATGGAAGACCAGGTTAGAGTCAGCCAAGGACGTCCAAGCCAAGTCGGAGGTCCAGCCCACGTCGACTTCGAATCCAATTCGGAGTCCAGGAGCAGTCTCCACTAAAACGGACGCCCAGGTTGCATACGGACTCCGTTTTAGGCGATCTACCACTTCACGGAAAGAGGACGAGACCATATTTCTAAAGGGACCAGTCCCATGTCCAAATTCCTTCGGAGTCAACGGGAATCGCCAAAACAGTGAGCCGTCCAGAATCTGTCAGGGTGCTGCGACACCGATTTTGGGTCGGATGGCCTTGTATCGAGTTAGAGTCCATTAGGATTACGTCCAGGGGGACTTGCACGTCCCCAAGTCCTTTATATTCAGCCGTCACCCCCTCCATTAGGGTCGGATTTTTCTTAGATTATTTCTGCATACACAGATTCGCCGTTTCATCGGTTTGTGAGACCCCAACTTGTGAGTTTAATCTATATCTGCAAATTTGGTTGCTTTCCACTTCGTTCTTGCTTGTGTTCTTCGATTCGCAGGCAAGGATTAGCCTTCTCGGCGAGGTCATCCATGTTCGCGCGGGTGATAACCAAAGGAGACGTGGTGCTGCGATTGCAGGGTTCGGGACGTGCCGTTCGGAAGCCGGATCGATTTGTGTCGCGACTCCGCCCAAATCGTTGATTATCAGAACCTGTAGGAAGATCGGGACCCCCGTCCCCATCACAACCTAAGTCGGCGGAGGGTCGCCCTCGCCGCCTTCACTTGCTTGGTCCTCTCCACCGCCATCACCGTGACGGCGTTGCGAACCCGGCGTGCCGCCTCTAGCTCCTCCCTCACCCACGCGACTCCTCGAGCGTGACGAGGAGCCGGCCCTCCGCCTCCTGAAGACGGCCCGCTGCGGCTTGTTCCCGGGAGAGGGCGTCCGCCGCCACACTGCAAGCGGCGGCGAGCTGCTCCCTAAGCCGCCCCTGTGCCCGATAGCCCGCCACGAGGTGGTCCCGTAGCGAGGCCATGGCGGAGTCCAAGGCGGACACCGCCGACAGCACCGCCTCCTGGGCGCGCTCGTGCTCTCCGGCTCCGGGGCGCTCTCGGGCACCGACCCTCAGCCAGGAGGGACGTCGACATCGCCACTCCCGCCGGCTCACCGCCAGTGCCGCCCCCCGCTGTCGCGGCGACAACCACTGAATCTTCCCCCGTTAGGGGCCCAAAAACGGTCGGCTCCGACATGGCCGCCAAAACCCCCTCCGCCAACACCTTCGGCCGGACGGCCGTTGCCGCGCCTGCCGGTGCGGGGGGCCCGACCAGGACGGGCTCCGGCTCCACCAACACGACCTCTAGGCCCCCCGCCGTCGCCGCCTCCGGCGTCGTCGCCCGCTCCTAGGGCTCAACCGGGACCCTGCCTCCGACGGGCGCAGAGGGCCTGACGCACTGCTGTCACCCGCCTTTGTCGTGCCCTCAGTCCGCCGGCGAGCCAAGGCCTTCCTCGGCGCCTTCTGCAGCGCCGTTACCTGCCCCCCGACCCTACGCAGAAATCAACGGTGAGCGAAACTTGGCGAGGGGAAAGAGAAGGGATGCCACAGGCTTACCCTCTGGCCGTGGGGCGGCGTCGTTTCGAAGTTGCCCCCGCCTACTCCTCCGCGGGGCGCGGCCGCTTCTCGCCGACCCTTGTGGCCACGACCTCGCTCGGAGCAGGCCTCGGCACCCCCACACGGCTCGAGGGCTCGACGGTTGACGGCCCCGACCTGACGGCCTAGGGCGGGCAGAAGCTTGCGCCCTCGGCGGTGCCACCTCCAGTGTCGGCCGCGTGACGAGGTCAGACAGGGCAGGGCCCTTCACCGTCTCCGACCTCCAAGGCTCCGGCCTCGGCTCCTGCGCGTGCAGGCGCCCCCCGCTCGAACCCTGCCCTTCTTGGCTAGGACAGGGGATCTCTACTACCTCCTCCACCTCCTCTTCCTCTTCCTCCTCCTCGTCATCGTCCTCCTCCTCGTCGGAACCTTGACGGCGTCGACCCCGGTGCAGCTGCGCCTGGAGCCTCTTTGCTTTCTTCGCAGCCAGGGCGTCCTTCTTCCTCTTCTGCTCCTCAGCTGCCAGGTGGTTCGCCGTCCTAACGGCCGCATCCTCCAGGACGGGGGCGGGGGTAGGCGGGAGGAGAAGGTTCGGCTGCCCAATCCAAAATGCGATCAGGATCAAAACGAAACCAAAAAAGGAAGATCGCAGGAGGGAAACGCGACAACTGATCAGTTGGATACTCCCGGGTGCGGGGCGCATCGCCGGGTGCCCGTCAAGCGGGGCGTCGACGTCCTCGGGCGCGAGGGTGTCCCTCAAGAGCTCCCTCAACTCCGGGTTGCAGAGGGGCTCGAGGGACATAACCGACCCAGAAAGGTCCGCTTCGGGCCTCATCTCGTACATCCGGAGCGGGCGCGCCATGAGTGGCAGCACCGGCCGGGCGTGGTACGCCGTGACGACTCCGGCTCCACGCACTCCCGGGCCCTCAGGGTCCCAATCATGCCCAGGAGGTCGGCCAGCCTCCTCCTATCCTTCTCCACTGGCCTCCACTTCCAGACTTCAGGTGCCGCCTCGAAGACGTGCCCCGTGAACTCCAGCAGAGGTCTAGTGGCGTTGTTCTTCAGGTAGAACCACTGGCCATGCCACCCCCTGTTGGAGGTCTTCAGCCGTAGCGAGATATATGCCTGGACACGCTCACCGCGGAGGTGGATGCTGGCGCACCCGATGGAGGCCGGGCCCCCGTCCTTCGTCTGGAGGGAGACGGCGAAGAGGTACTTCCAGAGCTCAAAGTGGGGGTCGATCTCCAAGAATCCTTCGCACAACACCACGAAGCCGGCGATATGCTGGATTCCGTTGGGGTTGAGATGTTGGAGCTCCAGACCGTAGTAGTGGAGCAACCCCCGCAGGAAGCGGTGCGCGGGGACGCCCAGTCTGCACTCATGGAAGTGTGCGAACGAGACCACGTAGCCATCCGCTGGCGCTGGAGCCATCTCCTTGCCGCGGAGCAACCACTCCCCCGCCTCAGTCCGCGTGCGGAGAAGGCCGCGCTTCACCAGGCCGTCTAGGCGCAAGCCCCGTACGTCAAATTTCCACCAGCTCGCCATTCTAGGGAATGGAGGACAAGCGAGCGCGAGGATTCACGGAGGTGGAAGGTAGGAAAGGGAGGATTTGGAGGCGAAGCACAAGGACCGCGAGCGAGGAGGCGAAACAGCGTGAGAAGGCGAAACGTCGAAATGATGGGTGAAGGCGGACGAGCACGCGAGGTACGAATATATATATCCTCTCTCCCGCAGGGCATCTTCCCCCCAATCGACGCGAACGAGGCCCACGCAACCGCCTCGATCGGCGCGAGCGCGCGCGCATACACTTATACGGCCCGAAGACCAACGCTGCTGCACGTCCCGTCGCAGCAGGCACCTCTGCCCCGAGTTAATACAGGTAGGTAGCGATATGGGCTGAAATACGTTCCGACGGCCCAAAGAGTTCTAAGGCTGGCCTAGCGAACGGGTTCGACAGCCGCTCAGGGTGAAAACAGAGCGAGGGGTGGAAAGAGATGGGCCCACTAGTGGCCAGTACCCTGGCGCTTGAGCGTCAAGGGCATCACGATCCGCGTTCAAGTCTCGGTTTGAACCAACCCATGCATATTTTACCGCAGAAAGGCAGCGAGCCCTCGGAGCCTATCGAACGGCTTCCACGTACCAAATGGGATGGCAACCGAGAAGATTGTAGTCGACCACCAGCTGGTCCATCGAGGCCTCCCTGAAGGGGCCCCGGGGCTTCACTTGAACTTACCCGCTATCAGCTCGACGGCGTCATGCTTCGGCCCCCAGGGTAAGGCGTGGTACGGCTCAACCTCCTCGTCCGGCGAACGAACGCACAGGATGATCGACACAAGTCGAACCGTGTCCTCGAACGGACCACCGCAACGAGCGGAGGTCTTGAGGGACGGAATCGCAGAAAGAGATCCAATAACGGGATTGTAGGACACGCCGACTCAATGAGGCAAAAAGCGAGCCTATGCTCGCAAATGAACCTTCTCCTCCTGATTTGAGCGACGCCTGACCCCCTTTCGCGCAAGGGTCAGACCTCCCTCGAGGGCTACTGTCGAGGGTCAATAACAAAGGCAATCAACACTAACGACCTACAGTCTTAACAGTATGAAGGAGGCGTAACTCCGCCTCGCTCGACCCCTCGACCGTGTAGACACTCAACGTGTCTGGCCCGCCGGCGACCTCCGCCTCGCCCGACCTCCCCGAATGGGGGTCGGACTCCCCACAGCTTGATCAGTGCGCTTGACCTCCCCGCGTCGAGGTCGGGAGACCGCAGGAGGCTCCGCCTCGCCCGATCCCAGGGACGGGCGAACCGCCCACCGTGCCACGAATAGGCAGGACGGCAGTGGTTGAGCAATAAATACCTGTGACTTCCACGTCCACGGATAGGTGAGGACAACGACTACTCGAACAAGTGGGTAGTAAATACGCACGACGCGCACCGGCCGAAGGACTGTCACTGTTCCGATGTCACTTGACCAAGCCCACTCCCCCACTGGGATGGGACATTCATGAGAGACGGCCCGACGAGCATGAGGACGATAACGACCGGCGCCACTCCGCCGACCCCCGCCGAAAGTCTTTTCCCCATACGGCTAGGACCCTCCTGATTGTCGGGTACTCCCCACGACGCCAGGACGAGAGGACACCGCCATGCCGATGACGCCGTCTACAGTAACAGCCCCGAAGCCCAGAGAGCGCCGGCAAGCTTGACTTAGAGCGTACGGTCACGACCACCGCGTCTCCTATGTCACACCCCTTGCAGTATAAAAGGGGGAGAACGGATGAATCAAGGGGGCACGACTCAGCGACTCAATCACGCACCTCCATCCACCAGAGACTTGGGATGCCATCCCACTCTCGCCCGTTTGTAATCCCCTACTACAAACATCACAAATAACACGAGCAGCTTGAGACTGGACGTAGGGCTTGATCGCCCGAATCAGTATAAACCCTTTTGTCCTCTTGCGAACCATCCAAATCCCAAAACGCGCATCCCACGATAATCACTGGCCGGTGGTAACGAACACCGACAGACATGTACAACGCTAATCATTAGGGGGCTCTTGGGCTGGTAATTTTGCAAATCACGCCTCCCTTCACGCGAGAGAAGGCAGCTCGGGCTCTTCACGGAGAGACGCCTCTCGTGCTCGCTCCAAGGACGAGGAGACGACCCTCCTCCCAGTTGTATGCGAGGCCGTCTCTTGCTGAATTCCGTGTGCTCACCGGAGATCCCAGGCCTTCAAATCGTTGCACGCGAGGTCCATCTTTGGCTCTGAAGCTCCCTGTCGTCCCCAAAAATGTCCTATTTCCTGCTGCCCTTGTATTTGAGAAAGCCAGCAAAAGGAAGGGCGGGATTCCGAGATGCTTTGCCGGCGGGAAGGGATCTCCGGCGACGGCGTCTTCCGCTCTGGCAACCCATTAGAATCCAGTGGCTAGTACTCTACTGCCCGTTGCCACGCGCCTCCACGTCCCATGCGTTGCCCTGCCCTCCAGTGACACCGCATCAACGAGGAGCTTGGCGACTGGCGACGACGAGGCAGGTTCCCGGTAGCAAGCAGCATCGCGATGGCCTTGAGAGGATCTCAATCACATCAGGAGGTGCCGCTCAGCATGCTTGTCTCGCTAGGTGAGCTTGGCTGCTCGTGGCTTCATTTACAGATTGTATCTTTCAAAGCTTAAATTACTATTTGCACATTGTACTAAAACTTGAAATTGAGCTGCAAGAAGCAGCCTTGGGTCATTGAAGCGCAAACAAGGCAATAGAACGATGTATTGATTTGTATTGATTTTTTATTTCAAGAGGTGTAATTGTTAGAGTTTTAGAGTCCATCTCCTGTATTGGCTGTGCGCCTAGGTTGCTTGGGCAGCACACCTGGCGCGGTGGGGGCTGCGCCCCGCGCCCTGGCACGCCGGCCCTCTGGGCCTATATATGTATTGCATACTCTATCAATACAATCATCGATTATTCGCATGCCAATTCATCTAACATGGTATCAAGAGACTCCTACGGTCCTGTACCTATCTCGCTTTCGCAACTACCCTAGCCGCCGCCTCTTTGCCATGGCCGACGACGCCTCCTCCGCACCCTCCCAGACCTCCCCATCTGCCGAGGAGGAGGCCAAGCGCCTGGAGGACGCCGTCGTCGCCGCGCGCGCCAAGAACGCTGGCACTGCTGAACTTCTGAAAGCCGCCGCTGCCGCCCAAGATCGCATCCGTGCCGCCTCCGACGCCCTCCAGCGTGAGCGCGAGGCCGCAGCGGAGCTTGATCGCCAGATTGCCGCACTACACGCCAGCTCCGACGAAGTCAAACCTGACGGCACCAACGACGATCGCGCCTGTCTTGATCCGGACGACAGCCACGACCAGGCTGAAGAACTCTCCATCGCCCATCTTCATGCCCAAGCCGCCGCCGTCCAGAACATCAAGGCGCTGGTTCCCGTCGTCCTTGATCTGCAGTCGCCGCACTTCAACAAGTGGCGTGGCTACGTCCTGCTCACCCTCGGCCGCTACGCCCTCACCGACCACGTCCTCAACGACGACGGCTACCCCAACTGGCCGGCGTGGACTCGCATGGACTGCGTCGTGCTCTCCTGGCTCTTCAACAGCATCACGCCTGAACTCATGGAGACCGTCAGCCAGCGCGACCGCAACACTGCTCGTTCCGTCTGGTTGGGCATCGAGCGCCACTTCCTCGGAAATCGTGAAACTCGTGCCCTTCACCTCGACACCGAGTTTCGCAATTTCGTCCAGAGTGATCTTGCGGTTGGAGACTTCTGCCGCACGATGAAGGGTTTCGCCGATGCTCTTGGCGATCTTGGCGAACCCGTCTCCGATCACACCCTCGTCCTGAACATTCTGTGCGGCCTCAACGAGCGGTTTTCGTTCATGGCGGCCCTCATCACTCGTCAAAAGCCGTTCCCGGACTACAACGACGTTCGCGCTGATCTCTCGCTCGCCGAGATGAACATGCCGCGGCCATCGCCTTCGGCTCCGGCGAACGCGCTGGTGGTCGCCCCTTCGCCTCGACCGCCCCTTCCTGCACCTCCGCGCCCGCCCGCAGCCCCACCCGGCGGCCAGCCTTCTGGCGGTGGTGGCAGCGGCAACTCCGGCGGTGGTGGCGGTGGCCGCTGGCGTTGTCGCGGTGGCGGCGGCAACCACGGCAACGGGGGACACGGTGGCAACGGCGGCTCCGGTTCTCCCTCGCCCACCTGGCCGTCCTTCCTCGACCCATGGACCGGCACGATCCACATGTGGCCAGGATCTTCGGCTGGCGGACAGCAGCAGCCGCGCGCTCCTCGGACCGGCTTCCCGGCGCCACACGCCTTCATGGCAGGCGCGGCACCTTTCGGACCCGGGCTCGGACAGACACCCATGGTGCCGTTCTCACCGGCGCCCCTGTACCCGCCCCTGCACGTGCCACAGTTGCCGGCGCCTCCTCAACAACTCCAGCTGCCGGCGCCCGGCACCTTCGTGCCGACTGCACCTCCGACGCCGCAGCACGTTCCAGGGACTTGGTCTCCTTGGGACGCGCCGTCCCTTGCCCAGGCTTTCAGCACAGTCTCCCTTACTCCACCCAACAATTCGGAGTGGGTGGTCGACTCCGGCGCTTCCTCGCACGTAACGTCTAATCCCGGTAATGTTACTTTGCTTCCTGGTCCCTCATATCCTTCATCTATCGTTGTTGGGAATGGCTCTTTACTTCCTGTTATCGGTTCTGGCTACAAATCCTTACCGGGAATTTTCCTCTTAACAATATTCTTGTCGTTCCTGATATTATTACTAATCTCCTTTCTGTACGCCAATTTACAACCGATAACAATGTCTCTGTTGAGTTTGACCCTTTCGGTATTTCTGTGAAGGATCTTCGCACCAGGAAAATCTCATTCGATGTAACAGCACCGGCCCTCTTTACACAGTGCATCTGCCGGCGTCCGTTTCACCTACCAGTGTCCTCCTCGCCTCCGTTCCTGCGTCGACCTGGCACCAGCGTCTTGGGCATCCCGGCCATGCAGCTTTATCCAAGCTTTTTAGCTCCTCTGCCATAGTGTGTAATAAAAATCATAGTGATGCTCTTTGTCATGCGTGTCAACTCGGTCGCCACATTCGTTTGCCCTTTGCCAGTTCCTTCTCTCGAGCTCGTGAGAATTTTGATTTAATTCACTGTGATATTTGGACATCCCCTGTTGCTAGTGTGTCCGGTTACAAGTATTATTTAGTCATTCTCGATGATTGCTCTCATTATGTCTAGACTTTTCCTTTGCGTCTTAAGTCTGACACTTTTTCTACACTAGCTAATTTCTTTGCTTATGTGACCACGCAGTTTGGCCGTACGATCAAAAGTGTCCAATGTGACAACGGCCGGGAGTTCGATAATTCATCCTCTCGGTCCTTCTTCCTCACACATGGTGTTACGCTCCGCATGTCCTGTCCCTACACATCCCAACAGAACGGCAAGGCTGAACGCATTTTACGCTCCATTAACAATGTCGTTCGCACACTGTTGTTCCAAGCCTCCATGCCGCCTTCCTATTGGGCTGATGCGCTCCACACGGCAACCCACGTGATCAACCTCCTTCCTACCAAGACTCTACACATGGCCTCTCCCCACTCTGCGCTCTTTGGCGCCCACCCCTCCTACACCGACCTGCGAGTGTTTGGCTGCGCGTGCTACCCTAATCTGGCGTCCACAGCACTGCACAAGCTTGCGCCTCGGTCGACGCTGTGTGTATTTCTTGGCTACTCTCCTGATCACAAAGGTTATCGCTGTCTTGACCTTTCCTCCAACCGTGTGATTATCTCCCGGCACGTCGTCTTCGACGAGTTGACCTTTCCCTTCTCCAGCCTTCGGCCCTCATCCCCGTCTGATGAGCTTGACTTTCTAACTAACGTTGAGCTTCCTCAAGCTCTCCCCTTTCCTGTAGGTACACCTGGAGTTCGCTGAGGTTGAGCTTGCTCCCTGTGCCCCGGCTGTGTGCGCGGCCCCGTTGCGGCCTCCTGCTGCACGCTGCCGGCCCCCCTCCGACGCGTCGCGTACGGACCCCCCACGGACAGCAGCGCCGAGCACAGGTCCATCGACGACCGTTGCGCCACGCGCGGCTGCGACCTCGCCGTCCACCGCGCCACGCGCGGCTGCGCCCTTCGTCAAGCCTCCGGTCGCAGCTCCTCCGCCTCTTCCGCGCGGTGCTGTGGCATTTCCGCCGGTCTCCAATGAGCACTCCATGAGGACTCGCGGCAAGGCTGGATTTCGGCTTCCAACTATCCTTCATACGTCCGCCTTGTCGCCCATACCGAAGACCTACCGCAGCGCCCTGTCTGACCCACACTGGCGTCGTGCAATGGAGGTGAGTATGAGGCGTTGCTCTCCAATCACACATGGGAGCTTGTCCCTCGCCCGCGCAGTGCCAATGTGGTCACCGGCAAGTGGATATTCAAGCACAAGCTCCATGCAGATGGTTCTCTGGATCGCTACAAAGCCCGCTGGGTGCTGCGCGGCTTCACGCAGCGCCCCGGCGTCAACGACGACGAGACGTTCAGCCCAGTCGTCAAACCGGCAACCGTCCGCACTGTGCTCACCATTGCTCAGTCCCAAGATTGGCCCATCCACCAACTTGATGTCAAGAACGCCTTCCTCCATGGCACTCTTACCGAGATAGTCTATTGCTCACAGCCGACTGGTTTCGTTGATAGCAGGTACCCCGACCGTGTCTGTCGACTGAACAAGTCTCTTTATGGTTTGAAGCAAGCACCCCGCGCCTGGTACAGCCGGTTTGCCTCATATATTCTGAGTCTGGGGTTCGTTGAGGCCAAATCGAACACCTCACTGTTCATTTATCATCAAGGTCAGGACACGGCTTACTTGCTCCTCTATGTTGACGACATCGTGCTTACTGCCTCCTCAGCTCCTCTTCTTCGTCGGGTCATTGAAGCTCTTCAACGTGAGTTTGCCATGAAGGACTTGGGTGCACTTCACCATTTTCTGGGCGTTTCTGTTGCGCGCAGATCTGATGGGCTGTTTCTCTCTCAACGCCAATATACCTTGGAGATCTTGGAGCATGCCAACATGGTGTCCTGCAAGCCGTGCTGTACACCAGTTGACACATGTGCTAAGGTTGCTGTTGATGCTGGTCCTCCCGTCACCGACCCCACTGCATACCGTAGTCTGGCCGGCGCTTTGCAATATCTGACGTTCACTCGCCCCGACATCTCCTATGCCGTGCAGCAAGTATGTCGTCATATGCATGATCCTCGGGAGTCACATCTGTTCGCCGTAAAGCGGATTCTGCGCTATCTACAGGGCTCCCTCAGTCGTGGGCTGTTGATTCCTCGCTCCTCCTCCTCCGAGCTTGTGGTTTACACAGACGCCGATTAGGCTGGCTGCCCGGATACTCGATGCTCCACTTCTGGTTATGCAGTTTTTCTTGGCTCTAGTCTTGTTTCTTGGTCGTCGAAGAGGCAACACACCGTCTCCCGTTCTAGCGCCGAGGCTGAGTACCGCGCCGTTGCCAACGGTGTCGCGAAGCTACATGGCTCAGGCAACTACTTCTGGAACTACGCCGCCCCCTCACCCGCGCCACTTTGGTCTACTGCGACAACGTCAGCGCCGTGTACCTCTTCACCAACCCCGTTCAGCACCAACGCACCAAGCATGTTGAGATTGATCTCCATTTTGTGTGGGAGAAGGTCGCCATTGGGGACGTCCGTGTTCTTCACGTTCCGACGACCTCACAGTTTGCCGACGTCTTCACCAAGGGACTTCCGACTTCTGTTTTTACTGATTTTAGGTCCAGTCTCAACGTTTGTGAGTAACACGTTGGGACTGCGGGGGGGGGGGGGGGGTGTTAGAGTTTTAGAGTCCATCTCCTTTTTTTGCTGTGCGCCTAGGTTGCTTGGGCAGTACACCTGGCGCGGTGGGGGCTGCGCGGTGGGGGCTGCGCCCCGCGCCCTGGCACGCCGGCCCTCTGGGCCTATATATGTATTGCATACTCGATCAATACAATCATCGATTATTTGCGTGCCAATTCATCTAACAGTGATGAACAAATAAATTACTATGTGGATGTGTACTTAGATGCTTGTTTCATTTGATGTATGAAATTGAAATAAAAATATATAATTTTAACGGTTAAATAAAAGAAATAAAAGAGTCATATATAAGTATATAAACTAATCGTTTATATTTGATCACCTATATCATGTAGTCATTAAATAACATATGTATGTTAAAAGACAGCATGAAGAGTCTCTTCATGGTATCAGTATTATTTTTTTTTATCTTTTATATAAAATCACGTGCCAAGAGACACTAAGATGCTCTGGTTAGTACACGCCCTTATTACCAATGAGTATTATTGTGAAACAAAGGTTAATTCATTCTTCGAATAAATGATTTTTTGGAATCTGTGAACTTTGTTTCGAGAAAAGAGAACGCAAGTTCGACACCTCAAAACGCGTGTTATTCATAGTTCAGTTTGAATGCGTTCATGAGGTGTGGACATGACGGCAGTATTATGCGTACTACTAGGTCTATATAGAACGGGATGGCATTTCACTTGTTTGGGACCGGTGCGTTGCGTTGTTGTATGTTCTGGCTTGACTGAACGACCCGTGGCGTCGAGTCAACAGTACACAAACAGCAGAGCAAACCCACCCACCCCCCAAATTCCAAGAACATCATCCATCCCGCCGGGGGGCGCCGGCGATGGGAAGAGGTGGCGGCTGCTGTGACGAGTGCGGCTACTGGTGGGACGAGTGGAAGTACTGCCTGGCCTGCGTGGCCATCGTGGTCGGCGCCGTCCTCTTCGCGGTGCTGCTGGCGGCGTACGGCTTCGTCCGCCACGTCCAGGTCTCCGTGGACGACGCCTCGCTAACGCGGTTCGACCTGGCGACCTCGCCGGTGACGGCGTTCGCGTACAACCTCACGCTGACCCTCACGATCCGCAACCGGAACTGGGCCATGAGCCTGAAGAACACCAAGCCGCTGGAGGCCGCCTACCTGTTCGACGGGCAGCAGTTCGACCGCGTCCAGCTCGCCGAGAAAGGGGAGAAGCACCAGCCCGGGAAGACCCGCGTGTACCGCCTAGTCCGCAACTCCAACAGCAGCTTCGTCGCGCTGGGCAACGCCGGCGAGGTCGAGTTCAAGAAGGAGAACGCCACGGGGGTATTCGAGGTCGAGGTCAAGGTCACCGGCGAGGTCAGGTACACGGCGCGCTACACCAAGTGCAAGGTCGAGGCGTCGTGCCCGCTCAAGCTGCAGATAGCGCCGCCGGGCACCGGCGTCGTCGTCTTCCAGAGGGTCAAGTGCGAGCTCGAGAAGCCGGACAAGAACTGCTAGCAGTGCTCTCTGTTCTTGCCTCGGTTTCGATCGGTTTCGGTCGTGTGTGGTGTGCCGCGTGATGTCTATTTTAAATTCGGTGCGTGTTTATTTTAAATTTGCGATGCTGCCATGTACTAAGATATCCTCATGTATACTGTCAACTGATCAATGGAATTTTTCTTTTTATGCGAATTACGAGTTGCTCCGGCGAGGTCAGGCCATCCCGGTTCCCGGCTGGCGAGGAATTAAGGTTTCTTTACTCTTCTGCCAGAGTGGATTAAGGTTTCTTTACTTGCATCACAGGAGAGGAATCGCAAATCAAGGGACCAGTTTTGTTGGAATCAACGAGGGAAGGTCGGATCGGATGCCCGCCCATTGGAGGAAGGTTCAAAGGAAGATGCTCGTGTCTGCTGTTTCGATTGGCCAAAATCTCAGTGAGAAAGAGGGAAAAAAAATAAATAATACTGTACAATATCAACTCATTTCTTTTCTTTTCATTCACCGCCATGAACCTTTACTTCGTTCGGCAGCGCTAGGAATGAAATCACTAACAAAAACGTTCCCATTAGAGGAATACAAGGCAGGATCCTCAAAATAGAAATACATCCAAACCTCGAACAGAAAATAGAAAAGTAGATACTTGGAGCATAAAAACCTAAATACCACGAAAAACAAGAGTTTTCTGCACCCTACCATGAAACATAGACATCTGACTAGTGTGAATACCACATGAAGGGTCCGTTCTACATAGGAAAGTTGGAAAATTAGTAAGTTAAATGGAGTTTGTAAAGAAATCTTAAAAAGAAGCACATTGCTGCCACGCTTCAGTAAACACTAGCTGAATATTTGGGGGGAAGAAAAGATACTGTAAAACATTTACCCAACTGAGAGCGGGATCATCCATCATAAGAATAAAGAATGGTCAAGTAACCTACCAATTGGATTAGTAAGTAGCCTAGCACATATTACAAATTACAACTCTACAGGCTGATAAGGGGTATAGAAGACGCTATTTGGTAGTGACAGGTATACAATACAGTGAATCAAGGTATGACTCAATCCTCCATTAGATTACATTTCACATACGGTGAAGATTAGCCTTTGGTCTTTGGCTCCTCTATTAGAATCGTTGAACCATTTACCCATGAATTATAGATTATCATCATCAATGATTTCATGGCCCTCAACTTCGCTTACTTCTGTAGCGACGCTACTGGTAGTATGGACAGTATTATTGCTACCACGGCAATGTAGTAACTGGCGCTGAAGGCTCTCAATAAGCTGATTAAGCTGTTGAATATTCTTCTCCTGAGATAATATTATCTGCAGATACCACATGAAGCTTAGATAACAAGAATAGGGGGATATGAACCATAGCAGAGTAATTCCCTCAATAAAGCAAATCCACAAGGGGTCAACAAAGGATTAATTTACAAATGAATGGAGTTGTATCATCAGTAATGAGTTGATGTGTTGCACAGAAACATGTTTTGTAGCACCAGCAGGTTCAAGAATACAATAATTAAGATTCAGATTGAAGAAGACTAGTCTCAGTTCAGCTTGGTGATGCACGCTCAGCATAATCTCTTTTTTTTTTTTCAAGAGGGACTAATTATTACCAGAAACCAAGTCAGCATATTTTCCATATCATTATCTAAAGGCATGAAGTAATTTTCCATGAATAGCCTCCCCTGAAA
Organism: Oropetium thomaeum; assembly: GCA_001182835.1. NCBI lineage: Eukaryota > Viridiplantae > Streptophyta > Magnoliopsida > Poales > Poaceae > Oropetium > Oropetium thomaeum. The sequence goes on from LFJQ01000034.1 coordinate 420,059, forward strand.
ACCATTCCATGCAAGATTTGATTTGATAAATTATAAAGAAAAAGGCATGCAAGCAAAATAGAAACATGAGCTTTTAGGTGGCCAACCAACGTTCCAACATAGCAGAACAGATTCCTCATTCCATTAAAGTACCGTGAAACCTCACTATGGCATAAATCAATTCAATCTGTTGATAAGGGGAAACTCAGGTCATTTAAATTACAATTCGTCACACTGCAATTTTTTATTTATAAAATTCAGAAATTAGGCATTCACAAGTGATAACCTATTAGACACAAATGATTCTATTTACATGACATGATGATCAGCTACAGCAACTACTTCAATGTGAAGAGTAGCAGAGGAAGACCAAAGACATCAATTTCTACATGGGAGGATTCTGTGAAGAGAGACATGAAGGTTCGGAGTATGGCCAAAGGCCTATCGATGAATAGGAACACATGGAAACGTGAAATACGCGTGCCATATCACCCAACCTTTTTTATTGTAACGTTTCGCCTTTATTTTTTTTCTTCTTTTTTTTTTCTTTTTTGTCTTCCTTTAACTTTTCAAATATTTTTTCTTGCTAGTTCTTGTTGGTCCCATGTCTAATTCCTTACAGACTAGCTGACCCCAATTTACTTGGAACAAAAAGACTTTGCCAGCTAAGTTAAGCTATTGCATAAGTAATAGAAATTCCTTATTGGACATCCAAAAAAGTTCAAGTTCCTTATTAGCCACTAAAAATTTTGAATTTCTATTTCAGCCATCACTCTTAGTATTATTTTATACCTTATTGACCGCTCTCATGGATTGTTATTTTCATAACTCATAATGGTATGCAGTTTGAAGTTAAAATTTTATATACCTCCAGAGTATAGGTGCAGTTTTGGATGGTGAGTTTTTCAAAAATAAAATTGAAACTTTAAGCTATCTTTGAATGGAGTCTTGAAAAACATACTTCGAGGTTCCAATTTTTTTTTAAAAAAAAACTCACCATCCAAAACTGCACCTATATATGGAGCTATACAATATTTCACTTCAAACTCCATACTATTTGTGAGTTACAAAAAAAACAATCTATGGAAGTGGCCAATAAGGAATTGAAAATGAAAAATGATGGTTGAAAAGGAAATTCAAAATCTTGAACGGGTAATGAGGAACTTAAACTTTTTTTGATAGCCAATAAGAAATTTAATGACAAACATGGAGCACAATAGTTCACTTGGGACAATTCCAGAAAGATTGTATACGTAAGCTTGGTATGGTCAGGCTTCGTTGTGCAAAGAAGGACAATGGTGGCAGCCAGCAAGACACAGGATGCAGGATAGAATAAATACGGTTAGTACTTGAATGGGACAGGATTCATTATCCCTACGAAAAGAGGGTTAGTACATCAAGCCTCCAACCACTTGTGCTCTCGCTTCCTCTCCTAGCACACTCGCCAACTTTCTTTCCTAGCTGTCACCTTTCTAATTTTCCTAATTTTCTACTTCCACATTGCTATCCCAAAATGCTATACCCTACCAAACCCATTTATAACATATGTATTTCGCAAAAGAAAAAGAATAAGACAAGTTGACAGATATATCTTGGGTCTTGGCAATATAGATATGCACTGCTTTCATTTTTTTTTACATGATAAAAACTAAAATGTTTGTGCAATTCTTTTCTCCACCCTACCTTGATACTTTTCATACTTTTAGCGCCATAACTCATGTCCATAAAGAAACTATGATAAATGCACATGCTATATTGGCAAATAAAATCTACAGTTTGTGGAATGGCATGAAACCAGTCATCGGAAATGGGATCCATGACCTGTTCCAGGATCCAGTGACGCTGTCCTATTCTAGGGTTAGGGTTGAACAAGGTCAACATCCCATATGTGTGATCCAAAATACAAGTGATAATTCTGCAAGGAATTGCCAATGTGTGACCTGACTGGGTCGACGTATAACAACAACAACAACAACAACCAAGCCTTTTAGTCCCAAACAAGATGGGGTAGGCAAAAATAGATTTGCAAGCACATGCAATATGGGTTATGAACCTTGTTTTCCTAAACGGGATTAAACAGCCATTTAGACCAGTCTAAAAGCTAAATGGCGGCAAGCCGTTTCCATTTAATCAACCATTTAGCCCGTTTAATCAAACGATTAGGCTGAATAATGGCTAAACAGCAGAAGGCCGACTGTTTAGCATTTATCGTTTAGGTTGACATGGGTATGTATATGGTTTAAGCAAACATCCTACATATTTGATAGGTGCCAGCAAACAACATGTCAGATGTAAAGACTAAAGATTATATACACAGGTGTAATAATGCACTCACCAGCAGCAAGACTTAATACTACCAAAATCAGAAACTAATTAATGGCACCAATCAGAATTCAGAAACTACCACGTTGCCATCAGTGTTTTCCTACACAGAATTAAACAGTGTTTAAATGGCGTCTCAACAGAATTCAGACACCTTAGTCTGAGCCTAAATGCTAGTCTAATCCTGAACCGAGCCTATGTGACATCCATGCATCTCGCACCCGCCTCAACTTCGTCATCGTGCCAAGCCCAATATACCCCCATGCCTCCATCGCCGTGCTGCTGAGCCCACGCCCCCGACCACTATGCCTCGGCCGCCAATAAAAAATTGGCTGCAAATGCCAACCCCCCCTCTGTGGCAGACCCACCGACAAGCAGCCTGCCATCTGCGACTACGGTGGCACCACCATTGCCTTGCTGCCACCATAGAATGTTGAAGCTTCCCAGAACCCTAACCGTGGACCTTGCCAGAATGCTAGATGGTCATTGGAACCCCAACCAACTTGAAGAATCCAGGTAGCCTCAGCAATTCACTTAATTTGTAGTATTATTACTTCATTGATCAATATTATGTATAGATGGGTCCTCGATATCTCTAGCAACTATTCTAATACTTATTAAAACTCTCCTCACTATGGTTAGTATCTAATGAAGATTACTATTTCAATAGGTACCTAATTTCATTTCAGACATCACTATATGTCTATATATAACAACATGTTACTTCGAAAATGGGAAGGGAGAACAACCGTGGATGTTCTCATTAAGAATGCACCTAACCTGCAGATCACACGAATCCAGGTCGCGCCTACCGAACAATAATAAAAGAGAACTCAAGAGGATTAGACAAGAACCTTTTCCTTGACGGCTTCGTCCCTGCCGAGCAGTTGCTGCCGGCGGCGCACGGCCGCCGGGTCTGCCTCGGCTGCATCCCCGATCTGCTGCTTCCACTCGAACTGCGACGTGATGACGAGCACGAGTAGGAGGAAGACGAGCACCACCGGCCTCGTATTCATCCTCGCGGCCTGCCACGGGGCGATCCCTAAAATCAGAAGCGACCTGCCGTCCCACGCGCAAAGAACCTAAACCGCAACATGAGAATCCAAACAGATGGAAGCCAGGCGGGATCGGGTAGGCCGACTGGGGGCTTAACGAAAGAATCAGGGAGGCCTGCTTACCAAGAACGCGCTGGATCTCCGGCCGCTGCAGCAGGAGCGAGAGAGAGGGCCAGGGGATGGCAGCTGCAGATGCTCCTGGAGGGAGTGCGGTACGGGTCCACGAGGAGGGGTGGCGGGCGCGGCTGAGGCTGAGGCTACGGCTCTGGTGGGCGGAAGAGCGCCGTGCGAGAAAGGGGAGGGGGGGACGGAGGGGAGGACGGAGCGCGTGGACTACAACAGCAGAGCAGACCGAGACCTGTTCTTGGAAACGACACGGCTTACTAACCATATTTTCCGCTTACTACTTGCACAGGAGTACATATCGACTAGTTTAGTTAAATTTAGGGCGTGATTGGTTAGCCGGAGATAGAAGAACCAAGTTTCATGGATGCAATAAACGCATGTTTAGTTGTCTGAGGTAGGTGCCGAGCCTGGCCCCCGAGCTGCAAAAGGACGTCCGTAGCCAGGCTCCCGCGGTGCAGAAATTTTGGGCGTTTCTCCTGGGCCTGGCTGGCGGATGCAGGGGGGAGCGCGCGGGCAAGCGTGGGCGAGCGCGTGGGATGCAGCACGCGCTCCCGTCCCAAAAGTTAGGGTTATCTTTCATTTTTACGTTTTCATTGTTCTATAAAGTCTCATCGTCGCCCCCACTCGTGTCTACGCTATTTCTTCGCTTACCACAGGTTCGGTCCGCTCCTTTCCTCTTCCTTCCTTGCTGCTTCTTCCCTCAATCTTCCCGTGTGCTCCTCTCCTTACTGCTTCTTCCCCCAATCTTTTTTTGTGCTACTCTCCTCGCTGCAAGTGTGAGGTCTCGACGAATCTGCGTGTTGAGGCAAGTAACTTGCTTCCCCCTTTAATTTTGTACAGGTTTTCTTTGATTTCTTCATGTCACGTGGTGTAGAGATTAAATCTTAGGTTCAATCAGTTGTATTTGGGTTATATGGTTGCAGATCTGCCTTGTCTCCTCAATTTCTCCTGTGCTCTGTGTGGTGTGTGGATTGCAGTTGGTATTGCTGCGGTAACAAAAGCTGAAATCCCTCCTGTCATCCCTCTTCATTTTTCTGTTGCTTGCTATCAATGGTGATAAAGTTAGGTTGTCGTGACCTTTTTCTGTAGCTATGCACGGTATATGTTGTTTGATGCTGATAGCCTGAGCACATGTCTGTCTGTGATATATTTCATATTCACAAATAAATCTGAGCACATGCACATGTCTATGATGTACTTCATATTCATAGATAAATCTGAGCATATATGCCCATGCTTTTGGTTGCTCATAATGTTTGGGAGAAAAAAAAAATTTTCTGAGTTGTGTATGTTATATATTTTTGTTATGTGCTTAATCTGAGCATATACCCGTGCCAATGATGTGTTTTCATATTTATAATCTAAGCATATGTCCATGCCAATGATGTGTTTTCATATTCGTAATCTGAGCATATGCCCATGCCAATGATGTATTTTCATGTTCATAGTCTAAGCATATGTCAATGCCAATGATGTATTTTCATATTCATAATCCGAGCATATGCCAATGCCAATGATGTGTTTTCATATTCATACTCTGAGCATATGCCCATGGCCTCAAAGTTCGTAAAGAAATGATGTTTTGCTCTGAATGGTGGATGTTAATTATATGTTGTTTGGCGAATCTGAGCATATGTCCTCACGCTATGATGTTAAAAACTGATCATATATGCATGCACCTAAGACTCTGTTATTTTTTCTTTCCATTTGCATAGATGGATTGGGAAGCCATAAGACGCATGCTTATTATTAGGGCTGCTGCCCTAGTCACTGCTATATATGCATTCATGTTGACTAGGCTTATAATGGGTCAGCAATCACGGCCTAGGGTCACTTATGCCCCAATGAGTGCTATGGATGCAGAAAGGCTAAACAACATTAATTTAATTTATAACTCTAATGATGTGGAATGTGTAAACATGGTTCGCATGAGAAGAACCCCCTTTTTCCACCTTTGCAACTTGCTTAGGGATAGAAACTTGCTTAAAGACAGCATACATAGCAGTGTCGAAGAACAAGTTGCCATGTTTCTTCATGTTGTTGGGCAACCAACGTTTTAGAGTTATACACCAAAACTAGAGGAGGTCTATTGAGACTGTGAGTTGACATTTCAAAGAGGTGTTGTATACTATTGGAGAACTTAGAGAAGATATGATTAGGCCTCCAACTGGTGAGACACCACCTAAGATCACAAACAGCCATAGATGGTACCCGTATTTTAAGGTAATCGATGAGTCATATATGTGTGTATAAAAATCATGAAAACTTGAGTGCATTGATGGCAAAACTATTATATTGTCGAGTGTCATGTAGGACTGTGTGGGGGCTATAGATGGAACCCATATCCATGCTAGGGTGCCAGCCAAGATGCAAGCTGCATTTAGGGGAAAGGAAGCATTACCCAACTCAAAATGTGCTAGCTGAAGTGGACTTTGATTTGAAATTTACCTATGTATTGGCTGGTTGGGAGGGATCAACACATGATGCTACCATCCTTGCTGATGCACTAGAGAGGCATGATGGGTTAAAGGTTGCACAAGGTAAAAACCTAAACTAGACATCATAATTAAGTATTTAAAAGCATAAACATGGGACTAATAAATGTGTGTACTTATTTTAGGAAAATTCTACCTAGTAGATGCTGGATACGCATGTCGACCTGGATTCCTTCCTCTATACAGGGGCACTAGATATCATCTTAAGGAGTACGGGGGTAGAAATTATCCAACTAATCCAAGAGAGTTGTTCAATTTGAGGCATTCAAATTTGAGAGTACATGTTGAGAGGGCCTTTGGAGCTTTGAAAAACCGCTTCTGTATTATTGACAACAAACCTTTCCATCCATTCAAGACACAAGTCAAACTGGTGCTTGCATGTTGCATTTTACATAATTGGAATTGGATACTTGGATATGGTATAGATGAGGTTGTTCCTCCTGAGTCCATTTGGGTGTCCAACAATAATCCACCCCAAGGATATGGGGTTGCCATAGATGATAACTCTGCATGGGCTGCAACTAGAGATGAATTGGCTAATCAAATGTGGGCAAACAAGGGTCACTGTCACATCTAGAGTCATGTATTAGGTTATTGTTGTTTGAATTCAGTATTTTCTATCTGGTTTGCTGTATGGTATGATGGTACTTTCTATAATCTGAAGCTGTGGACATGTTGTGATGATATATTTTTTCTATACTCAGAGGCATTAAGCATGTTGCTGTGATGATGTTTTTATATTTTGAGGCATTGGGCATGTTGCTGTGATGATGTTTTTATATTTTGAGGCATTGGGCATGTTGCTGTTATGATGTTTTTATATTTTGAGGCATTGGGCATGTTGCTGTGATGATGTTTTTATATTTTGAGGCATTGGACATGTTGCTGTGATGATGTTTTTATATTTTAAGGCATCGGGCATGTTGCTGTGATGATGTTTTTATATTTTGACGCATTGGACATGATGCTATGATGATGTTTTCCCCGTTATATCTGAGGCATTATGCATGTTGCTATGATGATGTTTTCTTTCTATAATATAATGCAATGGACCTATAGCTGTGATGATACTTTTTTTTTTATAATCTGATACAATGGACATATAGCTGTGATGACACTTTTTTTCAACAATCTGATGCAATGGACATATAGCTGTGATGCAATGCACATTTCTTCTCATTCAACTTTCATCATTTGCATTAGGACATGGCACAAGAGCTTGTTCCTTTCGATTTGGTTGAGGAGGGTGCTCCTGCTGTTGCTGCCCCTGCTGGGTAGCAGGCCAGGCAGGCAATGAGGTGGACCAATGTCATGTCCTCATTTGTTCTTCGTCGTTTCTGCCAACTGATCTCCACTGTTGTGAGGACTGACAAAGGTTTCAAGAAGTGCACTTGAATCAAGTTGCCAATGGTCTGAATGAGTTCACCGGTAACGATGTTACTAGGACACAAGTCTACAATCATTTGCGCAAGTGGACGCAGAGGTGGATTAGGGTGATTAAGCTTAGAGAACTTAGTGGTGCTTTGTGGGATGGGGATAACTTCATGATCACTTTGGAGGATGAGCACTACAAGGGCCATGTGCAGGCTCACCCTAAGGATGCTGACCTACTGAACAAGCCAATAGAGAACTACCAGCAGATGGAGGTCATCTTTGGCAATGGACTTGCAACAGGAAAGTTTGCTATGGGGTCTAGTGAGCCTTTGGGCTCTCCATCTGATTTTCCTGAGAGCACTCTTAAGGTAGAAACAGATGGCATGAAGACTGATGATACTGCTAAAATGTTTAGAGAGGGAGCAAAAAATCAGGATGCTAGTCTTGCAGCAAGCAATAAGAGGAAGAGGTCAATGTGGGGTGAGGATGACATCAGTGCCATTAGGAGCATGACTGCAGCAGTGAACAATGTTGCAGAGGCTATTCTTGAGACCAAGGTTGAGGATGTCCATCCTGACCTCTATGGTGCTGTCATGTTCATGCCTGGCTTCACAGAGGAATCCTTGATTGTGGCATATTCTCACCTTCTTGATAACAAGGCTCATAGGACTGCATTCGTCAAAATGACTGACTCCCACCGTGTGCTGTGGCTGAGGACATTCTTGGCCAAGAACTACTACTCTTAGATTGTCATGGTATATTGATGGTTGATCCATCTTTTGTGCAGCTGAGGCTGCTACTCTCCTAGTGGCACATTTTGTGGAGTCACTTCTCCTAGTAGCTCCTTTTGTGGATTGAGGCTGGTCCTCTCCTGATGGCTCATTTTGTGGATTGAGGCTGGTTCTCTCCTAATGGCTCCTTTTGCGGATTGAGGGTAGCCCTCTTTTAGTGCCTCCTTTTGTGGATTGAGGTTGGTTCTCTCCTGCTAGCTCCTATGGATGCTGGGGCTGCTGCTTCTCTCGTGGCTCCTTTCTAAGGATTCATGCTGCTTCTCTTGTGGTGTCATGCTTAAGGCGTACCGTCTCCTGCTGTCTTGTGCAGTTGAGATGATCCTGCATTGTGTGTGTGTGTGTATATATATATATAGATATATATATAGACTTGTTAACTCCACTGTGAGTTATGTGTGTGAGACTTTATATCTAGACTTACTGCATTTTGAGCTTATGTTTATTGTCAATGATGTTTTTATGTGATCAGTTATTGCAATCTGAGCCTCTGACCATTGCAGTGATATTTTTGTGATCAGTTACAAATCTGAGCTTATGTTAATTGCAAATGATGTTTTGTTGTTCAATTACTACAACCTGAGCTTATGTCTGTTATAAATGATGTTTTTTTAATCAATTACTACAAATCTGAGCTTATGTCCATTGCAAAATGATGTTTTTGTGATCAGTTACTGCAATCTGAGCTTATGTCCATTGCAAATGATTTTTTGTGTGATAAATTACTCTATTTTGAGCTTACATCCATTGCTAATGATGCTTTTGTGAATGGTTCATAGCCTTTGCTGTTGTCAAGAAAGGAAGGATTTTGAGGCAACTTAATATGAAGATTGAAAATCTTATTATCTGTGTGTAGATAAAAAAAATATACTTAGACTGTAATCATAGCTCATCATTATTTAAATCAGTTAAAATGTTTGATCAATGACATTTGTAATTTAAACCTATGAGATGGGTGGTAACCTCACCGGTAAATGCAAGAGGTGAGTGAACCATTCTAGATGCAATCATACATGTTTGTATCTCATTATTGAATTCTTTCATACAGTTTGTTAACCAATCACTATCTCTATTTGACCTAGCTGAAAGGAATCAGGAAACCAAACAGAAGCCCCTTGTATGAGCTTAGCCTGGCTGGTGGGAGACTGCATCCCAGGTGCAAGCCGGCTGAGTGGAGAAGGAAACCAATCACACCCATATAGTCCATAACAGTCCTTAAAATATCTTTTAAACCAAAGCTTCGATTGATTTGTATACCAAAATTCTTAGAAAAGCATACTCTTTCATGTCATGACATTATAATATCAGTTTCCTAATGTTATATGTACTATTTTTTTGTGTTATTTCTTTACGTAGGAATTGCATGCGTTAAGATGACTACATCCATGGGCCACTGTTCAAGGACTTATAAAACCAAGAGTTGAAAGTTTTGGATCAGCAGCAAACCCAACACCACCAAGGCAAGTGACATCGACCATTTTGATGGTATGATTATTTTTTATTAACCTTAAGGGTATGTTTGGAAGCTTTGTAAATATTTGCTCTAAAATTGCGTTATTATTATAATTTCATGTGCACAAGAATACCCCTGTAATGCAAGGGATTTATTTTCCTCTGTAAAAGAATGTTTGGGTAAGGCAGAAACATAGATTTGGCTCAAGACTCAGATTCTGAACGCAGAGATATCAATCTTGAATTAAAAATCTGCGTTGAGAAAAAATAAACCATACATCCTTGGTTGCGTCATACAATGAACTTTCAGAGAACATAAAAATCAGAAAACAAAATCTGCAGAGTTGCATCCAAGAACAAAAGGAAGGAGATATAAGACTTGGAAAGCAGAGAGAGAGAGAGCGCCCTCTCGAGCAGCTTGGTGCATTGATGCTGTTGACATCTCACCTCGCAGATGCGAGTTCACAGTTGTCCAGACTCTGTAATCACAGAAGCAGACACCAGAGAAGAATCAAATCGAGGGAAAAAGATAAGAAATTAGAGATCCCAACTCAAATTGGACAGTCAGATCAAGCAATCAACAAATCAGAGGAAATGGAAGAAGGATAGAGACAGACCTGCATTCGCATCGCAGAGGCATATCAGGAGCTCGGGTACGGGAGGATATTGGGGGCAGAGATCAAATCGGCATCAACGATGGGTGCAGAACTGCATACCGAGGCAGAAACTTGACGCTACGCCCCGAATAGAGGCCGGTGGCGATGACGCAGCGCGGATCGAGGTCGGTGACAGCGATTTGCTGCGGATCGAGGCCAGTGCTGCACGGATCGAGAGCGAGGACGCTGAGGAGTGCGAGGCCGGGAGCGAGACGAGCGAGGGCGTCGTTTTTTTTCTCGGACCTCCGGAGATGTTTTTTATTTTATGACGGGTTAGATGGAAACCAACTGTAAAATAACTCGGCCAACTGGTCTTGCAAACAAATTTCTGATCGAGCCAGTAAAATTTGTAGGGTGGCATTTTACATGTGTTTTGAGTCTAAAACCGGTCTTTCAAATAAGTCCTAAGTCTATTAGTCAGTGGTAGCTACACTAGAGGATTGTCCACGACCGTTAAGTATCAAAAATATCTTTAACATATCCTACAAAAGAAATAAAGACTTGTATTTCATACCTGCACATTAGTTTAAAAATAACATAGTTTCACATGACCTTAAAAAATTTATGCATGTAGACAATTATCACAGGAATAATTCGGTCATATAGTGAAGAAACATAACTCTAACCAAGTACAGAACGTCATGTGGACAGCACATGAATTCATGGACCCACCAGACGCGTCAAAACAATACAAAACCAACACGCACCCAACACCTATGCTCAGGGCCCACAAGCTAAGACAGACGGCCTGCCAAAGTGAGACCTGAATGGGACCAGCAGGGGGTCGGCTGACCCCTAGGATCATCCAGCTACCAGTGGGCCCACTTTGCATGGCATGAGTTACTGACTTTCCAAGTCGGTTCTGAAAGCAATGGCGCAAATAAGTGGCAAGAAATGGTCCAGAGAAGAGGAAGCAGAATCACTCATTTCAAGTCTTCTCTACCTATAAATAGACCCCTTTCCCTCACTTCAACGACACACAAGGAGTTCCACCTGCAAATATAGTCGCATCCAGTATTAGTGGAGATAGGAATTAATCTAGAGCTCTTCTAACTCTTTAGTAGTCTCTCCATAGGAATAAGTATGAGTCTAGTAGTCTTTCTTATTCCTTTTGTAAGACTTTGTGCTACCTCAATTGAATATTGTTCTATACAATATTCCTCTTATGGCTTTAGTGCTCTTATTTATCATTATGATTGCCATATCTATACTTAGATTATATACTAGTTTGCTTGTAATAGTCATAAGTATATTTATGTATATAGTTATACCTATATGTCTCTGCTTAGTATAGTTGATCATTGTTTTGACATTAGTTCATTATGCTCATTAGAGTATGTTCTAGTTGAAGGATCAAGGTCCGTCGAGCGGCTTAGAGTAATATTTAGGAATGTAAATATAGTGCTTAGATTACTAAATATCTGAAGGATCGAGCGAGGCGACCAGAGGGGGGTGAATGGGAGCCAATCAAAATTCTCAACGAACTTGGCCTATGTCCTAATTACAACCTAATACGCCTCAAAACACAATCACCAAGGTTACACACACCAACTTGTCACCAATTTGTGGTACGCTAACATTAGGAATGATCCAGAAAGGTGTCACGCAAAGTGGAAGCTAACAAGAATGGAGATGGACAACCAGAAGCGAAAACAAAAAGCATTTAGGTCAGAAAACCCCTCGAAACTCTGATAAATTACTGGAAGTTCGTCCTCGGTCTTCATGGATAAGTTGCCCAATTTCCTAGAGTGTCCGGGAATTTGCCGGAGGCTCTGGACCCCGGAGATCCGTCACTTTACCGAAGGGTCCGGCACTGCTAGGTGCAAGCTGACGAAAATCGATGGAAACCCAGTCAAACAAACTCGGAATTGTACGAAATATGGACAGCAGGTTACTGACAATGTTACGGACTTTTTCCAAAAAGAAGCACTCAAAAAACTTGAGAAATGAGGAATGATATGACATTTTTAGTAAATCCCAAGCAAAAGGTGGCTGCTTGGACAATTTTGAAGACTTCGTGATGCTCGTGAGGGGATTTGCAACAAAACCACTCAGGAAAGTTTCCTCATCGTCCTAACATCCAATCCATCCAAGAAATTCACCCAAAAACTCAAGAAAAAGAGAAATCACGAATTGTGCAAAGACTTCATAGAAAGGGGAAAAAGGGAAAAGGATGAGCTTTATAAAGATTCAACTAAATCATTCCATTGATCAAAGCATACAAATTACAGCTAAACTTGGCTAGGAAACCGCCCTCATCCTCCCACTCTTTGGAAGAACAAAGATTGCCTCTCACACAACCTTTCCTCTCCTCTCTCACATGAAGCACACCCAACCCTAAGGCAAATGAAAAAAAAAGAAAACCTAGGGGTGCGGAGAGACACATTTTCCATCAGTCAAACCCCTCCTTATATAGCTTGGGTCCTCCAACCAAAAGACCACTATGTCCTCAGTTACATACACACTCCCACCTACCACAGGGGCAAAATGGTCCAACTTTTCCTTCGTCGTCAGAATGCTTTACAGTTCGCTTCGTCTCGAAGCAAGCTTTCTGATGATGTCACGTGCACCACCATCCACCTCCACCGGTTTTGAGGCCAAACCGAAAAACTGCCTTGCATGCTTCTCAAGGTGAGTCTTCTAATGTTGACGCGTGTCACCTTGTCTTGCGATCCTGACCGTCGGCAGGTCTCTCCCGCTCCTAGTCCATCGAGCCCTCTTGTCACTTACGACTAGCATCTCTTTCGTCTTCACTTGGTCAACATGTCGGCTTCATCATCCTCACAGTTTCGAGGCTTAACCACGAAACCATCCATGCTTCTTATCTTCTCCATGTGTACGGTGTGGATCACCCCCTTGACCTCACCCGGCCTCCCAATCATCCGGCCCCAAGTCCCTAACTTTTGCCCGATCCTCTCTCCGTTGATCAATAAGTTGACTCAATTACCTACACATCATAAGACAAGCAAACATATTTTCTTCTCCTCCATTTTCTCCAAGCTCCATCTCCAACTCCGTTTAGTAAAAAACATAATCATGCATATGCTCAATACAACCCTCAAAAATCCCGCTTTTAAACTCAAACTTCAAATTACCATTGTCAATTACTCATCACCTTATAAATTGAACCATGACACATTTCAACATGGTTCTCAATATCTATGAATGTCGTGTGACCCACAGAGCTAGGGGTAGGCGGCTAGAAGTGACCGCCTTGTCCGTCCTTTGTAAACCTCTGCGTCCGGTCGTAAGTTAGAGGTGTATAAATATCAAAATCTTTCCCCTAGATAAGGAGTAAACCGCTGTCTCAATACGTCTTAGTTATGATCCCTTGCTGACATAAGATGTATATGTACACTAAGTATATAGGAATACATGGAGTGTCTAGTCTAGTCTTAGATTTATTTCCACTCCACTATACTAGGATGATTATAGTTGTTCCCTTTTTCGTATCACACTACCTATATACTCTTTGTGTTTACCCTACATGAGTATATGATACTTTAGTATGAATACCTTAGTGTCATAATTCATATGCAATGCACTTGTTAAGCATCTTCCCTATGGATATAAATACGATACCCTAGAATACTCCAAGGTGAAATACTACAACAGTATCTGTGCACTTGCGGTCTTTTCTCTAAACATTAGAATACCAAACTACTTATTTCTGGCACTGTTGCTACGGTTTCCCCTTAGGCAAATCTTAGTAATGACGTAAGAAATACTAACAAACATTTCTGGCACCATTGCCGGGGAAGATGTTTAATTAACAAGGATTGCGCTATGATTTATGTGCACTATGATACTCTTACTTAGTGTCTTTACTCAAGCAGGCTTACCCTTGTCTGTTTTCTCTTTGTGCGAAAACAGAGTAGTGTATAACTGGTTTTGACTAGCCTGAAAACTTCATTAAAGACCCCGAGGCATTCCTTCGTAGAGCTCGCTCTTGCTTGACACCTCGTCGGACTACATCTCAACAAGTCCATCAACCAGCCAAGCACACCATGAGCTGAGGAAGCCGATCACATTCTTAATCTCATCTCTCATGGTTACTCAACAACCTTTTGCAAAATGGATGGAAGACTTATCCGTATTAACTAATTGCTCAGATTCTTCACAATATGTTTGTAGTACCCGCTTCAGTTGTGTCGCACTCTCGCTATTCGCTTTTAAAAACAGCATGCTGTCATCCGCAAAGAGAAGGTGACTCCCGACCGGGGCCGAAGGTGCAACCTTTATACCATTGAGCTGTGAAGACTGTACAGTAGCTTTCAGTAGGCAAGAAAGGCCCTCTGATGCTACCAAAAAGAGATAGGGTGAGATTGGATCCCTTGACGAATATCACGAGACGACTTGAAACTCTCACTATTAAATAGTACCAACAAAGAAACTAATGTCACCAGCCTCATGACGGTCACCACCCACACTCGGTAAAAACCCAGCTGCAACATTATAGCTCTTTGGTAATCCCACTCCACACGATCATAAGCTTTCCTCATTGAAAGTGCATCTAGGCCCCTAAGTGGGTTTTGGTGGTTCATGACAATAAAATTAAAGAGCTAATCATATATTGAGTAATTGTGCAGCAAATTTGTATGCATACGGAGAAAAGATGGCACATGACCTAGAGGATGCCCCTCAATTTGTTAAAAAGTTGAAGGTTCAAAAGGACATCAAAATAAGGGAGAAACGTGAAGAAAATTGAGTCCAATCTCTGTTTTTCTCTTCTGGGCATGTCGTACTGTCAAGGGGGGTGCAAAACCAAGTGGATGGACGAATCCAATGCTCAAAATAATCAAAATCCTACTTTCGGACCTGAAATTTCAGGCCAGACCTCCGGCCCGTGGCTGAAACTCTGGCGTGTCGGAAGTCCGACAAGTTGCCGGACCTCCGGACCATCCTAACAGTGCCGACTGCCTGAAACCACTTGCCGGATGTCCAGTAGACTGCCGGAGCTCCGACACTTCGGAGGTTCGGTTAATGGCTGGAACTCCGGGGATTTTGTAACCATGCCCTAACGGTTAGTTGCTATGGATTTTGGGTATAAATATCCCTTCGTTCTCCAACACTTAACCTCTTTTGCCTACACACGAAAAACACTCTCTTGAGCTCTCTCCTCCTCTCCCACACCCCACTAAGGCTTCTAAGCAAAGATTTGAGCTAGGGTTTGCTAGTGAGAGGGATTGAAAGGTTGAGAGCACTCCATTTCCACTCTTGAGCATTTGAGGAGTCTTTGAAGCATGGTTTTGGACCTATTACTCTCGTGGATTCATCCCTAGACGATTAGAGGTCGCCCGGGAGCTCCCAAACTTGTGTGGTGACGCCCCGAAAACTTTGTATTGCCCCTCCTCGCAAGAGGAACTTGCTAGTGAAGAACCAAGTTTGACCTATGTGGTTCCTTGGAGAGAAAAAGGATTCAAAAAGACCCGGTTCTTTGTGGACATCTCAACGGAGACGTAGGCTTCTTTGTGGAGCTGAACTTCAGGAAACAAATCTTGTGTCTCTGTGTGCTTTTCTCTCTTTTAGCTAATTTGCCTTGTTCTTTATTTCTTCTAGTTATTTGTTTCGATCTACGCATATACTTGCTTATAACCTGTTTAGCTAGTTCTTTCCTGTTCTTACATATCTAGGCTTGTTTCCGGTTCAAATAGTTTTTCAAATACTTGCTTAGTTTGTGAATTCCGCATTTACCAGGTTTTGCCGGAGTTCCGGAGATTTATCGAAACTATGACGCACCGGATATCCGGCATTTTGCCGAAAGTCTGGAGGACTGATTCAGGTTGCTGAGTGCTGTTTCGTAGAAAAATTATTTATTGCCTATTTATTCTCCTCTAGGCAACTTTTAATTGGTATCAGAGCCTAACTCTTTGCATCAAAGCTTAACCGCTTGAAGAGACAATGGCCTCAAGCAAAGAACCGAGAACCGGGGATGATATGACGAAGGATGTTTGAAAAAAAGACTAATGATAAAGTGTTGATCGAAGATGTTAAGGACAAAAAGGAAGGTGATAATTTTGAGAAGTCATCATCAAAAGGCAAGACGAAGAGCAAGAGTAATAACAAGAGCAAGAAGGGCAAGCACAAGAAGATTCCGACCTCAAGCTGAAGCTCAAATTCAAGCTTACCCTATTCGTCAAGCTCAAGTAGTGATGATGATGAAGCCTCTCGTGCCCTACTCAAGATGTTAAAGAAGGACAAAAGAAAGAGCAAAAAAGAAGGATTATACTAGAACTCATTTCAATTATGATTCTTTAAATTTTAATAGTGCAAACTTCTTGTCGGTCCCATTGGGTAAACCGTCCCACTTCGATGGGACGAACTACACTAAGTGGACACAACATGAAGTTTTCACTTGTACTCACTCAATCCTTCTATATGGCAAGTTGTAGAAACAGGGATTGATCCACTGGATAGCGATGATGAAGATGCTAACACGCCTCAACGTCAACAAGATTCACCAAAATACTCAAGCGGTGACCGTCCTCCTCTCATCGTTATCACAAGAAGAATTCAACAAGGTTGATGGATTGACCGTTGCCAAGGATATTTGGGTCACTCTCAAAATATCTCATGAAGGATCTAAAAAGATTAGAAAGGCCAAAATAGAGTTGTTTGAAGCGGAGTTGTCAAGGTTTGCAATGGAAGATCATGAAACTCCTCAAGAGATGAACAATAGACTCAAGACTCTAATCAACAAGATAAGAAGCTATGGAAGCAAGGAGTGGACTGATCATAAAGTGGTCAAGAGGATGTTGAGAGCTTACACGGTTAGGAATACAACCGTGTGCAAACTCATTTGTAGAGAGAGAAAGTTCAAGAAGATGACTCCCGAAGAAGTGCTTGGTGAAATCCTAAATCAAAAAATGCTTGAACAAGAAGCAAAACAAGCAAGAAGTACTCAAACTCTCTCAAATACCAAGAACCAAGACATAACTCTCAATGCAAGCAATAAAAGCAAAGGCAAGCAAGAAATTGAGAGCTCAAATGATGAAGATGAGAAAAGCTTCGATCTTGATGATGAAGACATAGCTCTTTTAATAAGAAGATTCAAGAAATTCATGAAGAAAGAGTGCAATCACAAAGGCAACAAAAACAAGTCAAGAACAAGGTCCAAGAGGGTGTGCTACAATTGTGGCAAGCATGGGCATTTCATAGCAAATTGTCCATATGAGAAGAAAGAAGAAGATGAAGGGAAGAAGAAAGAGAAATATCACAAGAAAAACACCAAGCCCTTCAAGATGAAGTACTCCGGTGAAGCACACCTTGGTTAAGAATGAGATTCCTATGATGAGAGTTCCAACTCCGATGATGAAGGTGTGGCAATAATAGCAGTTGAGAAATCATCAACAACCAAGTCACTCTTCCCCAACCTCAACAAAGGGAAGGGTGCCACCCACACGTGCCTCATGGCAAAGGAGGGCAAGCGGAAGGTAAAAGCTAAAACCTCTCCTAAATACGTGACAAGTGATGATGATGATGATGATAGTGAATGTGATGATAAAAACCTTCTAAAAGGTCTAAGTAAAAGTGCTATCACCAAAATAAACAAACTTACGGGGAATTTGGATGAAAGGGATGAGATTTTTGAGGAACAAAAAGACTCATTTTTGAAAAGAAGAGAAACCTTGAAATTGAGAATCTCTTAAAATTGGAGAAGGACAAAAATATAGAGTTGGATCAAAAACTTGCTAAAAGCAAGGAGACATGTTCAAGTCTCGAGGGATCAATTGTTGCACTTGAAGTGAAGTATGGTGAATTGAGTAAAGCCCATGAAGATCTTAAAGTGCAGTTTAATGTCCTTTGATCTAGCACATCATCCTATCACATAAAGGTGGAACCCGAACCATCCAAAGCCTCCACAAGTAAGGGTGTGCTCGTTGCTTTAAAGTTGTTGATATTGATGCCTGTGCTACTAATGAGAAAATTGTGAAGGACTTGAAGAATCAAGTAAAATTGCCTGAAGCACAAGTGCAATATAAGAAGAAAACCCTTGATAAAGAGAAGGTGGAGTATGCAAGAGGTACATAAAGAACACAAGGTGCCCTAATGTGAAGAATGACATTGGCTATGTGCATGGTGCCAAGCACAATGCTAGGGAGATCAAGAATGGGAAGGAGTTCCTTAAGTTCACCAAGGAGGGCTCTCACCAAAAGAAGCAAGAAAAGAACAAGAAAACTAATGATCATGTTTTTGCTCATAAAATTCTCATGCTAATCCTTCGCATATGCCTACTATGTCTTATCATGTGTTTGATGCATCTTATGTTCTCATGAGAAATGTGCATGAAAGAGTTTTGCCAAATATGTTGGGCCACGCAACAAGAAAGCAAAAACTTGTGTATGGATTCCCAAAACTCTTGTGACTAATGTGAGAGGATCCAAACAGATTTGGGTACCTAAAAACAAAACATAATTTGTTTTATAGGTATACTCCTCAGATGAAAAAAGTTAGGTGCTTGATAGTAGATGCACAAATCACATGAGCGGAGAGAAGAAGATGTCAACCTCATATAAAGAATATAAGAATGCTTGTGACACCATCACCTTTGGTAACAATAGTCAAGGAAGCGTCATGGGTGTTGGTAAAATTGCTATCACAACCGAGCATTCAATTTCTAATGTATTACTTGTTGAATCCTTGGACTACAATTTGTTGTCCGTTTCACAACTTTGTGAAATGGGTTACAATTGTTTGTTCACGAATGAGGGTGTGACCGTCTTTAGGAGAAGTGACAACTCAATTGCCTTTAAGAGTGTGTTAAAAGGGAAGCTTTATCTAGTGAATTTTTTATCGAATAAAAGCGGAACTTGACACATGCTTGATTTCAAAATCCAACATGGGGTGGCTTTGGCATAGGAGGCTAGCCCATGTCAGTATTAGGAACCTACACAAGCTCCTAAAGGGTGGCCACGACTAACAAATGTGGTCTTTGAAAAAGATAGGCTTTGCGGAGCATGTCAAGCGGGAAAGCAAGTTGGAACACATCATCCCGCCAAATGGTGGCTAGAGCATACTGATTTCCAAACAGTAGTTGAGAAAACCTAGAATAGTCAAAGTAATTTGGCTATAGAGATTTGGCAAAATAAATTAGAGTGCTTAGGAATAGTGTTCGAGGATGGGCCTCGAACATGGTAGCTGCTATGAACAAACACAAAAAGTTGATTTTTGAAGAATATAATAAACTTGACATTGAGTCAGAAACAAGACCTCTATCTCAGGATGAGAAAGATAGGCTCTAGAAGAAATTAAGTTACGTCAGCGATCTAGAGATAGATCAATTATAGAGGGAGATAGGAATAGTGCTTATTTTCAAGCTGTCGCTAACCAAAGAACTAGGAAAAAGAGAATAGATAGTCTTATGGGAAAAAATGGTTTGGTTCATGAACATTGCGGTAGAGTTCTATAAAGATTTGTTCAAAAAAGAAGAAAGTAGTGGTTTAGTCCTTGCCGATGATTTTTGGGATAGTAATGAGAAGGTTAATGATGAGGATAATATGATGTCACTAGAACCTTTTACTTAAATAGAGATTAAAGAAGTTCTGTTAAGTTGTTATGCTGAAGGAGCCCTGGGCCTGATGGGCGTTCTTTTATCTTTTATCAGAAATTTTGTGGATTTAATAAAACAAAATCTGGTGAATCTTTTTAGAGATTTTCATAATCATAAGCTGAATCTGTTTAGACTTAACTTTGATTTGGTTACATTGAGACCTAAAGAGGATAATGCTGTTGAGACGAAAAAATATAGGCCCATTAGTTTGACTAATTGTAGCTTTCTCTGAGCTTCTTACCAATTGGTTTGGCAAAGTCTGTCAAAGGCTTATTGCTCCCGTTCAAACTGCCTTTATTAAAGGGCGATATATTTTGGAAAGTGTAGTTATATTCCACGAAGTAGTCCATAGTCTCCATAAATCCAATGATCAAGCTGTTGTCATCAAACTAGACTATGAAAAAGCCTATGACATGGTATCATGGGACTTTCTTTTCGATGTGCTAAAGAGTGGTGGTTTCGTTGATTCTTGGATCAAGTGGATCAATGCTATAGTAACTAGTGGGTCAACTAGCATCCTAGTTAATGGAGAGGAAAGTAACTCTTTTAAACTAAGAAAGGGGCTTAGAGCATCTCCAACGGTCCACTTAAATATGAGTAAAACATCAATTTAGGATTAATAAAAAAAAGTTTAGACTTAAATTTTATCTCCTCCTCCAATAGAGTGCATAAAAATAGACCCTTAAATTTTAAATTGTGTTATGTCAGCAGTTTTTTAATCTAAAGTCCAGGGTCCGACATCCGCTCTTCGATCCTAGTCCTACTCGGTGGTTTAAAAAAAGAGTCCGGCCTCCTCTCTCTGATCCTAGTCTTAATTGGTAGTTTAAAAAAAAGTCCGGTCAATGAACTATGGAATTGGCATATAATTTATGGAGAGCTAAAAAATAGGAGCAGTTTTAAGATATCTTATGCTCTCCGTTAGAGATGCTCTTAGGCAAGGTGACCCACTGTCACCACTCTTATTTAATTTAATAGGTGATTTTCTAATTAAGTTGATTAGTAGGGTAGAAAAAGAAGGTTTGGTTAGTGGTGTCTTGAAAGAGATCACTTGAGAATGGTGTTATGTCCTTGCAATATACAGACGACACTTTGATTGTTTTTTCTTCAGCCGAACATCATCTTAGGAACCTTAAATGTATCTTGCTTTTGTTCGAACAGATTTTTGGTATGCGCATTAACTTTCATAAAAGTGAGATCATTCCTATGAATCTAGAACCAAACCAAACACATGCCATAGCTCATTTACAAGGCCGCCATGTTAGTAATGTACCTCTCAAATAGCTAGGTGTACCTCTCCACTTTGACAAACTTAGAAGAGAAGATATTCAACCTTTAGTTGATAACATAATTAGAAGAATAGCAAGATGGAGGGGCAAACTGCTCTCTTATAGTGATAGACTAGTTTTGATTAAGACTTGCCTAGCTAGCATCCCAGCTTATCTTTTATCTTTCATTAAATTTCCTAAGTGGGCTATTCACCTTATCAACACCCATATGTCCCACCTATGGAATAATTTTGATGGCCATCACAACTATCACCTTGTGAACTGCCAAACAGTTACTATGAAAAAAAGATTATGGAGGGTTAGGTGTCCCTGACCTACGAGACCTAAACATATGCTTACTAGGATCCTGGATTAGAAGATATGAGGCTGATGAAGGAAAGCTAAGGGATCAATAAATATAGGACAGCTAGACCAAACATCTTTTGCTGCCCCACTGTAGATGCATGCAGCTTTTGGAAAGGAGTGATGTGGGCAGCAAAGGTGGTCAAGATGGCATATAGGTGGCATCTTGGGAATAGGAAGAGGATTAAATTTTGGGAAGATGTTTGGCTAGGAACATCTAGCTTTGCTATTCAGTTTTGGGATCTCTATGTTCTGGTAAATGAAAAATCGGCCACTATAGCTAATATTCAGATGGTACTGATCTCAGATGCACTTTTAGGAGAGGCTTTTATGGCAGATTGTTTAGACTCTGGAAAGAAATCTGTCAATTAGTCTCCACAGTTTCACTTAATGATGAGAATGACTTATTTGGCAATTCCATTCTGCTGGGGTCTACTCTTGTCAGTCCTTATATGGAGTTATTAATTTTACGGGTATAACACCTACACATACTCCTGTTATTTGGAAGATTCATATCCCACCTAGAGTTCATTTTTTCTTGTGGCTTCTCTCTAAAAACAAAGTGATTACTTGTGATAATCTAAGCAAAAGATAGGTAGTGGAGGACAAAACTTGTGTGCCATGAACCTTCGTTTGATGGTGATGAGATAGTTTCATCGTGGTTTTCTGATGATGTTAATGATTGTTCTTACACATCCTTTTTGGTTAACGCTGTTTTGCTAACTTGTGGTTGGAGTGTAAGCCTGGGGAGGCGATGCGTTGTAGGTTTAACATTGGTCTTTGCTTAATGCAGTGGGACTGGGGCTTCGTCCCTAGAATTCTGGAAAAAAAAAGCTCTCGTATGAAAAAGTTTTGTATTATTGTCTTCAGCCGCGAGCCACATAATCCTGGACCTTTGTTTCCACAGTATTTCTTCTCTGTGATTAAGCTCAACGATGCTGTCCACTGTTTTGATCTCGGCATGTGTTGGTCCAATTCTTGGTGGGTCCGATCTGAGCCTATTCAGGTCTGCATTTAGCTTTTTTAGTTCTAGTCTCACATGGCCAAAAGAATTAATTTCCCAATCACCAATTCGATTGGAAACATGATGGGAGAGATGACGTTGGCTTGATACCTTTCAAAATATCCCAAGTTTTATATCTTTCTGAAACCTGAGGCTCGCCATAGACACACGTGAGTCGCATTGGCTCAAACCCGTCCTTTGTAGTTATTGCATCAATGTGGTACTGGGAGAATGGTAAAATCTGAACTTTAGTTTTATTATTCCAAAAGATACCCAAGCCACCACTACGACCCGAGCCACTGCAAAAGAACTTTTGTTTGATACCGAGATACACAACAAAGGCATTATCAAATCCGAGTCATGTGCACTTGAGCCTCAAGCACGCATAAGATGGAGGGGGCAACATTCTTCGCTAGTTCACGAAGCTCTTTAACTGGCGCAGTGTTGCCCAAACTGCGATAGTTCCAACTTCTTTTTTCTAGAATATGCAGGAAAGCTGATATCTTTGTATTTAAAAGAAAAAGGTCGATGACCGTACAACAACGCAAGGCTTTTTGGCACTCACGGGTATTACAAGAATACGCAACCGGGTTATGAACTACCGTCTAATTTTTTGTGAGCCTACTCTCATGACACCAGGCTACCTAAGTTCTTTGCCCAGGCCCTAATCTAGAGAGAGCCTTCTTTGAGTATGTCCTCCAGAACTCATCGTGCCGTGATCGTTTCATTGTTGAAGACTTTGCAGTTCCTGGCCTTCCATATTTGCCATGTGACCAATATGAAGAGTGAATCCACTCCTTTTGCTATCATCCTGAATAAGGCTGGTAGGATGCATAAACTTGCTGATTTCATTAAAGATAATAATCTTGACTTCATGGGTTTACAGGAAACAGAAAAAGAAAATTTTGACAATGCTTTTCTTTATTATATTTCTGGTTTTAGAGATTTTGGTTGGAAGTGGCTACCTGCTAGAAAAAGAGCAGGGGGTATTTTCATAGGCTTTGACAATGATAAATTTGTTATGAATGGGTGTCAAACTAATAGATTCTCTGTTACTATAATGTTGGCAACAAATTAGATGGTTTCGTGTGGAGACTTGTGGTAGTGTATGGGTCCGAGGAATATAAATAGGCTTTCATTGATGAATTGCACACTGTTGTGGGTAATTGGGATGGACCAACTCTGGTTGGTGGTGAATTTAGTTTAGTAAGAAGGCAAATGAAAAGAGTAATGGTGTGGCTAACCCCCACTGGTCTTTTCTGTTTAATGACTGGTTGAACAGTTGTGGTCTAATTGAAATGAAAATCTCAGGGAGATGTTTTACCTGGGCCAATAATCAAACCAGTGGCGGATCTAGGCTAAAAATTGACCTATGGCGAACTTTATACTTCTACCTTTTCTCACGAAGCGATTGTATATAATATAAAAGAAAATAGCATGAAAAAATTACAATATATCGATAAATATCCAAAAACCATGTCATAATCTCATAATTGATGTTTTAAACCGGAAACATGAAACTAAATTGCATATGTTGATGATGAACGAACCTACCAATTGAATAATCAACACTAATTATGTCGTGGAGGACGTGGCAAATTCATTCTCCGTCTTTTGATGGCTTGAAACCGATTCATAATCACTTGATCAGCAAGCCCTTTAAATATCTCACGCTCGGTGTAGCATATCATCAAATCATTAAGCCAATCATCAGCTATCCTGTTACGCAAATCTCGCTTTATAATATTCATAACTGAGAAGACTCTTTCGACTGATGCTGTTGCCACTGGAAGGAGCAAAGCTAGCTCAATAAGGCGATAAACCAATGGAACATCATATGTCTTTCAGTTTCCACCATCTTCATTGCTAAACTTCCAAGATCAATGCAGCTGCTAAATTCTGGAAGTCTCCTAACATGATTGATAAAGGTTTGTAGTTGATCCTTTATAGCTCCGCGATCACTAATGGAGAAGTCACTGTCATAGATATTTGCATGATGCACTAGTGTTGGTCACAATCAAATTGACATGGTCAAAAAAATCCTTTATCCCTGAACAACATTCACTGATGGCAACTACAACCAATTGCAATTGGTGTGCAAAGCAATGGATATAGAAGGCATATGGATTGTCATCACTAATCAGTTTTTGCAAGCCATTAAATTCCCCTCTCATGTTGGACGCTCCATCATATCCTTGCCCACGCAACCTAGCAATGGGTAAATTATGAGTAGCAAGCATCTCAACAAAAGCACTCTTCAATGCAGCCGATGAGGTCTCTTTAACATGCTTTAAACCCAAAAATCTCTCCGCAACCATTCCTTTATTATTTACATACCTACAGAGCAGTTTGATACTTGTTAGTTAATGCAACAGTAATTAGCTATTAGCAAAAATGCAAATAACAACACACCTTACAATTACGGCCATTTGCTCTTTGATTGATATATCACGTGACTCATCAATAAGGACAGAGAAAAGACCACTCCCCATCTCTCCCATGATAACTTGGGTGACCTCTTGTGCACAGCTTTTGGCAAGGTCCTTCTGAATACTTGGAGCAAGCATTTGGCAATTTTCTGGGCACAGTTCAGCAAATGCAATCCTTACATCTTCCTTCTTATCTTTGTACCAATCAATCATTTCTCGATAATTACCCTTATTTAGAGAGGACTCAGATTCATCATGCCCGCGAAAAGAATGACCTTGCTGAATGAGATATCTTGCACAATCTAAAGCAGCAGTCAAACGTATTTTATATTGATTTCAGATTCCTTGCTATAATTCCTTAGCCTAGTGTCTACTGCTGCCCTTGGATTCTTAAAATCATCACATCTTTTCCTTGCTTCATTATGCTGGCTTCCAACGCCACCAACATGTAAAGGTAAGATTCTATAGGCATTTTTCCAAGTATTAAAGCCTACCTTTGTGAAGACTTCATGACCAAAATGACCATCCGATGGTTCATTCTTAAAAAGAAAACAGTAAAAGCAAAAGGCACAATCCTTATCAACACTATATTCTAACCAATCATACTTTTTAAACCATGCTTCACAAAAACTTCTAGCATCTTTACTGCCTTCAGGCTTGCGAGGAAAAGGATGACCAATAGGTTGTGTTGGGCCCTTCAACAAATAAGCTCTCTTCACTTGATCTCTAATGTTTCGATGAAACTTCTCAATTGGAATACGATTTCCTGGATCTGCAATTATATGCTCTAGGCTAAACTCTGTAATAAATTCAGAACATCCTTGTTCATTGGATTGAGCTGCAGCAGCAGCAGCGTGTGCTTCAGTTTCAGGTTCTGCAATTGGACTATCAGTATCTGCTCCATTATCAGGTGCAAGTGCAACTTCATTTGTGTTTTCAGACGCAGCAGTATCTGTACCCACACTTGGACCAGAAACAGTGCTAAAGTATCTCTTTAAGCCTATAACTATCAATTAAGAAATTCAGTAAATCACTTGCTCGACATGGCCAATCAAACTCACAATCTATTGAATAAATTTAACTTACCTTTTCTTCTTTTCCCCCTCTGTGTTGCAGCTGCTTCAGAACTTTCCATCGCTGGACAATTTGCTGTAGCAGTCTCGCAGTCGCAACAGCCGGTAGCGTCGATGTGCCGTCACTCGTCTCCTCGTCGGCCGTCGCAGCGAGCGAAATAATAGATCGGATGGAGAAGTCGAATTGTTGAGAATTGGAACCGTCGAGAGCACGAAGCCTTACGGTGTGCTTCTGTTATTCTTTATGGCCGCATGGGCTTCATCTTCATGTTTCCAAGTATATTAGACATACAGCCCAATTAAGGCCCAAGTGGAATAACGTTTCGGCGTCGCGTCTTTCTTCTTCGTGCGACTGTACGCTGTCGTTTCCTCAGCCATGGCCGGCCACGAGGCCAGGGAGTCTGCGACTCTGCGTGTTTGTGAGAGGGGGGGGGGGGGTCTCGCCGGCGTCGAGGTATGGCGGCCGCCATACCTCGCCATACTGGTGGATCCGCCTGTGAATCAAACTAACCTCATTATGGCTGTGATTATTAAGGTGTTCTCCAGCACTATTTGGAAAGGACACTTCCCTAGAACTTTACTTACCGCCCTTCCTAAGAATGATAGTAATCATGCGCCTTTGTTAATAAATACAGGAGATAATCTGATTAAACCAGCTAAGCTTTTTAGATTTGAAAAATGGTGGTTAGAAATGGATGATTTTGAAAAGGTGGTGAAAGATGTGTGGAATTTACCTTGTAATGCCAATACTCCGATGGATATCTGGCAATGCAAACTATGCTTGCTTAGAAAAAAAAATCATGGGTTGGGAGTATCAATACCGCAGGCAAGAGGAAAAACTTAAAATAGATTTAATGCTTGAGTATGATATATTAGATAGGTTTTCCGAAGATGGACAGTTAACTGTCCAAGACAAAGAACATTTGTCAACCTTAGCGAAAGAACTAGAAAACATTTGATAGAGGAAATAGAGGCAAAACAAAGATCTAGAGATAGAATTATATAAGAGTGTGACCAAAATACTGCCTATTTCCGTGCATGGCTAATCAGAGGAGGAGGAAAAAAAACCATTAATGAACTAGATGGACCATAGGGGACTGTGCAGTCCACCTCTGATATTCTGAAAGTTGTTGTGGGCTTCTACAAAGATCTTTTCGGTTTTGAACAACCCATGGATGTTTCCCTTGCTGAAATTTCTGGTGTGATGAGGAAAAGGTTACTGAAGAGGAAAATGAGTTACTTACTGAAACATTGTACGAGGAAGAGGTAAGGAAAAAGCTGTTTTTGAATCTTATGCTGAAGGAGCACATGGGCCTGATGGATATGTGCGCATAGCCACGGTGTGTTTATGAAAATAGGAGTAACTATACCTATGGTTGTGCTATTCTTCACCTATGGTACAGCTTCTTATTATTCACTAATTGATTTTTACTGAATAAAAACGAAAATTACTGAATCAAAAAACTTATGAATTCTTGATTTTTTTAATAATCATGATTGGATAGGTATATTATTGTCTTATTAATCATCATCGGTGGTTTTTAATGAGGAATTCATAATGTTCACCCCGTAAATTTACCCTATGACGTCATAAATGATGCAATAAAGAGTCAGAAAATACAAATAAAGACTCTAGAAATACAAATTGAGAAACAAATCAACTTTAATCTAAAAATTAAAATCCAGATCTTGTACAAATATACAAATACATCTTGTGATGTCACCAAAGAAAAAAAATAGTTCAAATAAGTCCGGAAATACACATTGGAAAGAAAAATAATCTCTACTTGCTAATAATTTTGCTAAGTCCATGATGATCACGAGGTGAAGTCACCAGATCGAACTCTATATGATCTAATATAAAACGGGACCTAACAACAATATAATAATCATTGGTCACGGGGTTACAAATAAAACATCTAACAAAATTTTTTTGTAAATAAAATTGATTTTGTGGTATTGAAAGATACCAATTTTGAAAATATAACCTTAAACTGAATTGATACACTTCAATAAGATACAAATATTAATCGTTTCAAAAATTACACTCAGTCATGTTTTTCACTCATCATCCATCAATATTTTTATAAATACATTGTCTTATCTTTTCAATAATGTAGGTACAAAGCTTTTTCTATAAATTACATTAAACTCAACATAAGTAAGCAAAATTAGTACAATGGACCAGAAGAGAGAATACGGACTCAAGCAATGGACTCATCAGACCAACGATTAGGTGTTCGTGAGCCGGGATGATCTGATATGGCCAGGGCATTGATTACCATCTGACCCGACGGGATCATCGGAGGTATTAATAATATTAAAGTCGGTAAATTTAATTATTAATCAAGAAAAATGTCATTATCATTAGTAAAACACAAATAATCAGTGATAAGTGCCAACAAAAAATTTTCATTGGTGAACACAGAAAAGGGGTTGAATTTTGATGCATCAACGTGATCAATACTAACTTAATAGGAATCAATCATTATGATCTAAATACAGTACCTCTTTCAGTAAAAAAAAAATACAGTACCTCTTGACTATATAAAATATCAGCGGATCTTGTAGCTTGATAATGCAAGCAGCAATCTCCAAATCGTCTAAATCATCAATCAAGTATGAGATTCCTAAATCGTCTACACTGCAAGCAGCAATCTCCAAACAATTAGCAGTGATAAAACGCAAAGCTAAATGGATGATTACCGCTGTTCAATGAACCAGAACCGGACTTATGAAACATAGAAAGAGAACAGAAATTAAAAGTTGTAAGAAATTTGCCTGATGCCTTGTGCGAGAACATCATAGGGCTGGGGAAGCAAGAGTCACCAGAGGATGTGATGGTGAGCCAAACGGACATTTTACTAGTATGGTGCTGAAATGTGCATGTGCACCTTTTGCCTACGTCATTGTTGGCAGTGTAAAAACCCTGACGAGGATCATGATTTGTTTTTGACCACACATTTGCACCCACCAGAAATATTTGAGGACGGGAACCGCTTTTGGAAGGCTCAGCATGCATGTGTCAACAAACCGGTCGTGTTCAGACTTCAGAGAGGAAGCTCACGGGTATATAAAGGTCACCAGTATATCCTGCCTCTCACCAACACAGAACACAAGGAAAAAAGTTCGATTGCCCTCAACAACTAGCTCAGCCATGGCCACCACTACGGTTCGTGCCCTCGCGCCTCTCTTGGTCTTCTTCCTCGTCGTGAACACCGCTTTGGCTGCGCCCAAAGGCGGTCGACGCCTCCGACTCGGTGAAGAAGGTGTCTACAAGACGCGGTTCCCGTAGATCTGCATGGGGAGGCTGGTGCTGCTCTCCGAGTCCCAGAACGCAAGCCCTCGTCGTCTGGCGGAGATGTTCGCGAAACCTTACGGCGGTGTCTGGGTCTGAGATGGTGGCGTTCGTGCACGAGAAGCTAGGCGGCATCAAGGACGAAAAGGTGCGTAAGTGCTCCGACGCCTGCTCTAACGAGGTGGAGACGGCGGTGGCGCACCTAAACGGGCTAGTGCGCGAGCCGACCGACGCCAAGTTCCTCGAGCTCAAGTCGTGGCTGTCGTCGATGCTTGCGTCGCTCAAGGACGGCATGATTCCCAAGTGTCAGGAAGTGTGTGGGGACGTAACGGACCCGGCCATGAGCGTCGTCGGCTCCATGAAGGTCTACAGCTTCGACATCGATAAGCTGCTCCGCATCACGCGGGACCTCGTGATAGAGGCGTCCGGGCCCGCGTCCGTCGCGGCGCCGGGCCCTGTCGTTTGACCAACCGTCGATTCTTCCTCTGAGGGGCCGGCACCATCAGTCCCGACGTCGAAGAAATCTTTGGCGTTGCCAACACGGAAGCGACGGGTGATGCTTCGGACGCCGACATGCGGGAGACCTCAGACGCCGATGCAATGGCATGAGTCACCCGAGTGCCAGTTAAATAAATATCACTCGAAGTTAAATAACTGTCACTCGGTCCATTAATCTTTTTTATGTTCAGGTCCATTACAAATTAGAAATGTTAAAATGATTTACTGAAAATGTTGAACGTTTGTTGCAACAGATTATTACATGTTGGGCCACTGTCCAACAGGCTAGAAAAAAAAAGATTTGGCCCACAAAAATGAAACGGTTTTTCGAAAGCAATAAAAGAAAGAAAAGTAAATGCATGATTCAAAAATATTTTATAATTCCATGAGACTGTTAGGTTGATCTCAAAGGGGCCCGATCCGTCACCACCACCGTGACGGATCCGGACCCTTACTCCGGGCCCTGATCGGGAGCGTCCAGCCCGTCTGGCTGGTGGGCCCCCGTCACACTACGCCATATAAAAAAAAGGTGGGAACTAGGGCACGAACAACGAAGTTCACCGTCGTCAGTTTCTCCACCCACAAACCCTAGACCGATCCAAGAGGGGGCGCAGCAAGTGACGGGAAGCGCCACCGCCGCGCCGCACCTCACCGTCGACGGCGACCACAATGACGAGCGCCATGGCCACCACCGACAGCGCTGGAACCTCCTCCGCCGCCACCGTCACCGCAACCGGTAACCGTCACATCTTTTTCTCAACGGATAGCTAAATACTCTACTCTAGATGCACGACTAGGACACAGGAAAAGCACTCAACATTAGTATCAAAGCCGAATGTAGTGCATGATCTAGAAGTAGGAAAGGGAAAAGAACAGAATCGAAAAGAAAAGATCCCTAACCCTAGGCAACCCGAAAAGAGAAAACAGTGAGAAAGAAAACGACGTGCACGAGAGGCGGGATCCGTACCCGTCGCCTCGCCGTCGTTGATGTTTTGTCACTATCCAAGTTGGCGACGGGACGGATACCCTACACCACCGCGAATCGCTCGATGGCGGCGCGCTCGTCCTCGGAGGAGCGCACCCACCGGCGAGCGAGCTATGGCTATGTGGGAAAGACCGCCGCAAGGCGGGGTGGGGTCGCCGTCGGCCGGCGTTCATGCCGAGACCGATGCGCGCACCCCATGGAGCACCGTCGTGAGACCCCTCGACGGCAGCGCGCTCAGCCTCGGCGAGTGCGCTCAACGGCAAAGGGGCTCATGGCAGCGCCACCCTTTTTCTCTCTCGGAGCGTTTTCGTTAGTCGCCGCCGTTTTTCACGGTGGGAGAGAGAAGGGAGAGAGAGGAGAGAAAGCCTAGGGTTCCAATAGAGAGAACGGACGGCTCTTTTATTCGACCAAAATCCACACTCAGCCGGCTGAGATTGAGGCAGGGCGAGGACAACCTCGGCTGGGCCAGGCCGGCCGGTTTCCGCCGACGCGGGAGGCCGATTCGACAGCCCAGCCATTGGTTGTCGGGCCCCGAACCCAGTAAGGGCTGTGCGCGCGGGGGCCGAGCTCCAAAGGCCGATTTCGGGCCGGTTTTTCAATGAATAGTAGCATTTTGTTACATATATATATATATATATATATATATATATATATATATATATATATAGTTTTGTCAACAATTGCTAGAAAGTGAACTTTTTGAATAGTTTTGTCTCTGTAAATTATTTTGCCGAAAGTAAATAAAGATGAAAACTGCTACTGGAATATGTGTTTTTTAAACGTTTCCACTGCAAATTGATAGAATTAATAAAAAAAATTGTTGTAATCTAAGATTGAAATTCAAACCAACGGGAGAATTTAAATTTTAGATGCAATAATTTTATGATCCATGATGTTGTAATTTTCTGACTAACGTTGTTAATTGTAATATCATGTTTTTATCCTATTAAATGTTTTAGTCTATTTTTCTGTCCAACGGTGATGTAGACTTAATTGCATAATTGTTTATATAGTTAAAATTTGTCTATTTTCTGTCCAACGGTGATATAGACTTAATGTGTATGTATAAATTTTGTTTTTCACACAACTTGGTTACTTACAGGAGGATACTCCTTAATGAGTTGTATAAAGGATATTCCAATTCTAAAAGGAGAAAATTATGGTGAATGTAAAAGAAAACTCGACCTTGCTTTTATCTTGGGAGAGGTGGACTGGGTGGTAACCACTCCACATCCTAAAAAGCCTACTGCACCTATAAGAGGCGAAAATGAGATTGATGCTGAATGGCAAAAGAAGGAGCGGGATTTTTCTACTATAGGTTGTCCTATGACCTTGAGCATAGGAAGTATGCCGTAGCCAACAAGAAATGTTTGGTTGTGGTAAAGAACACAATTGAACCAACTATTCTGGGTTTAATTGTGGAGTGTGACACTGTCACTGAGTACCTTGACAGAATAAAGGGTCAGTATACTGGCTCTTCAAAAACCTATGCTATCCAATTGATAAAGCAACTGGTCAAAGAGAGGTACATAGGCGGTGGCATAAGAGAGCACATACTTCGCATGGTTCATTTGAACAACATGCTTAAACCAATGAAGTTGGCCTTCAAGGATGACCACATTGTTCACTTGATTTTTGCTTCGTTGCCAAATGAGTTTGTGAACTTCATTGTCAGCTACAACACGAACCCTGAAAATGGGAAGTGGAAAAGACCATTGCGATGTGTGTGTAGGAGGAGGAAAGGATAAAATCCACCAATGGTGGCTCTACCAACTATATCAAAAAGAAAAACTATAAACCCCCTTCTTCATAGCAAAAGGGAAAACAGCATCAGTAGGCTTATCACCAGCATAATCCACAGCATAAAGAGTTTTCTGTGGACAAAAACCAGTGTCTGCACTGTAAGAAGACAGGGCATTACAAGAAAGACTGCCCTGAGTTTCTGAAGAAGATCATGGCCAAGAACGGTGAGAACACATTAACTATTGTAAATGAATCCCTATTTGTGAATTATTCAAAAACCACTTGGTGGTTTGATTCAGGAGCAACTAATCACATTGCCAATTCATTACAGGGATTCTATTCAACAAGGACTACGCAAAGAAGCGAATGCTCCACTAGAGTTGCCAATGGAGTTGAAGCAGAAGTCGAAGTTGTCGGAAATGTCCATCTAGATCTAGTGCTTAGAGATGTCTTTTATGTACCTCGTTTGAAAAGAAACTTGATTAGTGTATCACATTTGGATCGTGATGGTTATGATTGTCATTTAGGAGATGCCAAATGCTCCTTATGCATTGATAATGAATGTGTTGGTATTGCTTTTTTATGTGATCAACTTTATTTATTTTCCATGTCTGATAATGTAAATGTTGTATGTGATGTGAATGTTGATGAGTCCTTATTGACAAAAGAAAAGAAAAGAAAGAGAACTCCTAATGTCTCATCAAAATTGTGGCACTGTCGTTTAGGCCACATTTCGAGGGGGAGAATAGCGAGACTAGTCAAGAATGAGATTCTTCCTCCATTGGAGTTCTTAGATCTTGAACAATGCATGGATTGCATTAAAGGACGTTACGTACAGAAAATTAAAAAGGATGCAAAATGAAGCACAGGAGCTTTAGAGATCATTCATACATACATTTGTGGTCCTTTTCCTATGAAAAGTATAGATGAATATGACTCGTTCATAACTTTTACAGATGATTACTCCCGATATGGTTACGTTTATCCAGTTAAGGAAAAATTAGAGTCATTGACTAAATTTAAGATATTTAAAGCAGAAGTTGAAAATCAACATAATTTAAAGATTAAAATAGTAAGGTCCGACCGTGGAGGGAGTACTATGGTCGACATACACCTCATGGACAAGCCTCGAGACCTTTTTCAAGGTTCTTACAAGAAAATAGAATAGTGGCTTAGTACTATGTACCGGGTCAACCGTAACAGAATGGAGTGGCTGAAAGGCGAAACCGTACCTTGGTGGACATGGTATGTAGCATGATGAGCTACTCTGCTTTATCTCTAAGTTTATGGATGGAGGCATTAAAAACCGCTATTCATATTCTCAACAGAGTACCGACAAAACGCGTGCCTAAAACTCCATATGAATTATGGACAGGCAGAGTGCCCTCGCTAAACTACCTCCGCGTGTGGGGGAGTCCGGTAGAGGCAAAATTGTTTAACCCATGTGTTGGAAAACTAGATCTCAAAACAGTGAGTTGCCATTTTATTGGCTACCCTGAAAGATCAAAAGATTATCGTTTCTACTGCTTAGACAGGTATACAAAGATTGTAGAAACGAGAAATAATGTCTCCTTGGAGGACGAAATTGTAAGGGGGAGCATGATGGCTCGAAAAGTCGATCTTGAGGAGAAGCGGGTATATGTGCCCACTCCGATGATCCAGGAGCCTTTCTTTTCGCCACCGGTTGACGCTGGACCTGTAATGCAAGGTGTTGCATTTCCAACGTCTGTTGTTTGGTACCCATGGGAAAAATGAGGAGCCTACTCTTCATGATCCGACAGAACCTACCGCTACGTATAAGGGGGAGCAACAACACCCTCAAAAAGAAAATGTGCCAAACCAGGAGGTTGCACAATAGCCTCAAGTAGAGAATGTGCCAAATGTGGAAGCCACGAGAAGGTCTCAAAAAAATAGGAGACCGGCTATCCATAAAGATTATTAAGTATATGATACAGAAGAGATTCATATGAAGGACGATCCTACCTCATATCAAGAGGCCTTGAGATATGCTAACTCATCCCAATGGCTGGAAGCTATGAAAGATGAAATGAGATTTATGGACATCAAATATGTTTGGGTTCTGGATGAAATTCCTAAGGGGGCCAAAACAATAGGCTGTAAATGGGTCTACAAAACGAAATATGGTCCTGGAGGGAATATAGAAAAATTCAAGGCGCGACTCATGGCAAAAGGTTTTACGCAGAGAGAAGGAATTGATTACAATGAGACTTTTTCTCCGGTCTCTTGTAAAGATTCTTTCAGAATTATAATGGCACCAGTGGTACATTATAACTTAGAGTTATATCAGATGGATGTAGCAACGGCATTTCTAAATTGGGAATTAGATAAAATAATCTACATGGCACAACTGAAAGGTTTTGTTGTGGAAGGAAAAGAAAATATGGGATATCGTTTAAAGAAGTCCATCTATGGATTGAAACAAGCTTCAAGACAATATTACTTGAAGTTTGACAGAACAATAAAGGAATTTGGGTTTGAGGCAAACATTGAGGACAATTGCATTTATGCAAGGTTCAAGAAAGAAAAATTTATTTTTCTGGTTTTGTATGTGGATGATATCCTACTGGCAAGTAGTAACGTCAGTCTACTGCATGAAACAAAGAAATTCCTGTGCTCAAAGTTTGACATGAAAGATCTTGGTGAAGAATCATGTTTTGGGTATAAAATTTACCGAGATAGAAGAAAACATGCTTTGGGGCTGTCTCAAAAGACATACATAGAAAAAGTTATGAAGAAATTTAATATACACAACTGCGGTACTTCTCCTGCTCCTATAGTAAATGACGACAAATATGCAATATGGCAACATCTCAAAAATCAGTACGAGCTCGATAAAATGAAAACAGTATCATATGCTTCAGCTGTAGGAAGCCTACAGTATGCACAAGTGTGCACATGCCCTGACTTATCTTTTGTCACCGGGTTACTTGTCAGATTTCAAAACAATCCAGACATTGAGCACTGGAATCTAATAAAGAAAGTGTTATGATACTTGCAGGGAACAAAAGGCCTCAGGTTAACATACAGAAATCTAATTCACTAGAGATAGTGGGTTACACAGATTCTGATTTTGCCAGAGATAATACAAAGTCGACATCCGGATACGTATTTACTCTCGCAGGAGGAGCTGTTCATGGAAAAGCTCAAAACAGACCATCACGGCGGGATCTACGATGTATGCTGAATTCATAGCATGCTAAGAGGCCACGGGACAGGTGAACTAGCTAAAGAAATTTGTACCCGATTTAAAAGTGGTCGATACTATTGAAAGACCAATAAAGTTATACTGCGACAACGAACCCGCAGTACAGTATGCTCACAATAATGAATCAAGTGGTGCTGCCAAACACATTGATATAAAGTATTATATTATGAAAGAAAAGTCGGAGATCAATAAATAAGTCTCGAGCACATTAGTACAGATAAAATGCTCGCGGATCCGCTAACGAAAGTCCTTCCTCCCAACTTGTTCAAGGAACATGTAGCCGGCATGGGATTACGGGAAAACTTATGATCTCTGAACTAAATAAGGGCCCAAAAGTTAAAGTTACCTGTTGTTGAGCAGAGATGCACACTGTAGCTACGGAATCTATCAGTGGTAAAATTGTGACGACGAAACATGCTCTATGTGTAAATATGTGATGCAACAGGAAAAGCTAAAAGGTAACGATAAAGATGAGATCAAGGGGAAGAATGTTAGTTTGATCTCAAAGGGGCCTGATCCGTCAACACCGTGACGGATCCGGACCCCTTCTCCGCGTTCTGATCGGGAGCGTCCAGTCCGTCTGGCTGGTGGGCCCCCGTCACACTGCGTCATATAAAAAAAAGGTAGGAACCGGGACACGAACAACAAAGTTTGCCGCCGCCACTTTCTCCACCCACAAACCCTAGACCGATCCAAGAGGGGGCGCAGCAAGTGACGGGAAGCGCCACCGCCACGCCGCACCTCACCGTCGACGGCGACCACGACGACGAGCGCCATGGCCGCCACCAACGGCGTCGAAACCTCCTCCGCCACCATCGTCACCGGAACCTGTAACCGTCACATCCTTTTCTCAACAGATAGTTAAATACTCTACTCTAGATGCACGACTAGGACACACGGGAAAAGCATTCAACAGAGACGTAATGCAACATACCTAGGATTTATAAATTGGTAAGTTTTTTCTTAAGCTAATTATGTGACTATAGATAACTATAAGTTAATTTTCTTTATAATTATAAAAAATATCATGTTACAGTCAATATCTTCAAGTATGGACAACGTGTATATTCACATAGTGATATCAATCATTGGATTTTGAATAGGCATACTCCATCTATATTCGCATTAGAAGTTGTTTAGGACAATGACCCGATCTTCAAAACGTTCTTTTGGCCTTCATTTTATTATAAAATATTTATTAAAAAGTAATATATTTATTTTTTTATGAAATCATTTTTATGAAAATATTATTCATATGATTTTTTTATTCTCAATGTTTGACCAAAATCTTGTCTTAAACTATTTCTAATGTGTGAATATGGATGGAGTACGTTATTGATACACTGTTCTTAACAGTTTTACTTAGAATTGGGAGCTCTGTTGCTAATTTATTCTGATTAGAACTTCTTATAATTTGGCGGGGCAGCGTTTAAAGATGTCTTGCAAGCTCACTAGCTCTATCATTCAGAAATCTTTAGTTCCTTCTCCATTAAGTTAGGACTCACATATGTATCCGTATTTGAATCATGTTTTTCCCCATGTTAGTTATGATCATAGTGCAATACACGGAAATGTATTTTGCTAGATGCTTATGATCATAGGGCCATAATACAATTAAATTTACGAAAACATAATAGAGGTGTTTTACTTTATCAAGCACAATGTCTCTATTGGCTCACTGTCACTTACGCATGGAATTTTCCTTTGAAAGTGAGCCTTTTAACCTTAAATTTCGATAGATTCACTAATATTACTTATATTTGACCACGACATGTCTGATTTAAATTGGCTGGGATATACTATTAAATGATAGGATATTTTATGTAAATGAGAGGATATTTTCCTATATAACATAGCCAACCATCTAGCGTCTTGATGCCAATAAACTGCTCAGCTTATCTGTTGACGATATATACTGCAGTTATCCAAATTGCAATCAGTATTTGAGTTACAAGTAATTCCAACTTTAGTTTTGGTTGATTTGATACGCCTATCGCATAGTGCCTATGTTGCAAATGGTTCATCATTTGTTCAATATGACAAATATGTCATATTTTTTGTTCGTAGACCCACATATTTAAATGACATTTTCTATATTTATTAGACCAAGCACTGCTCCTCGTGACAATGCACGAGCACCTACTGATACTGTAGCAAATAAAAGGTGACACGAATTTTACAAGTGAAACGCGGCTTCTCTACTCCGCTTTTTTAATGATTACTATTTTTTTGACGCCCGTTATGTGACGCTTTCTCGTTGGTTATCGTTTCTTTGTCAAAGTTGGACCGAGTCAAGCTGGCTTCACGCTGGACTCGGATCCACGTTGCTACGCGCGTGCAGTGCTGATGCGTGAAGCCAGGCCCGTGCGTCCCCACGCGTCAGTGACAGCGATCCGCGCGCATCCACACTCAGCGCCATTTTTTCTTGCGAGATAGTTAGTATATTCTCGCGATATCTATGTGGGCCCTCGAAGCCTCCAACTATAACAAACAGCTCTGCGTCTGGGCTTTCCTTTTCCACGGGTGGGGCGGTAGGCGCCGCGACGGCGATGGCTTCCTCGTCGTCTCAGCGGTTTCCTCTTCTCACTACCCTGGTCCTGCTCATCGTACTATCCGAGCTACAGCCGCGTGTCGTGGCGGCGGTGCCGTCGTCGTCCGCTCGTCATCTCAGCGAGGACCTCCTGGGCGCGTCGCGCGCGCCGGAGTTCGCCGCGTGGCTACGCGGCGTGCGGCGCCGGATCCACGAGCGCCCCGAGCTGGGCTTCCAGGAGCACCGCACCAGCGCGCTCGTCCGCTCCGATCTCGACGCGATCGGCGTGCCGTACGTGTGGCCCGTCGCGCAGACCGGCGTCGTGGCCACCATCGCCGGTGGCGACGGCGGGCCTGTGGTCGCGCTCCGGGCGGACATGGACGCCCTCCCTCTACAGGTAGGTATTCCGTCGCCTTCTTCATCTGTTTGTCCTGAGCCTGCTATTTTTGTTTTTCTCATTTCAGCACACGATGGTTCGGTTTCTTTGATGAATTTAGTTGGACTTAAGGCAATTGTAAACTGTTTACTGATCTAGAGATGATAATGTTATTCTTGTCATTAGTCTTGTCGTTCATTGCCTGTCC
Source organism: Oropetium thomaeum (assembly GCA_001182835.1). NCBI lineage: Eukaryota > Viridiplantae > Streptophyta > Magnoliopsida > Poales > Poaceae > Oropetium > Oropetium thomaeum. The sequence continues at coordinate 458,853 of LFJQ01000034.1, forward strand.
TCTGTATCTATGGTTCAAGTTGCTCCAAGACATGTTTTTTATTTTTCAGAATCTCTCAGTCTCATCTCTGAGATGCTGTCTCGTGCAGCATTCAGATGGATTAACATATTTTAATCCAGAAGCGACTAGTGGAGTAAATCCATTGATTAGATTAAACATGACTCAGTACTGTAGCTGTAGTAAACTAGCGGCTATGAATTTGGCACCTGATTTCCGTTGGTATATTCTCTTGGCCTCTACGTTATTGGATTGTAGACCAATGGTCACTGAATGGAGCAGACTAGTTGGAAAACAATTTTGGTAAAATTTCATGGAAATATCTGAAATTTTGTCTTTTTCGGTGAGGTCCAAATTTGGCCATAACGAACAGTATCAACGAAATTGTATGTTTTACAACCTTAAGAAGTCTAGATTGTCTTGTTTGTATATGCAATCATGATGTTCTACATATTGAAAACACTTTCTTGTGAAAACATGTCAAATTCTTTTAAAATAATTTAAATTTGTTGGCTGAAATTTCTTACTGAGGAGCAGAGCCAACCATTTGGTAAATAAATGAAATTGATACTATGTTTGTTTGTAGTGTTTCATTTCTTGAAGGAATCTATTTACGCTCTTTAGCGCGAGAAAAACTGTGGCGCAATGCTTCTTCTCTGACATGAAACAATTATCCAATGCAAATGATCTTTCCAGCTCATAACATCGTAGCTTTTGACGTGGCCAACGTTTGGTCATGGAATGAATAGCAGAGTTCTTACAATCTCTCTGTCTCTTTCGGCCAAAATTTGTTTCTTTTTCCAATTGCTCTTCGATCCATATTTTGCAGGAATTGGTTGACTGGGTGCACAAAAGCCAGGAAAGTGGTAAAATGCACGCTTGTGGACATGATGCTCACACAACAATGCTTCTCGGAGCAGCCAAGTTACTCCACGCTCATAAGGATCAGTTGAAGGTGCATATTGTGTGACTAGGACTTGCGAGCTTCCAGTCTGCCATGGCTTTCAAAGATGGAGTGGAAATCAAGTGAAATAGAGAAAGACAGTCCTACAACACTCTATATTATAGGATAAGTTTTTATATGCAACAATGCACAAAAATCCTGGATCTACCATCATTAAACTTGAAACTCCTTTAGTGCACCGAAACAAATTATAATTTAACTCAGGGGTACTGAAGAAATATCTAGTTTAATGACACATAAAGAGATATCCTAGTGGAATGGAACACACCATGCATAGTGGTAACAATTATCCGTGTGCTCATTAAGATGTTCCACATGTGCATCTTCATTTATAAGCTCAGATGCTTAAACAAGGTTCAACCCAGTGATATAGGGTTCTTTTTAACTTTCCATAGGGTACTGTGAAGCTTGTCTTCCAACCAGCGGAAGAAGGTAGTGCTGGGGCTTCATGTTCTTGCAGAAGGTGTCCTGGAGGATGTGTCGGCCATTTTCGGTTTGCATGTCGATCCAGCCCTTCAGGTAGGTAAAGTGGCCTCCAGACCAGGGCCGTTTCTCGCATCATCAGGCAGATTTTTGGCAACAGTCACTGGAAAGGGCGGGCACGCTGCAAGCCCGCACCATGCCATCGACCCGATCATCGCAGCGTCTTCTGCTATCATCAGCCTTCAGCAACTTGTTTCCCGAGAAATCAATCCCCTTGAGGCTACTGTATGTAAAAGAATCGGCTGAGCATGCTTGCACAGTACTTGCAGCCTGTCCTTTGTCACAACCTGTTGCAATGATTACCGTTTTTTGCATCTTTCAGGTGGTCTCTGTCACGTTTATGAAGGGAGGTGATGCTTACAATGTCATTCCAGAGTCTGTATCCTTCGGTGGTACCTTCAGGAGCTTGACAACTGAAGGTCTATCATATCTTATGAAGAGAATCAAAGAGGTATAAATCAGATACAGATAGGGGGACTCTATTCTTATCCACATTGATTCTCTGCATCAGCTGCACTCATATACGCAATTTATAACTTGATGTTTCGTTTGGAAGGTCATAAAAGCCCATGTCACTGTCCACCGTTGCACTGCCACCGGCGACTTCATGGAGGAGAAGCTCCCTCCATATCCGCCTACTGTCAATGACGAGGGAATGTATCGTCATGCCAAAGAAGTGGCAGAGGCCTTGCTTGGGCAGGACAACGTGATCAGGATGGGTGCCCCGGTAATGGGCGCTGAGGATTTCGCATTCTACGCACAGCGATTTCCAGGGGCATTCTTCTTTATTGGAGTTCGCAACCACACCATGGAGGAGATGCATCCCCTGCACTCCCCATACTTTGTCGTGGATGAGGATGTGCTTCCGGTGGGGGCTGCGTTCCATGCTGCCGTGGCTATGGAGTACCTGAAGAAGCACACACAAACTGCAGCGAACTGATCTGAACAAAAAGTATGAATCATTGCTGATGCATTAGTATGCAGAGAAATAATCAGAGGAAAAATGAAAACTTAGTAATTTGATTTTTCTTTTCCCCACGTGCTTTTCTTTTCCCCACACAGTTTCTGGATAGGTCTGTACCTAGGAATAGGCTAATGATGTTCATGGTTTCATTAGTAATTTGATCGTAGCTGTTCATAAAAATAAGTTTACGAAAATGCCTGATATGTATATGTACGTTAACTCATGTACGAGCAGTGATGATGTCATTTTTAGCAGGACCTGACTATAATGATTATTCACCACTTTTTTATTGTTTTTTTTTGTGATACAATTTTTCACTACTGTTGACTGTCCCATAACAGATAACTAGCAGACACTCGGCGCGATGGGTATTATCACATTGTTGTGGAATAATTCAAAAAAAAAAATATGGCTAGCGTATTGCGAACCATTTCTGCATAATCAAAGATCACCATTTGCAACGGGTCAAAACTCATTTTTGCAACAAAATAATTTGTGAAAATTGTAAATGTCAATTGTTGCTTTGAATGGCATGATAATAGTTTACTACGGCGATAACAAAACCATTGCATTTAAACTGTTTATGAATTTTGTCAAAGAAACCGTATTTTTCAGTCTATGTTTTGTTCTCATGCATTTCTTTCTAAACAGACCAGTTCGCTTTGTGCCTGACGAGGCACCTGACCGCGAGGCAGTCGCGGGGTTAGCTATCCATATCATGAGACGAGGGACCTGCTTCCCTCTGGCATGGTGCTCAGGGCAACATATATCCAAACATGCCCAAAGTGAACCAAGCACCGTGATTTTCAGTGGAAAACCCAAGTTTATACTCAACCTGGTTCCTACCCCTGCCTAGGCTAAGCTCAAGGTGATGCACCCTACTAATCACACCCGTCACAGTAAAGTCCCTCCAAGTTCGTCTGTATCAGTTGGATTTAGATTATGTTTCCGGGGAGTATAGATAAATATTATTGTACGACTTTCCAAGTAAATTGTTAAGATCTGAACATAAACTGGCTTTCAAATACAACTTTCTACACCAAGAATAAAGCACGACATTCTACAGTGCAGATAGAATTAGCATTTAAATATGTGAAGTACATTAATACAACCCCGCCAAATGGACGATCTCAACTATGGACACTTCAATAAATTTACATGAATTACAGGTCTGACAACAGATACTAAGGGTTTTGAATAATCAAAGCCTATTCGAGAAGACTGCCACCTGAAAATGAACTATTGTCTGTTCGCAATCTCACGGTAAACCAGATCGATGAATTCATCATTCTGGAAGAAACAGAGCAATTTGTAGCCTTAGACAAGCAGAACAATATAGATAGCAAATAATCAGTGCAAAACAAACCAAAGGAAAGACAAGAATGCCTTTTTTCTTCTGCAAATGAGTGAAGTACACCAGTGGCCTCTACACTTATATCTGGTATCACCTATGTCCCGAAACTCCGAAGATGCACATATTCAGATCCCTAACCTTGCTAAAATGTGTCAACTACATACAAAATTCTGAAAATACCCCTAATATTGCTGATATGGCTCCTTGTACGAATTAGCATATCTTTCGCTATGACTGAGCCATGATGTCAAATAACGTTCTCTAGAATGAATAGCGCGGCAGCATGAGATTTGGGTTGGGATAGTAAGAAAAGTCATGCTCAATAAGCAGCCAAGTCCGCTGCTATATGGGTATCTTCAGGACATTAGACCCGAATGGCACAGCTTAGCAAGTTTTAAGGACCTGAATATGCATTTCAAGAGTCCGAGAACCTATATGACTACACTGAGGAAAGTTTGAGGACCGTCGGTGTACTTTACTATCATGAAATCATTGAACCAGAATGGATAGAATAGTCATTCTGGAAGAAATAACCTACAAGCTCATTTAAGTTTAATCATCCATATTCCAACTACAGCTACAAAAAATATAGTGAAAGAGCATCAGAGATTAGACTCAAATGAGTATTTCTCAAACCAATATTAACGAGAAACATGTCTTTTGTGAAAATAAAACAAAAACTATTAAGCATACAAATTCAAAGGAATTAACAGATGCACATACCTCTACAAGTTTCAGCAATGCATTCCTGACTGTGTCTCTAGATAACATTGGGCTGTGGACTGGTGCTGATGCAAGAGATGGAGATGGATTTGGTGGTGGAAAAGGTTGAAGTAATGGAGTTCCATACGGCGGAGAAGGTGAAGCCACAGGTAACGGGAAGGCCTGAAGCAAGGGAGCACTTTGTGCATGCTGAAGGCTATGTGACTGCTCAAGGGAAGCAGTTGGTACAGCAGAATTACTGTGCACCATTGATGCCTGTGAAGCCATCAATGGTGAAAAATGTGAAGGATTCACAAGGCTTGTGGACCTTAGTATAGAACCAGTGGCCCCTTGTACCTCAGTGGGTATCCCAGAAACTGATGTGGCTTGTGATGGAAGCAAATGATGCAAGGCTAGTGACTGCGATGTCGTGATACTTGGTGATGCATGTGTAGGCAAAGGTGTAGGACCAAACAGTTGATTTTGATGTCCTGTGACTGCTACACTGGAGGTGCCACCAACATTAGCCACTGCCTGTTCCCGGATATGTCAGTTTTAAACACAGAAAATAGAAGTCAAAGATGCTATCTTCAAGAAATCACACAAACTATCTTCAGTGGCAAATACCAACTAGAATATAGTGGAACGAGAGTACAATGCAAAACCGGAGAAAAAGGAGCAATTTCCATACATTGAAGAATGCAGATAAGGGATCCTCTTGGAGGTGGGTAGCAGTTGATATGATATTTGATGTTGGTGGTTCTAGAGGACCTTCAATCATTGCAGGTGCTGGTTCTAGCTCTTCGAATTCACTGAAACCAGACTAACAGCGGTAAAATAACATCCCATTTTCTTTTCAAAAACTTTTACATTATCAGATATTATGTCTTGACATAAGATGGTCATGTTCAACCTTAGTTGAATGTACAGAAAAGGTACAGTAAGGTTAAAATATTGAAATAATTCAAGAACTAGCAGTCATGGTCATATTAAACAGCACCTTTTTAATTCGCTAATTGGAGAAAAAAATAAATAGTGCCATGTGATGCTGTGTAGGCAAGACAATAAAGTTATATTGCATAATATAGCGGCATATGCACTAAACATGTTACTTTCAATTTTCATAGTATTTATTTCAGGAATTTAAGATCCAACCATAAAAAAAACTGATGAATAGTTGTTTGCTAGAGCAGGTGTGTTGGAACTGTCTTTTCCTAGTGATTAAGAGCAAGTGTGTTTGGACTGTCTTCTCCTAGTGATTACAAGGTGTGCTAATACACAAATACCACATGGCATATTACCTCTTCATAGCAGGAATCTTCGGCTTTGTAGGCACCTTGGAGAATGCATTCAATATCCTGTAATACCGTGGAAGTGGCGCGTTATCAACAGCAAGAACAAAAAATTAACGGGAGATTGCAAAAGCTCCACTTCACTTCATATTGTGCTACTCAGATAACTATATTTCTTTAAAAGTAACTCATGTGGCAAAAAAAATAACAGTTTGAAGCTGGTGTTAACCACACAATCATAATTGCAGAGTTGGTAATCAACACAAACGATTAGCACTAGTTCTACTTTTACGCTTGAACTCAAGCACCATAAAATCACGCTTCTAAGTCAGAAAAATACATCGATGATCCAAACTGCTATATCAATTCGACGATACATCAGTTTCCATTCCTTCAAGCATTGTTACTTGAAATAATGCATAGTTTGGCTCTTAAGGAGCTGTGATGCTGCAAATGGCAAAGTTTATGTGTTTGGAAACCTAAGTATAGCACAGCTCACAGACCTCAGCTTAATGTTTGAAGACTTAAATGGTGCATTTATACAACATGTCGGAATTCTGATGCAACATTTCAAATAGATGTAATCTACTCAACCTACCAAAACGCAGTTCTGTTTGTCAGTATCTTTGTAGACGGTAAATGTAAATTTCACGGGCCGGGGATACAGGGTGATTCGATGGCACGATACGCCAGAGATTATATTTGAACGAGGTGGTTGGGCACGGCCCTGGACCTCGTCGGCGCGGAGGAGCCGTCGTAGCAGCTCCCAAGAACCCCACACCACCGAGACAGGAATTACAAGGCTAAACCTATATGAAAACCCACGCCCTTTTGCTGGTCCTGAGCTCCGCTACTTATAGATCTGTAGGGACCAGAGTCCAACTCCTAGATACTAACAAACTGGGACAAAACTCTAACTAAGCTCTAATTCGAATACGGCATGCTGACTCCCCTGGCGAGTTGATTTGTTACGCCATTACCGCCCGTCTTTTTGGCCCGAGTCCCCACATGAAAGTATAACATGGCCGGATCAACATTTAGTGAATATCTGGGGCTGCACAGCTGCTACTCAGGTTACATGGTTGTTTAGGCAAACATGGCAAAGCCTGTCTAGCATTTACACTGTGTACACGGCATTTAATCCTGTATAGGGAGGATGATGATCACCATCCATGGAAGTTTGAAGCTTCAGGATGTTTCTCCACAAAATTGGCCTATCGAGCAATTTTTGTGGGAGCTATCACTTTGGAGCCATGGTGTCGATTATGGAAGTCATGGGCACCGGCAAAATGCAAAGATATTTTTATGGCTAGCCATAAGAAACAGATGCTGGACTGCAGATTGGCTTGCAAGGAGAGGTCTCCCTCATCCAGAACTTTGCATTATCAGTCTCTTGTAAATGTGCGTAAACATTAGCACGGTTGGATTGCCACGTTCTATTTACCAAGGATAGACAATATTCACTGAAAACAAGCTTAAGGGAATAAAAGAATCTAATTATCCTTATCGGGTTGTTTAGATTTATTTCAATATTTTTTTATTAATATTTAAATAAGTTTCCCTCAATACTACTATAGATTTGGTGTGGCTTCAAGGAAAAAAATTCTGTCATAATAGAAATCCATGACCTGCAGCTACATACTAATACCATAAGGAAGGAGTGTCCACACCCTAACTAAAGGCAATGTAACAACATACCTGCTAAAAAGGTTTGCAACTTCTTCACATTCCTGGGTGTTGTAAAACCAAATTCCAATAACTTCTTGTGCAGCATTGCGGTACATTATATAAGGAACTTGAAGTTGGTACTCAAAATCACCTAAAAGATCTTCTACTAGATTATCTGCTAACAAGAGGAAACAGATGAAGTATGAAGAAAAAGAATTACTAGGAATGTTAAGAACTATAGATAACATAAGGCCATAACTTTAAGTCGAATGACATAATCTTAAAGTTAAGGCTAAATTGCACAAACCCACCCATAAGCTTACTCTAGTTTGATATCCCCCCCCCCCCCCCCCCCCCCGCCGAAGATGATAAGATGATTTGTGGCAAAAACCCACCCACCCACAACTTTTAAACAAAATCTCCCCCACCCCATTACACAAATTGTATTTTCCAATGATTTAGTAGATTTTAAATTTTCATGGACAATTCAAAATAATAGCTAATCATAAGAACATCTTTACAAACTTAAGAAAATCCATGTATGTTGAATGTTAAGTACCTGTGTTTCGACGGTTCATGACAATAAACTGGAATCTGGGCTGCGCATTCCTGCAAGAAATAAAATGTGCTCATTGGAAAAAGACAAGGTGTATAACACAACAGACAAATGCAAAGTGATCAAGCAGTGGCAGAGCCAGACACCAAATCAAGGAGGGGCCAATTACCAAGACCTTCTGCAACCAGCAGAATTAAGCTTGATTTTTTCTCAAGCTTAATTCAAAATCAAGTTTTTTTTGACACGGAAACAAACTTCCATCAAAAAGTGGCTCCTGACAAATCACCAGCTAATACAAAGTCTGATGCCCTAAGTCATAAGCATGTGGCTTTGATTGCTGAGTATGAGTAGACAATCAGGCAGATACTGATCATGGCCCAGGAGAGCCCTGGTAACGGTTCATTTCATCTTCTTCCCCTGCTGGTTCGAGCTTCCATCCGTCAATGGCAACAGAGATGCACAGGGGACAGAAGGGCTACGCCAAGGCTGGCCGACACTTGGCTCCGCCAGTGTGGTCAAGTACTCCTAAACAACCAATTTCCTAGAGGAACACATCTGGAAGACTAGAGCAAACAGATATGTGGACACACGCTAACAGATCAATGGCAGATTGCTCAGTTGCAGAAAATGGTTTGACCTGGAAGAGTCATCCGAATGAACTTTGAGCATCACTCGATAACCACTGAATAACAGCTTTAGAGTTTGGACTTTGAAATAAATGTTTCAAGCATTTTTTTTTTCTTGAAAAGTAGCACAAGAGCGCAAATAACTGAAATGCAACCACTACATTATTATCCCAGAGAAAACAGTATGTGCTCTGCTTGAGGCAACACGAGCATCAAATAAACCAACTCTGCATCTACAAAAAAAATGCGGAGAGAAGCAATCTACCCGACAACTGGACGTATTTTAAAAAAGCACGATGTAAACTTTAACAAAGCGTGTGTGCGGTGTGTGTTGTACGGACGATGTAAACTTTAACAAAGCGTGTGTGCGGTGTGTGTTGTACGGAATTGTTATCCCTCTTTCTTCCTGATGTAATGAAGCTCAGCTCTCCTGCGTTTTCAAGAAAAAAAATAGTTGCACTAATTAAAAAAAAACAACTGTACTACTCTTTCCACTAAGTAATCAGATTTTTGTTTACTTACCAACCTTTATTTTCTAGTCATTACAGATTTGTAAGCAAATGGTTTTGAAAGTTTGCAAGAGTACTTTAATGCATCACTCAGCAGAGTATGTACAGTAGAAGTGCTTATAGGAGTGCTTAAATAATAAAAAATAGTTTATCAAGTTGGTTAGACCCATTTAAGCATCTTTTCGCATTGTAGGAAAGAGATTTGTAAAGGTACTTGTTGCTATTTTTTCCTATAACTTCTACCAAATCAAGCACCTTGCATTTTACATGCAATCAATGGCATCAAAAGTTCACTGCTTTGGCATGGCTGACAGAGATGAACCTCTTGACGACGAAGAGCGACCCCTCGACGTCCTTCCGGCTCTGCAGAAACAGGTACAACAATAAGGCCAACGGCAATAAATCAAATCTCTACACATGAGCACGAACCGGCCGAACACGGAGGCGCGAGAAGCACCGGGCAGGCACGTACCCACTGGTTGCCGTCGATGTCGAAGTCGTACAGCGTGACATGAGCGGCGGTGATGAGGATGTCCTCGATTGCCGGGTCGAGGCGCTGGAGCACGGTGAGGTTGAGCGTCCGCGTGCCCTCGCCGTCGAGGGCTAGATTGGGCGTCACCTTCGCCCTACCGCTGCCGTGGGCCATGGCCGTGCCGCCGCGCGTGGATGGCCGGATCCTAATGGTGGGTAGTGTGGCTGAATCGGAGGGATTCGAGGGAGGGGGGCAGTGGCCGGCGGCGAGTCGCGACGGAGAGGAAGAGGAAAATAAAAGGGAAACCTTTTTTTTTTGTTGTTATTGTTGTTGCTGCTGCTTCGTAACAGGGCTGGGTTGGTTCCACCGCACGTGAGATTTTTGCAATTCCAGGGCAATACTTCATGGCACATTGCTCTCGAGTTTAAATTCCAATCAACAATTCAAAGCAAATTGATGCTAAATTTAGGTCAAATCGAAGCTTCTGAAGAAACTGGTAAAACTTTAGTGAAATCACAACCATAAAACATTTTTGGTGAATGAAAATCTGTGGTGAAAGTTTCAAATTTTATAAAGCGTCGTACTATCTAGAGTTTTCAATATTAGTAAGCTTCATAGTTTCTGGTGGTGTTTTAACTATAATTTCAAAAGTAATTATAGCTTATCGGTAATAGTCAACCATCTCTTGAAATTTATTCAAAATATTTTTTAATTTTCAAATCTTGGCAACGAAGAAAACGTAACGTCACATCATGTTATACCTACACAAAAGAAAAATCATTATTTTTATGGACAGAGGTCCACCTCATCGAAAAATTTCAAGATAAAGATGGTGATTTTTACAAACAAGCGCGGTGTTCGATTTAAAAAACCAAACCCATAATCTTGTATGTTTTCTTTAGGACGAGGGTGGTGGATCTGTTGTAGAATCAAATTAAGACCGGTCTTGATTCCTAAGTAGTAGATGCAAACGTAAGAGAATATTCACAAGAATCCAACAAAGTGGTTATATCATCATATATGCCAATAGAGTATTTTCTCATGATCCTTTATTCTTTTAGGAAGGTCAAAGGTTATAATTATGAAGACATTATACCCCTATTACCTACTACATTCCTGGAATAATATTCCTATGCAAATAACCGACATGAAGATCTCTTTAAAAATGGTGAATCATAATGGATTGAAAACCATAATAATAGTGCATATGTCTAAGCGAGCTTTATCAATGAGTCAGAGTTCATATTATGCATTGAAGGTCAATAAAAATCCCATACGAAGCCCATAGTTAGAATGGGGGTTCACAGTCAATTCCTAACAATAGACCCTTTAGGGCGAGGAACAAACTCAGATGGGCCGAATCCTAAGATCAAGGCTCGACTAAACATCACCCTCATACATTTGAGTCAGTCCGTACCAGTGGTCAAGATAATAACTATTTTATACATGACTATATAATGGTGGTGGGCCCATTTTGTTTTGTGGTTTACCTCAGCTGTCTCATAAAAATGCAACGCTCTCAAGTTCGACTTCAGTTTGACAAGCTCTTGCAGTTCATATTAAACAGGTTTGTGTGCTTTTTCTCGAAACCACTATTCATTTTACTCTGTTTGAGGAAACGTCTTTTCGTATTTACTACATCTTTTCTATTACTATGCATATATAAATAAAAGGGAACACGGGGTTCTATATCTTGCTTTTGCTTGGAGGCTTTGTTTATTCTCTTTTCTCGAGTTTTAGTTGACTCTTGTCAACTTTCTTGTGTTGTTATTCCTTCGAGCTTTTCTAGTTTCAGTTTGAGGTCTTCTGGAGGTTAGATGAGACCTTAATTTGGGGTTGATTCGTAATCTGGTTGTTTAGACGATGCAGGCTACTACATTAAAATGCATTAACACTGAGAGTAGGGCAGTTGATATTGTAGATCATGATGATGGTTGATCATCTCACTCTGTTACCCTCGACTATTAGAGCAAATGGGGAAGGCAATGATGAGGGATCTGATTTTGAGAACAACGAGGATGTTGAAGAGGACTTGTCAAAAGTTGGCGTTGATCCATCAGAGTTGGAGCCATGAAACTTGTTCTTGAAAAGAATGACTTGCGGCTTTGATCGTTAGTAGGGAGGATATTGCTCGGCTTGTTGATGTGATGTTCCAGATGTCACAAAGGTCGAAAACATAGCACTTGTTCTTATACCTAAAAATTAAACTGAATTTTGAACCATGATGATTAATTAACTCAAATTATAAAAAATGGAAATTAATTTAAATCACAAATGAGAAAAACCGTACTAAAACCTGATGGTAAAAAAAAAGGTGGGAACAGCTGTAGATTGATCAAGTCCCAGCAACAAAATTGAGTACCTTGTTTTAAGATATATCTCAAACTCTAAATATTTTAAAGGTTAAATTTTAATTTACTCCACTCATGTAGAGTGGATACCCGCTAAACTGGTTTTTGGTTTAATTTACTATCAAAATTATGTCATCTTGTTTAGATTACTCCTTAGTAAAATTTGTCCTTTTGTTTCTCCATACACAACTTGAATTTTAATTTAACATTTTATAGGGTGGTAGGGAACATCATAATGTATACTTAGAAAGTACTTTTATAAAATTTTAAATATTATTTTTCAAATACTCTTGTATCACAATGATTTTTTTACAATTAAAAGTCCTTCTCTATCAAAAATGAAGATAAAAAATTTGTGAAGTTTTTTCTGACGTGTTATGATGTGAACCATCATCACATAAAATTTTAACTTATAATTCAACTTATGTAGGAGAAATAAGATAAAGGATAAATTAGACCAAATAACATGACCTTAGGGGTAAATAATGAACTAAATAATATTAGGGGGTTATCCAAACTGTAACCTGTACTTGAGGGAGTAAGTTGGACTTTCATTCAAATAGAGTTTCCTGAGCAATTTACCTCTCTAGATTTTAAATTTAAAATACACTTCAAATTGGAACATGGGATAAAGTGAAAAGTTGTATAGTGTGAAATTATCTGTGACCACAAATAGTTTGATGAATTTCGGGCTCCACAATCATCCCAATTCAATGCTCAAAGTGAGGGAGATATGAAAAATGAAAATCAAACCACCAAGGAGGAGAGTTCGGTAGTAGTACTCTGTAATGTTAGCTTTATCAGGCGATTAAAAAAAATCACTAAAGTAACATTTGCCAATGAAGAAATATTCTGCCTAGCTTAGGACATGTTTGTTTGCTCATTAAAACCCACCTTATTAGATACTAAAAATAAGTTGTTATGAGCTAGAAATGGTACAACCTACTCTTAACTGCCGCACAGTCTCGGATTAGTTACAGAAGAAGAAGCGTTAAGCCAAAGCAGTTTTTGCTGAATCGATGCTAAAGTACACCAGAAAGTAGTTTTAATTATTGCAAAAAAATAAAGAAAAAATAAAGTAGTTTTAATCTTTTAGGCTATATGTAAAGCCAAGAAGTGCCAAGAAGCTTGATTTGACTACTACAAATTATATCAAAAACTTCAAATCTTCATATATATGTCATTGTTGCGACAATGGCATGTGGATCCAGCTATGTCAACGACATTTTGGCCATGATGGCATATTGGGGTTTTAACTTAAACCAATAGCATACAGGGTAGTTTCAGAGAAATTAGGATGCGCTCCAGTCAATTTTCTGCACGTAGTCCAGAAATACACTTGTAATACAAGGACAAACCAGTCAAATCAGTCGTAAGGTTGCTTCGGTGTTCAATAAGAGGCAAAAACTTTGGTGTTTCGACCAACCAAGGTTTCTTTATAGGGATAGTACCTTCTATGTCATTGCAATTGTGTTTAGATCCGTATTTGTCATTGCAATTGTGTTTATCCCGTATATGTCATTGGGGTATAATTTTTAGCCCGTTTTTGCCATTGCCGTCAAGTCTGTTAGATTTTTCATTAAAAACGTGTTCTTATAGGTGGGACCCAGCCCAACGGCATGTTCTTATAGGTGGGACCCAACCCAGAGTGCACCGTTTGCCTAAGAAAACAGGAAACGATGCTGCGCCACCCACCCCTCATACTCTGCTGCGCCACCCGCCCCACATCTCCCTCTGCTGAGTGCCGCCCCACATCTCCCTCTTCTGAGCTGCGCCGCCCCACCGACCGGCATCGCCGACCGGCGTCGCTCATCCTCTGGCAGAGCCACCCGCCCCTTATCTTCTGCTGAGCCGCACTGCCCCACTTCTCCCTCTACTGAGCCGCGCCACCCCATATGTCCCTCTTCTGACCTGCGCCGCCCCACCGACCGGCATCGGCGCAGCCACGCCTGGAGGACGCCGTGCAGCGCCACCCGCCCCTCGTTCTCTGCTGCGCCACCCGCCCTCATCCTCTTTGCTGAGCTGCGCCACCCCACCGACCGGCCACCTTCGCCACCGACCGGCCACCGTCGCAGCCACGCTTGGAGGACGCCGTCGCAGCAATGGATAGAGGATGCCGACCCCCTGGTACCGCACCTCCTCCTCCCTTGCGCTCCTGCCTGAAGCACTCTCCCATCCCCCCTTCTTCTTGCTCCTGATGTCTAAGTACCTTGTCCCATTGAATCTAGGGTTGCAGTGATGCCCCAGAAGTGAAGGTTCAGATGGCGGCCGGCGTCGGGTCGTTGTAGTTGCTCAACCATGGTGGCTCTCTGAGCTCGAGTGGTCGTGATTCACAGGAGTAGGGCCACCAACGCTCTACTCAATCTGATTTCAGCTAGTAAGATGGACTCTTCACCTTGCAAGATGGACCGTTCTCAGGTTCCTCCAGGGTATGATATCTATTCTTTGTTGTGATGCATCCCTCATTCAAGTGATAAGATTCGTATAGGTGCCTTGTTTGAACCCTAATCCTAACTGAGATGAAATTTGTGCGTACATGTGTTCATCCACAGGATGGACCCAGAATCAACATTCAAAATTAAATTGAGGTCTTCATCTGCGAGGTGTAGGAAAGATGTGGGCTGCTACATGTTCTCTAAGTATGTCGACAAAGACACCACAAATTATAAAGATTTTATTGATGAATATTATAGAGAGTTTCCATGGGGCTTGAATGAAACTCTCCGTCTTAGTTATTTTGATGCTAATCTGAAGTCTTGTGTTGAAGTTACGAACGACCAAGATATGATGGCAATGTTTGCTAAATTTTAGTCCGCCAAGTACATTGAGTTGAATGTATACATCGCACTTGTGGGTGAAACTCAAAAACTGATAGAAAATAGTGAATGTGCACTGGCAACATCTTCACTACAACTAGTTAGTTCTAACACTTCTTATCTTGCAAATCCATTTCCTATGTATGAGCATGTGGGAGTGGATGAAGAGGGTATATATGGGGTACAAGTGGTACACGTTAGCATCCCTACTGTAGGTGTGGTTGATGAGGAACGCATCCATGTGGAGAAGAAGGTCAGTTCGAGGGAAGGTAATAGTGCGGAGGAGGAAGAGATTAGTTATGGTGGTAGTGGTGAGGAGGAAGAGAGCAGCGATGGTGGCAGTGGTGAGGTGGAGGAAGAGAGGAATGATGGTGGTAGCGATGAGGAGGAAAAGAGGAATGATGGTGATAGCGATGAGGAGGAAGAGAGGATTGATGGTGGTAGCGGTGAGGAGGAAGAGAGGAATGATGGTGCTCGTGGTGAGGAGGAAGAGAGCAATGAGAGGGCTGAAAACTGGATTGTGATAGATATAATTCCAGATTTCAGCCCTGCTGTTGTGTATGATAAAGAGGATCCTTCGATAGAAGTTGGTTCCATATATCCATCCATTGCAGAATTTAAGATTGCCCTCTCTCAACATTCTTTAAAGAATAAAAGAGAGTACAATACTGAGAAGAGTGATCCTGACAGAGTAAGAGTCCATTGTTCATCTAGAACAAAGGGTTGCCGGTGGAGGCTACATGCTTCTACCCTACAGGATAAAGTGACTGTTCAGGCATGTGCACTTGTTTATTTATGCATATTGATTAAATTTAGTTCAATTTTATTTTGTTGTTTTGCTAACAAACTGTGTTCAATACGTCTTGTAGGTCAAGGTGAACCCATATCCTCATACTTGTTCTAGCCGGCGTAGAAGCAAGAAGATGAAATGCTACAGCTGCATGGGTTTGTGAGCAGGTTATGGAGTGGGTTAAGGAGGATGCAAGTGTTGGGCCCAAAGAGCTGCAGCGAAGGATTAAGGACAAGTTCAAAATCAAAGTTCCTTATAAACGGGTCAATGCTGGAAGGCTGAACGCACTCGACAAGGTCTTTGGTAAGTGGCAAGATAGCTTTGACATGCTTTATAGGTGGAAGGCTGAAATAGAGAAAAGATGTCCCGGTAGTGTTGTGATCATTGATTACCACACAATCAATGAAAAAAGGTGCTTCAGCAGGATATTCGTTGCTTTCAAGGCTTGTGTGGATGGATTTAATGTTGGATGTAGACCGTACTTGTCTATTGACAGCACCTTTCTTACGGGTACGTTTAAAGGACAAGTTGCCACTGCTTGTGCAATTGACGGTCATAATTGGTTGTTTCCTGTTGCTTTCGCTATAATGGAGTGTGTGAGTACTGACAATTGGAAGTGGTTCACAGAAAGGTTGCATGCTATCATTGGTGATCGTCCTGGTTTAGCAATATGTACAGATGCAGGTAAAGGTTTGGCTGAAGTTAAAACTGTTTTTGCAACGGCAGAGCATAAGAGAGTGCATGAGGCACTTGGTAACTAATTTCAAAAAGAAGTTTCATGGAAAGGTCTATGATGAGAATTTGTGGCCTGCTGCATATGCTTGGCAGATTGAGAGGTATGATGAGCACATGGAATTGATGATATCTCAAAATCCTGACATAAAACCATGGCTTGATCAGCATCACCCCAATATTTGGATGCGAAGCAAATTCTCTACTCAAACTAAGGTGGATTATGTCACTAACAATTTAGCAGAGAGTTTCAATAATTGGATCAGCAAATATAAGGGCCTTCATGTGATAGATTTGTTGGACACATTGAGGAAGATGATTATGATAAAGTTTTAGGAAAGGAGGACTGTGGCTGCAAAGCTTGTTGGGGTAATACTGCCTCATATTGTCACTGAACTACTTTTGGCCTCAAGTACGAAATATTGAGAGATGGTGACGATAGGGCTGAGATTTCAGGGAGACAATGGACATTCACAAAAAAACTGGAGGACTTTACACACATAGTTGATATTCATGAGAAGACATGCACTTGTATGGAATGGCAACTCTCTGGTAAGCCATGCTTACATGCTATTATTTTTCTAACATCAATAAATGAGAACCTAGAGAAATATGTTGACAACTACTACTCCATTGAAAAATTCAAAGCAACATATGTTGGTAGGGTTCCTACTTGTGTAGACAAGAGACAATGGCCCAAGAGTCAACATGGCTTCTTTTTGTGGCCACCTCTTTTAAGGAGGTTGGCAGGCAGATCAAGAACCTTGAGAATTAAGGCATCACATGAGGCTGGAACAAAAAGAAAAGGAAAGGAACACCAATGTGCAATATGCAAAGGTTATAAGCATCATTGGAAGAGCTGCAGAAATGGTGATCCAGCAGCAAAGGAAGCACTAGCAGCACTGGCAGCAAGGATGAAAGCAGAAAAAAAAAGAGGACCACGAAGAAAGCAATTGCCGAAGCTTTGGCTAGTGTTGGAATTGCATCTTCGTCAGCTGATACACATGTGAGGTATATAAAACAATGTCATTCTGAACAATTCAGTTATCATAATTTCTTTTAATATCTATGTGTTCTTTACTTGTAGTGTTACTGGATCAAATGAAACTGAAGCTCCCGGTGCATTGGCAATGGTCATAGCAGCACCACCATCTTCAATTGAAGCAGTGCCGCCTTCAAGTTCAGCTAAGTTACCCAAGAAACTAGCAGCACCAAATAAGGGAAAGGCAAGAGGTGAAGCAGCAACACCAAAGAAGAAGAAGAAGAAGACAATAGGTGAAGAAGCAGCCACATTGAAGGGTAAGGAACCTAAGGAAGCAACTACAAGTGTTGCATTGAGGAAGAGGAAGAGAGCAAGTGTTGCGGCAATCCCTTCTACCCCTTCTAAGTGCAAGATACCAAATCAACAGCCTAACAGTCCAGCTATGGGTACTAGTAGCAAAGTGAAAGAAAGGAGCTTAAATGATTTGTTACATAGATGATTGAATTAATCCTGATTTGTATCCAGACTAGTTTCTACTTTATGTGGCATTATTGTACAAGTTCCTGTGAACTTAAACTAGCACTTGCATTTGTTTTGGTTGTGTATTGGTGGCTTCGTATGTGTGTCTGATGATACTTTTTCTATGGTTGTCAACAACTATAAAATGGTGGAAGTCATTTTGATGTTACATTGCTGCTGTTATTATAGTTCCAAATTTTCTTTATAAGCGTTATTTTGTCATATCTTGAGCTGCACAAATAATTTGATGTCACATATTAATAAATCCTAATTGTAAACTAAAATATTGTTTTGTTTTTTTCTAGAATTCTCTATTTTATTTTAATTTTATGATTCAAATTTCTGTAACGTCCCGCCTCCCCGAGGCCGGGCCCGCTTACATTAGATAGCTTTTATAGGATATAGGCTGGCCTCACAGACCAACACAAGTCTTTTCTACGCACATTTGTCCTCACTCGTGCGCACCCGGGAGTCACTTCCCGGTCGGTCACCCATCCTGAAATTGCTCCAGGCCAAGCACGCTTAACCTTGGAGTTTTCTGGAGCTAGGCTACCGGAAAAGAAGTTGCAACTTGTTGGTATGAGTATTCTATTAATCCTATTAAGCCCTGGGCCGGGATATCACAATTTCTTGTACTCTATGGCCACTGATGAGCTGAGCTGATCATAGTTTAGCATCGTTTTTTCTGTTTTCTTAGCCAAACGGTGCACTCTAGGCTGGGTCCCACCTGTAAGAACACGCTGTTGACGGAAAATCTAACAGACTTGACGGCAATGGCAAAAACGGGCTAAAAATTGTACTCCAATGGTACCTACGGGATATAAACACAATTGCAATGGCATAGAAGGTATTGCCCCTTCTTTATACTACTAGTTGCATACGTGTAGACAAAGAGGCAACTTGGCAAACAAAACTACAAGTGAAAGTTGACTTACAGTTCAGAACTCTGCATCATTTGAGAATTTTTATCTACATCATATAGTCAAACAATAGGTAAAATCATAAAATAATGTCGTTCGTTCGTTTGATCTAAAGCAATATCACGGAAAGAGAATTTAGAACAAGATACAAGTTACCTACTACTACGGAAAGATAATTTTCTTAGTACCTTATTAGATACTCATAAAGAGTACATAAAAAATAAATTGTCATAAGCTGAAGTACGGTGCATATTAGCTATAATATAATACCATAGGTGATATAGAACTTTTCGCCATACTAACTATGGTATATATATCTAGTAGTAACCTAATCTACCTTTATATAATAACCACTACGTAGCCACTAACTCAATTCTCTCGCAACACATTGCGCCACGTCATTAACATACGTCAACATCGGATAAGCATTATCAATAAACCACAACTGTCCAATTAGTCCAAAGATCAAACATTTCATTGAATTATTATTGATTGGTAGTTAATATAATAATTAGGTTAAAATAGAGAATTGAACTCATGACCTCAAATTAAGGCAAACACCTTACCACTAAACTACCATCACTTTTTGTCAAATAAAAGCTATAAATTTTTTTAAAGGGTGTTGCCTTTGATCAAAATAAATAATCTACCTTCATACATTAGATACTAAAAATATGTTGTCATGAGCTGAAAATGGTACTACCTATTATATCACCATGGGTGAAATATAGGACTTTACCATATATGAACTACAGCATGGTATATGATCTAGCTCGTATAATTTGTGAGGAAATAAACAAGCCCTTCTCTTAACCGTCGCACAGTCTCTTGAATTAGTTACAGAAGAAGAAGCGGTAAGCCAAAGTAGTTTTAATCCTTCAAAAAAAAAAGCAAAATAGTTTTTAATCTTTCAATATATATATATATATATATATATATATAGGGTACTGAATAGTTTATTCAGTATCCAGGTCTAAAATGTAAATATTATTTATCACGACCGTAAAGTATTCATTACACAGGTCCGCTGTACCTTTTTTAATCCTTCTTCGATTTGGTATTAGAGGCATTTGCTAGTAAGACATTTCCTGAGTGCGTAAAAAATATAATTTCAGACCATAAAATTGTATTCAATCATTTCATTAACTTGTAAAACTGTAAATATTATTTACCACTCCTGTAAAGTGTTCGTATTTTCATCACTGTCCGTAAATTATTACATCCTTTTTATTCTACGATAATATTTTACTATCAAACGCAGTGACCATAAAAATTATTATATATTTTTAATATTTTACTCATGTAAACATCTCTTCGTTTTACAAATATGATTCTATATATTTAGGAAAAAAAATGGTTATATGATTGGTACAAAACAAAACATTTACAGTTGCATGGTGGGGATTTTATATGCACTACACATGTGTGCTACTTGTTCCATGGCCACATTATTTGAAACCAAAATACTTATTGTGGAATCTTAAAGTGTTTCTGTTATAAATTAATTGGTTTAATAAAAATATTTTCATGTAAACATAAAAAATATAGTATCTTATGATTGTCACGCTTGATAGTAAAATGTTATCCTAGAGTGAAGAATATTTACGACAACGAGCAAATCGATGAGCATGAATATAAAAGGATGTAATAATTTATGGTTCCAAATAATAGGTAAAAGATGTAATAATATTTATGGATCGTGATGAAAATATGAACACTTTACGCTCGTGGTAAATAAATTTGTAATTTTACAAATCAATAAATAGTTAAATACAATTTTTGACTTGAAACTAAATTTTATGTACTCATAAAATAATTTTTATGGTGACCGCGCTTGATAGTAAAATGCTTTTGTAGAATAAAAAATATTTTATGACAACGAGTAAATCGATAAGCACGAACGGTGATGAAAATATGAACACTTTACGGGAGTGGTAAATAATATTTATAGTTTTATAAGTCAATAAAATGATTGAAATATAATTTTTATGGTCTGAAACTATATTTTAACGTACTCAGGAAATGTCTCACTAGCAAATACCTTCTAATACCAAATCAAAGAAGAATAAAAAAAATACAGCAAACCTATAAAAAACATGAACACTTTACGGTCGTAATAAATAATATTTACAGTTTGGACCTAAATACTGATAAGCTATTCAGTACCCAGAGTACCAATATATATATATACAACACACTATAGACTAAACAAGCTATTCAGTACCCAGACCAGCTTACCAAGCCAAATCAGGACCATGGTGCGACCATACCAACAACACCCCACACGCATCAGGTATCATCATTGTTTTCAGTTGCCAAAATCTATTCCTTATTAACGTAAATTAATTATCGGCAACATGATTTACTTCCTTTATTTATTCCTTTGTCGCGTTCAATTAGGGGTTGCTGCCCCGGAATTACCAGCAGCATTATTTCATTCCGTTAATTCGCTTCTTTCCTCCCCATCCATTTTCTTTTGTCTCCAAGCAATACCATGTCAGTGCTGCTTCGAGGAGGTCCGCCGGCGTCCGGCGAGCCGGTCGGCGAGTGTCTCCAGGCGCTCGCGCTGGGACGCATGCATGTTCCGGTGCGTTGTGCTCTCTCTTCTCTCCTCTCTTCTCTGCTCTGCCGTTTATTACATGGACGGTTGACTTTTTCTTTTGTTTTTCTTTTGGCTTGTGGAACAGGTAGCATGCTGTGGACTGTAGATTGATCTACACGTTTGTTTTTGAGGATCAGCAGGAGGTAAGGAGCTGGACCGCTCGGCTCACTGCAAGAAGTCATCCATGCAGGTCTTCCGCGTGACGCAGTCGGCTTCCACATGCTCGTTGAGCGGTCTGCTCTAGTGGTCTGGTTCTGGTGAGTCAGGGCTTCTTTTTTTTTTTTTCCTTGATCGCTTTGAGCTGTTTTTTGTTTTTGTGATTAATCATGTTATCTGTTGTTGCCACAATGCCAATCAGTCCTTCACAGAAGATGGGAGGCGCTCTAGCTAGGACGGCAAGCTGGAGCTGCCGGCAGTTTCGGTCATGGATGCGAGTTTCAAGAGGATCTGGACAACTATTGCAGATTATAATTTAATTTCTGATTGCAAAGATTGTCTCCCAAAGTATAAGATGTTTGTATGCACGTTTTAAGATATATAAATCACTAGTTTCTTAGTCTGATACAATATAATTATTGACACTGGCAAATTTATATTCATACATAATAAAGTTTGGAAAACTTTTATGACTCGAACATTTTGAGTTTATGCAACCAACCAGCCAACCGTCATGAAGGGTTCTATTAATACATGTAAAAACAATTTACTGTTATGAAATGAAATTTCTACTTTCAAAGGTTTTATGACTCAACACATTTTGTGATTGTGCCGCCAGCCAATATCTATTATGTCACTCATAGGTATCTGAAATTTTCATTATCATTAGACGACATTTTTACCGTGAACATCTATTTTTGGAATCGTAAATTCTTACAGCCTTTTACAATCATGCTCAACGATTTGCTTGTGGTTGTAAGAAAAATTTCATTGTAGGACACCTTTTTACTATCAACGTCTACGACCATAAAACTAATATTGTTTTACGTTCACGCGGAAACGTTCTTATGAACCAATTAATTTTGACAGAAACACTTTATGGTTTCACAAAAATATTTTTTGGTTTCAAGTATTGTGACCACAGAAACCTCAAGTGAAATTGACAAGTATCGTTAATTATTAAAACCTATCACGTCTAAAACCAAAGCGGGGCGAAGTTTACAATCAAAAGTTGTAATCAAAGAACTAATATTGTTTTTATAGTTATATAACAAGGGTTTTATGCTATTCACTCATGAATTGTAAAACTTTTACAATTGTGTGATAATATTTTACTATCAATGTAACAATCTTTTCACCTAACTTTTGATAGTATAGTATTAGTTGAATATGGTCACAACCTTTGGCAGTAAAAAATTATCATGGTTTGATAGTATTAAATGGCACGAAGATGAGGCCTGGTAATTAAAAACATTTGCACGAAAATTATGGCTTGATAGTATTAAACCGGAGGTGAGGCCTGGTGCCTTGGTCCTCGTCACCTTCGTCCACTGATGTTTTCAATTCAAGTTAAGATGTTACGATTGTCACTAAGATGTTTTTGCATGGTCCAGTCTGGAAACATCATGTCAGTTAACGATTTTACATGTTCAATTGTTGCCACGTTTGTACGAGTGTATAGAAGAATTTTGAAGCCAACTTCCTTATACACGTATTGAATCCCTACAATTGAACATTTTTAAAAGTGTAAGAAAGAGGCTGTACACATTTCAAACCTGGAAAAAAATTGTAACAAAAAAATAAAACGGTTTACCGATATAGAATAAGTAAATCTCTTATGAATAAGTTTTTACAAGTAAAGCAATAATCTTTTATACATATAACTGGACATGGTGTGGTCTCCAGTTCATTTGCATAATGAGACGTTAAGAAAAAGGTTAAAAACAGACCGAGTCAAGTTGAGACTACCTATCATGACCATAAAAATAAGAATATTATGTGTATACATCGTATTATTTATGATTAAACAATTCTAGTGCTCAAACCAAATCAAATTTTTATGATTTGTTTTCGAAATGATTACTTCAGGATTTAAAACAGAATTTATGATATAAATTTGTCCAAGCCTGCCAACCCAACCATGCATGCACCAGGCGGCCAACAAAAATTATGATTTAAATATTGCTACTATTTATGCTGTAGCCCCGTTAATATTATGCTCTGGTCATTTGTTCATTAGGTACCCAAATCAAATGTGTCGGTACTTTACGAGTTCACATCTCTAGTTTTGCATTCTATGTTGTGGGATTATTGATGGTACTATTTTACAGTTCAATAAAGTGTTTTTATGGGCTACTAATATTTTATAGTTATATCAATATTTTTTTAATGGGCCTACTGAATCGTGAACGTAACAATTTTTAAAGTTATATTTGTATGAGTAATATTTTACTAGTATTAATATTTTACTGTTACATGAAAAGGTTTTTACGGGTACAATAGGAATGCCAGTTTCCTTCTTAACGCACGAAGCTTCCTAGCTTCCTGTATGTGGTAGTTAAGCAGGGTTGAAATTTGCCTTAATTCCCCATAAACGGTGGTTTAATTCCTTGAATGCTTGGATGCTGGCGCGTGGACTAGTTGGCTAGTGCAGCAGCAGTTGGTTGAGCCGGACGGTGTTGCGCTTGTTTCTGGTACAGAATAACTAATACTATTCAGTATCTAGGGTATCAAATAGCCCTGTCCTATATATATGTCAAAAAACATCAAATTTTCATATGTCATTTGTTACGTCCAGCTATGAATGACATTTTGGCCAGGATGGCATATTGGGGTTTTAACTTAAACCAATAGCGCATACAGGATAGTTCCAGAGAAATTAGGAGCACTGTGCTCCAATCAATTTTCTGCACGTAGTCCAGAAATACACTTGTAATGCAAGGACAAACTAGTCAAATCATTCGTAAGGTTGCTTCGGTGTTCAGTAAGAGGCAAAAACATTGGTGTTCCGACCAACCAAGATTTCTTTATCATTGCATCAGTGTAGACAAAGAGGCAACTTGGCATATATACGGAACGACAATTGGAAGTTGAGAAACAGCATTGACAACTCTGCATCATTTAAGAATTTTTATCTACGTCTCATAGAGTCAAACAATAGGGCGAGACGTTGGTTTGATCTACAGCAATACTTACTTCGTTCTTTTTTACATGTCTTCGTTGACTTTGACCAAAAATTTTGATCGATCGTCTTATTCAAAAAGTTAGATCAAATATGTAAAATTAAAAATTTAAGATTCAAAAACATTTAGTAATAAATCAAATCATAACAAAATATTTAATATTTTTCATATTTTTTAATAAGACGAATGATCAAAATTATTGGTCAAAGTCAATGACGACATAAAAATAGAACGGAGGGAGTATCACGAAAAGAGAATTTAGAACAAGATATAACTTACCTACTACTACCTTATTATATACATACTCATAAGAGAGTACTAAAAATAAGTTGTCAGAAGCTGAATTATGGTGCATATTAGCTACAATACTATAATACCATAGGTGATATAGGACGTTTCACCATACTAACTATGGTATATATATATCTAGTAGTAACCTAATATATATAATTTGTGAGGAAATAAACAAGCCCTTCTTAACTGCTGTACACAATAATATAGAAAAAGCGGTGAGGCAAAGGTAGCGTAGTAGTTTTGGCGGGATGCTGAAGTACACAAAGGTTCCTTTTTATGGTTTGCATCCCTATACACAAACAGAGGCAATTTGGCAAATGACAACAACTGGCAAGTGGAAGTTGACGTACAGTAGACAACTCTGCATCATGTTAGAATTTTTATGACTAATATCGGTGAACGTCATAATAAGCAAGATAATGTACGGTCGCTCATTTTTATCTAAAGCAAATGGTGTATCACAGAAAGAGAGTTTAGAAAAGGATATTAAAAATAATTATCATAAGCTGAGGTATGGTGCTTACTATACTTACTACTCCCTCCGGTATCAAAAAGAATGCAGTTTAGAACAAGGTTACAGTCAAACATTAAGAATATAAATCATGAATAACTTTTAAATTATTATATTTAAAAATATAAAAATTATATGTGTAGATTCATCTTAAAAAATACTTTCATAAAATTAATCATATGTTACTTTTTAATAAATATTTTTATCTAAAATTAAAGTCAAAGTTGTGCTTTGGAGACCATGTCGCTGTCCTAAACTACTTTCTTTTTGATACCGGAGAGAGTATACTTTAATACCAATACTAACTATGGTATATAATGTAGTAACCTAATATATAATTGTAATTTGTGAGAAAATAAATAGGTCCTTATTAACTACTGCATAATATATATATATGCCCTCTGTCCCATATTATTTGCAATTCTAGCTCAGGCCATGGAGATTAAGAAAAGGTAAATAAGGTAGATGTACAAAAAATGAGAAGGAGATAGATAGATACAGAGTTGTATTAGAAAAAGAAAAAGATATAATTGAAAAATAAGAATGACAAATAATTTAGAACAAAAGTTGTAAGTTATAATGACAAATAATTTGGGACGGAGAGAGTAGTTATACGTAAGAAGGAGCGGTGAGCCATAGTAGCTTTGGCGGGACGCTGAAGTACACAAGAAAACACCTAGTCACTTACACCCAACTCTCATATGATAATATATGCAATATCATAGCTTTTAGGTTATGTTAATGCCAACTAGCCGATTTGACGACTGCACAATAATGTGAAAGAAAAAAGAATGAGCACTGCTCTTTCATTTAAGAAGAAAGCAGCTGAGAGGTACCCAGTCTCAGCCGATGAATTATCGTGTGGAAAATGTTGTCAATGCATGTACGAACGTTCAGCGTCCACGTTGAGTGAATGGGCCCGCATGGTGTTTTCAAGTTATACATTTCTTCAGCGAGTCAAGTCAACAGTACTGTCTCTCTATTTCACCAGTCTTCAGTTTTGAGTTTTCTGGCTGTCGTGCATGACCATGGGACGCATACTCCTGCTCTCTCTTCTTCTAGCGGCAGCGCTAGCATTGGTGGCTGGAGGCTCGGCCGCCACGGAGCTGAGCACGCTAACGCAGTCGAGGACCCTCACAGGCGAACAGAGGCTGGTCTCGCCGGGCAACACCTTCCAGCTCGGCCTCTTCGCCGCCGGCAGCAAGTGGTTCCTCGGCATATCGTTCACGGTCTCCCCGGACACCGTCGTTTGGGTGGCCAACCGCGGCCGCCCTCTGAACAGTTCCTCCGGCGCCGTCGTCGCGGTCAACCGCCAGGGATCGCTGGTCCTCCTTGACGGCTCGACCAACAACGAGACCGTCTGGTCAACCAACTCCTCCTCCTCCTCCGTTGCCGGAGCGGTCGCGGAGCTCCACGACACCGGCAACCTGCTGCTCAAGGACCGATCGTCCGGCGCCGTGCTGTGGCAGAGCTTCGAGCACCCGACGAACACGTTCCTCCCTGAGATGCGCGTGGGCAAGAACCTCCGGACGGGCGCCGAGTGGTCCCTCTCGTCGTGGCGCGGCTCCGACGACCCGTCGCCGGGCGACTTCCAGTACGTCATGGACACGAGCGGCTCGCCGGAGCTCCACGTCTGGCGGCGCGACGACGACAATGGCGGCCTCAAGAAGACGTACCGGACGGGGCCGTGGAACGGCGTCCGGTTCAGCGGCATCCCGGAGATGACGACCTTCGAGGACATGTTCGAGTTCCAGTTCACCGCCACCGCCGACGAGGCGTCCTACATGTTCCGCAACCGCGACGGCTCGCCGATGTCGCGCGTGCTGCTCAACGAGTCCGGCGTGATGCAGCGCATGGTCTGGGACCGCAACTCCGGGACCTGGAGCAACTTCTGGTCCGGGCCGAGGGACCAGTGCGACGACTACGCCCGGTGCGGCGCGTTCGGACTCTGCAACGTGGCCGACGCCACGGTCTGCGGCTGCATCCGGGGGTTCGCGCCGCGGTCGCCGGCGGAGTGGTACATGCGCAACACGTCCGGCGGGTGCGCCAGGCGGACGCCGCTCCGGTGCGGGGAAGGGGACCGAGACGGGGACGGGTTCTACCTTCTTCGCGGCGTCAAGCTGCCGGAGACGCACGGGTGCGTCGTCGACGCCGCCGCCACGCTCCAGGAGTGCGCGCGGAGGTGCCTCGCCAACTGCAACTGCACGGCGTACGCGGCAGCAGACATCCGCGGAGGCGGGAGCGGGTGCATACAGTGGTACGGCGAGCTGATGGACACGCGGTTCGTCAACGGCGGGGAGGATCTGTTCGTCAGGGTCGCCAAGTCTGAACTAGGTACACGCGTGGCCTCCTCCATTGCATATTTCTGACATCAATTTCGATCATTTATTTTATCTTAAAAAAATATAAAATATGATATTTTGAATGATTTATCCATCATTAAATACATTTAAAACACGAGTATAACTCTACATATTTGAACTAATTTTTGTAAAATAAAATGATCTATCAACATTGACACTGGAACGCTAATAAAAAGAATGGAGCTAGTTTTTCGACCGAAGTTTATTAAATTCTTTTACTGCTTGCTTCAATCACACAAAATTTCAGGTCGTCGATTTCATCTGCTTGATTAGTACTTACTCCACTCATCAAAAATATTTGACACCGTTGAATTTTAATTATACAGCAATGAAGTAATTTCGTTGAATCATTTTTCCTGTTTTATGCGTATATCAGCTGATTTTAGTTCAGAGTAAAATATCTCCTTATTAAATATTATTATGGACGTGCGGACGTGCTGTTGGTGGTGGATATACGAAATTACTAAATTACATTATTTGACTGCGTAAAGCGGACTTTACGTCCCGTTAACATTCAATAAACCGTGTGCGGCCGTCATCAGTATGTGAACTTACAGAATTTTGCTCCTTTGAATTTGCTTCTCCATCCTTAAAAAAAAAAAGACCTTTGCTTCTCCTTATCCATAACTTGCCAGCTAAACTAGCTGATCCCATAAATTTACAATAGTACTACAAAATTTCCTGTCCATGCATGCTTGTCCAGTTGCCCGGGTGATGCTTTATATTACAAGTCAATTCATGCCTTCATGGCCTCATAGGTATACACCATGGCAAAAAGAAAAAAAAAATGTCAAAGTCAAATCTGATTGATTATTCGATTTCATTCACTATCCAGCGTCATGTCAAATATTGCATGTCCCCCGAAATTCCGTTTTTATTATAGTAATGTTGGGTAATTTTTAAAACCATATTTATCACACGTTTTTGTATATAATTTTCCTGATCCAACCGATCACTTCTTCTGCATCTTCATCCTCAGACGTAGCCGAGCGAACTAGGAAGGTCGTTGCGGTAGTCATCGCACCCGCCATTACAGTGCTCGCATTGCTTCTTCTCACTTTCGGCCTTTTAATTTGGAGAAGGGTACAGCGCAGTAAGAAAGGTCAGTCCTTGTTGCCATTTATAATAAGTCCCTAAAATTAGTTATTATAGGTAGTAGCATATATATGACGCTATTTGCGCCCTCTTTGCTCATGTCATATGGCTTCCCATTCCATATTTGCAGTCAACTTTTTGGATGACACTGTTCAGCTTATGAGCAGTGAATGCCAGACGTACCCGCTGGAGATAATTAGAGTAGCCACCAATGGCTTCGATGCCAAGAACGAAATCGGAAGAGGCGGCTTCGGCATTGTTTACAAGGTGACGGGACTGACAAATTCCAGTTAAAATCCATTTAATGTCTGAGAAAATTGAGTTAAACTTTTGTTGCCGTTCATAACAATAAATTTGACTGATATATTTACAGGGCCAGTTGCCGGATGGACAACAGGTTGCTGTGAAGAAACTCACGGCAGAAAACAGAGTGCAAGGCTTGAATGAGTTTATAAATGAGGTTGTCTTGATTGCTAAACTTCAGCACCGCAACCTCGTCCGCCTTCTCGGATGCTGCATTCATAATTCAGAAAGGATACTAATCTATGAGTACATGAGCAACAGAAGCTTGGATAACTTTATTTTTGGTACGTAACCAGTAAATAGCCCAATGCATCTGCATAGCATTTGCAAACTACAAAAACAAAATGTGCTTATTACTTCAGTGAATTGCAAACAGAAGACGAGAGGCGGCACCGCCTTAAGTCTTTAAGCTGGAACACGAGGATGGATATCATCCTTGGGATTGCTAGAGGGGTTCTCTACCTTCACCAGGACTCGAGACTCAACATCATTCACCGAGATCTCAAGGCAGCTAACGTCCTCCTCGACAGCAACATGGTGGCCAAGATATCTGATTTCGGCATCGCACGGCTCTTCAGCTGCAGCGGTGACGACGGCCGTCAAGAAACTATCACTAAGACGATTATTGGCACGTAGTAAGAATCTATCCGAACAGAATTAATTATCTAGTTCCTTGCAAATTTTTTTAATTATCTAGTGCTGCAGTATTTCTTCGCACTTTATTAAGAGTTATAAACTACTGACCGCATTTTATTTTGGCTCTCTAATAGTGGTTACATGGCACCTGAATACGCTATGGATGGCACGCTGTCATTCATGCAAGACGTGTACAGCTTCGGCGTGCTCCTGCTGGAGATCATTAGCGGCAGAAGAAACCAGAGAAAATTCAATCTCATAGCTCATGTAAGAAATTCTCCTCTTAATTAGCTTCGCCATCTTCTGTCAAAAGAAAAGATAAAACCTTCGCCATCAGGCATTTAAACTCCTACTACATAGCATAAGCTTTCCTTTTTTTTTTCAGACATGGGGGCTATGGGAACAAGGCAGGTGCCACGAGCTCGTCGACCTAACCATTCACCGCAGCTGCACCGTAGCCGAGCTCGAGCAGGCCGCGACATGCGTCCAGGTCGGTCTCCTCTGCGTGCAGGAGAGCCCGAGCCAGCGGCCAACAATGGCAGACGTGATCTTCATGTTGTCGCAGCAGAAAGCACCTTCAGAGCCGCGTCGGCCTGTGGTTTGCACGCCGATGAGCGACCCGGCCGCCGTTCTTGGAGTACAGAACGAAGAGATAGCATCTGGTAACAGCTATCTAACCATCACAGACCTTGAAGGCCGGTAACAGCTATCTAACGTCGATGCATGTATCGGCGTACCGTATCGTCATATCGGAAAAAAGTAGCCTGCAGAACGTGTTCAAAATGGGAGTAGATTTTATTAGATCCTCGAAAAACTAGTCTCCGCCTCAGTTCAGTGCTATGGTTATTTCTTCATGACTCGAATCACCGCCACTTATCTGTTTATATACTACTTTGCCCTTGTTGACTGCATATAAATGTAAATGTTTAGTTTCCATTCCATTTACCCCAGCACTTTCTCCTCAGCACAAAGAATCTATCGTCGCTGTTGAACAGATGAACGGGTTGTCTACATCACGAGCAAACTATTTTCTACCAGTCGTTCGGCAAGAAAACCTTACGTAACAACCAAAATTTCCAAGTTGAGAATAATGTTACCAAATTTTACTGAGTTTTTAAACTTTTTGCTAGCAATATATTAAAAAATATATATCTATAATTACATTTGTGACACGACAATAACAGAAATAAGTGATTTTTTATGGTAATGAGTTACATATATACACACAACCAGAAAATCACAGATCATATGAACCTTGCTAGCTTCGCAGGAAGGGAGCAACATGTTCCTCCCTGACGCAACGGCTGACCACGTTAGCCCCGCTCTCCCCTTTCCACGGCAAGCAGACCACGCACGAAGGCACGGTGATGTGTGGAGTGTGGGCGCGGCACATCACCCTCGCCGTCGTACCGCTCCCGAAATAGTTTTGAATTGCCTCATAAAAATCAAATGTTTTTGAAGAATTTAAATCTAATAAATATTTTGAATATTTTTAAATAAACATTTTGAAGTGTCTATGAAAATTTAAATCTTATTTAATAAATTATTAGAAAATATATGTGAGATGAGTGGGGGGGGGGGAGATTTTGCCTAAAACTTATGGGTGGATGGGTGGGTTTTTGCCACAAATCATCTTATGGGAGGGAATATCAAATTAAAAGGAGCTTATGGATGGGTTTTTTTAATTAACCCTTGTTATAAATGCAACGATCCTGTTATATGATAAGTCTAGAACTCAAACTTATGTGAGTAGGTAATCAAACTTGGTTAGTTAAGTTAAATTATTCTTTACTACAATGTCGTAATTCGGTTACATTATACTTTATTTATTTTTTTAATTTTATCTTTCTTGCATGCTTAGCTTTTTTATATTTCATGGTTTTACTTTGAACAACCAACTGAAATCTCAGTTATAATCAATCAATGTCATAGAACCAAAACTTATTTGTAATAGAATAATTGAAGATTAATTATCAAGACTCTTTGGTCTCTACTAGGAACAAAGAGAGAGACAAAAAGATTTTCTAGATGATAATAGGATTGGACACAACTTGTTGAGTGTCAAATTAGAAAACAAACCACGATTATACATCAATTAAAGGATGTGTCAAATTTGAAGCATGAACCATGAGTTGAATTTTTTTATTGCTCTTACCTACAGAAGTAATTTTGATTAAAGATAACTTAGTTAGAAGAAAATGTCACTGAGAAACTAAGGTGTTTGTTTGTGTAGTGATGAGGACTTTCAACATTTATTTTTGGATTAGATTTTCTTCAAGTTGGAGAATAATATATATCATTTTTGGTTTTATTGCAGGAAATAATATTTCACATATGCTCAACTTATGGTTGAAAGGTATTCATGATGGGCTCGAGAAACAAATTTGGATAGGTGTTGCCGCTATTTGTTAGGCACTTGTTGGTTAAGTCGAAATAATAGGATTTTTGAGAAATCAATATTTTTTTTGCTTCCATGAAATAGGCGCACACACTGAATGATGATGTGATCTTCGTTAGAAAAAGCTCATGCTGCACACTATATAAACAAAACATGTGTCATCATCTCTTGGGAGCATCAGCCATAGTCGTCAAGAACGTGTGGAGGTTTAGCAATGGATTGAACTAAATAGTTGTCTATGCTTTATCATAGACGGACGGAGTCTTATGCCATAGTGACAAACTTTGGAGTTTACTGTAAGGAGTACACCTTATGTAACGAATCTTATAATAATAGATGGTCGTCGTCTATGTCTTTTCATTTGCTTTATGAGTAGAATTTTCCTTATTAGAAAAAAAGGGCTAGTTATCAATATGTATAGGTGCCTAGTCGTTGTCATGTATTAGGTGCAAAGTCAGTCACTATCCGCCTCTAGCAGCAGCGACGTGCTGAACCCTGGGCCGAGGCCCATGTCCTTGTTGATTTTTCTTCCTGTCATCCTGCTGCCTGCCGCCAGCGTGTTAAGCCGACATATATATATATATATATATATTGGTGAATGATTTATATGATAAACCGGCCGGGTAATAGGATTATCACTGCTGGGTTTCGCTCCTTGTCCATGCTGCTAATTAAGTACGGAGTAGATACCACAACAAAAAAAAAAAAGGCGACGCGATCAATGCCCTGGTAGATCCACATTTCACGGCCACGTATATACGGGAGGGAGGAGATTCTCTCTGAACGGAGGAGGGGGTGCGGCGATCCATAACGATCGTGGCCAGAGAACAGAAGCAAGATAGTAGCACTGCTAACTAGTGCTCCGATACTGTATACTATAATCAGTCAGTCAGCCCCGGCCCGGCCCGGCCCGGGCCCGGAAGAAGAAGATATATATGTATATCCATCTAATTCGCCATCGATCGCCTCGCAGGGTCAAACGAATAGTAATGACGGATTTACCGGGATCGATCGGAGCTCGATCGAGAGACTGGACACTACCGCTTCGTCTCACAGATAGTTGATGATTAATTAGCGACACACTGCTACCCGTGCTGGAACGGAATTCTTCTTTCATCAGAGCACTGTGAGCACATGTGGGTCTCCGATATAAAATAGTGGCTGGCGCTCACGCATGTGGATCTTCATTTTTTTTCTTCTTCTTCTTAACAACGAATTATTAGCTGGGTAGAGGGATCGTCGATCGGAGGCAACACCCACCACCACCAAGAACTTTCTTCCCAGCGGCGACAGAGAATAGGCGATCGATCGACCATGTGAGTTGTGTGACCATGTGTTGTTAACGAGGTGCTGCTGGTGGTGGTCCAGCTCGATCGATATACGGACCGCTCAATCAGAGCCACCGATGTAGTAGTACTTCGATCTAGTAGCAGCAGTCGTCGTCTCCCAGTTGGAAGAACGCCGGCCGGCCCCACCACGTTGCGTAAACAAATTAATTAAACCGGGCGCTGGAGCCTGGAGCCTGATGATGCGGCTGTTGGTATTGGTGGAGGATGCGAGGAGGAGCGACGACGCGGAGAGAGGAACGGAAACTGTCGGCGCGCGCCTCTCGCAAAAATATATACTACTAGTGATATATATGCGTATATAAATAAACATATGCGCAGTGGCTTGGCTGGCAGGGATATCACGAAGTAAATGGAACCCCCGCGCGTGTAGTATATTTTGTAGACAACCGATCGAAGGGGGAGCCCGACGGAGGCAGGGGTCGGTCGGGAGTTGCTCCGGGCGGAAAGGGACGTGGGATCGGACGCACGGGTTCCTCGTGCTACTGCTACATCTCACACGCACACACGCACACACGCGGACGACACGGATCTGCCTTTCTCCGCCCCGCCCCCGGGACGTCGGGACTTGCTTTGCATTTGCTCTGTTTCTGTTTCTGTTTCTGTTTCCGGGGAATCGCAGCAGTCTTATCGGATACTATCTCTATTTTTTTATTATTAACGTATTTTTCATTTTTTTATTATTAACGCATTTTATTATAAATTTATACTAGAAAATATCAATATTAGATCGAGGGAGGTAGCGCTACGAACAACAGAGCACAGCCATGGTAGGCAGCCGGTCCGAACCGAACAAAACAAATTGTAGAGTAGTATTCTGTTGGTAAGCAAGCACGGCAACGGTGGTGACAAAGGCTGAACGAAATAAGCTAGGAGGAATATGTCGTCGCCATCAAGCTGATTCCCCGTTCTGCGTTACTGATTGTGGTCTTGACTGCGTCGCCTCCTCTCCTGGAGCGGCTGACTACTCTGCATTGCATTGGCAGCGATGAAGAACAGGCTCGGCTTGGTTTTTACAGTATCTCGTCGGTCTCAGTTCAGTGATAACTAAAACTGATGAGAAGTGCTTCGAAAAAAAAAAAACTGATGACAATTGGCACTGCTGGCTCTGGCTGTCGGTTTGACCTGTTGCCCCTCCTCCCGTCCCATATGAAACAGATCGAGTGTGGTTTTATTCGCGACCGAATAAACTAAGAGATAAGCCACATGCTGCGGCACGCCTCATGAAACACACTTGACTGATAACTCATCCCCATGCATGCGTCCGTCGATGATCCCCCTGCCTGCCCTCGATGCCTGCTGCCACTGTCGTGCTCTACTACGAGTAGTAATAAATTGAGGTACAAAAGATTAAAATTCTACCAAGTCAAAAACTGAAGGTGCTTGTTTTTGTTTATCAACAAAGGAGATTCCTATACTTACTGGCGCCTTTATCGTCGCCTGCCATCATGACAACGGGGGTTGGATGTGGAGCCCAGCTAGCTACACTCCTTATTAGTATAAACCTAATTGACGAGCACGCTTAACTCTGCTTGGCCATATTAATACGAGGAGAAACCTAAAACTCAGCTTGCATTAACAACAAAAAACGAAAGGTTTGGATATTTTTTATTTGGAAGACTACAACAACTAACCACATTATATACCCGACAAATTGAACATGCTCACTCCTTCTCCGGGAGATTTTTGACGTTGGCTTGTTCAAGAGTATTATTAATAGTAAGCCAAAAAAAAGAGAAAATACTACTTGACACCTCACCTGTCATTTCTGCTAACTACATCTGTTAACAATGTCCCGCCCAGCAAAGCACAGTTTGTTATGCTAGCTACCCCGATCAGACATTCCACCAACCTCCCCCCCCCCCCCCCCCCCTTCTCTCTCTCTATCTAGCCTGCCACCAGCACCGCAGCAGGCCGCGAAGAGCTGCTGCCATTTTCGTGTGGGCGGGTGCGAGGCGCCTCGCACCGACACCGACACTTTCTCTCTCCTCGGCCTCCGTTTGATCCCGTAAAAATATTAGAGAGAGAGAAAAGAAAACCCACTACCTAATCAGCAGCGACGCCGACGCGGTGGTTGCGCTGCTCTGCTCGCCAAGCAACGCACCAACGCGGCGGCCATTATTATACCACCCACCCCATCATACCCACAGCTCAGAGCTGAGCAGAGAGCACAGAAGCTCCGCTCCGCGCCTCGCTGGTCCGGTGGCCGCGTCGTGCGTGCGTGCGTGCGTTCCCGAGAGGCGCGCGCGAGCGAGGAATCGAAGAATCCGTGCGCCTCGAGATCCGGCGAGACGATGGAGGCGAGCGCGGGGCTGGTGGCCGGCTCGCACAACCGAAACGAGCTGGTGGTGATCCGCCGCGAGCCCGGCGCCGAGGGCGCGGCGGCGCGGCGGGCGGCGGACGCGCAGGCGCCGTGCCAGATATGCGGCGACGAAGTCGGCGTCGGCT
Organism: Oropetium thomaeum; assembly: GCA_001182835.1. Classification (NCBI taxonomy): domain Eukaryota; kingdom Viridiplantae; phylum Streptophyta; class Magnoliopsida; order Poales; family Poaceae; genus Oropetium; species Oropetium thomaeum. The sequence goes on from LFJQ01000034.1 coordinate 494,665, forward strand.
TCGACGGGGAGCCATTCGTGGCCTGCAACGAGTGCGCCTTCCCCGTCTGCCGAGCCTGCTACGAGTACGAGCGCCGCGAAGGCTCGCAGGCCTGCCCGCAGTGTCGCACCCGCTACAAGCGTCTCAAAGGTCACTGCTTTGTCTTTGCTTACCCTCCCTCCACCATTGCCTTCTCTTCTCTCTCCGCCTTTGCCCCCCAGCTGCTGGTTGGCCTCCGGGAAGAGGAATTGACGGCGTCTGAACTTATGCAGGGTGCCCACGTGTGGCTGGAGATGAGGAGGAGGACGGCGTCGACGACATCGAGGGCGAGTTCGGCCTGCACGGCCGCGGCGACGCCGACGACCCGCAGTTCGTCGCCGAGTCCATGCTCCGAGCACAGATGAGCTACGGCCGCGGCGGCGATGCGCAGCCCTTCAACGCCGTCCCCAATGTGCCCCTCCTCACCAACGGCCAGATGGTCGACGACATCCCGCCGGAGCAGCACGCGCTCGTGCCGTCCTACATGGCCGGCGGCGGCGGCGGCGGCAAGAGGATCCACCCGCTCCCCTTCGCGGATCCGAGCCTTCCAGGTGCGTAACGAATTGGAATCTGGTGGTAATGCTATGGAACTTTCCTGCTGATGTATGTATGCTCACGGTGAACTGCCTTGTCGGCGCTGCAGTGCAACCGAGATCCATGGACCCGTCCAAGGATCTCGCCGCATACGGCTACGGAAGCGTGGCCTGGAAGGAGAGGATGGAAGGATGGAAGCAGAAGCAGGAGCGGCTCCAGCAGCTTCGGAACGAGGGCGGTGGCGATTGGGACGGTGATGATGCAGATCTGCCACTGTATGTGCTCCTCCACATCTATTTGACCACTCACTGCTCACAGCTAGATTTGACCCTTAATTCGTCGTGTGTGCTGACTGTGCTAAAATTGGTACGGTTACCGAATTTAGCCGGTGAAATGAAATGTTATAGCTGCTTGCACTGGATATGCCATGCTTGCACTATATGAAATGAAAATATCCAGCTGAATACACATAAATGTTATTTTATATCTGAAATTGTGGCTTATTAGTTATCAGTTCATGTCCCAAAACGATATACTTGCAACATGATGTACAATCATCATATACTTCGAGAGAAAATAGTATAATATAAGTTGAACTGTTTTGAACTTTGATTTCTATATGGGAGTAATGGGTAAATGTATAGGATAAGATGAATTACATGAGCAGACTTATATTTGCTGTGTATAGGTTTCAACATCTCATCTTAGTGTTCGGTTTTGACCATGGAGTGTTACTATTCTCTGACTCTGAATTGTTCTGTAATTTTTTTGACCAGGATGGATGAAGCTCGACAGCCGTTGTCCCGAAAGGTTCCGATACCGTCAAGCAAAATTAATCCCTACCGGATGATTATCATTATCCGGTTGGTGGTTTTGGGATTCTTCTTCCACTACCGTGTGATGCATCCAGTGAATGATGCTTTTGCTTTATGGCTCATATCTGTAATCTGTGAAGTCTGGTTCGCCATGTCTTGGATTCTTGATCAATTCCCAAAGTGGCTGCCAATTGAAAGGGAGACTTACCTCGACCGTTTGTCACTAAGGTTGGTTAAGTGAATATTCAGCAAGTGCTTTTCCTATCTAATTTATGAATTCTCAAATCTAAGAAGCTTATTGCTCTTCTGGCCAGGTTTGACAAGGAAGGTCGACCATCTGAACTTGCTCCAGTCGACTTCTTTGTCAGTACAGTTGACCCCTTAAAGGAACCTCCCTTGGTCACAGCAAACACTGTCCTTTCTATCCTAGCTGTGGATTATCCAGTTGAAAAGGTCTCCTGCTATGTTTCTGATGATGGTGCTGCAATGCTTACGTTTGAAGCACTATCTGAAACATCTGAATTTGCCAAGAAATGGGTTCCTTTCTGCAAAAAGTTCAGCATTGAGCCTCGTGCTCCTGAGTGGTACTTCCAACAAAAGATAGATTACCTTAAAGACAAGGTTGCTGCATCTTTTGTTAGGGAGAGGAGAGCAATGAAGGTGCGATGTGCTCTGTTTTGGTTTTTCCTTTTTGGTTTATATACTAGAATATTAAAACTGCTTTATTTTTTTTTGTCATTCAGAGAGAGTACGAGGAATTCAAGGTAAGAATCAATGCCTTGGTTGCGAAAGCCCAAAAGGTTCCCGAGGAAGGATGGACAATGCAGGATGGAAGCCCATGGCCTGGAAATAACGTGCGCGATCATCCTGGAATGATTCAAGTAAGCATTAAGAGTACTTGTTATTGGTGGTACATGCTGGTTCAGTTTGGCATGCTAGTGATGCAACTACTTTATTTTCTATCACCTAAAAATGTTCAATTTTCTTTTCCAATAGGTGTTCCTTGGTCAAAGTGGTGGTCATGATGTGGATGGAAATGAGCTCCCTCGCCTGGTTTATGTATCAAGAGAAAAGAGGCCAGGGTACAACCATCACAAGAAGGCTGGTGCGATGAATGCACTGGTAACTACTTTGCACATGATGTCTTGTACCATTTGTCCTCACCTCATATCCGCACATGACTGATGCTTTGCTGTCTTTCCTTTTTATTAATTGATAGGTTCGCGTCTCTGCCGTCTTATCAAATGCTCCGTACCTATTGAACTTGGATTGTGATCACTACGTTAACAACAGCAAGGCCATAAAAGAAGCTATGTGCTTCATGATGGATCCTCTGGTGGGAAAGAAAGTTTGCTATGTGCAGTTCCCTCAGAGGTTTGATGGTATTGATCGTCACGATCGATATGCCAACAGGAACGTTGTCTTTTTTGATGTAAGATTCAGCATCCTTGTTCCAGAACTTTGGACTATTTATATGGTTCTTGTTAGTTTTACATTGGTTTCCTAACACTTGCATGGTACAGATAAACATGAAAGGTTTAGATGGTATTCAAGGACCCATCTATGTTGGTACTGGATGTGTCTTTAGACGTCAGGCCTTGTATGGTTATGATGCTCCCAAAACAAAGAAGCCCCCGTCAAGAACTTGCAACTGCTGGCCCAAATGGTGTTTGTGCTGCTGCTGCAAGGACAGGAAGAAGAAGAAGGGAACTAAGTCAAAGCCAGAGAAGAAAAAGAGACTATTTTTCAAGAAAGCAGAAAATCCATCTCCTGCATATGCTCTGGGAGAAATTGAGGAAGGTGTTCCAGGTACTGTCAAATTTTTGAATATTATTCACAATAATAGTGAAAACTTTTAGCTCTGCATACTATTGAAAAACCAGGACTTTGCTCTTTTGCAACAATTCTGCATTAATGTGGCTCTAACCACCCATGCATTCTATCATCCACTAGGTGCTGAAAATGAGAAGGCTGGAATTGTTAACCAGCAAAAGCTGGAAAAGAAATTTGGACAGTCTTCTGTTTTTGTTGCGTCAACACTTCTCGAGAATGGTGGGACCCTGAGGAGTGCAAGTCCGGCCTCTCTACTAAAGGAAGCTATTCATGTTATAAGCTGTGGTTATGAAGACAAAACAGACTGGGGGAAAGAGGTATATTACAACACCAATACTGATTGAAAATCTGTTGATTGGTCCAATGAAGTATCTTACCAAGTAGATCATGTTTGCTTGCAGATTGGCTGGATCTATGGATCGATTACAGAAGATATCTTGACTGGATTTAAAATGCACTGTCATGGTTGGCGCTCCATTTACTGCATCCCGAAGCGGCCTGCATTCAAGGGTTCTGCTCCTCTGAATCTTTCTGATCGTCTTCACCAAGTTCTTCGTTGGGCTCTTGGATCTGTTGAAATTTTCTTCAGCAAACACTGCCCGCTTTGGTATGGGTATGGCGGCGGCCTAAAATTCTTGGAGAGGTTTTCTTACATTAACTCCATTGTATATCCCTGGACCTCCGTTCCGCTCTTGGCGTACTGTACCTTGCCTGCTATTTGCTTGCTCACGGGGAAATTTATCACACCTGAGGTAAATAGAACTTTATTTATCTACCAATAACTGGGATGTTCTGGTTTCCCTCTGGAATCTTACCATCGTTACTTGAAATTGCAGCTTACCAATGTTGCCAGTATCTGGTTCATGGCACTTTTCATCTGCATTGCTGTGACTGGCATCCTGGAAATGAGATGGAGTGGTGTGGCCATCGATGACTGGTGGAGGAACGAGCAATTCTGGGTCATTGGAGGTGTTTCTGCACATCTCTTTGCTATTTTCCAAGGTCTATTGAAGGTCCTTGCTGGTATCGACACCAGCTTCACTGTGACATCGAAGGGTGGGGACGATGAAGAGTTCTCGGAGCTGTACACGTTCAAGTGGACCACCTTGCTCATCCCTCCAACTACTCTGCTCCTGTTGAACTTCATTGGTGTCGTAGCTGGGATCTCCAACGCGATCAACAATGGCTACGAGTCATGGGGACCCCTCTTTGGGAAGCTCTTCTTTGCATTTTGGGTGATCATCCATCTGTACCCGTTCCTCAAGGGTTTGGTGGGAAGGCAGAACAGGACGCCAACGATCGTCATCGTCTGGTCCATCCTCCTGGCGTCCATCTTCTCCCTCCTTTGGGTCCGGATCGATCCTTTCCTCGCAAAGAGCGACGGCCCTCTTCTGGAGGAATGTGGTCTGGACTGCAACTAAGAGGGTGCTTGAAGACAATTCTTTTGCAGCCAAGGCAAACCGTGCCTGATTTTTCAGAATTCTTTGCTGTAGATAGATTCACAGATGTGGCACATATCCATTTCTTTCGGCCCACGGTGGTAATTAAACTGTGTAGCGCAGCCTGGTCTGCAAAATGTCCGTCAGCCAATTAGAGGCTGATATGGTCCTTGTATTGGAAGTGATCAGCCACCTGGACTGGAAGAGGATGATGCCACTTGTTCATTTAGTAAATTATAAACTAAATTATATATCGTGCACATTCCAAGAGTATGTACTGCTTCACAGCTTTATTCCCCCTGCGCCCATACGGTTGGTATATTACAGTAGCAAAGAACAGATTGGTTTAGGAGGACTTTTCTTTCTTTTACTGGCAATGTGCTTGCTGGTCCGGTGTAGTAATTTTGCCCCCTTTCTGCTGAAAACCGTTGCTTTTTTTTACTCCTGGTGTATTGATGTAAACTTACACACCTTTGTTGCTCTTCACATTTTGAAAGAAGAAAGGTTGGAAGATCTGGTCTGTGAATTCTACCTGCTGTAGCTGTTAGATGATCTTGCTTGCTTGTTGCTTCGTTTGATCTGGCGCATGGGCGCATGGCATGAGGTTCGGATCAGGGGGTTCAGGCACCAACCTTTCTTTCACCTTTGGCATGTGCTGGACTGATGGTACTGCTGCTGCGATGTGACTGCGACCGACCAAGCCGAGGCGTAAGGGAGGATTTGCTGCTTCGCATGTGAGAGGTCGCGTGGTTCCCGGGGAAAGTAGATGATGGCCTGCGGCTGGCTCGCCCGCCGGCTGCGGGTCGCGCCGGCCGCGAACTGCAAGCTGTACGCGTGTGGTGGTGGTGGGGCTGGCTGTACTCTAGCGGAGTCACGGGGACGGCGGGAGTGGGAGGGGGGACACAGGCAGCCTTCGAATTTTGGGGACGGGGGTCCAGCGAGCGCGCCCCTGCCAACTGCCTGCGAATTTTTTTGCCGCGTTCCTGATTGCCGCTGATTTAGGGTCCGGGTGACGCGGCGCTCGCCGGCTGGGAGTGTGAGGCAAGGAGACTGCACGTATGCTGACATGTAGGGACTACCACTCTTCTCTTTCTCTCTCTCTCTCCAAGCTGTCATGCGTGGAAGGAGTCGCGGGACTCGGGCCGTGCCACTCGGTTTTGGGCCAGCCCAAGTCTCACAACTGCATGCAACAGCCACGCATCTTAAAAAAATATTTTATATATCTCTATATCTACTACTTAATAATTTTGTTAAGGACTTGAAGCCCATGAAATTACCAGGCCGAACTTCATACAGACCAAACTTCGTACGGAAACGTGAGAAACAAAACATGAGTCCATTTTGAAGCGAATTATAGATCATATGTGAAAAGAAGAATCCACTTCGAAAACGTGTCAATTTAAATTAACCAGTGTCTTAAACACATATGCGATGTAAAGATGTCCAACAGACAAGTTATCCAAAATATATTGTGTGAGTAATAGTATCGATGTTTGTTACTACCGGCTAGTAATTATCGTTGGATGCGCATTTTAGGGTTCGGATGGTTCATAAGAGGATACAAGGATTATACTGGTTCAGGCAATCGTGGCTTACGTCCAGTCTCGAGCTGCTCGTGTTACTTGCGTTGTTTATAGTAGGGGTGATGAGGACATCGACTCCAACACGGGAATGACTACACCAGCAGCACCTGCTGACGCGCCCCCACCACCTGCGGACGCGCCTCCACTTCCAGCCACGGCTCCACCAGACGCGTCTCTACCTCAAGCGACACTTTCTTTATCAGTGGGGCCAATCACGAGGGCCCGTGCAAGAGAGCTGAACTATGTCATGCTGCTGAAAAACGAAGACCTAGGAAATTAGCCAGCCGGCCTAGTTGAAGGCCCCCCACATGGGCCAACCTAGGGTTGCGCATAACCCTAGGGACGCGCACCACCCAGGGGCTGCACCTCTCCTCTCGTGTATTTAGCCAAGGGCTGCGCCCCTTGTTTACATTTGAGTTTTGTTTAAGTTAGCTTAGCTACAGCCAAACATCGCATCCAGCGCTGTTTCGTGTATTCAGAACTCCACCTTCGAGTAATACATCAGATTGCTCGTATCTTTTCCTTGCTCGTTCTTCGATAGTGCGTAGGAAACGATCTTCGTGATCAGGCTGATCTTGCGCCAGCAAGGTTGGTAACCATTGGGAGTTGGTTCAGCGATTGCATTGGCTCCTCGGGCTTGCTCGTCGTAGTCGGATCATGAGGGTCTACTTCCACCAGATCGAATTTATCTTCTCTCACCGAAAGATCGGGAACCCCAGCTCTATCAAGTGGTATCAGATTCAGCGTTGATGGGTGAGTTTATCGTGTGTTTTTCATCCTATAGTCCACAAAAACCAAATAAAAATTCAGGTTAGATCTTTGTCCCAGCACATTTGCGCCTTTTACGTTCGTTCAATAATCTGCATTGTTGAGTTTGTGTGCATACGCGTTCAATTGTTGCTGGATTACTCGTGTTTTTGTTTTCATCCGTTCTCGCCGCCACAAACCCTAGCCCCCCCCACTCCCCCCCACGCGCAGGTCCCACGCGCCCCCAATTTGCCGCGCCAATAGCTGAGCTCCCCACGGTCACGCCCGCTGTGTTGTTTTGATCGGTTATGTTTTTGTTTTGTTGCCGTGATAGTCCAATAAAAAAAAAGCGAAAAGAGCATGCAAGTGTGCCATCAAAAAAAAAACCCGAACAGTAGAGGTTTGTTTCTCATGATCGGTTTTGCTGGAAAAATCCCGACAGATCTGGTTCGCCGTGTGTCCTCGTTGGACTCGTGAGTCTGTCGTAAACTACTTCATATTACCACATATACTCAGTTCTGCAGCTCGGCTCATTGATAAGTTCGATCTTTTAATTACCATTTTACCCTTGATATCTTCGGAAAAAGTGCTTGTGGTGACTTGTTCATTTGCTTTCCTTTTGTTCATATAATCAGTTTTTGGGCGCTCAGCCGCGGGTTGTTTTCCACCGGACCTTCTCCTACAATCCTAGCTCTTTCTCGTACTTGTTTCTAGCAGCGTCTATACGTGTTTAGCACTATTATTCAACTTTGTAATTATTGTTTGATCATGCTAATCCTTGTCTTGAGTGTAGCCTATCCAGAACTACACATATTTCTACTACGAGCAGGTTTTGTTTCTGCAGGCAATCGCTCCTCCAATCTTTCACCGGTTCTACCTGTTGGTTGCCGTTCACCCTTGTGTGCTTGGTAAGAATGGGTAAGAATTTTGATAACAGCGTTACTTTGAGCAATTTACCTCCCACCATACACCTGCTATCGTAGTGTTCTCTCCGTTGCTGTTTCGTGTTTGCACTAACAATGGCAGGAAACGACGCCAAGACGGACGTTACATTGTAGGACGTCCAGGCACACGTTGATGGCCTTGCCGGCGACATGAAAATGATGCATGAGCGGATTGACTCCACAGTCACCTCGACAACCAAGCGTTTCGACCAGATCGACCTCGCTCAAACGGCCGCCAACACCACACTCGAGAGCATCATGACCCGTCTTGAGACCTTGACCACGCGGCTCATGGAGTTGCAGCAGACGCGCGACTATGGAGGTGACACGGAGCAGGACGATGTCGATCGTCGCGGTCGTGCACGCAGGGTACGTCTTCCACCTAACGATTCTTTTGCTAAAATTAAATTCCGCATTCCATCCTTTACTGGAAAATATGACCCTGCTGCTTATCTTGATTGGGAATTAGAGGTCGAACAAAAATTTTCATGCCATGATATTCCTGCTAATCTCCAAGTTAAGGCTGCTATTAGTGAATTTACTGATTTTGCTTTAATTTGGTGGCGTGAGTTTAAACAAAAGTTTCCCGATAACACTCCCACCACTTGGGCTCAATTAAAAACTGCCATGCGTCACAGATTTGTTCCCTCTTATTATGCCCATGATTTGCTTAACCAAATGCAGAATTTTCACCAAGGTTCCCAATCTGTTGAGGAATATTACCAAGCATTACAAAAGGGTATGATTCGTTGTGGTTTAGTTGTGCAGGATGACGCTGATATGGCACGTTTTCGGTGTGGTTTGAACCGAGAAATTTAGGACATCCTTGATTATAAGGAATATGATGATATAACCATTTTGTTTGAATTTGCTTGCAAAGCTGAACGTGAAGTGCAGGGACGGCGATCGTCGACACGTACTAACTCTTTTGCAGGACGAAGCCAAGCGCCCACTCCAGCCCCTACCCTCTCGGTGTCCTCTACTTCGTCCTCTACCCCGCGCGAGCGCGCGCTGCCCACTTCTAGCGCATCACCACGCGACAAATCGGCCAAGCCGGCAGCACCTCCGGGCAAAGTCGCTGCTCCTCCCACTGGGCGTGCTCGGGACATTCAGTGCCATCGTTGCAAAGGCTATGGTCACGTGATTCGGGACTGTCCAAACAAGCATATTTTGCTGATCCGTGACAATGGTGAGTACTCTTCAGCTAGTGATTCCGAGGAAACTATACATGCTATGCTCGCCACTGACCATGCAGCTAGTTCGGAGGTCCATGTTGAGCCCAGCGACGCCGATAGGTATGAGAGTCTTGTTGTGCAGCGTGTTCTCAGTACATAGGTTGCCCAGGCCGAGCAAAATCAGCGCCACACCATCTTCCATACCAAGGGGTTGTGCAAGAACGGGCGATACGAATCATCATCGACAGTGGCAGCTGCAACAATTTGGCCAGTACAGCCTTGGTAGCGCAATTATCATTGCCCACTCGACAACACCCGCATCCATATCACATTCAGTGGCTTAATGATGGCGGCAAAATTAAGGTAACACACTCAGTACGTGTCCCCTTTTCTTTGGGCTCTTATTCTGAGTATGCTGATTATGATGTTGTTTCTATGGAAGCATGTTCTTTGTTACTTGGTCGACCTTGGCAATATGATACTGATAGTGTGCATCATGGCCGTTCGAATCATTATTCACTCATGTTTAAGGGTCAGAAAATAATTATTCATCCCATGACCCCGGAACAATTTTGAAAGATGACATGGCTAGGGCGGTGTCGGTGTTCGTTATTGCCGACGAGTAAATTTATCATGGGATGCGCATTTTGGGGTTTCGATGGTTCGTAAGAGGACACAAGGGTTATACTGGTTCAGACAATGATGCCCTACGTCCAGTTTCCGAACTGCTCGTGTTACTTGCGACAAAGATTGTAGTAGGGGTTACAAGCGGCCTTCCGGGCGGCCAACCGCGCTGCTGTCGAGGCGTACAAGCGGAAGAAGGACGCCCGGAAGGCTAAGCGTGCGCTGAAGATCTGGGCCAAGCTGGCCCGGGATCGGCGCCGGTAGGGGTCGGACGACGACGACGACGAGGAGGACGAGGAGGAGGAGGACGAGGTCGTGGAGGTCCCTCGTCCCCCCTCAAAGCAGGAGTTGGTGCACTCGCACCGACAGGGTCCGAGGCTGGAATCTCGGGAGTCGGGGGCGGCGCCGGCCTTGACCCCCTCGACCCCTGTCGTGTGGCCGGCCCCCGAAGAGAGGACGCCATCGCCGAAGGAGGCCCCTGCCCGCTCCGAGCCGGCGGGGTCGGCTCCACCGGCCTCTAGACCCACATCAGGCGAGGCCGCGGGGCTAAGGGCCGGCGAGAAGCGATCGGCGAAAGAGCAAGGGGGGTCGACCCCGAAGCGTCGTCGCTCCTCGTCTCGAGGGTAAGCGCGTCGCATGAGCTTTGCCCTCTTTTCGCTTGTACTGAACATCCTTTCTTTTGTAGGTCTGCAGCGCAGGCGGGTTCGCTCCAGACGGCGCCGAGGAAAGCTCTGGCGAGGCGGTGGCCCGAAGGCATCCCGAAGGGCGCCCTAGGCGGGGCTTCGGAGCCCCCGCGCTCGCTGGCGACGGAGGCGGAAGGGTCGGGGGCCCCTTCGGCCGTCCCTCTAGAGCCAATGGGGGTGGCGGCGGCCATCGATCTGGAACCAAAGGCGGTGGTGGCGGCCGTCACTTCGGAGACGCCATCGGAGGAGGTGGCGGCGGCCCCGACGGAGCAGGCGGAGGCTCCAGCGCCGAGCCGGGGCTGCCTGTTTTTGGCCTCCCACGGTGGAGGGGGCGGCGACGGCGGACGCGCCTGCGGGGGAGGGCGCCGGTGAAGTGTCAATGATGGCACCGGCGACCCTGCCGGCTGCGGGGCGGACGGAGGGGAGCGCCTCAGAGCCTGGGAGCATGCGGCGGGCCTTGGAGGGGGCCTTGTCCGCCTTGGACTCCGTCGGGGCCTTGCTCCGGGGCCAGCTCGTCGACGAGGAGCAGCTCACCGCCGCTCGCCGCGCGGTGACGGATGCCCTTGCCTGGGAGAAAGCCATGGTGGGACGACTTTTGGAGGCGGAGGACCGGCTCCGCGCTGAACGGGAGGAGACGCAGCGGGCGCAGGCGGACGCGCGCCGGGCCTGCGACGCCGTGACCGCCCTTGCGGTGGAGCAGGCCTGCCAGTTGGAGGCGGCGAAGGCCATCTTGGAGGAGGAGACCAAGGCCAGGCTCGAGGCTGAAGAAGTGACAGCCTCCTTGGCCGTGGAGGTGGCACAAGGACGTGCCGAGCTTGAGGAGCTCCGGACCGGAGCGTCGGGTGAGTCTTGACTCCGATCCCTCCCCCCTTCTTTCCTTTGACTTGGTCGCGCACTAACCGCTGTGCCGTCGCTTTGCAGTTATGTCCGAGAAGTTGGAGACAAGCACGAAGGAGTTGTCGCGGCTCGAAGAGGACTTCAATCGCGAAGCTGAGGAGCACGACACTCTCCGGGTCGCCGTCCGCTCGGCCCTCGTCGACCTCGGAGTCGCCACGAAGGTTGGGTTGAGCTCGCTTGCTCCCCAGGTCTCCAGACTCGTCACCTGGGCGCGCGCCATGGCGGAGGATGGTCGCTACCAGGGGGTGCATCGGGCATTCGCCGTTGCCCGATCTCACTACATCAACATCGGCCTCGACTATATGAGCGAGGGCTTTGCCCCCGGCTATACCGACGCTGAGCTGGACGCCATCGAGGCGGAGGTGGCCCCCTTCGCGCAGGCGCTTGCTGCAAGGACGGCGGCAAAAGAGGAAGGGGACGTCCCCCCTCCCGCCCCGCAGAATAGGAGTTAGTTAGTTTAGTTTGTACTTAGGATGGCCGAGGCCAAAGGCGCCCGGTCCTTTTTGTAAATCAAAAGAATGAACTTGAAGATCTTTCGACTACTCAAGGTGTTCCTAAGTTTTTGTGAAGGCATTCCTTCACAAAGTCATGAAAGCATTCGACCCCTTTTTCCTTGTTCTCAAAACTTAGAAGTCTTAGGCCGTGGGCAGCGCCAACGTTCCATCTAGCTGGTGAACGCCGTTGCCGTAACCTTCTGGGGTCGTAGGCGTTGCGCAGTCCGATCAACTAGACTTCACATCTTCTTCTGCTTACAACTTTCCCTTCTAAGCTTTAAACGTGGGACGAGGGGTCGAAGCCTTCGGAAAGGATAAGTCGTGAAGGGGATAAGTAGTTTCTTTTTGCCAGCGAGCGTTGTAGCTGTGGCCTTTGAAGGCCCTGAGCGTTCTGCGTTCTGACTGGTCTGACTTTGAACTTTTCTTATCCTCTTATTTATCCTTTCTCGAAGATTTTGCAAGCCAAAAGGCAAAATAAGTAAGTGTCAAGGGGCACGTGCGGTGCGCGTACCCTGTCCTTGTAGCCCCCGAGTTGGGCGCCGCTTACGTCAGCGGGTGGGAACAATAAAATGACTACGAGTTCTAGGGATAGAAGCGACGTAGCTGTTTGATGTTCCACGCGTTCGAGATTTTTTGTCCATCCGCGGTCCGCAGCTTGTAGGAGCCGGGCAGGAGGACCTTGGAGACGATGTAGGGTCGCTCCCATGAGGGGGACAGCTTGTGGCGGTCCTTGTTGCTCTGGACACGCCGAAGGACGAGGTCGCTTTTTCCCGTTGGACGACACGATCGGCGTGCAACGAGAATCTAGGGCGATGATTGGCGACGTCGAGGCGTTGTCTAGCACCAGGTTGCCCCCGGCGGTGGCAACGAAGTTGAGGCTCCAGAAGGACACAATCGTGCCGGGGATCCATCCATTGGTGTGGTTGGCCATCGAAACCTGAAAACAATCGACGAAAACGCGCAAAGCCCCCAACCTGGCGCGCCAACTGTCTGTGTTCGTTACTGCCAACGAGTAAATTTATCGTGGGATGCGCATTTTGGGGTTTCGATGGTTTGCAAGAGGACATAAGGGTTATACTGGTTCGGACAACGACGCCCTACGTCCAGTTTCCGAACTGCTCGTGTTACTTGCGATAAAGCTTGTAGTAGGGGTTACAAGCGGGCGAGAGAGGGAGAGTTTTCCAAGTCTCTAAGTGTGGATTGTCGATCGTGCGTGTGTGCCTGACCTAGACTTGAGTGAGCTTGTGAGCCTTGTAAGCGTGTTCCGCCCTCTTTTGTCCTGGCTTCCTCCTCCTGATATACCGTGAAGAAAGGAGGCCCAGGTCCACCAGGAGGGTCGTGGCCGTGCGCCCAAGTCGGGCTGCGCCATGACGGATGACGCCCGTGGCGTGGCGGTGCCTCTTCTGTACGATGGAATGGTGCGTATCGTCAATCGCGAGTGTCCCGTCCCGTATGGAGGAACACCCCTGTTAGCGTTGGCGGGGTGACGCCGTAGTCGTGGTCGTCGCTCGGGGACGTCCCGTCGCAATGGAGCGATGAGTCTCTGACAGGCGCTGTAGCAGCGGCGCCCATCTTTTGGGCGGTGCACGTCGTGTGCATTTAACGTCCACTTGCCTGAGCGATCAACGGCTCTACCTGTCAGCGAGCGTGGGTGTGTCAGACATTTATTGCCCAACTGTCACCGTCCCGTCTACCCGTGGTGTAGCCGGCGATTCGCCTGACCCTAGGGTGGAGCGAGGTGGAGACGCGTCCGCTCGACCCCAACGAAGACAAGGTCGAGCGCGCTGCCCGTACGTGGAGGATCCGAGCCCCCCTGAGGGGGTCGGGCAAGGCGGAGATCGCTTGTTGGCACGGTCTGTCGGGTGTCCGTACGATACGGGGGGCCGGCCGAGGCAGGATTGCTCACGCCTTGATCACGTTGTTAAGGCCGAGGGTCATTAAGATTAACCACCTCTGGTCTTGACCCTCAACAGGCGGCTAAAATAGCAAAGCATCTCAAGTCACCTCAAGCTGCCCCTGCTCAATCTGAAATCAAGTCGCATAACCCTGTTTTGCTTGCTACACCTGCTGATTTTGCTGAGCTGCATAATGATAATTTGCCTTGTTATGCACTCATTTGCTCCCGCATGCTTGTTTCACTTCATGAGGAAACGTTTTTGGAGATTTCCCCTGTGGTTGCTAAACTTTTACAGGACTATGCTGACGTCTTCCCCAAGGACTTACCACCGGGTCTTCCTCCTATCAGTGGCATTGAACATCAGATCGATCTCATCCCCGGCGCCCAGCTTCCAAACCGCGCCCCATACCGCACTAATCCCGATGAGACGAAGGAGATCCAGCGCCAGGTGCAAGCGCTGCTTGATAAGGGCTACATTCGTGAGTCTCTTAGTCCTTGCTCGGTTCCTGTTTTGCTTGTCCCTAAGAAAGATGGCTCCTGGCGTATATGTGTAGATTGTCGTGCAATTAATAACATCACTATTCGTTATCGATATCCTATACCACGCCTTGATGACATGCTTGATGAGCTTAGTGGTGCCATTATCTTCTCTAAGGTCGATTTGCGTTGTGGGTACCATCAGATTAGGATGAAACATCAGATTAGGACGAAATTGGGTGATGAATGGAAAACGGCTTTCAAGACCAAATTTGGCTTATATGAATGGTTGGTTATGCCGTTTGGTTTGACTAATGCTCCCAGCACCTTCATGTGCTTAATGAATGAAGTTCTAAGACTTTCATAGGACTGTTTGTTGTTGCTTATTTTGATGATATTCTTATTTATAGCAAGTCTATGAATGAACACTTAGAACATTTGCGTGCTGTTTTTGATGCTTTACGTGCTGCTCGCTTATTTGGTAACATGGACAAATGCACCTTTTGCACGTAACGCGTCTCGTTTCTTGGTTATGTTGTTACTCCACAGGGCCTTGAGATGGATAGCAGCAAGGTTGACGTCATTCAGGGCTGGCCTACACCAACGACGGTCACGCAGATTCGGAGTTTACTTGGCCTTGCCGGATTCTACCGCAGGTTTGTGCGTGATTTTAGCTCCATTGCTGCCCCGTTGCATGAGCTCACAAAGAAGGGTGTGCCGTTTGCTTGGGGCGCCCCACAAGAAGAAGCGTTCAACACTTTGAAAGAAAGGTTAACTCATGCTCCTCTCTTACAATTGCCTGATTTTAATAAAGTGTTTGAACTAGAGTGCGATGCTATTGGTATTGGTTTAGGTGCTGTTTTATTACAAGACCGTAAACCAGTAGCGTATTTTAGTGAGAAATTAAGTGGTGCTGTCCTGAAATATTCAACTTATGATAAGGAACTTTATGCTCTCGTGCGCACCTTGCAAACATGGCTGCATTACTTGTGGCCTCGCGAGTTTATCATTCATTCTGATCATGAGGCTTTGAAACATATTCGAACCCAAACAAATCTGAACCGTCGTCATGCTAAATGGGTCGAATTCATTGAGTCCTTTCCTTACATCATTAAACACAAGAATGGGAAGAAAAATGTCTTGTTGATGCTTTGTCTCGTCGATATACCATGCTGTCCCAACTAGATTTTAAAATCTTTGATTTGCAAACTTTGAAAGATCAATATGTCAATGATGCTGATTTTCATGTTATCCTGTCACATTGTAAGGAAGGCAAACCATGAGGCAAATTTCACATGCAGGATGAGTTTTTGTTCTGTGCTAACAAGCTGTGTGTTCCAGCCAGCTCGGTTCGTCTTTTGTTGCTGCACGAAGCTCATGGAGGTGGTCTCATGGGCCACTTCAGCGTTTTCAAGACACATGAGGTGCTGGCCGAACACTCCTTTTGACCCCGGATGCGCCGTGATGTTGAGCGCCTCGTGGCACGTTGCACTACTTGCCAGAAAGTTAAGTCCCGTTTGGGCAACCATGGTTTTGTATATGTCTTTGCCTGTTCCTTCTTCTCCTTGGCATGATATTTCAATGGATTGTGTTTTGGGATTACCTCGCACTAAGAAGGGGAGGGACAACATTTTTGTGGTTGTTGATAGGTTCTCCAAAATGGCTCATTTCATTCGATGTCATAAAACTGATGATGCTTCCATTGTTGCTGAGTTGTTTTTTAGAGATATAGTTCGTTTGCATGGTATTCCTCAAACAATAGTCTCTGATCGTGATGCTAAGTTTTTTAGTCATTTCTGGCCTCTCTTTGGAGTAAATTGGGAACTAAGTTGCTGTTTAGCACCACTTGTCATCCTCACTCTGATGGACAAACTGAGGTAGTCAATAGAACTTTATCAACCATGCTTAGGGCTGTTTTAGACAAAAATTTGAGGCGTTGGGAAGACTGTTTACCTCATGTTGAATTTGCTTATAACCGTGCAGGACATTCTTCCACAAAGATGTGTCCTTCTCAGATTGTTTATGGTACATACCTCGAGCTCCTATTGATTTGTTTTCGCTTGATACTGAGGATGATCCCCATGTGGATGCGGTTGCACATGTTGAATAAATGAAATATTTACATGAGGAAACACAACAAAACATTGCTGCTGCTAATGCCAAATATAAGGTTGTTGGTAGTAAAGGGCGCAAACATGTTACTTTTGAACCCCGTTATATAGTTTGGTTACACTTACGTAAGGATAGGTTTTCTGTTTTGTGCCGTTCTAAATTGATGCCTCGTGCTGCTGGTCCTTTTAAAGTGCTAACCAAGATCAATGATAATGCTTATATTCTTGATCTGCCTACAGAATTTGATGTTTCCACCAATTTTAATGTTGCAGATTTGAAACCATATGGGGACGAGGATGAGGAGTTGCCGTCGAGGACGACTTCAGTTCAAGAAGGGGAGGATGATAAGGACATCGATTCCAACACGGGAATGGCTACACCAGCAGCATCTGCGGACGTGCCTCCACTTCCAGCCACGACTCCACCAGACGCGCCTCTACCTCAAGCGACGCTTCCTTCATCAGTGGGGCCAATCACGAGGGCCCGTGCAAGGGAGCTGAACTATGTCATGCTGCTGAAGAACGAAGGTCCAGAAGATTAGCCAGCCGGCCCAGTTGAAGGCCCCCCACATGGGCCACCCTAGGGTTGCGCACAACCCTAGGGATGCGCACCACCCAGGTGCTGCGCCCCTTCTGGCCGCCACCCAGGGGCTGCGCCCCTCCTCTCGTGTATTTAGTCAAGGGCTGCGCCCCTTGTTTACTTTTGGATTTTGTTTAAGTTAGCTTAGCTACAGCCGAACACCGCACACAGCGCTGTTTCGTGTATTCAGAACTCCACCTTCGAGTAATACATCAGATTGCTCGCATCTTCTTGCTTGTTTTTCAATAGCACGTAGGAAACGATCTTTGTGATCAGGCTGATCTTGCGCCAGCAAGGTTGGTAATCATTGGGAGTTGGTTCAGCGATTGCATTGGCGCCTCGGGCTTGCTCATCGTAGTGGGATCGTGAGGGTCTACTTCCACCAGATCAAATTTATCTTCACTCACCGAAAGATCGGGAACCCCAGCTCTATCAAGGGGATTACAAACGGGCGAGAGAGGGACGGCTTCCCAGCTCTCTGGTGAAAGTGCGTATATGGTGAGATGTGCGATGCCTGTCTGATCTCGTGTGTTCTTGAGTTTCGTCCCCCCCTTCCTCTCGTCCCCATCTTCCCCTTTTATACCGCAAGGGGTGAGGCACGAGATGAGTCGTGGCAGAGAGAGGGAGAGAACATAGAGTGGTGGTCATGGCCGTACGCTCTAAGTCAAGATTGCTGGTGCTCCCTGGGCTCCGGGGTTACCGCCGTAGACGGCTTCAGCGGTATGGCAGCATCTCTCTGTTCTGGTGGTGTCGGGGGCGCCCGTCGATCGGAAGCGTACCACCCGTATGGAAGGATAGCTTTCGGCAGGGGTCGGCGGAATGGCGCCGTCGTCATTGCCCGTGCTCCCGTCGAGCCGTCGCTCAGGAATGTCCCATCCTAGGTGAGGAGTGGGTTCTAACAGGAACCGCTGGAACAGTGACGGTCCTTTGGCTGATGTGCGTCGTGCGTTTTTACTATCCACTTACTCGGGTAGTCATTGTCCTTTCCTCCACGGACGTGGGGGTGCAGGTATTTATTGCCCAACCGCCATCGTCGTGCCTATCTGCGATGTGGTAGGCGGTCTCGCCCGACCCTGGGTCGGGTGAGGCGGAGCATGGTGTGGTCTCCCGACCCCGACGCGGGGGGGGGGGGGGGGGGGGGGGGTCGAGCGCACGGTTCGAGCTGCAGGGAGTTGGACCCCTGTTCGGGGAGGTCGGGCGAGGCGGAGATCGTCAGTGGACCCGAGCCGCCGGGCGTCTCTATGGCACAAGGGTCGGGCGAAGCGGAGATTGTTTCGCTTTCCTCGTGTTATTAAGACCGTGGGCCGTTAACGCTGATTACCTTGGTATCGACCCTCGACAATAGCAAGTAAAAAGGTGGTGAGAGTTTCCAGAAATTTAAGAATTAATATAAGAAAATAATATAAAATCTAATATAAAAGCAGTCTTTAGTCATGTATGTTAACTCCTGTAACAGCGTACGGGATTTGCTAGTAATCTAATATAAAATCTAATATATAGCTGAGGAAGGGGCCTTCTTAGGGTGCAAGTCGAGTGATAGACCAAAGGTTCGTAATCAAAATAAACACCATCAAACAAGGTAGGGATAGACCAAGCTGGAGATCTTACAATCGGCTTCAATGACGATCAAGTCGCCTAGCTCCTCTTGCATTGGAAGATGGAAACTCTCTTCGGAAGGCCTCCATCAGCGAGGTATGTATGTATGGTCCCATCTATGTATACTACTTCTACATCTCCCTTCTATGCCGTGTACACTCTTTCTAAATTTTTCCCCTTCATCTTGCACGCAAGGCCGCAAGACTCACCCATATGTTCTGGTGCTGCTCGACCATGGGGTCAGCACCTGCAGTAGTAGAAGAAAAATATGGCAGTGATCCAGACTCTCCACATAGGTATCCAATTTATCTAACACAAGGTCACTGAGCTTATTCAATTTGTCTGCAGTGCAGTGCAGTGCAGATTCTCAGTGGAGGGCAGATTCTAGGTGCAAGCGTGCTGTGTTGGTGATGGTGTGAGGGGGACAACATAACTTATTCTACTAAAAGCTTCATGTTCCGTGGTCATAACTAACGTGGTCTGAAATTAGTCGATCTATCAATATTAGAATGTACTTTCATACTTCTCCGTCATCTGATGTCCAACACAATGACCTTTTTTCCTAATTTGCTACCCTTTCTGTATTGGGAAGCCAGGAATGCACTTCTGGAGTCTATTTAGCCCTCATTCTACCGTAGTGCCTGTTTTGTTGTTGTTATTTTCTTTGGCCATCAGGATCTTACATGCACATTTGTTATTCACAAAATCAGATATTCCTATCATCATGGAGACTTACCTTTTTATTGATGCTATATAGATTTGTACCCTCTAGGAATAATGTAAGGTTGTTCCATCTTTATTTATTGTACATACATTTGACCTCATCGACAAGTACGTGTGTTTTTAAGCTTTATTAGACTTGATTACCTCCAACAAGTGACCACTGTTTTCATCTAGCTATAATTCATACCTAATGGATCAATGCTTCTTTCATCTTCCATGACGTGTAAACAAAATATGTTATCCAATTACTTTTTACAAATCAGGAAGCTTTCAACTCCTATGCCTAACACAAGGTACACCATCGCTCTATAGATACTTTTTGTTTCAGCATGAGATTACATGAAACTCCTGTGGTATATGCATGAAACAAAACTGTGGACTGTTTGTTTTTTAGGCGGGAGAATAGGTGTGTAACTCTTTCTGAAGGGGCTTATCGATTGTTTGGTTTCCCTGATCAGGAGGCCCCATTCGAGCTGGTAACGATCCTGGTTATTTGAGGCCTCTCTGCGGACTGGGCAGGGGCTGAGATCTGGTGATTATGTTGATGGCAATGTTGGTATAGAGGGCCTGAACAAACGGGAGCGGTGGTGGGTGCCGATGGCACAGGTTGGGTTTGTTGGATTGTTTGCTCGGGGTCAAATAATAGAACTAGGGAGCGTCCAGGATAACAGTGCCACCATAAGACTGAAAATGGGATAGGCTTGGCTGATTAATTAGGTGCTCTTTCAGTCTCGTGCAAGCCAAATGGCGGAGCAGGGAATAGTAGCTAGTGAGCTATCTTTGGATCCGAGCGGCACAAGAGGGGCCCTTGGTAAATAATAGGTATTGGAGGGCCGTTCTATGGATAGATACCCCACGGTCGCTCGTTAGCGAGCAGGCACCAAAAGATAGTCCTGGGACATGTGTCCGAAGGTAGTTCTCCTCGGGTGAAACCTTAGCGGCCGTGCGCATACTGGAAGACCCTTCGGAAAGGTCTCGTAATGAAACCCTGCCACACACCTAAGAAAGTGTGAATGTGAGTTGTGATCACGACCTACAGGGTGATCACGACTTGTGGGTAAAGTGGTGCCGCCTCTACAAAGTGTACAACTGTCATGACAGCCGTGCTCATGGTTATGAGCGGCCTGAATCCTAACATAAATAGTTGGATGGTTTGGAAGGTTGAGATGAATTGGAATAATTTGCACTTATAGTTTGAGTTGGATTTGGGCTGATTACTTCATCTAGAATTAGAGTGCTAATTAATAACATCCACCACTAATTGCTGCAAACTACTCATTAACCTGCCTTGTATTAGTCAATCATGTCATATTTTCTCACACTTGCGGGTTACGACAAGTACTCACCCTTACTTTCCCCCACATCATTGCATATATACAGGAGGAGAATGGGTTTTCATCCCAAATGGAGCAGCTGATCACTAGGCGCTGTTCACCGGTTGATTGCCTGTGCAATGGGCACTTTCACTTCGTTTAGTTTATTCAAATTCTTCAGTTTTCCTTTTATTATAATATACTATTTGCTGTGTTACTCTGTGAACGCTATACTAATTTGGATATGGATGTATTATAAGATTCATGATGACGTCACAGTTTGTGTGTAACTTGTTCTGGGCATACAAACAGAAGTCTAGTTTTATTCTTAAAAACTAGGCTTGATAGAGTGGTGGGGAAGGAAAGGGAGTTGTATTTTGAAAGAAAAAAATCTAATAAAGGAACGGTTTAATCTTCGTGTTCCTTTCTTTTGCACATTCGTGGTTGGTGGGATGAATATGACTGACATTTGTCGAGCGATGGGTTGGCGATGATGGATATCAACGATGCAATATATGGGCGGTTTAGAGAAGTAGAGTGACACGTGTGTTTAGGGAGAGACCAGTTCGAGAGAATATTGTGATTATCATTGCGGAAGGGTTAGGAGAGAATGATAGATGCTGAGTTGGCAAGAGGAAATTTTAATGCTCGTAGCATTGAAACATTTTTCCTTGTTTTGTCAAGTGCAGTTGGATAAAACCAAATAATTCAAACGCATTTCAAAGTATTCTTTTTCAATATCACAAATGGAGCAAAGATTTTAAAGGTATTTGCTACCGAATTAAATTATTTTATTAGACAAATACATTTAAAACTAAAAATTAATACATTTTACAACCTATCTATTAAATTGAAATAATACCACTCATAAACCAACTCAAAATTAGTTTTCAAATATATTTAGAGAAAAATAAGATTTATTTTAAAACTGATTCAATAAATTAAATAGCTCTTTTAACAAAACACATTCAATAATATCTTAAATAAATTACAACTGTTAAAGCAAA
Source organism: Oropetium thomaeum (assembly GCA_001182835.1). Lineage (NCBI taxonomy): Eukaryota > Viridiplantae > Streptophyta > Magnoliopsida > Poales > Poaceae > Oropetium > Oropetium thomaeum. The sequence goes on from LFJQ01000034.1 coordinate 516,155, forward strand.
ATGGAACCATTTCAAAAATCTAATTTTAAAATAAAGTGTTCAAAATGCAAGAATTTTGAGGTTTGTTGTTGGAAAACGATTCATATTCCAAAATAGAAATTTTGGGATGTGACATAATTCTATTCTGAAACTTCCATCCGAACTTTGCGAAGACTTCCATGCTCATGGTTTGCAGCATCCAGCAATCATCCTTAAGGCCCTGCCTCTCCTCATCTTTATGAAGAAGCTATCATTGTCCGATCTAATATGCCGCCTTGATGATGACCTGCAAATAAGCGTCAATCTTAACTTTATTAAATACCACATCATTTTATTCAATCATATAACCCAACATATAGTTTAGTATCTAACAAAATTTGGTTTCTAAGCCTAGAGCAAACACCATTCAGCCAAGCACAAAACAAGTTCAACATACTAGTAGGAGGTTGAATTCCTAAGGGACATAAACGGTATTCCAAATGAATTTTGCAAAATGGCAGCAAAGAAAAGGTGCTAAATAGTTTCCAAAAAGCTACAAAAGCAACACTTTAAACAACCTTGCCAGTTCCTTCTTGCTAGATTATCTTTATTAAGAGTAACACCTTTCTGGAGATGCCAGAAGTAGCTCGATCTAACCTTATGAGACATAATATTGTACTAAAGTTGTAGTAAATGTGTACTAAAGCGTTTACAATTTACCTGTTTGTTTACATGACCTATGGTATGACTTATCCGCCAAATTTAATTCCATTACCTTGGGCTCAGATCATGATGTAGTAAGTTGGTTATGGTCTAAATTTGGGATCTTTACTGTTAAGTCGGTTTGTAACCATCTAACCAAAAATGACAATGGAAATAGCCATAGTCATATTTGGAGAGCCAAAATCCCACAAAAGAGTAAGATTTTATATGGTGCTTGAAAATGGTGCTGTCTTCCTAAGGATAATATGATTAGAAGGAATGGAGGGAAACCCTTCCCGTTTTTGTTTATTTACCAGAGAATGCTGACCATCTATTTTTTTTTCCTGCCCTGTGATGAAAGTGGTGTGGAGATTATAGCTAAGTTGTATATTGTCATACTAGACCTACTTTCATACCAGAATATTAGGCTTGGATTAAACAAGCATTACCTGGCGGCTAAAAGGTGTTTGTCTTTGGTCCGGCAGCCATCCTTTTGGCTGCTTGGAAGGTACGGAATAAAGCCTGTTTTGAGAAAAACTTATTAAGAATCCTTGTGAAATCATATACCATGCACGTTCCCTCATGAAGACTAGGAAGGTCCTTTTTCCAGTGATTTAAAGGACTCCATCGAGGCCGAAGTGGAAGCAATGCTGAAGGTGGCAATCATATGCTACGTGGTAAGGGGCGTTGTGCGGTACTTCCTATTGTTAGTGACACCAGAGCAAAAGTGGATGCTGATGGAATGGATGTGGATGATATGAAGGAAGCTCAGCGGACCATGAATCGTTTTAACGATGTCTTCGTACATCTAGTTTTCAATGTGCTGATAAACTTTGACAGGAGCTTGTTCCTGTTATTGTTGCCGATTTTTGGATATCCACTCCATGTAGGGGGGGGGGAGGGGGGAAGAGGGGGGGGGTGTCTGCTAGCTCTCACTGGTGAACATTTCATTTGCTTTTATGGATCTCCATTTTGTTAAAATGGAAGTGGAGAAATCCAATTCAAATAAAAAGGATGTTTCCCTCACACTTTAACATGTCGTTGGAAAGCCGGAGACAGGGTTGGATTAGACCCTATCACTATACGTTAACGACCAACCAGTCCTTGACAAACAATAGGTGAACCCAACACATAAAAAAAAACACAAATAGGTGAACCCCACACGCCACATCACACACACTTCTCTTCCCCTTCTCTCTCGCCAGTAGTATGACTTTCTTTTCCGTCTTCTCCTCGCCTCACCAAATCTTGCCTAAGAGCGCCATTGAGCTTTGTCTATCCCCTCTGCCGCCGCCACCTATATATCCTTCTCCTCCACCCTTCAGCCTTTTGTTGATGATTAAAATCAACACTAAAGAAAACCGACATATCTGGTTTTAACATTTTTAGGGTGAAATGTCAAGAAACCGAGTTATATGCTGTGAGCAGGTGTTTATGGATGCACGGAGTTCATGGATGCAAGCTATGCCATCGGGTCCGAAGGAAGGAACTAAAGACGAGTAACTTTGGTGCCGGCGTGGGAGTGGGAGAGGCATTGCAGGGTAAGAGACCAGCGACCACACGAAGAAAACGATCCTGAACAAGACCCTGTTGTGGCAGCGAAAGAAACAGGGTCCACTTCAATTCAGCGGTTCTCTAGTTTTCCAAAGTTCTTTGCCTCCAGGTACAGTCTTCATCATGATACGTAGGTTCTCTTTATCTTTATCCACACGTATTCTTTATTATCTTATTATGGATTGGGTTCCAGAATTGAGAGGCCTATGCTAGGCAGGACATAGAGTGCAAGGGAGGCAAGTTAAAAGGGGAGAAGGAAGAGAAGACGTTGAGAGCAAGGCAATGGAGAGGACAAGTGTATAGTTATAGGTACGTAGCTGCAGAATTCCTCGGATTGATCAATGAAAGAATGAGGATGAAGGTACGCAGGAGAAAGATATGCGGCCTTCACGTCGTTATTATTACTGTACTACTACTACTACTCTCAGCTGCAGGGACAGGGTCGGTTGGTTATGGAGGAGTCGACGTTGATCATCTACATCACTCAGGTTAGAGTGGCAGCAGTGGCCGCATATGGGCCGTCTCTCTCTCTCTCTCTCTCTCTCTCTCTCTCTCTCTCTCTCTCTCTAACGGCACACGGCTTTTGTTACGAATGTTCCCACAGGCGGAGCTGATGGCGAGGGGCGCGCCACCAGCAGCACCGTCATCAGAAGAAGCGGCCACGGCCGCGGGCGCGGCAAGGGCCGTAACCCGCCAGGAACGACGCCGGCCGTGTGGAATCCCCGGACAGTCACCACCGCCGGCGGCAGGAACGGCCACCACAGGCGCAACGCCGCGGCGAGGAAAGCCGGTCGGCCGTGCGCCGCGGTGGGGGTTGCTTGCTGCCTCCTCCTCTGGGCGGCCATTCCTCTGCGCCTACTACTCTGATGCATGCATGCTCTGACGCCATTCTGGTCAGCCCTCATCTGATCTGACCTCACGCATCGATCATCAGATGGTTTCATCAAATCCTCGTCGGCTGCCAGCCAATTTAATTTGCCCGTTTGATGGATGTATAAATACATGCACGCACGTCCTGAGGTTAATTTTTTTCCGACATCGATCTGTATTATGACACTTATAGAATGCAATCTTCCCTTTTTTTTTTTATTACAACCACCCGAGGTTAGTATATGAAACACGTACACATACACGTGGCAAATCAAAAAGAGACGAACCATACTTCCTCCATTTTAAAATAAAATTCGTGGACATGATTTTGATCAAACATTAGAAATATAAATCATGAATAACTTTTAATTTATTAAGTTTAAAAATATAAAAATTATATGATTAGATTTGTTTTGAAAAGTGCTTTCAAAAAAAATATACATGTATCATTTTTTAATAAATATTTTTATAGAAAATGGAAATAAAAGTTATATTTGAAAAACCGTGTCGTTGTCTAAAACGAACTTTAATTTGAAACGAACGAAGTACTGAAATCAAATCCAAGTCTCACCCTCTGCAGAGGATAATCTATTTCCCATTTACTACGTGCGGACGATCTAGGAATATCGATTGTTACCAAATCAGCAGCCAATGGCCCGCGCGCGTGCGTGATCAAATAGCAGGGCGCGCGGCGTGATCCAGCTCTCTCACGCCCGTGTCTACTCATTCAATTCACACACGACGACCACGCAACGTCCACCAAGAACGAACCAACAAGTGACCGAGAGAACAGGTCGAGTCAGAGAAGAACAAGGCGCCGTGGCGCTCTGTCTCCTCGCCTACCTCCTGTCTCTTCTCAGTGGCCGCCGCGGCCTCATCAGGAATGATCGATGCAGTTGATAATCAGGCTGCTGAGGCGGCCGCCAACAAGGAACAGGCAAGCGACGCGGCTCGATGATCATCTTCGTCCGTTTCAACTCTGCATTCATTATTATTGCCTTATATAATTTCTGATGATCCGGCTAACGAACCGTTGCTTGGAAACATAAGTTGCCGTTAGAGGGAACCGGGGCAAAGCACTCTCGTCGTCGTCCCTGGATGCTCGGCATCGTCCTCGTCTCGACGTCGTCCCTGTCACCAGAGAACAGGGCTGCCGCGAACGCAAGCAGAAGCGCAAGCACAGCAACGACGAGCGGGGCCAATGCAAACCCTCGGACCGTCGCTTCTATTGAGTTTCATACACCTAACCAGTTCACCCAAAAGACTAAGCTGATGGAGAAAGAAGGACAATACACTTATACTTCAACACTCCTCCTCACGTGCAGCCTCCCGCAGGGCGCAAACGTAAAGTTTTAGAGCGGAGGACTTAAATTGCGGAAAATTGCCTCTGCCAGAATTCGAACTCGAGACCTCTGGTTCTGATACCATATTGAGTTTCATGCACCCAACCAGTTCATCTAAAAGTCTAAGCTGATGGGGAAAGAAGGGCAATCTACTTATACTTCAACAGCTCCGACGGCGCTAGGGTTCACGGTGGCCATTGGAATCATGCTGCTCGGAGCCGCCGACGCTCGGGAGGTGTTTGGTTCGGCACTGGTAACAGTATTGAAATAGTAATCAGCTGAAGGTGTGATCGGAATCTATGTATCCTATTACGATTTTTGTTTGGTTCAATTGCTGTAATGGAGAAGGAGCAAAAATCTTGTACTTAAGATGTAAACGATAAAATTTTTTTCTACCATTTGTACGTGCTACCGAAATAAGGCATCCTGATGAGAGAAATCTTTTACCGTGGGATCAGGCCTCAAGCTCAAAGATGTATAGAGCAGGGAGTCCCGCAGTACATGTCAGAAACAAAACAGGTAAAACAAAGGAAAGAAGTGGCACGTGTAGAGTAGGGAGTCCCGTAGCACGTGTGAAACAAAATGGGTCTGTCTGACGCGCTTTGCACCCTTGCTACCGGACCCGCTGCAGACCTTATTGCACACGCACACAGAGAGAGTGTGTGTGCTCTCTGTGCGTGTGCTTGCGTCCTTGGGTGCTTGGTGAGACGTGAAAGCGGCGGGTAAAGCAGCAGTACGTGAGCAGGTACGGGTACGTGTTTGTTGGTTTGGAGCTCCACCCCAGTCAAGTTTATTAGTAGCTGTTCACTTTTCGATGAAGGCAGTTGTTAGCAAAATTCACTCAACAAAAAATAAAATAGATGGCAACGCATACTGAAGCCTCTTACTTAATAAAAACAATCTTATTATCCTATTAATTTAGATATGTCCTAGAGCACGTGAAAAATAAAATATATAGGAAGAGGATCGGAATAACACATCTACGATTTACTTGATTTTGATTTCTCAATACTAATTTGGACATTCAGTTATCTTGACATGTATGGTACGGACAAGTTACAAAATATATGTTGTTTTACCATACATTTACTCACCGTTGTTTTATTATGCCTGGCACAATTCTCGACTCATAATACAGCTACTGATTTTACCCATTTGTGCCTTTCTAATATTGTGTAAAGAAAACTATAAAGGTGTTATAGGATAACATGCATGACTGATAGATGCTATAAATTTACATATTTCAAAAATATTATGTTTCTGTAACAACACACGGACATTTACGTAGTATATATATATTTGAAGCGTACGTAGGAGGTGAGATGGATGAGTCTTTACTTTTTTTTCTTACTAGTTTGCTTACAAGGTATTTTTCGCTCATTTTTTATATTTTAAACTTGTAAAACCTGTTAGCTATGATCGTAAAAACTTGACCGTTATGTCAAAGAATTCAATAAGCATAAAAAAAAATCAATTCAGAACTGTTTTTATAATCATACACATTTGGCTACAGTTCGACATATAAAATTTTTTGTTTGATTTGCTTTTACCAAAGTCGGAAGTGTAAAAACATGTTCCTTACACTCGTAAAACCTATATTTGAATTGAGAAAGTTGCAAAAGGTATGTTTTTGTATTCAGTCTCAAAATAATAGTTAAAATAATTTCAACAGTTTTATTTAGAAGCTCTATATATTCAGTACCCAGGTCCAACTGTAAATAATTAGTACGATCGTAAAATGTCAATATTTTCATCATGATATTGTATCTCTTTTTTACCCTCCTTCAATTTGGTATTATATTCATTTGCTAGTTGAGACATTTTATGAGTATGTAAAAAATATAAAATCATAAAAATTGTATTAAATTATTTAGTTGTCTTATGAAACTGTAAATATTACTTACTACGACCGTAAAGTGTTTATATTTTTATTATGCTATGTTGTCCCTGTTTCTTTACCCTACTTCGGTTTGGTATTATATGCATTTACTAGTTGAGACATTTAATGAATAAGTAAAAAATATAGTTTTAAATCATAAAAAGTATAGTTGATTATTCTGTTAGCTTATAAAACTGTAAATACCATTAACATAACCATAAATTATTTTCTATCAACATAAAAATACTTTAACGAAACATAAAATTTTTTTTGCTAACGGTTTTTTTATAGAAAATAATTATTTTCCATGACACAAAAACAGTTTTTTCACCATAAAAATATACTTTTGGAACCACAAAATTATACAAACTTTTACCATGCTCATCAATTTGCTTGTAATTGTAAGTACTTTTTATTCTTTAGTATAAAACGGTGTGAAAAACTAATATTATTATATGTTCATATGGAAACATATTAAAAGAACCAATTAATTTGTGATAGAAACTAATTAGTTCCACAAGTGTAATGATAACTATCAAATAAGTATGTGAAAATAAGTAATCCACGTGTGGTGCATATAAAATTCGATTAAAATCAGTTTTTGCGGGTGTATAAACGTTTTACACAATGAAAATAAATTTAAAATTAAACCACACATCTTTGAGACTATGAGTGCAAAAACACACCTATTGCAGTACGCTTTTACACTTCCGACTTCGATAGAAACGAATCAAACAAAAATTTTTACGTGTTGAACTGCAGCCAAGTGTGTCCAATTATAAAAAGCAGTTTTGAATTCAATTTTTTAGACACGTATTGAATCCTTTGGAATTACAGTTAAGTTTTTATGAGTGTAGCTAACAGGTTTTATAAGTTTGAACTATAAAAACTATTACGAATAATGACAGTTCTTTACAAACTACTTTACCGTAATCCTAATGTTTATAATTTGTAAGTCCTTTTATGTTTATAGAAAAAAAATTACTTTACCATAGCATCAAATCCTTACGAATGAAAAGTTGATATGCCAGGTGACGTAAACTTATTGCAACTTTATATGGGAGGGTTTAGAGATCTCTTTAAATTAAAACTTTTACTGTTCATATATGTTTCTACACTTAAAAAACAAATTTTTTAGATTGAATGTTTTTACGCAATAGAAGTACAATCACGCTATTTTGAGACTGAATACAAAAACATACCTTTTGTAACTTTCTCAATTCAAGTATAGTTTTTAAGAGTGTAAGGAACATGTTTTTACACTTCTGACTTTGGTAAAAGCAAATCAAACAAAAAATTTTATATGTCGAACTATAGTCAAATGTGTATGATTATAAAAACAGTTCTGAATTGACTTTTTTCGTTGCTTATTGAATTCTTTGATATAACAGTCAAGTTTTTACGATCATAGCTAACAGGTTTTACAAGTTCAAAATGTAAAAAATAAGTAAAAAATATCTTATAAGCAAACTAGTAAGAAAAAAAGTAAAAACTCACCCATCTATATATATATATATATATGAAATATTACTGGCTACAACGGTGGATAGCTACCCACCCCTTATTATTCTTTCATAAACTCCTCTGTAATGCACCGTTGATTAATACATGTCATTTTCTTCTTGCTCGCAATACTTTTCATTCATATTTATCATTTGGATCATGTTTGACAAGACTGATCATCATGTTTGTCACTGTCATGTCTACTTGTTATGCACTGTTCATTGATGTTCATTCGTGCCTATTTGTAATTATAAATGCGGAGTTGGAATAAAATGGTGCATGTCGAGCATGAATAAAAATGATGAATTTGAATAAACAATGCATTATAGGGTGTTATATACAAAAATCAGAGGGTGGGTAGTTACCCACCGTTGTAGAAAATCCACACTCATATATATATATATATATATATATATATATATATATATATATAGGCAAGGCTATTGGGAACCCAGGTGCAAACTGTAAATATTATTTAACACTCCCGTAAAGTGATCATATTTTCTCAGTGTTCGTTCTAATCGATTTACTCGATGTCGTAAAACATTTTCATTTTAAGACAATATTTTACTATTAAGCATGGCGACCATAAAAATTATTTTATGAATACATAAAAATATAGTTTCAAGTCGGCTACCGTCAGCACCTCCACGACGCAGCCGTCGCCTGGCTGGGGCTGGGGTCGAATTTTCTATCCAGCCAGAACCGGCACGCTGCAAGAAGCGGGTAATGCGCACTCTGGAAGTCATCAAGGAAGATGAGGGAATTCATGCAAAGGCGTTAGAAGAATACGCCAAGCTGTTCTCACAACCGTTACCAGAGCGACAGCTATTCGCCCTCGCCTGCCTGGCCGGTTTACAAGTGCCGGACAACAGCGAACGTAGGGCGAGTTTGGGCAGGGCTGTAGTAGCAGCCTGATTGCTTTGTCAGTGTTGGTCGTTCCTTAATTGTGCGCCAATGGATCCTAGTAAAATATTGATTTGGAATGTACGGGGTCTCAATTCCCGTAGTCGGCAGGATGTAGTAAGAACCTTGTGTGATTCTGCTCGAGTTGACTTAATCTGTTTGCAAGAAACTAAGATGGAATCCATCACGCAGCGGTCTGTAATCTCCATGTTTGGGGCTGCCTTCACAGAGTTCCAATTTCTTCCATCGGTCGGGGCCAGTGGAGGGATCTTGCTGGCTTGGAAAAGGGAGATCCGAGCCACCGGACTTAGCAGAAATGATAGTCACAGCATGTCAGTTCAGTTTACGTCCGTGTCTGGTCAGCTGTGGTGGCTCACCTGCGTTTATGGGCCGCAAGCGAATGACAGGAAGATTGAATTTTTACATGAGCTGAGAACTATCAGGGCAGCATGCCAAGGACCATGGGCTTTAGTAGGGGACTTTAATCTAATTTATCGTGAAGAAGACAAGAGTAACAACAATGTTAACCGAGCTTTGATGGGGAGATTCAGACGTTTGATAAATGATTTAGCGCTCAAAGAGGTACCTCTGCATGGTCGGCTCTTCACCTGGACAAACAACCATGTGTCAGTCAAGTTGGACCGGGTTCTTTGTTCGGTAGAGTGGGAAAATCTTTTCCCAAACTGTTTATTGCAATCAACAGCTTCTGATGACTCCGATCACTGTCCTCTCTTGTTGGGAACTAATGATGTTCGTCCAGGTAAAAGGCGGTTCGACTTTGAGGCTTTCTGGCCTAAGATGGAAGGTTTTATGGAGGCAGTGCAGACTGCGTGGGACTCGGTGCAGGCTGGGCCGTGTCCTTTCGACACTTTGTCACGCAAATTCCAGGCCTTGTCTAGAGGATTGCAGAGTTGGAGTGATAAAAGTGTTGGGCATGTGAAGTCACAGCTAGGAATCGCAAGGGAGGTGCTGCACCAGTTAGAAATGGCACAAGATCGGAGAGCTTTATCTGAGCAGGAAATTTGGTTTAAAAACTCTCTCAAGAAACACTCCTTGGTGCTATCTTCCCTTTTGAGAACGATAGCCCGCCTTCGATCTCGGATCAGTTGGATCAAAGACGGTGATGCTAACACCGCTCTATTTCATGCTCAGTCAAGGTATAGAAGCCGCAAAAATTTCATTGCCCAGCTGGTCGATGAGGGACAAGTACATACAGAGCAAGAAGCCAAGGCAGAGATAGCAGATTTGTTCTATCAAAATCTCCTAGGGCAGAATGTGGCCAGGGAGAGAACCATTGATCTGGCAGCGTTGGAAATTCCTAGCCATGATTTGTCGCAGCTAGAAGCCCCTTTCTCAGAACAAGAAGTGTTTGACACAGTAAAGCTTTTGCCACAGGACAAGGCTCCAGGGCCGGATGGTTTCACTGGGAGATTTTATAGGATGTGCTGGCCTATAATTAAGAAAGAGGTAATGGATGCCATCTCGGCAGTTTGGAGTAGGAAGCTCATGAATTTTGAGGTGTTGAACTCAGCCTATATCACTCTTCTGCCCAAGGTTGATGGAGCTAGTAGCATCAAGGACTTTCGGCCCATAAGTCTTGTTCATAGCTTTGCAAAGCTTGTGACAAAAATCATGGCCAACAGATTGGCAAAATTTCTACAAGAAATGGTATCTCCCATTCAGAGTGCTTTTATTAAGGGGCGGTTCATTCAAGATAACTTCATGTTAGTCCAGCAAACGGCAAGATTCTTGCATCAAAGGAAGTTGCCAAGAGTTCTCTTGAAGCTTGATATTTCAAAAGCCTTCGATTCAGTTTCTTGGCCTTTTTTGCTGGAAGTATTGAGGCATCTGGGTTTTGGCGTGATTTGGTGTGATATCATTAGTGGGCTGCTCAGAACATCTTCAACAAGAGTTTTGCTTAATGGAAACCCGGGTGAACTCATACATCACAGGCGCGGTCTACGGCAAGGGGATCCTCTCTCTCCCATGCTTTTTATTCTTGTGATGGATGTGCTAGGTCATTTGGTGAACAAGGCTGCAGCACATGGTTTGTTACAGCCGCTGTCTTCCGGAGCACTCCAACATAGAATCTCGATCTATGCCGATGATGTGGTGATGTTTCTCAGACCAGATGCACAGGATATTGGGATCACAATGGACCTATTGCATCTTTTTGGGGATGCCTCAGGCCTCAAGACAAATGTGCAGAAGAGCAATGCCTATCCTATTCAGTGCCGACAAGAAGATATTGAGGTAATTCAAAGTAATCTACCTTGCGCTGTGTCAGAGTTCCCTTGCAAGTATCTTGGCCTCCCCTTGTCACTTAAGAAGCTTACCAAGAATCAAATCCGCCAAATTATTGATCGCATTGCGGATCTCCTTCCGGGGTGGAAATCTGAGCTCATGAATAAAGCAGGAAGGGCGGTTCATGTGCAGTTTGTAATGACGGCTACGTTGATCTATTCTTTGATGGCCATTGACTTGCCACAGTGGGCGCTCAAAGAGGTAGACAAATGGAGAAGGGGCTATTTATGGAGGGGAAGGAAAGAGGCTAGAGGAGGACACTGTTTGGTAGCATGGGGCAAAGTAACTCGACCGAAAGAATTGGGAGGCTTGGGTATTTCGGACTTGAGAAACTTGGGGATTGCACTGCGGGCTAGATGGCTTTGGCTTCAAAAAACGGACCCCAATCGACCATGGAGCATGCTGCAAATCCAAGTACCAGAACAAGTCAGAGCTTTATTCTCAGTTGCTATGGCATCCGAAGTTGGAGATGGTACGACTACTCTGTTCTGGGAAGACAGGTGGCTCCAGGGACAGCGGATAGTTGATATTGCCCCTCGTTTGCATGCGGTGGTAGCTAAGAAGGTGGCCAAGAAGAGAACGGTGGCACAGGCTCTCAATGAATTCCTATGGTTACAAGACGCACGGGCAGCACACACAGTAGGGGAGTTGAATGAATTCCTAGCTCTCTGGGACATTTTGTGGGAATATGAGTTGCAGCATGGAGAGGAAGATAGGCACTATTGGCGCTTATGCTCATCAGGACAGTACTCGGCCAGCTCAGCTTATAGTCACCTATTCTTGGGTGCAACACAGTTTGGCCCTTGGGAGCTCACATGGAAGTCATGGGCACCCGGGAAGTGCAAGTTCCTTCTTTGGTTGGTTGCCCATGATAGGTGTTGGACGGCGGACAGGTTGGCTCGGCGAGGACTTGATCATCCTGAGAAATGTGTGCTGTGTGACCAAGAGGAGGAGTCGATAAATCACTTGTTGGTGGCATGTCCTTTCTCTCGGCAGTTTTGGTTCATGCTTCTTTCCTCAGTTGGTTTGCAAGCTGCAGCTCCTGATGTCATGGAACAGGACTTCTATGGCTGGTGGGAGAGGGCGGTGGTCAGGGTGCCGGAGCAGCAGAGGAAGGGGCTCAACTCCTTGATCACACTCGGAGCGTGGATTATTTGGACACACCGTAATGGGTGTGTGTTTGATGGAGTAGCTCCTAGCTTGGCTCGGGCTTTGACGGTCGCCCAAGAGGAGAAACGTCTATGGGAAATGGCGGGGGCGAGAGGTCTGGCTGACCTCCTGCCGGCTTAGGCCAAGTTGGGTCGTGTGTATCATTGTAACAGGCGCGAATGTAATTTCAGAATAGTGGGGTGCGTTATGGCAGTGTTGTTACAACACTGGTGTAGTGCGGATGTTGTACGGGCTCTTGCCCATTCTCTTTTTCTTCTTAATATAATGAAGCGCAGCTCTCCTGCGTTTTCGAGAAAAAAAAAAAAGTCATAAAAATTGTATTTGACTATTTTATTAATTTGTAAAATCAAATATTATTTATCACGATCGTAAAGTATTCATAATTTCAGCATGATGCGTAAATATTATTACATTCTTTTACCTATTATTTGGAACCATAACGGGCCGTAAATATTATTACATTCTTCTACCTATTATTTGGAACCGTAAATTATTACATCCTTTTACATTCATGCTCATCGATTTGCTCGTTGTAAAATACTTTTCATTCTAGAATAATATTTTACTATCAAGCGCGATGATCATAAGAAACTATATTTTTTACATTACATGAAAACATTTTTATTGAACCAATTAATTTATGATAGCAACACTTTTCTATTGCACGATAAGTATTTTGGTTTCAAATAATGTGGTCATGGAACAAGTAGCACACATGTGTAGTGCATATAAAATCCTCACCATGCAGTTGTAAATGTTTTGTTTTATACCAATCATATAAACATTTTTGTTCATAAAATATGTAATCATATTTGTAAAACAAAGAGATGTTTTCAGGAGTAAAATGTTGAAAATATATAATATTTTTTATGGTCACCGCTTGATAGTAAAATGTTGTCCTAAATGAAAAGGATGTAATAATTTACGGATAGTGATGAAAATATGAACACTTTACATGAGTGATAAATAATTTTACAGTTTTATAAGTCAATAAAATGATTGAATACAAATTTTATTGTCTAAACTATTCAGTACTCAGGGTGTTGCATAGAGGAATCAACTGTTTACACGCTCAAAAAATTTTGACACGTATTACAACTTTCTTAATTCAAGTCAAGATTTTATGAGTGTAACTAACAGATTTTTATAGGTTCAAATATCGAAAACCTTGGTAGCAAGAAAACTGAAGATTAAAGAGGTAAAAAAACTAATACATGTTGTGATAAAACACGACAAATAAAAAAATGATCAAACTCTCCTCACCTCCTACGTAGGCTTCAAGTGAACCTCCGATGGGGTGAATCAGGTGCCGGTTGGCTTGGTGAACCAGCTCAATGCACTTGCCTCGCTAGCTAGGAAAACATCGACTTGGGAATTAAATAAGCTATTCAATAATCAGGGTGTGTTTGATAGAAATTATAAAACTGATTGTATAAACGGATTATATTTTATAGGTGTTTTTGTATGTCAAACATTTAAAACTCATGAGTGATTATAGTTACAATCATCTAGAAGCTACTTTTAAATTATATAGTTTTTAAATATTTGATAATTATAATCACTTATAGACTATAATTTATTTGCACAATCAGTTTAATAATCCCTATCAAACATACCTTTACTATGATTAGGAGAAGATTTCACCGTAAACGTAGGATTGTGTACTTTGTACGAGTGTCCTAGTCTTGGGATCCGTGATGAGAGTTTTGAACTTCTACACTTTAGACAGTTTTGAGCAGTGCTGAAAAAAGGCATATTTAATTGAGGACTCACCTGAAAAAAAAACTTGTACACTTCCTTTATTGTGTTAGATACAACAATTAATAAGGTATATGGGACTCAGCTCTTTCTATATAGCGTCCGTGCGTTGCAACGGGTTAAGAAATATGAATTAGATAAAATATACTTTCTTCATTCATATTACTTACAGTTGTAGCCGTACGCACGGAGATTAAGAAAAGAATAAAAAGGTAGATGTATAGAAAACGAGAAGGAGAGATAGAGATGTGGGAGAAGAAAAAAAATATATTGGGAAGTGAGAAAGACAAGTAATATAAGAAAAATGTTGAAGACTAGGAAGACATGCAATTTGGGACGGAGGGTGTATTTATCTATAATATTTTTTTTAGTTTTTTCACAGTGGACTCTCGGTCTCACGTATAATCTTTAATTTAAAATAGACTCTCCTACGATCCTTGATTCGTAGTGAACTCTCTTTTCTACGTAGATTTGTAATTCAATTTGAAGTAACATGTATTTCAAGTGAACTTTTCTTTTCACACACGATTTGTAAGTGGACTCTTTTTTTCATGTTTGATTCCTAATGCGATTTGAAGTGGACTCACGTACGAAGCGCAGCCCGTACGAAGTTTGGCCTGATGATTTCACGGATGACTTCATGCCTCGGTGAACATCACGACCTCAACAAAATTATTAAATAGTATAGAGATAAAGATAGAAGTTGAGCTTATTTTTCTTTTCAATTGGTATCGGAATTGGACTTATTTTTTTTTTCCAATTTGTATCTCCCTACTTATTTGGAGCCTTTTATATTTGATGATATCAGGAGATGTATTTGTATATTTGTATCAAATTTAAACTTTGTTTTTTAAATTACAATTAATTTGTTTCCCAATTTGTATTTATGAACTTTTTATTGGACTGTTTATTACATCATTTATGATATAATAAGGTGAATTTATGAGGTGAACATCATGATCATAATAAAATTATTAAATAATAGAGTTATAGGACATGGATAATCTGTAGCGAGTTACAGAATACCTTATTCTGTCCCAGGTTGTTGGGTGCAGCCCAACCAGGTTGGATGCTGACCGCAACACCTTCCCAGGCCTTGCGCAGGAGTGGCTTCCTGTGTTGTTCTGACGGCCTCACGACACGACTCATAAGAGGTAGAAACCCGGGATTGTTTCTTTGACGCATACGTCAAAACGCTGACGCTCTCCGCACACCCCCGCACAGAGGTTGTAGTGGGCTGCATGACCTACTTTTTTAACTGCGGGGTGGGCTGCCGGCTTGCAAGGTTGAGCAGGCACGTGGGCTGGGCATCGTTCAGCGGTAGATTGACTTGTCAGTTTGTGGGGTGGGCTACCTGATGTGAGTTCGTTGTGTGGGCTGCTGCGGTGGTTACTTCCGTTGACTTTTATTTATGGTTGATTTTTTATTTATTAATTTTTTCTTTCTTAGACTTCATTTTTTGTTTTATTATTATTATTATTATATTTTGCTTTTTCTAATAGTTGCAGTATATTGTTGTATTTTTTTTAAATATACCCTCGTATTATTATATCTCTTTTTTATATAAATAATTTTTTCTATCAGTAGTGTTATTGTTATAGTTTTTTATTGTCACGCATGTGAACATTTTCTTGTATCTGGAGCATCTGTGAGCGTGTGAAAAATCTTTTGTGTGTTGGGGCATATCAGCGTCTTTCACCGTTGGAATATTTGATTTTCACTATTAGAACATTACAGTATATGCGGGAACATTTTTTACCTATCTGGAACATTTTTCGTCTGCAGTATAAAATTTTTATACATCCCGGAACAATCTAATGCATACGGGACATTACAATATATGCAGCAACATTTTGAGTTAAGGCTGCGAGCATTTCTGATCTGCACTAGAACATTTTTATACCTCCTAGAACAATCTATACATACGAGAACATTATAATATATGTTGAAACATTGTAGTTATCTGGGAACATTTTCGGAATATTTTTATTTGTACTAGAACAATATACTGTGTTTTAGAAAATTCTATAGTTATTTGAGAACATTTTTTTGTCTGTGCTAGAACATCCTTATTTTACGGAAATAATCTATTTTTATATTTTTGAATATTTTGAAATAATATTTTAAATACTTTAACATGTTTTCAAAATTTCTAAACATTTTTAAAATATTGGTTTTAACAGTTATCAGTAAATTATTTCTATTATGATTTTTTACTACTAGAATAATTAATTTTTCACTGCAGAAGAATAAAAGAATAATTGAATTTTATTATAATTTTAAATATGTAAATAAAAAGTTTGATAAAAAATAGTCATGGGAGACCTTGTTTTATAATATTAATTGTACAGAGTGTGATGGTGGAAACGGATTTGAAAATGAATCTACAGTTCAGAAGAAAAATGAATTTAAATTTCAGTTCGAAATGAAATTCGGGCCCCATTCTTGGAATGATAGCGTCCTTCATGGTCATTTCTTCCACCCATTGCGAGTCCACAAACACTACAATGGGACTGGGATCCATGAACGTACAGTCACAAATAAGCCATCAGAAAATTGGCCCCCTAACCAGCTCGTTGCGCGTGCGGACGGGCTGTTGGAACTAAAACCACGAATCAATTATACTACCTCGAATTCTCAAAAAGAGAATATTAGGAGTTAAAAGGGAGAGTTATTTACGGAGAGAAAAAACAGACCGCACGGCCATTAACAAAATCAGCCTTCGAACGGCCTACTGTGCGGCGAGCTCACAAGGGTGTGCGGAGGAAGGCCACGAGTTAACACGGACGTGAGGGAACAGGACCCCTAGAAACCGAAGCCGCCCACGATCTACAGAAAACAACCACCAGGATCCATATGCATTTACCATCCGTTGAACCTTAGAGGAAGCACAGCCATGGCGATCCAACATCCAAGTGGCTTCCTTTCCCAAAACTGACGATCATGTTGTTGTGTTTTCAAATAATGATATGACGAGGATACCATGTAAGAGTTCCGACCATTATGCCAGTAAGTATATACGATAAAAGTTAGTTTTCAATATCATCACTCAGTAATTTCGCTACCTTAGGACCGTTATAGTTACGGCCGCCGTTTATCTGAGCTTCGATCGCCGACTTTCTTGTCCTCAGTTCGCCAAGATTTTTTTTTATATAGCTTATGAATCAAATAATATATGCACCAAAGAAAGACTACTTCTTTTGGATCCTAAATTAGTTAAATAAAGAAATCCATTTAAAAAATTAAACTAAGGAATAAATCATATATCTAAACAACATTTTCCTAAATCTAAGAAACCTTTTCAAAAGTAGTAATTACATATAATAGCAACGTATAGGTTTACAGGTTCCTAAAAAAAAACTTATAGGTTAAGGTGAATTGAGGATTTCTAAGAAAAAAAAATTCAAATGAATCCTACTTTTCCAAATCTTCTATTCACGTGGTTTTAAGCAATGTAATGTGTTTCTTTTTTCATTTAGCAGCAACAAAATAAGAATAAAATCAATCCAAGTGCACAATTTCAATTTTGCATATTATAAAAATAATATTAACACACATCTTTCCATTGACTTAAAATTCCAGGCATCAATTTTATATAGCATAGTGACACATTTATTAATATATGTATTTATATTTAATATAAATAAATTTGACACAACATATAATAAGCAATGTCTTGTTGTGAAAACCTATTTTTTTCATAATTTTGAGACAACATAAATAAATGGATACAAATTTTGCTGTGTGATCTAATCTCTACTACTTAATAATTTTATTGAGGACGTGGTTGTCGGTGCTCGTTACCGCCGACTAGTAATTTTATCGTGCGATGCGCGTTTTGGGGTTCCGATGGTTTGCGAGAGGACACAAAGAATTTATACTGGTTCAGGCAACGAGGCCCTACGTCCAGTTTCGAGCTGCTCGTGTTACTCATGACTTGTTTGTAGTAGAGGGTTACAAACGGACGAGAGAGGGAAGGCTTCCAAAATCTCTGGATGAAAAGCGTGTGTGTGTGTGGAAAAGTGTTCGTGATCCTTCCCCAGGAGGATGGCTCGAGTTCTTGTTTGTTCGCTAATTGGTTAGTTTCTTTCTTTTTTTTTCATCCCCCGGCTCTTCCTCCTTTTATACCGTGAAAAGGGAGGTCCGGGTTTATGACGCGTCGATGGTCGTGACCGTACGCTGAAGTTGGGCCGTGCCACTGTGAGTGACGATAATAGCATGGCGGTGCTTTCTTGACTCGACGGCGTGGTGAGTGTCGTTAATTGTGGACGTCCCGCCCGTATGGAGGACGGCTTCTGTTGGTGGTGAACGGAGTGGCGCCGTCATCGTGGCCGTCGCTCGAGGACGTCCTGTCACAATAGAGAGGTGGGCTTCTGACAGGGGCCGTGGCAGCAGCGCCCGTCCTTTGGCCGGTGCATGTCGTGTGCATTTATCGCCCACTTGCTCGAGTAATCGATGGCTCCATCTGTCAATGAGCGTGGGAGTGGCAGGCATTTATTACCCAACCGCTACCGTCCTGCCTACTCGCGGCGTGACAGGCGGTTCGCCCGACCCTGGGGTCGGGCGAAGCGGAGGTGCGGTCTCCCGACCCCAACATGGATGGGGTCGAGCGCGTCGGCTGTATTGCGGAGGATCCGACCCCTCCCTGAGGGGGGGGGGTCAGGCGAGGCGGGCACTCCCTGCCGATCCGGCCCGTCAGGTGTACGTACGACATGAGAGTCGGTCGAGGCAGAAATTGTTCCCGCCTTAGTCGCGTTGTTAAGGCTGCAGGTCATTAAGGTTAATTACCTCTGGTATTGACCCTCGACAGTAGCCCCCGAGTGAGGCCTAACCTCCATGCAGAACAGAGTCGGGGGTCACTCAAATTGGGAGAGGAAGGCTCACGACCGTAGGCTCGCTTTCTGCCTTATCGAGTCCACGTGTTCTGCGATCCCATATTGGATCTCTTTTTGCGATTCCGTTTCCCGAGACCTCCGGTCGTTGCGGCGGTCCGTTCGCGGACACGGTTCCACTTGTATCGTTCCTCCAGCGCGTCCGTTCGCCGGAGGAGGAGGTTGAGCCGGGTCACGCTTTACCGCGGGGGCCGAAACGTGACGACCGTCGAGCTGCTAACGGGAGAGTTCAAGTGAAGCCCCGGAGTCCCTTCGGGGGGACCTCGATGGACCAGCTGGTGGTCGACCTCAATATTCTCTGTTGCCGTCCCAATTTGGTACCCGGATGCCGTTCGATAGGCTCCGAGGGCTCGTTGCCTTTCTGCGGTGAAATATCCATGGGCTGGTTCGAACCGGGACTCGAACACAAATGGATCGTGATGCCCTCGGCACTCGAGCGCCAGGGTACTGGCTGCTAGCGAGCCCATCTCTCTCCACCCCTCACTCTATTTTCGCTCTGAGCAGCTGTCGAACCCGTTTACTGGGCCAGCCTTCGAACTCTCTGGGCGGTCGGGGCATATTCCAGCCCAAGTTGCCGCCTTTCAATATTTGTTTTGCGGCAGAGGTGCGGCAGGCGCCTGCCGCGATGGGACGCGCGGCCGCGTTAGTCTTCGGCCCTCATGAGTGCACACGCGCCCGCCTGTGCTGAGTGAGGCGGCCACGTGGGTCCTGCTCGTACTGATTAAGAGGAAACTGCCAAGCGGGCGCGGGATATAACCGCGCTAAGCGAGGAGGCCGTGCGGGCCTCGCTTGCAGCGAGTGGGAAGAAAACACCAAGCAGGTGGGAGATATAATCGTGCTGTGCGAGGCGGCTGTGCGGTTCGCGGTCGCAGCAATTGGGGAAAACGCCAAGCGGATGGGGGATATAAATACGCACCTTGCGCGCCCGTTCGTCATCACTTGTTATACGCGTCCCTTCGTCTCCCCGCACCGCTTCGCCTTCTAACTCTTTACTCTCCGTGCTTTCGCCGTGCAATCCCCTCTCGCTCGCCCAACTCTCCCGCGTCCCCACACTTTCCTCCATGGCGAACTGGTGGAGATCCGATGTGCGGGGTGTGCGCCTCGATAGCTTGGTGAAGCGCAGCCTCCTCGTCACGCGGACGGAGGTGAGGGAGTGGCTGCTCCCCGGCGAGGAGATAGTGCCGGCGTCGCGGACGGGTACGTTGTATCCTTCGCTCACTTCCATGAGCGCGGGCTGGGAGTCCCTGTGCATTGTTTTCTGCGGGGCTCCTCTACTACTACGCCCTCGAGCTCCAACACCTCAACCCCAATGGAGTCCAGCACATCGCCGTCTTCGTGGCGCTGTGCGAGGGCTTCTTGGGGATCGCGCCCCACTTCAACCTCTGGCGGTAGTTCTTCGCCGTCTTGCTTTAGACGAAGGAGGGGGCCCCACTGCCCGTCGGCTGTGCCAGCATCCACCTCCGCGGGGAGCGCGCCAGCGCCTACATCCCGCTTTGGCTGAGGAGCTCCAACAGGGGCTGGCACGGGCAGTGGTTCTACCTCAAGAACGATGCCGCCAGCCCCCTGCCGGAGTCCACAGGGCGCACCTTCGACACGGCGCCCGAGTTGTGGAAGTGGGGGCCACCATCAAAGGAGTAGAAGCGGCTGGACGCCGTCCGGCACTTGAGGGCTCGAGGGGTGCGTGGCGCCGGCGTGATCGCCGCGCACCACGCCCGACGGGTGCTACCGCTCATGACGCGCCCGCTCCAGATGTAGGAGATGGGGCCCGGCTCGGATCTTTTTGGGTCGGTGATGTCGACCGAAGACGCCGAGGCTTCTCTCGATGAGCATCCCCCGATGCGCCCTGCCGAGGGGAGCATCCCCTTGGTAAGTCATCGTTCCCCTTTTTGCAGTTCCCTTCTTTTCTTGATTCTTCCGGCCCTGACTCTTCCTTTCCTCCCTCGTCTGGATGTCAGCCGGCGGGCCTTCTTGTCCGAACCTCCCGTGCCCCCGTCCCCAAGGACGCAGCCGTCAGGGAGGCGAATCGCCTGGCGGCCGAGTTGCAGAAGCGGAAGAAGGACGCCTGGGTGGCGGAGAAGGCGAAGAGGCTCCGGGCCCAGTTGGACCGGGGTCGGCGTCGCCAGGGCTCCGACGACGACAAGGACGAGGACGAGGAGGAGGAAGAGGAGGAGGGGGAGGAGGACGAGGAGGTCATGGAGATCCCTCATCCCGCCCCGAAGGGGCAGGTGGTGCGCCCGTGCACGCAAGAGCCGAGGCTGGAGCCTCAGAGATCGGAGGCGGCATCGGCCTCGGTCCCCTCGAGCTCAGCCGTGCGGCCGGCCCCCGAAGAAAGGCCACTAGCGCCGCTGAAGACTACCGCCCACCCCGAGCTGACGGGGTCGGGGCCGTTGACCTCCGGGCCCTCAAGCCGCACGGAGGCACCGCGGCCTTCACTGGGCGAGGCCGCGGCCTTAAGGGTCAGCGGGAAGCGGCCCATGGAAGAGCAAGGGGGGCGGACCCCAAAGCGTCGCCGCTCCGTGTCCCGGGCGTAAGTGCGCCGCGCACACTTCATCTTTTGTCTGCCTTTACTTACCGTATTTTTCGTGCAGGATCGGGGTAACAGCCGACGGAACTCCGGACGGCGCCGAAGAGGGCCCTAGCTGGCCGATGGCCCACGGGTGCGCCAAGAACCGGCCTGGGCGGGGCTTCGGAGCACCCGCACCTGTCGGTGGTGGAGCCTCGGCCAGCTGTGGAGCCGTCCCAAGAGCGGCCGACGACGTCGGGGCCAGCGGTGGCGAAGGGGTCGGAAGCCCTCCTAGCCGGTCCCTCAGCGCCGGTAGAGGTGACGGCGGCCGTTCGGAAGGTGCCGACGGAGGAGGTGGCGGCGGCTCCGGCGACCGAGCCGGGGTTGCCAATTTTTGGTTCTCCCACAACGTAGGAGTCGGTGACGGCTGCCGCGCCGGTGGAGGACAGCGCCGGCGACGTGCCGGTGGCCCCGCCGACCGAGGTGCCGATGGGAGAAGGTGCCCGGGACCCGGGAGCGCGCGGCGAGCCCTGGAGGGGGTCTTGTCGGTGGCGTCCACACTGGACTCCGTCGCAGTCCTGCTCTGGGGCCACCTTGCGCACGGGGAGCTCGAGGAGCAGCTCGCCGCCACTCGTGGCGCAGCGTCGGACGCTCTCGCCCGGGAGCGGACTACGGTGGGGCGTCTTTTGGAGGTGGAGGACTAGCTCCGCGCCGCACTGAAGGAGATGCAGCAGGCGTGGGCGGAGTCGGAGGAAGCGCGCTGGGCTTGCGACGCCGTCACTATACTTGCGGTGGAGCAGACCTGGCGGACGGAGGTGGCGAGAGCCAGCCTGGAGGAGGAGGCCAGGGCCAGGGAGGACGCCGAGGGAGTGACAGCCTCCTTGGCCGTGGAGCTGGCCCAAGGACGCACCGAATTTAAGAAGCTCCAGGCTGGGACGACGGGTAAGTCGTGTCTTTGACTCAGCCTTATTTTCCCTTAGGCGGATGTGAACTAACTGTTGCGCCCCCTTTCTTGCAGTGCTGTTCGAGAAGTTGAAGGCGAGCGCGGAGGAGTTGTCGCGGCGCCAGGAGGACTTGAAGTGGGAAGTCGAGGAGCACGACGCGCTCCAGGTCGCCGTCAGCATGGCCCTCTCCCACCTCGGGGTCGCCGCTGAAGTTGGGTCGAGCTCCCTTGCTCCCCAAGTCCCTCGCCTCGTCGGCCGGTCGCGCGCCATGGAGGCGGATGCGTTGCACCGGGGTGTGCACCGGGCGTTCGCCGTCGTCCGGTCGCACTACTCTAGCATCGCCCGCGACTTGATGAGCGAGGTGCTTTGCTCTTGGCTACACCGACGCCGAACTGGACGCCATCAAGGAGGAAGTGGCCCCTCTGGCGCACGGCTTGGCTGCAAGGATGGAGGCAGAAGAGGAAGAGGACGACCCTCCTCTGGCCCCCATAGAGTAGGAAGTAGTTAGTTTTAGTTTGTACATAGGACGGCCGAGGCCGAAATGCCCGATCCTTTTGTAAATCAAGAGAACAATTCGACTGTCCTTTGACTACTAGAGTATGTTCGTTTGCGAAGGCATTCCTTCACAGATTTATGAAAGTGTTCGTCCCCTTTTTCCTTGTTTTCGAAACTTAGAAATCGTAGGCCATGGGCAGCGTCGACGTTCCATCTAGCTGGTGAGCATCGTTGCCGTAACCTTCGGGGGTCGTGGGCGTTACACAGTCCGACCAACTCGACTTCACGTCTTCTTCCACCAACGACTGTCTTTTCTAAGTTTTAAACGCGGGACGAGGGGTTGAAGCTTCCGGACAAGTCGTGAATAGGATAAGTAACTCGGTTTTGCCGGTGAGCGTTGTAGCTGTGGCCCTCGAAGGATGTAAGCACTTCGCATTCCGACCGGTCTGACCTCGAATTTTTCTTATCCTCTTATTTATCCTTTCTCGAAGTTTTGCAAGCAAGTGGCAAAAAATGAACGGGTGTCAGGGCGCGCGTGCGGTGCGCGTACCCTGCAGGTGTAGCCCACGAGTGGGGTCCGACTCCCGTACGGTGGGAGTCGGGCGCCGCTTGTTTCGGCGGAAGCGAACAATTGAACGACTACGTGTTTAGGGATAGAAACGACATAGCTGTTCGATGTTCCAGGCGTTGGCGTCTCTTGTCCTTCCGTGGTCTGCAGCTTGTAGGTGCCGGGCCGGAGGACCTTGGAGATGATGTAGGGATCTTCCCATGGAGGCGATAACTTGTGGCGGTCCTTGTTGCTCTGACGCGTCGAAGGACGAGGTCGCCGATGTCGAATGCTCTCTCCCGCACATTCCGACCGTGGTAGCGTCGTAACGCCTGCTGATACTTCGCCGATCGGAGAAGTGCCATGTCCCGTGCCTCGTCGAGCTGATCCATGGCATCGTCGAGGGACGTCTGGTTCCCTTCATCATTGTGCGCTTTGACCCTTGGTGCATCGTAGTCGAGGTCGGTCGGTAAGACGGCTTCGGAGCCGTATACCATGAAGAATGGGGTGAACCTCATGGCCCGGCTAGTGGTCGTCCGCAGACTTTGAAGTATAGCGGGAAGCTCCGCCCACCGATCGCTGAACTGTTTCAGTCGATATTAGATTCGAGGCTTCAGCACCTGGAGGATCATGCGGTTCGTGCGGGGGTGCGCCACGGCCGCCCAACCGACTCGGATATGGTAGTCGTCACAGAACTTGAAGAATCGCTTCCTTGTGAACTGCGTACCATTATCCGTGATGATGGAGTTTGGGACCCCGAAGCGGTGGACGATATCGAGGAAGAATTCGACCACCTCCTCTGGTCGAATCCTCACGACCGGTCGGGCGTCGACCCATTTGGTGAACTTGTCGACTGCCCCCGGGCGTTTTCTTGAGAGGTCCGACCAAGTCCAAACCCCAGACCGCAAACGGCCACGTGACGGGGATGGACTGCAGTGCCTGTGACGGCAGGTGGGTCTGCCGAGCGTAGAACTGGCAGCCCTCGCACGTGCGCACGATCTGTGCAGCGTCGTTGACGGCCATTGGCCAGTAGAATCCTTGTCGGAACGCGTTTCCGACAAGGGTCTTGTGCGCGGCATGGTGGCCGTAGACCTCACTGTGAATGTCTTGCAGCAGCATCTTCCTTGTTCGATCGGGATGCTGCGCTGCAAGATCTTGGTGAGACTCCTCTTGTAAAGCTCTCCATCGACAATGACGAAGGATTTGGTGCATCGTGCGACGCGTCGCGCTTCCGTCCTGTCCACGGGGAGTTCTCCTTTGAGGAGACAGTCGAGGTACGGCGTCCTCCAATCGGTCGGATGACCAGTACCAGGCGTGGACGCCTCGTCAATCTCCTTGACGCTGGGGTCGGGAGATTTTGTGGTCGGTCCGACCCCTTCCCCTGGGAGGGGCTCGGTGCCGACCCTCGGGGCGTCTTTGGGTCGGACCGACGGCTGGCTTCGATCGTGGGCGAAGACCCCGAGTGGGATTTGTTCGCGTTCGGCTGCCATCTTCGCCAAGGAGTCAGCCTCTTCGTTCTGCTGTCTCGGGATATACCTGAGCTCGAAACCGTGGAACTTGTGCTCCAGTTTACGAACTTCCTGGTAGTACGCGTCCATGGTCTCTCTGTGGCAGCTGGACTCCTTCATGAACTAGCCCATGACAAGTTGAGAATCACCTTGAATTTTAAGTCGTCGAATTCCCAACTCGTCGGTGATCTTGAGCCCGTTGACCACCGCCTCGTACTCGGCCACGTTATTGGAAGCAGGGAACAGAAGGCGGATCGCCGTACTTCATATGCACCCCCAGGGGGGAGACGAAGACGAGCCCGACCCCTGCTCCCTTGCGCATCAGCGAACTGTCGAAGTACATCACCCAGTACTCCGGGTCGGCAGGAGCTACGGGTAGTTGTACTTCGTTCCACTCGGCTACGAAGTCGGTCAAGGTCTGGGACTTGATCGACGTTCGAGGAGCGTACGTGATCCCTTCGCCCATCAATTCGAGCGCCCACTTTGCGGCCTTCCCTGTTGCGTCGCGGTTCACCACGACCTCTCGTAAGGGGAAGGAGCTGACCATGGTCACTGGGTGTGACTCGAAGTAGTGTCGGAGCTTCCTTTTGGCGAGGATGACGCCGTAAAGGATCTTCAATATCTGAAGATATCGGGTCTTTGTGTCCGACAAGACTTCGCTCACGTAGTAGACCGGGCGTCGGACCTTGAGGGCGTGGCCTTCCTCCGCCCGCTCTACAACCAAGGCGGCGCTGACGACCTGAGTCGTCGGGACGATGTAAAAGAGGAGTGACTCCTTAGGGGTCGGAGGCACTAGGATCGGAGGCTTCGTCAGGATAAGTTTTACCCTGTCGAGGGCGTTCTACGCCTCGGGCGTCCATTGAAATCGCTCGGATTTCTTCAGGAGCTGGTAGAGGGGATGCACACGTTCTTCGAGGCGTGAGATGAAGCGGCTCAACGCCGCTAAGCATCCGGTCACACGTTGCACCCCTTTTAGGTTTTAAATCGGGCCCATCCAACTAATGGCCGTGATTTTCTTCGGGTTGGCTTTGATGCCACGCTCGGAGATGACGAATCTGAGCAACATCCCGCTCGGGACCCCAAAAACGTATTTTTTAGGGTTGAGCTTAATGTTGTTCGCTCGGAGCTTGACGAAGGTCCGCTCCAGGTCGGCTACGAGCTGGTCGGTTCTTGGATTTGATGACGATGTCGTCCACGTATGCTTCGACGATATCTCCGATGAGCTTGTCGAAACACCTGATCATGCAGCGCTGGTACCTTGCACCCGCATTCTTCAGCCTGAACGGCATCGTGACATAGCAGTACGATCTGAACGGCATGATGAAGGATGTCGCGGGTTGGTCGGACTCCTTCATGGGGATCTGATGGTATCCGGAATACGCGTCAAGGAAACAAAGGGCTTCGCACTCCGAGGTCGAGTCGACGATCTGGTCTATACGCGGCAAAGGAAACGGATCCTTTGGACACGCTTTGTTCAGACTAGTGTAGTCAATACATATCCTCCATTTTCCATTCTTTTTTCGTACAAGAACGGGATTGGCTAACCATTCGGGGTGATACACCTCCTTGATGAAACCGGCTGCCAGCAGTTTGGCTATCTCCTCCCTAATTGCCCTGCGCTTCTTCTCGTCGAAGCGGCGCAGTTGTTGCTTCACCGATCGGGATCCCGGCTTGATGTGCAAGGAGTGCTCAAGTGACTTCCCTGTGGATGCCAGGCATGACCGAGGGTTTCCACGTGAAGATGTCGATGTTCGTGTGGAGGAAGTTGACAAGCGCGCTTTCCTATTTGGGGGAGATGGAAGTCCCGATCTTTGCCACCTTCTCAGGGGCGTTGTCGGGGTCGAGCTGGATCTCTTTGGCGCCCTCGGCGGGATCAAAAGACCCCGCGCTACGGTGGGAGTCGGGCGCGCCTTCGGTGACCTGCAGCCGGATGGCAGCAAGCTCTTCCGCAGACGCGATGGTTGCGGAGGCGAGTTCGCTGTTCTCCGTCTTGCACTGATAGGCGAGCTGGAAGGAGGCGCCAACAGTGATGACCCCCTTCGGTTCTGCATTTTGAGCTTTAGGTAGGTGTAGTTGGGTATGGCCATGAACTTCGCGTAGCATGGTTGCCCCAAAATGGCGTGGTAAGACCCATGGAAGCCGACCACTTCGAACGTGAGGGTTTCGGTTCAGAAGTTGGTCGGGGTCCCGAAGGTGACGAGCAGGTCGATCTGTCTGAGTGGGACGGCTTGCTTCCCGGGGACAACGCTATGGAAGGGTGCTCCGGTCGGTCGGATGAGCGACCGATCGATGCCCATGGCGTCGAGCGTCTCCACGTAGAGGATGTTGAGGCTGCTGCCTCCATCCATAAGCACCTTGGAGAGGCGCTTCTTGCCAAGGATTGGGTCGACTACTAGAGGGTATCAACCCGGTCGTGGAATGTGGCTGCAGTGGTCGGACCTATCGAACGTGATCGGTGCTTCCGACCACCAGAGGAACGTCGGCGTCGCTGGTTCGGCCGTGAACATCTCGCGATGCTCGATCTTTGCGCGGCGCTTTCCTCCATGCGCCTGCGGGCCTACGAAGATCATGAGGCACCCGTCGGTTTTCGGGAAACCCCCGTCGCCGTTGCTGGTGCCATCACCGTCGTCGGCACCCCCTGGGGCTTGTTAGGGTTGGCCTCTTGGCTTGCCCCACATAGACTCCTGGGTCAAGAACGGCTTCATGAGCAAGCAGTCCTTGTAGAGGTGCTTCACGGGGTATTCGTGGTTGGGGCACGGCCCGTTCCACTTCTTATCGAAGTGGTCCGACGTGTCCGCTGCTGGCGCCTTGGCGCCCTTGTGGTCGGTGGCCGCAACCATTCGCCCCCCAGACAGAGGCTGTTGGCTCTTTTTCTTCTTGTGGGAGTGGTTGGAGGGGCCTTCGCCAGCGTCCTCGTCTCGCTTGCCCTTCGTCTCGTGGAGGCGGTTGAAGATCGCGCCCATTGCTTCCTCGCCGGAAGCGTGGCTGGTCGCGGTATCCAGATGCTCCTTGGCCGTTCGCGGACTCTTACGACCCAGTTTGTGGACCAAGGTGCGACAAGTAGTCCCGGACAAGAATGCCCCGATGACCTCGACGTCACCAATGTCCGCAGCTCGTTGCATTGTCGGGAGAAACGCCGGACGCACTCTCGGAGGGTCTCCCCCGGTTTCTGTCGGCAATTCTTGAGGTCCCAGGGGTTACCTGGGCGCGCATAGGTCCCTTGGAAGTTTCTTACGAAGACCTCCTTCAGGTCGGACCAACTCGCAATCCGATCGGCAGGGAGGTGCTCGAGCCAAGTCCTGGCCGAATCTGCCAGGTAGAGTGGTAGGTTACGGATGATGAAATAATCATTGTCCGCTCCTCCGGCTTAGCAGGCGAGGCGGTAATCTTCGAGCCAAAGGCTCGGGTTCGTTTCCCTCGTGCACTTCGGCACGTTGGTTGGGGGCCGAAAGCGCCAGGGAAACGGAGCACCCCGGATGTGGGAACTGAAGGCCAGGGGCCCCGGAGCATCTGGGCTCGGACTCCTATCCTCGTTCTCGTCATGGTGCCCACCTCGGCGTGGGTGGCGAACCTGGCCTGTTCTGGCGACGTGCTCCAGTTGGCGTCGGCGCGCCTCCAACGTGGTGCGGGTGTCACGGTTCGCGCCTAAGTGTCCACGGACGAAGGCTTTCAAGGCCCCGATCGTCCCCGGACGTGTCTGTTGGACAGACGCGTTCTGGGTATGCGGTCTGCGAATTCGCGACCGCGAGCTCTCCGCTTGTTGCGCCGCCGCTCGTTGCAGCAGTGCCTCAACTTCGCGTTCAGTGCATCGAGCCTCAGGCGTGGCGGGCTCAGGGAGCCCCCGAAGTAATGCCGCTGCCGCGGTGAGGTTCTGGCTCGCCCGCGCGAAACGCGGGCATCCGTTAGCTTCCTCGACAATTCATCGGCGCACATCACGTGCATGGAGCGAAGAGGTCCACAGGCCCTGCAACGAGCAAGTTCGCGGTCGACTTCCGCTTGCTCCTACTCCAACTGGCGCTTGGCCTCGCGGAGCTCCTCCCTCTATGCTTGTAACTGCTCGGGCAGTATGTCGCGGAAGGGAGTCCCCGGTCATCGCCACTGGCGGGGTGGTGGGACGGTCATTCTCCGGATCAGGGAGATCTTCCGAGTGTGCCATAAGGCACTCGCGAGAGGGGTTGTGACTTCCCTCGCTGTGTTCTGCGCCGGAATCTCCATTTGCCTCGTCGAGGAGGTCAAAGAAGGATTCTGACGCATAGCCTGTCATTCCCACGAACTTGATGTCCGTGATGCACAGGGTTTCGTGCGACGACATGCGGGTCATCGCAGTCTTGCCGGTGCTGGCCCAGCTGGGTGAAATGGTTGCGCGCGAACCCTTGCGGGAGGGCTTCGAAGAGCGTGAACCCCTGCCCAACCGTCGCACCTTTCCGTTAGCCGATGCGAACAGCATGCGACGGAAATCAGAGGTGGCGATTGGCGAACCTGGCATGCTAACCAGCGCTAGGTTGCCCTCCTAGGTGGCAACGAAGTTAAGACTCCCAAAATACATAGTCGTGCCCGGAGTCCATCCGTGGACGCAGTTGACCATCGAAACCCGAAAGGTGATCGGCAAAAACACGCAAAGCCCCTACCTGGCGCGCCAACTGTCAGTGTTCGTTACTGTCGACTAGTAATTTTATCATAGGATGCGCGTTTTGGGGTTCCGATGGTTCGCGAGAGGACACAAGGAATTTATACTGGTTCGGGCAATGAGGTCCTATGTCCAGTTTCGTGCTGCTCGTGTTACTCACGACTTGTTTGCAGTAGGGGGTTACAAACGGGCAAGAGAAGAAGGCTTTCCAAGTCTCTCGATGAAAACTATGTGTGTGTGTGGAAAAGTGTTCGTGATCCTTCTCCAGGAGCAAGGCTCGGGTTCTTGTTTGTTCACTGATTGGTTAGTTTCTTTCTTTCTTTTTTCATCCCCCGGCTCTTCGTCCTTTTATACCGTGAAAAGGGAGGTCCGGGTTCATGATGCGTCGATGGTCGTGACCGTACGCCCAAGTTGGGCCGCGCCACTGTGAGTGACAATAACAGCATGGCGGTGCTTTCTTGACTCGACGGCGTGGTGAGTGTCGTCAATCGTGGACGTCCCGCCCGTATGGAGGACGGCTTCTGTTGGTGGTGAACGGAGTGGCGCCGTCGTCGTGGACGTCGCTCGAGGACGTCCTGTCACAATAGAGAGGTGGGCTTCTGACAGGGGCCGTGGCAGCAGCGCCCGTCCTTTGGCTGGTGCACGTCGTGTGCATTTATCGCCCACTTGCTCGAGTAATTGATGGCTCATCTGTTAGCGAGCATGGGAGTGGCAGGCATTTATTACCCAACCGCTACCGCCCTGCCAATTCGCGGTGTGGCAGGCGGCTCGCCCGACCCCAGGGTCGGGCGAGGCGGAGGTGCGGTCTCCCGATCCCACATGGATGGGTCGAGCGCGTCGGCTGTATTGCGGAGGATCCGACCCCTCCCCCAGGGGGGGGGGGGCGTCGGGCGAGGCGGAGACTCCCTGTCGATCCGGCCCGTCAGGTGTCCGTACGACATGAGGGTCGGTCGAGGCGAAAATCGTTCCCGCCTTAATCGCGTCATTAAGTCCGCGGGTCATTAAGATTAATTACCTCTGGTATTGACCCTAGACAGTGGTGTTTACCGGGCCATGAACTCACCTTGTGAAGTCATCAGACCGAAATTCATATGGGTCACCCTTCGTACGTGAAATTTGAATCAAATTTCGGATCGCAATGAAAAAAATCCACTTAAAAAATGTGCCACTTCAAATTTGTTGCATATGTAAAAATGAGAGTCCACTTAAAATTAAAGATCATATCTCTATTATCTGTTAACATTAAATATACTAAATGTGTAACCTGCACGTGAAGTCACCGACTTCATACTGAATCTAATGTGAAAGTACACATGAGAATATATGTGAGAGGAATCCACGTCCCAAACATGAGGAGTTCAGTTCAACTTATTGTACATGAGATGAAAGGAGTCTACTTTCTCTACTATTTAATAATTTTATATTTTTACTGAGCACGTAATGTTTGTCAGGACATAAGCCAACCATCAAACTCTATGAAATCTAATGTTTGTATCTATTACTTATTAATTTTGTTTAGACACCTAGCACCAGACTCTACATTACAAAGTTATCGATCATGTGTCGGATTCTAACGTAATAAGGATGAAATCATGCCAGACTATACTCCACTTTGGAGGATTTGCTGATAGAAAAATCAAATATATGTAATATGAAGATGTAAATATTTTATAAATAGTGATTGGCACCGTATTCTTAAAAAGAATTATCTCTTTTTTTTCATTTTATTAATTTTTGTTTTATACTATACCATTTGTTGAAGATTATTCAAACTAACATGTATATGATATGATCGTCAAAGTCTCCAGGCTATATAGTGTTAATTATATAAATTGTTTCCGTCTCTATTAGTAAATATTATAAATGGGACTATAGACACAAGTGATCTTATAAAAATTAAAATTATAAATAATTTAGGTTTCTATTATCTAATTAGCCCAATTAATAAGTAATATATGTAATTCAGGCTGGCATAGCACGACTTGACCCAGGCCTGATGGGGCTGGTGCCTTTACCGAGTCTGCCTAGGCGGTCCACGGCACGATTGAGGTTAAATGGGTCGTGGTGGCCCGATAGTCTGGTTAGCCCACTGGATTGTTGTGCTTTAATTTGTATATTTTAACAAAAATGATTACAAGCTTCACGAGGGTTCGACTAAGAACTAAGATCTAAAAAACTGCACAGAAACCAGTAGGCCACACAAAAATTTTTGTTTTGTGATGGATACTAAAAATATGTAACTTTGCATGGAAAAGGCCCGTGCCGTGCCAGCAATACGTGCCGCACCGTCGGCCCAGCTACGGCCCGGTAGCCATGTTCATGCCGGACCAAAAACGGTAGACGATGGCATGCCCATTTGCACAGCCCATAATTACACCTATATGCTATATAATTAAAGGAAAACGATCCATCGTCCCTCTCCCTCACGTCTCGTCTTCCTTTCGACGCAAGGTTTTCCTTTTCGTTCCCGCGCCACTCGATCCAATCTCCCGCGCCACTCGATCCGATCTCCACAACCGAGCCGATTCGTCGCAGCGATGAAGTTCCTCTGCTTCGGTGGCGCCGCGGACCACAGCGAGTCAGCGGCGGCGGCGGCGGCGGCTCCCCGACGAGGCCACCGCCAGCGCCGGAGCCTGGTCTCTTCGATCCGAAGGAAACTCTTCTCCTTCGGCACAGGCATTAAGGAAGGTAGCAAGAAGAAGGCACCATCTTCCTCGGCGCTGCTGAGCTCGATGGTGGCGGACCCGTCGTCGTGGTCCTCCCGCTCCTCCTCGTCCGTGTCCTCGTTCTCGCTTCCTGCCCGTCGTAGGTCGTCGCCGTCCCGGTCCCCTGGCTTGGGCATCGCGACATTCGCGCTGTGCCTGCTGCTGGCGGTGGTGCTCTGCGACCTGGTCGGGGCGACGCTGCTCACATCCACGGCTCTCTACTTCTTACCCCGACAACGACGGTGTCTGGCGGCGCCGCTACGAAAGGCACGCCGCGACGTGGTGGTGGCGCAGTCGCTGGCGTCGTTGTCGTCGGCGAGGGAGTCGACGGTCAAGGGGAAGGCAGCAGGATTCGGTTTCTTGTGGAGGAGGAACCGCAAGCAGTGATGCTTTTGCCATGCTCGGTGGCTGGCGCAACGCACGTTTTCAATCGTGCAGTAGTCCCGGTCCGACCATGCAGGCAAGGCAAGCACTTGCCCTTGACCAAGCAGGTAAGCAGTCGCATCCCTACCGGCTCCAGTCGTTTCATCTCCTTCCCCAAATCCCCTTGCCCGCACTGCGCGCGGTCGAAATCCAGTGAGCCCCCTCTGGATCCGGGTTCAATCGCCGCCTCGCAGGGTGGCACACTAGCCAAATCTCGCCCGAAGTGCCTCATCTCACGGTATGTAAGTCTCTCACGAAGACGCTTCTATGTCGCTCCCAGTTCCAATCCTCGCTGAGTTCTAATGCTTCTATCTTTATCTGTCATCTGTGTGTTTGCATATGCGTATGGCGAGGGCGATGGTCTGACAAGGTGGCAGCGTCGTTTTGGAGAGGCAAATTTCAAGTATCCTCTGTGTTCCCTTTTTTTTCCTTTGAGGAAAGTATCCTATGTTTCAATGTTCGTCCATGGGAAATTCTTTCCATGAACATTTCGATCTACAAGGCTGATTCATGTTTATGTAACTTCAGATCCCTGCATATATATGTTCATGATGGGTTGACCTCGTTGCTACTTGTGTTTAGCTATTCTCTTGCATCATTATGGATTAATTGCTCAACTTGTAGATATTTTGATAAGTATGCAATATTAAGTAGCTAGAAAATGACATCATATACAGGCATTGATCATTGCTTGCATCCTATTTTATACTTTTTAGTCTGGTGGTTTGGATTAGAGGTGACATGGTGTATCGATGTTGCCATGGCCCATTGGATTCATCTCCATTTTCTTGTTTATGAGCTGTTGATCCCATTTAGTCTTATGTAGGTACAATAACTGATAAGATAACCTAGGGCTTATTACTTGCAAAAGTGGACTATAGTAGTTAACTGTTTCAGTTGCAACCAAGTAATGCTTTCTTTGTTTTTAGGTCTAAGTCTTTCCCTTTTCACATGAATACAGTTTGTAGTGTCCTTTTCGTTTGGAGGTGACATAGTAATTATTACTATGCTGCTTTGGATTGTTTCTCAGTTATGGACCTTAGCTTAGCTATACTACAATTTTGTTGACGTTTTATTTTCAGAGTACATGTTGCGGACCTCGTACACTAGGTCATTGTAAATGAGGTGAGATACTTCTTTACTTTCTAGATTGACTTGTAGTGAAAAAATATATGAAAATATGGTTGTTTTTTATGGTTGTGAAATTATATAAAATTTCTTCTATGCATTAGTCTATATTGCCTTCAAATATACAATAAATTCCTGCAAAGAAAATAGGGTCAATTGCGAAATGGCCATAGATTCAAAGTTAATGTTGAAATAGCCCCAAATTGTCAAATTTGCTTTTTATCCTTCGAATTTTTTCAGACCAACCTACCATTATTGAATTTTGCGTTTTCCTTAATAATGCACCAACCATAGAGGGGCTTTTTGTTCTGTTAAAACCTCGATGGTAACTTGAGGCTTTACCATTTTAAGTACATGATTAGTTAACACTTAACAATCAACTGAGAATAACATGATTTCTAACTTATCAATATAGTTTCAGTTCTTTCTGCTATGAAATGTGATCTTACTTTTGTAGATTGATTTGGCTGCAAGGTCTCACTCTCTTCTGCAGAGGCTTGGAGCTACTGTGTTAATTGTTTTTTTTTTTCCCTCAAACACTACTATGGTAATTGTTAAAGTAGCTTTGCTTCTGTATATGAACTATCAACATAATGATCTAACTGGTGTTTCCTTGCAACGTGGATGAACGGTACGAAGCTTTTCGCATTGGGAACAAGTGCTTCTGTGGTAAACAACCTATCTTGTTTGTACTATTTTTCTCTTGTATATAGTCCTGGATGATACCGCCCCTAAAAAAGAACATAGATGGACTGAGGATTGTTTTTCTATGTCCTGTTAGTTGTTGATGATTGGAACAGTCAGATCAAAATAGAGATGCTGTCAATTATACCTGTATAAGTCCTATTAATTATACCTGCACATATGTTTGATATGCTGGGAAGGATGGCCCTGCACTTATCTCTCTACCAGTAACACTCCTTGAATATCCACAGTCAAAAGCAAGTTACATGTGCATAGCATTTATTCTCTCACCTCTGTAAACTTCTTATGTGCCATATTTTGTATTATAAGAAATTAGTTAGTGCTGACAATAGAGTGGTTATGTGGTGCAAAAGTTCAGTTATCCGCCGAGAGTCTGTATGATGGATATTATTTTGGTTTATGTTTCTACTTTCTAGTTATATTATTACCTGAAAAATATCTTTCTGTCCTTGTATCTTGTCTATTTAATTTGTTAAGCAACTGGTTGATCTTGTTTAGCAAAACTGACTTGTGATATATCTATCTTCTGTGCTGAAATAGATTCAAGGAACTGATGAGGCAAAGAAGAAACTTTCTTATGCAAAGGGAACTACATGTAGCAAAACTTACTCTCTAGTTATATTATGAAGGGGAGCCCTAGCACAGCGGTAAAGCTGTTGCCTTGTCACCATGAGGTCATGGGTTCAAGTCCTAGAAACGGCCTCCTGCAGAAATGCGGGGAAGGCCGCGTACAATAGACTCAAAGTGGTCAGACCCTTCCCTGAACCCTGCACAAGCGGGAGCTACGTGCACCGTGCTGCCCTTTTTAAAAGGGAACTACATGTACAGGTGACTACTTGGACCAGCACTTATTTGATCCAAGCAATAACATAACTTGTCATATGATTCTTCTACTTAGGAGAGGAAGCAATAACATAACACAACTTGTGATTTGAGGACGGTTTCCTTTTGTTATTTTCTTATTTGCAGAGTTTTATCACTTAATAAAAAAGGAAATTTCAAAGAATTGCTTGATATAGTAGAGAGTGAGTGAGTTGCACTTTTTTCTTTTATATTGTTTCTACTCATGAATGCCTTTAGTTTAAACAAGATAATTGTATTGTTGAGTTAGGAACTTTGTTTCTCATATATTACATTTACATTTTTGATGATGAACTGCTTGTCAGTTTTGAGTGATCATACTTGGTGAAAAGATACATTTTTCATATATTCTTATTCTTGTTCTATGAGTGTGCATGTGTTCTCTGAACTCCTCTAGTGTACTACTAGTGAATAGAAAACATGCAGTCTTATCCACTCATTTTATGGCTTGTTTAATTTTGTCTTGATGACAGCTATTGAATTACCATTAGATTGCATCCATAGCCTTTACCTTCATGGTATTAACATATTGTTATTATCATTTTTTATTCCTTTTCGTTAATGTAATAATAATTCGTGTAATTACCACGATATCTCACTAGCTAAATTTCTCACTTGCTATATTCAATTATTGATTTCGTGTGCTTGCATAAGCTATACCGATGAGATAATACATTAACAATATTATTTTTTTGTTGTTGTTACAATATTTCAAAATTAAAATAATTTGTGATAACTAAAATCCATTCATCTTTCATTCTAAAGTTATTGCAATAGGACCCATTTTGCATCATCAGCTAATCTGTTTTTTAAAAAACCAGTCACTAGCTAATCCTGATCCAAGTAGCAGGACAAAGATTCAAAGGTGCATGTTACTTCTTGGGATCACGGGAGTGTCTTTATATTTTATATAGCACAATTGAATTTACTTAAATTTAACTAATTGCTTTAAAATTCGTCTGGGTTTAGTAATTAATTTCTGATTGGATCTAGCTTACCATCTCATTTTTATTTATTAGTGCTACTGAATGCTTGCTTTTAATCTGCATAGTGGCAGTCGGACTACAGATTGTAACCTTGCAAAACTGTAGTTTAGATGTCCATGTAGAAAGACTATTTAAACTGTAATGTATGAAGGCCTTCCTTTCGTTGTCTCTAATATGTACTAGCTTAACATGTTTGATTTTTATTTACTAACTCTTGCACTTCCTACAGGTGTGTAACCTTGACCCCACCAAGCAGGTAAGCAGTCTGCACCCCTAAAGCATCTTTCTTCTCCTTCCCCAAATCCCCTAACCCGAACTGCACACTGCCGCCATTGCGTCGAAATCCAGCAAGCCCCCTTTTGATCCGGGTTCAATCGCCACCGTGCATAGTGGGACACTAGCCAAATCTCAACCGCTGTTGAGTGCCGGCCCAAGTCACCAACGACCAAGTGCCTCACAGTATGTAAATCTCTCCCAATATGCTTCTTTCTTGCCCCCAATTCCAATCCTCTTTGAGTTCTGATGATTTCATTCGTATCTGCGTGTTTGCGACTATGCACAGCGAGGGACATGGTCCGACAAGGTGGCACTTTCGTTAGGGAGAAGCAAATTTCACGTATCCTCTATCTTCCCTTCTCTGTTTGCAATGTTCGTCCAAATCTTCATATGCAATACGATATGGTCTTACATGGGAAATTCTCTGTATGAGCATTTCATGTGGTGTGGCTGGCTCTACGAGGCTGTTTCATGTTCCTGTCACTTCAGTTCCCTGATGGGTTGACTTCTTTGCTACATGTGTTTATAGCTCTTTTTCTTGCATTATT
Organism: Oropetium thomaeum; assembly: GCA_001182835.1. Taxonomy (NCBI): domain Eukaryota; kingdom Viridiplantae; phylum Streptophyta; class Magnoliopsida; order Poales; family Poaceae; genus Oropetium; species Oropetium thomaeum. The sequence continues at coordinate 553,250 of LFJQ01000034.1, forward strand.
GTATATTCTCAAGTTGTAGGTGTTTTGATAAGTATCCAATATAAAGTAGTCAGATAACTGATATCATATAGAGGCATTGATTATTGCTTGCATATTATTTAGTACTTGTTAATTCGGTGGTTTCGATTAGAGGTGACATGGTGTACTGATTTTGCCATGGCCTATCTTATTCATTTCCATTTTGTTGTTTGTGACCTGTTGATCTGATTTGGTCCTGTGTGGGTACAATAACTGGTAAAACAACCTAGGGCTTGTTACATGCAAAACTGGACTATAGTTATCTGATACTACAATAGTTAAGTGGTGAATTAGTATTATGTATTTTTTATTTCAGTTGCATCGAGTAGTGCTTTTCTTCCTTCTCAAAAACAAAGAAAAAAAGTAATGCTTTTATTTGTTTTTAGAAGTGAGTCTTTTCCTTTTCATATTGAACACAACTTGTAGCATCCTTTTTGTTTGAAGGTGACATTGTATTTATTACTAGCTGCATTGGATTGTTTCTCAGTTATGGACTTAAGCTATACTTCAATATTGTTCATGCTTCATTTTCAGAATAGATGTTGCTAACATTTAGCAGTAGGTCAATGTAGATGAGATGAGATACTTATTTAATTTCTAGATTGACTTGTAGTAACTCCGCCTATGTTTTCGGACATAGCCAATCCCAAGCCCGGATAAAGGAGGAGTTGTGTGATAGACTTGGCTAGTCAGCAACCATTTATTGCCATTCTTATGGAGTTGTTGTATTGATGTTGCTGACCTCCAGTCTGTGTAATAGTTCAATGTAGATGAGGTGAGATACTTAATTACTTTCTAGATTGATTCGTAATGAACTCGTAGTGATGAAAGAAATATGAAAATATGGTCTCTGTTTATGCTTGCGAAATTAGAGAAAATTGCTTTTATGCATTAGTCTATGTTGCCTAAATATACTATAAAATTCTTACAAAGAAAATATGGCAATAGTTTGTAGCAGTAAATGGAAATACTTATGTTTGACATATTATGGACAACTAACCTTGTAGCATTTCGCGCACACTAAATCCATTGAAGGAATGGAATGCATTTTTTCAGATATTGATACATCATATATCATGTAATTCCTAAGCATTGTAATAATAGTACTAGTTCCTAAGCCTTGCAATAGTAATTTTTAAGCATTTTTAAAAATGACTTATAAGCATTTTAATATTAACTGATACTCACTTTTGAAAAAATAGACAATCATCTTTAATAAGCACAATTAAGCTTATATCCATTTTTTAGTTTCTAGCGGATTTTTTAGTAACTGTAAGAGGTGTTGCTGGTTTAGTGATTCCTGCATATAACACAAATCATATAGTAAATGTTGCTCAGATTGAAAACAAATGTTCCAATATATGCTATGTAAAATCTACTTGACATTTCATAATTAAAATAATTTGTGATAACTAAAATCCAAGCATCTTTGCTCATGCATGCTAAGCATTTTCGTATCTAAGATGTGAGGATTTACACCTATATTATCCACCTTAGCTATCATGTTACCTATCCAGAAATGAAGGGAATCAAAACAACTTAGTCCATACAAGCTAAGCTTTCTTGGATGTTCTTTTCGTTGGTTTCCGATCAGCTTTCTTGCGCCTCAGTTAATCTAAAGCAGCCTGCCCTTGTTTCATAAATCACTTCTGCCTCCGTTTTATTTCCCTGTTTTTTCTATGCTTTTCCACGTTTTTGCATAGGCCTTCAGAATCAGAAAAGAGAAAAGGAGCTTCCTAGCTTGAGGGAACTACAGCAAGGGCACTGCAGCAAGCAGAACGGCGGCAACAACAGCGGTGTATTATTCAGTGAGGTATTGTTAGTACCTATTAAGCACCAACTGAAAATCCTTGCCAGTCTAGTCATGCATGTTCTAATTCTTTGATCTAATTATCTGTTGCCTGAGGGTTCTAGTGAAATTATAGTTTATTATAGGTCATCTATTTTTTTATAAGCACTGTATGGACAGGTGGTCATGACTCATTCTACTACTCTAGTGAGCAAGTAGCTTCTTGTTTTACCTATTTTGTGTGATAAACTCTTTCATTTGAGCACTAGTTTGTTAGTTTTTTTAAGACATTTCTTATGTGTCGTCTTTGTTGTGTTATCAAACAGATGACGTGTTGTTTTATCAATGAGGCTTCTGTTTTCTAATCAACACTGTCACATGCCACTGTTTGACCTGCTGGAGTCCCAGCTGATGTACTTACAAGGATGGAAATGACTTATTGTGCCTCATGATGTAATATTCATACATGAGGCCATGTAATCACAATGTAATGATTACTTTTAACTATTCTCTCGACTATCAGCTTTGGATATTTTGAACTATCGTGAACTAAATTTCTCTAACGTTGGCATCCAGTATAACTAGGTTGCAGTCAGATACTTTAAGTTCCATTTTTTGCTTAGTTGCTTCATCTAAGAATTTTCTTTGACACCTGTGTTTAACATGGCAGCCAGTGCACGTAGCTCCCGCTTCCGTAGGGTCCGGGAAAGGGTCCGACCAATATGGTTATCTACTTATTTAAATTTCTAGTCAATGCATAAAACCTATTATGATGTCCTGTAGATTTTCAAAAGCTCCACATTCAGTATTTGACTATTTGTAAGTATTCTTTAAGTTCTGCTTGCTAGCTCGCATCTACCTTTGCAATTTTGTAAGACATGGTGTCCTTGGATTTATAATGAAAAATCTTTCCCCTAATGTAATGTTGTATGGATAAGGATAATCGATTTATGTAATGTATGAACATATGGATCTTTCAAATGTATTTGAATTTGGATTGATCAAATGTTGAGTAAAAAATGGGTTATTACATTATTTTTATATATTTGTTAGAAATTAGTGTGCAACATTTAATGTTGACATGTCATGTCAGCATCTAGCTTGGCAGACATGTCATGTCACTACTCATAGTGAAGATGTGGCTTATATTCTATAACATAAATAATTACGAGCTGTTTCGTCACTTATTTGGGCTTAGGATATTCTATGACATTGGTTGTCTGATAATCGATAGGTGTTTTTTAAACAAAAATCAAGCGATAAAGAAACTTAAATATTTTGAATACTACTTGCACGCAAAAACAAAATTCTATGATTATAGAACATAAAAGGGGGAATTTACATTAATTTTTAACAAATTTTAAAGAATGGTTTAAGTGCCCTAAAAATCCATATCAACGTTTGAAACAGTGTTTAAAAAGAATAAATTGATCCTCTTGGAACCATCTATTGAACAATTTTTTGCTTAAATGGTTGCAATGACAATTAAGCTACTCTAAAAAAATGGTGTAACTTTTTTGGTTCAAAAAGATCATTTTTCGAATTTTTAAAGCAAGAAATTGCTCAATGGAAAATTCTTAATGTTTACCGTTTTGGGCACCAATCGGTTCCCCCAAAACCGATTGTTCCCATGTCTGCCACTTTCGTCTGCAATCGGTTTTCCCATTACCGATTTTCTCCAATCGGTTTTTCCATTACCGATTAATGTTTTTCCTCCCCGATGATCGACAAGGTGTAGTTTTTACAACTTTTTCATATTGACCACTAGTGTAATTAGTCATTATATAATATTATTTGAGAAAAAAAACTCTCATCTTCATAGCTTTTTAATATCATTCTTTGTTTTTGGTAAAAACTTTAGTTAGACCTCTAAATGAGCTGTGCTCAGCGGTCTACCACCGATCGCGATTGTATGGCACGAGGAGAGGCCGCGCCAGCACTCTAAGGGCCTTTTTGTTTCAACTTGTGATTGTCGAATCTAGATTGTAGATTGTGAATTATGAAATTTGGGATTGTGAAAATCTAGAGATCAAAATCTGAGGGTTGTTTGTTTGTTGAGATTGTGTAACCTAACTTCAGTCATGTACAGTGGGTCTCGGTGACAAAGATATAAATATTTGGGTCATAATTTGATAAAAGTTGGTCCAAACCAGCTTGTGAGATTGTAGAATCTAAAGGGGTAATCCAAAAATAAAATCTAACCCTTTGTTTCAGCTTCCACTTATAAAATCCAGATTGTGGAATCTAGGGAGGAAACAAAGAGGCCCTAACGCATGGGCTACCGTAAGAATACATTACAGACTAGAACACAACATATGTCACAACTAATTGACATGTTTAAGTGTACAGTTTTATTGCATGCAGAATATCAGAGCAACCCCAGTAGAGGATCTAAAATAAGTTTTTGATTAATAGAAAGAAGATTTCTAGAAACATTTTATTCTAGTTGTAGAATATAATTTAACATACATCTTCTAAAATTTAAGGATTTTTTTAATTCTAGAAATATTGTTTTTCTAATTTTATTTATTTAAACTATATATTCGATGTCATAGAAGAGATTAAATTGCAATTCGGTGTCAAGTATTTCTCATGTTTGCAATGTCAAATAAGGATTTGTATGAAATTACAGTGTTATTATAGAGGTTTATTCTATCTTTATACTATACTACTCCCGCCGTCCCCAAAAAAGTGATGTTTTAGCTTTTGAGATCTCAACTTTAAGCTTTTGTCTTATTCAAAAAAAAATTTTTGTAACTACTAATTATATTATCATTAGTTGGTAGAATCCAAAACATATTTTATATATGATCTAATTTTTTTATTATTTGTATAAATTTTTTGAATAAGACAAACAATTCTAGGTAATGCACGGAAATCTAAAACATCACTTTTTTGGGATGGAGGTAGTATTTAGAATCCGTATTGACTTAAAAAGATTTGCTTTAGAAAACAAAATACGAGGGACCCAAAACATGGTTTCTTGTCTAAAATGGTATGGAATACGTATCAATATTTGGAATTGGCTGGTTGTTTTTCTGAAATGGAATGGAATATGGTTGGTTTCTTGTCTGAAATGGAATCAAATACATTTCTAAAATTTGAAATTTGCTACTTCTTATGTGAAATGAATGAAATAGGAAGCGTCTAACTGACCGAAATTTGGAGTGTTTAAGTTAATGACTTAATTCAAAATGACGTCCACCTTTTTCCTCTCCCTCCTATCTTCTTATTCCTCCTCCAACGCAACCACGTCCTGTGGCCCTGCCACTGCCTCGCCTCACCGCCACCCGCCGCTGATTCGACCATCGCCCCGAAACCCACTTCTATGTTTGTCAGTGATGGAGCAAATGGAGCAGCCGCAACACCGTCAACCCTCAGGCCCTAAGCAGCCCATGGTAACTGCCTCTCGTGATGCGGTGACATCCCGGTCGCCATAACGCACCGCATACACCCATCCTGCACTCCGACATCGTGTCCCGTCCTGCTCGCCCTAGGGGCGATAACCACCACTCACCTCGATGCGGGTTGAAGGGAAATCTGAAAATTCGTGGCCCTACGATCTGAATGAAGGATGATAATTATCGATCTGAAGCATTAGATTTGAGTGAAGGGCCCTTTTTACCGTAATTGTGAGGACCTAGTTAAGAAAGATAGATTAATTATAAGAGGATGGGTAAAACAGAGTAGTTGGTTCATTATAGCAGCAGAGATAATCAATTTGAACCTTCCCTGTATGTTGGAGGCCTTCTCACCTGACAACATATGAGTAAAAGTTGATAAGGCATATTACCATTAACATGGGAAACTACAGACTGGTTATGTATACATGACCAAAATAGTACTCAATAAGCGAAATAACCAAAAACTTTACCAAAATAGTATGCACAGAATTGAGAAAAATATTGAACAATCAAATGTAAAAACAGCTCACGGAACGGGCGATGTAGATTTATGCCAGAAGAACATGGAACTAATTTTTAAGACAATAAAAAATGAATCTAATGTGTCAATTTAATCCAATGGACACTAACAAAAATTAATTAAACCATACAAGAGCCACGAGCATAGGTTTGGGAGGGAAATTGCAAAGCAGGAAGAAAGTTTTGGAGGAGAAATTGGACCACAAGCAGATTCTCTCACTGATACGAAAAATCATGAGATGCATTTACCTATTAGTGACATTCAAAAAGATTTGAAGAGGAACTTGGTTATACATACCTCAGGCCAGTGTTGCGCAGGACGAAGGATGCACAAGAAGGATGTACAGGACTCGGACGCAGCAGCTACGTCGCCGGTGTATGAGCTCAACCGTAGGCAGGTCTTCCGCACCACCTTTGCCGTCCAGGGCGCCGAGTTCCGCACCCTGGACGAATGCTTGATATCCCGGCGTGGAAATCCAACGAGTCGTCGTCCTTGGAGAGGATGAGGTTGTAAGGCGGCAGGGAAGGGCCGCAGCAGGGTGCAGTTGGGAGGATTACGTGGAGAGGAAAATGACAGCAAATCATCAGGTGACGAGAAAGTAAAAGGGGGAAGATAGAAGGAAAGCCTCGACGGCTCGACGGCATGGAGGTCATGGGTGGTGGGCAATTGCCAATATGCGACCGGAATGAGCTGAGACTGAGAGACGAGGAAGAAACCAGGCGCGGCGCGGCCTCGGTACCCATGGGACTTGGCTACAGAATAGATAGATGTACATCGGAATTAGCTGGCTACCCACCCAACGACGTGGCCTTTTATCAGCTTTTAAATCATTATCTGATGACTTAGATGAGCCACGTCATCCCTCGATAGGAGAAGACGTGGTTGAATTTCAGTCATCTTCTAATGATTTAAGGACTGATAAAAAGTCACGTTATTGGATGGGAAGTTACCCATCATGAATAGAAAATCTGCATTCATATATATATTACTTATTAAATATACTAAATGTGACAAATTTGTCTATGGATCTATCCATGTTAAATTTTGGCTCACCGCGTCCACGAGGAGTTAATCACCACGTAAGTTACCTACATTATTACGACCCAAAAGGCCGGTACTCATCTATGATTCTCACGTCACCGTGTCACGAAGAAAGTAACATCTCACAACTCTTCATGGTGGCGAGGATGAGGACTCTGACATTGTGCTCCGCCGTCAATCTACCACCTGATGTCGTACGAGATGTTCAGTAAGCGAGGGCTCCACACAGCAGCTGTTCTTAGGTCCCGCAGCCGCTGCTACTGTCCATCTACTTCCCCTTAGTCACCACTGCTCTTCCCATCGTTTCGCCCCACTGTCTCCAATACCCTTCCTTGTCGCAGACCGTGCGCTATGCCCGCCCCCTTGTCTCCGTAACCGACAAAACCGCCGACCTAGACTCTTCGAACCTTGTGTCCCGCATCGTCGACTTCAACTTGCACTAGATCCTGTTCAACACACTAGACACAGCCGCGTCCGAGGAGAGCTTGCGGCGGATGGAGCAAGAGGCGTTCGTGAGCCGAAAGATCGAGAGCATGTTAGGACCGACGGGGCGGCGGAGCATGTCGATTCTACGCGAGGCTCACTAAGCGAATGTGAAGGAACGGTTTTGTCGATGTCTTTTTTTTTAAAAAAATTTCATGATTACTGATAAATTTAATTTTATTATTTCATTAATTGATTTCTAACAAAATATATTTGGCCTGCAGCAACGCACGGGCATTACGTAAAATAGTTCTGCCCTATACAACACCCTGGGTATTGAATAACTTATTCAGTACCTAGGTCTAACCTGTAAATAATTACCACAAACATAAAAATATTCATATTTTCATCAGGATATATTGTCTCTCATTTTTACCCTCTGATTTGGTATTACATTCATTTGCTAGTTGAGACATTTCATGAATACATAAAAATATAGTTTTAAACCATAAAAATTTTATTAAATTATTTAGTTGTCTTATAAAACTATTAATATTATTTAACACAAATATAAAGTGTTCATATTTTCACACGATATGTTGTAACTGCTTTTTTGCCCTACTTCGATTTCATATTATAGCATTTGCTAGTTGAGACATTTAATGAGTACGTAAAAGATATAATATAGTTTTCAAATTATAAAATGTATCATTTCATTGGCTTGTACAACTGTAAATACTATTAACATGACCATAAATTGTTTTCTATCAACATAAAAAATGTTTAATGAAATATAAAAGTTCTATTGCTAAATGTTCTTAATAGGAAATAATTTATTTTGCCATGACACTAAAATGATTTTTTACCATAAAAACAAACTTTTGAAACCATAAATTGTACAAAATTTTGTCTTGCTCATTGATTTATTTGTTATTGTAAAATTATTTTATATTGTTTTACTATAAACTATGTGACCATAAAAGTACTAATGTTATACGTTCACATGAAAATGTATTCAAGAACCAATTAATTTATAATAAAAACTAATTATAATTCTTAAAAAAATATAATGGTGACCATAAATAGTGTATATAAAACAAGTAACGCATGCATAGTGCATATAAAATCCGATCAGAACCAGTTTTTGTAGGTGTCCGAATGTTTTTAAATGATGGAAATAAATCTGAAATTAAACCACGCTTCTTCGATACTATGAGTGCAAAAATATACCTATTGTAACTTTGTTAATTCAAATATAGAATTTACGGTGTAAGTAACACGTTTTTACACTTCTAACTTTGATAAAAAAAGAATCAAATAAAGATTTTTACATGTCGAACTGTAGCCAAGTATGTCCAATTATAAAAAGCAATTATGAATTCATATTTTTTTGACACGTATTAAATCCTTTGAAATTACGGTCAAGTTTTTACGAGTGTCGCTAATAGATTTTACAAGTTCAAAATGTAAAAACTATTATAAATAATGACAGGTTTTTACAAACAACGTAGTCGCAAGTCCAATGTATACAATTTGAAAATTATTCTTTTATGTTTATAGAAAAAAATATTTTATCACGACACCAAATACTTAAATTTATTACAACTTTTATATGGGAGGGTTTAGAGATCCCTTTGAATTAAAATTTTTACTATTCAAATATTCTTTCACACTTAAAATATAGCTTACTTAGATCGATAAAATTTCGATCAATACCAGTTTTGCAGAGTAACGTTCTTACACAATAGAAGTACAATCACACTTCTTTGTGACTGGGTGCAAAAACACACCTATGCAACTTCTCAATTCAAATATAGATTTTACGAGTGTAAGTAACATGTTTTTACACTTTCGACTTTGGTAAAAATTAAACCAAACAAAGATTTTTACATGTCGAATAGTCCAAATATGTATGATTATAAAAAGTAGTTTTGAATTAAATTTTTTTCATAAATCTTAAATCCTTTGACATAACAGTCATGTTTTTACGATCATAGCTAATAGATTTTATAAATTCAAAATATAAAAACTAGGCAAAAATACCTGGTAACCAAACTGGTAAGAAAAAAAAAAAACTCACCCACCAACCTCCTATGTGTGCTTCAAATGTGTTTTCGGGTAGGATGAATTAGTCGTTTGATCAATCAAGACTCACTTGATGGCACCATATGTACACAACAGCTAATAAATTGGCCTGGGTACTAAAGGGTACCAAATAGTCCTGTCCTATATGTATGTACTCTGAGTACTAAATAGTTATTCTATATCTAGGTCTAAATTTTCCTAGAGTCTTACTCCCTTGATCTTTTTTTTAGTTTTGTTATGGTGCTTAGAAGGTACTCTCGGTATTTCTCTTTTTAAATTAACCCTAACCGTTAATATTAAAAAAATTTATACTAGGTCCACCTATTTTGGTACGGGTCCACCACTTTAAGTATTTTTTAGTAGATACCTCTATATCTTTAACCATTAAATTTGATTAAATATAAGCACCAACTTCTCCGTTTTACCCGGCCCCCTACAAATAATTTTGTTCTATTACTTACGCCCTTACATTTACAATAAAAAAGATCCTTTCCTCAAATCTAATGTTGATGTACTCAAATCCAACAGATTACATGTCTAATTTTCCCGATTACTCAAATCGTATGGTCTTGGATCTCTAATCAACAATTCCACCACCCCCTTCCCTGCGCGTGGAGCCTTCCATATCTTTATTTACCGTATCTATTGATCTGTTGATTTTCCACGCTGCCGAGGCTTCCATCTTCTGTTACTACGTTAGTACAGTACCTGTTACTTTCCAATTGCAAGTTTTGCAACTACCGCACGCATCTGTTTCTGTTACTACGTTAGTACAGTACCTGTTACTTTCCAATTGCAACTACTGCACGCACGCGGAGGCTTCAGTTAGTTTCCCATCTGCGAGCTTCAAGCAGGATGAGAACGAGACCATCGAGCTCGCCCACATCCTCCGCGCCCGGTCACTGTAGGGAACCTCCGTGCAGCCTCCCTGCCCCTCGCGTCGGCGACCTCCGCGTCCTCCGCGCCGCCTCCCCGTCCTCCGCGCTGCCCAACCGCATCGGAGCTGTCTGCCTGCTCGTCGTCCACGACATTAAGCAGAGAAGCCACTCGACGTCGACGGGCCGCCTCCCCGTCCTCTGTGCAGGCTCACCGCAGCTGAGGTCCGCGCCCCATCTCCGTCCTCCGCGCCGGCTCACCGCACTGAGGTCCGCGGCCCCTCCCCGTCCCCCGCGCCGGCGCCGGCATCCGGTCCGCGTGTGGACTCCGCTCCGCCTCACCGTCCTCCGCCTCCCCGTCATGCGTGCGGCGAGTCACTGCTGAACAGCTTCTCCTTGCTGAGGTTCGGCGCCAGGTCCGGGCACTACACTTCGCGAGGTTCGTCGCCGATCGGCAACGCATCGCAGAAGCATAGGTGGCCCAGGGCGTCTGGGTCTTTGGAGAGCCCGACCCAGGCGTCCAGCTCGGTGTTGAAGTGTGCGGTGTCGAAGTGCGCGCGACCGTCGAACGGGACCTCGGTGTGGACCAAAGGGGTTGCTGCTGAATTTCACAGAGCTTGAGCCTGCAGAAGTTCATCAAGGATATGTGTTTTCTGTAAGTAATTCTGTGCAAAATTTTGACTGACAGAATACATTCTTAGGAAGCCTGAACTTTGAGATGTAGCAGTACTTGTTTTATCTTTTACCTTTGGCAACATTGGCAAGCTCTGATTTCATCAAAGATTTGTGTTTTCTGTAAGTAATTCAGTGCAAACTTTTTGACCGACAGAATACTTCCTTGGGAAGCCTGAACTTTGAGATGTAGCAGTACTTGTTTTATCTTTTACCTTTGGCAACATTGACAGGCTCTGATTATTTTTTAGCATATGGATAAATGACTTGCTGCTTTATTCACTTTGTTAGTTTTCCTTGGTTTACTATGTACTGAAATCTTGCTCAAATTCTTCAGTGGCATCTTTCTGCTTTGCATTGTAGAAATTATTTTTATGTCCCTTATATTGTGTGTTTTTTCCTTTCATATTTCATCTTATTTATAGTTTGGATTTATTTGGTTACTTGTGATGGTCGAATGATTGCTATGATTTTTTTCCCTGTAGAAAGTTAGAATCCAGATCAGGTTCTTGTCTTTTTATATCACGGGCTTGTCATGCATTCAGGTATCTTAGTGTTCTGGTGAAAAGGAACTCTGGGTGTAATTGTGCATTGGGAATGGTTCTTATGAATTGGAGTTATTGTAGAAAGTCACCTTAATGAGTGTTCTTTTGTTGTATTATATGGGGTTACAGTCTACTGATATCATTGGGGTTACAGTCTACTAGTATCATTCGTACACTGCCAAAGTTGTCAAATTTTGATGGTAGGACCTTCAATCAGCTTGATTGGAGTTTTAGCATAATATTTCTGATTAGTATTCGATTAACTGCTGTAAGTGATTTGTACGAATGTGGAATCCATCATTCATCTCTACTGTTGTTAGAAAATGATATTGTTTATCTTATTGTTTACATTTACCATGGTTCCTTTCTCGCCACGTCACCACCTAGCAATTATTTCATATCGTTGGGCTATAACTTTTTAAGGGTTCAGAGACGATGGACAACTCAACAGCATGTCGGACTCCACTCCAAGATCGAACAAACCAATATGGTATGCTTTTCACCATAATATAAACCGTCTTTTATTGTAATGTCAAGAAAATATTCTTATGGAACTTTCGCACTTTGTGCACAAATATCAGTGAAATCTATTGAACTTAACCTGATCTCTTAGAGTGGCCTACACTGAATATGCATTTTGTCTTCCTCGAGAATGTGTTGTCTACTTCCTTTTTTTGTGTTGTTGTAATGTTTTGCCATCTATATTTAGTCTCTATACTTGGCAGAGGGTCTGCTTAATGATGAAGTAGCTTATTTGGACAGTTGGTGAAAACAGCTTTTTGCTTTTAGTTTATTCTTAGAAAAAACTGAACTAATAAACTGATGTATAAGCTTGTTGTTTGGCATATCTTCTGCTTATTTGAATGGCGAAACTGTGGATTAGATTGTTCCAAACAGCAGCTTGACCAAAAGCGTCCCCACCCTTTATTGTCATTTGGTATATTACATATGTTGTACTTAATTCGCCTTGGTACTTGTTGCTTCCATATTCTCATTTTCTTATATTTTTTTACACTTATTCTTACATACCATGCCTTCTGTTTGACTGTGGGCATATTCATTTTTTTACTCTAAAATCTAAGTGCTTTCAATTCATGCTTCTGTTTTTTCTGTTGTCCTTTGTGGATTATGTAACAGATGTCGTAACTAATGTTGCTGCTGCGGAGCAAAGAAAGAAAGATGAGGACCAACAAAAGAGAGAAAAAAGGAATGCACGGCAACCTGCATATCGTGCAAGGAAAAGAGCAGAAGCAAATACACCGTTGATTAATAGGAAGCGACATGCAGAAACAGGTGAAATCTTCTTCCCCGCCATGTCCTTCAAATCAAATTAGCTTCATGATTTTCTTACTTCAATTGTTCCTTTCACAGATTGCGATAATGCTGACCAAGATGATCTGATGCAAAAAAGGAAAGAACATCTTCCAAGAAAGCAGGCCAAGACCACATCAAATGTAAGACAATGTGGTATGAAAATATTCCCAATTCTTAGGTTTCATATTGTAGATACTCATATCTATATGTAGCTAATAGTTAATTTTTACGTTGGTATAAAAGGAGTCTTGATCAACAGTGACAGTCCTATCCTTGACGATTCACATGCACATTTGATAATTGCACGTAAAGATGGTGACATAAGCCCCGCAGCTGTTGGAATCTCAATGCAGAAAACGACATCTCCAGGTTAGCATAATACCTATCACAGATAAATAACTATGCCTGCATTGTGTGGCTAGCGGCGATTTAATATGTTATGTTTACATTTGCATATGCAGGCATGACCAGTATCCACACTCAAGTTCTTGATGATATTCGTGCAAGGGTTCTGGCTGCACGTCAACGTGGAATGTTGCTTTCTCAAAGTCCTGCATACATTAACACCCCCATTTATAAAACACCAGATCATGGTAATCCCATGAACTACCATCAGTGAATCTATATTTCATTTTTTAACTACTAATTCTTCTGTCCTACTAATACTTTACAGGACATCTAGCAAAGCTTGGTACAGTTGGGTCCACCGCAATGCCATATGGAAAGAATAATCCAAACAAGGAAAATGTTGACCCAGATGAATCCTCAAAATGGCTCGATACAAATGATGACTATCGTTCCAAACATGGTAAAGGTGCTATACTTGCTAACTATATTATGCATTTTGATAATAAAAAAGATCATGCCACATCTGATACTCATGACCAGGTGAGGCCACCGGTTACGACAAATATAAATTTAATAAGCGGGAGACATACAAAAACATGGATGCATCAGCTAAACAAAGATTGTTACTAAAGAATCGTGAGTACAAGAAGAGGGCAGACAGTAAGTACATGTATCAGTATATATGTTTTGATGTCTCCAAAAGAAAATTCTTGCAGTAACTTATCGATTTTTACCATCCAGAATTATGTGCTCTTAGTCCAAGAAATGATAAGCCCCCAAATATTGGTATGGAGCAAGAAGAGGATGAATTTGATAGGGCAATATTTGAGCCCACACACCCTGAGCAACTTCCAAAAGGTGTCTCTTTTATTTATAGTCATTCCTGTTCCTTGAAGCCATACATATTTTGTTTAATTCAAAATTATGTACTAATGCTTGCATTTCTAATGGTTCATTAATCTATTATAGAAACACTTGGAGATATCCATGGGGAGGACGATGAGATTGCAGACGAAGATGAAAATATTGGTGGTTTAATTGGCTCTAATGACTTTGTGAATGATTAAGGTTACTTTTAGAATAGCAGTTATACATGTGTGCTAATATTATTACTGAAAGGAACATTACCCAATTTCTCGCAGATGATGGTTTTGAGTCATATCGTGTTCCGGTCAAGGATATGATGTTTCCGCAACCAACAATGACCCATATGACTATGTCTACCATAATCTACCATCGAGTCACCATAAGTTGAAAGATGTTCCCGATTGTGAGTATTGTGGAGCAATAAGATTCCAGTATGAGGCACCTGATTTCTGCTGCAGGAAAGGAAAGGTATAAATCCTTATACCTGATGTGCCTTCTGAATTACACCGGTTGTTCACAAGTCAGGTGCACGACGATGCCAAATATTTTCGGAAGCACATCAGGTATTTCATCAGTTAATGCCGGGGTCAGAAGGGCCCCATCATTTACAGCTATATTTTTATGATACGGATGAATCGGCCCCGTTAGAACATTGAGTGAAGCGTTCTCCTGACTTGGACATAAACATCATTCGTAAAATCTTGCAGATCTTACAGGATAATCCATATGTTCAAACTTGTAAAAGGGCTGGCGCAGTTCCGAACTTGGATGACTATGTAATTGAACTCAATACTGATGTGACACCTGACCAACGAAGGTACAATGCACCAACGATGTCACAGGTTGCTGCCATATGGTGCGATGGGAATGATCCTCAAAAGTGTTTTGATAGAAGTGTTCTTGTGTACACTAAAGATCATGGTCCAAGGTACATTAAAGCTTATCATGGGTGCTATGATCCATTAGCTTACCCTTTGTTCAACCCGAATGGTGAAACTGGTTGGAACAAGTTTATGCCATATAGTAATGACAGTCTCAATAATTTGGAGCCAACAGGTATCTTCTTCATAAATAATTAATTTATTCATCATGCCATATTGATGAAAATTTATTTATTACAACTAATTGTTTCTGATGCATTACTAGCTGAGGTGCCATCGTCCACCGCTGTTCCGAATAATAATAACAATCTCAATAACTTGGAGCCAACAGGTAACAATCTCAACCGTTATATAGTTTGTTCATCCTCCCATCTTTTGATGGAAGTTTACTCGCTACAACTAATTCTTTCTGATTCATTACTAGCTGAGGTGCCATCTTCCACTGCTGTTCCGATAACGGCTCCACAACGCGGTGACTTCTTAACACAAGTTGTAAACTTATTTAATTAATATATATGTATGCTGAGTACTGGCTTTAATGTGTTTGCTGAAGATCATATTGAGGATGAAGCTCCAGAGGATCATGATGATCATAATGACTTGCAAGAGGGTGACTTGATAGATAGGGCGGCCGATGCGGCACAAGGATCCAAGTCTAAATGGGTGACTGCAAGAGAATATTACTGTTTCAAAATTCAATGTAGGAGGTCCCTGTTTAACATCATTTTGTTTGGCGGGCGTCTCTTCCAACAGTGGGCAGTTGACATGTATATCAAAATTGAGTCTATGAGGTTGGACTGGTATGCGAATCCAGCACACCAAAAGCTCATACGAGCTGAGCTGTATCAGGTAATGTATACTTTTATTTGCTCAGGTCTATATTTTATCAAAAAAAAATTGATTGTGTTTATGTAATTGTAGGGACTGGTTGATGTTGTTTCTGTTGGTGAAACGCGGGCTTCTGGTGTTGGTAAAAGAGTTGTGCTGCCACGAACTTTTCCAGGTGGCGATCATGATATGATGCACCGGTTTCTTAATGCAATGGCTATTGTTCAACGGTTTGGCAAGCCTCATTACTTCATTACAATGACCAGCAATCCTCAGTGGGAAGAGATAACAACCAACCTTTATCCAGGTCAGACAGCACAAGATAGGCCAGAACTGGTTGCACGTGTATATCGGGCAAAGCTGGTAGATTTGAACAATTTACTGATTAGACAGAAATATTTCGATGAGGTTGCAGCTTATTGTCATGTAACGGAGTTTCAGAAGAGGGGCCTACCACATGAGCATATTCTTCTGATTATGAAGTCCAGCAGTAAGTTGAAGTGCCCAGATGACTATGATAAAGTGATCTCAGCGGAGATTCCGGACAAGGATAAGTATCCTGTTTTGCATGATCTTGTCGTCAAGCACATGTTACATGGACCGTGTGGGGTACTAAATAAAAGATGTGGTTGCGTGGTTGATGGTGAGTGTCGCTTTGAGTACCCTCGACAATTTTTTCATGCAACCGAACAAGGCAAAGATTCGTATCCTTTATATAGGAGGAGAGATGATGGTCGACGTGTCAAGGTTAGAGGTGCTGAGCTGGATAACAGGTGGGTTGTTCCATACAATCCAGGTTTGCTGAAGCGCTATAACTGTCACATAAATGTGGAAGCTTGCTCCAGTATCAAAGCTATGAAGTATCTCTTTAAGTATGTGTATAAGGGCCACGACCGTGCATCCTTCTCAGTTGATCCAGCTCAAAATGACGATGGAGTTATCAATGAGATCCGTCAGTACAGAGATGCCAGATATATTTCTCCACCTAAAGCTGTGTATAGAATATTTGGGTTCAGTCTGTTTGGTGTCTTTCCAGCTGTTTTGCAGCTCCAACTTCATCTGCCCAACATGTAGTCTGTGGTTTATGATGCAAATGGGAATCTTGAGGATGTTGTTTGACGGCCGTCTTCTTCTATGACCACACTCACTGAGTATTTCAATATGAATCGTGAGGATTGTTTTGCAAGAACGTTATTGTACAAAGAGTTCCCTGAGCATTATAGGTGGATCAAAGGTACAAAGAAATGGCGTCGAAGGAAACATCCAGGAAAATGTCAGATTGGACGCATTGTGTATGCACACCCTGCTGAGGGTGAGAGGTACTTCCTGAGATTCCTCTTGAATCATGTGAGGGGTGCAACCTCATACGAGGATTTGAGGACAGTGGGTGGCATCACATACTCAACGTTTAGAGAAGCATGTGAGCAGCGTGGTCTCATAGAGACAGATAACTCTCTTGATGATTGTTTGACAGAGGCTGCATCCTTCCAAATGCCAGGTGCTTTACGGAAATTATTTGCAACTATCATTGTGTTCTGTGAGGCCACTAATATCCGTGAACTATGGGACAAGCACAAAGATTCATTAGGAGAGGATTATGCTCGGGATAATCCTAATACAGCCGCTGTAGAACAAATGGTGCTTAGAGACATGCGAGACTTGTTGCACTCCATGGGGAAGGACATCAAATATTATGGATTACCTGAGATTAATGATGCGGGTAATGTCCTTGTAAACCCACCTTATTATTAATTAATATTTTTCCTGCCTTTCATTTATTCCTGCCTTATATATTATTTATTTTCTCAATAATGAAAATTATTTTTGAACCTTTTATTTTCCTGCATTATAATTATTTATTTTCTCAATAATTGATATTTTCCTGCCTTATATTTTTTATTTTGTTAATAATGAAAGCAATTTTCGACTCTTATATTAGCATGACAGGAAAAATTATAAATACCCTATAGTTGTCATGATGCCTGTCCAGGGAAGTTGAGTTTTCTATGATCTGCCATAAGCTCTAAGCATTGCAGTATATGAGTCTTATATTCAGCAATAATAAATGAAGTTTATACTATATATTGCCACTCCACACTTATGTGTTTTCTTGCCTTTCATTTCTTCCTACCATATATTATTTATTTCTCCATAGTGAATATTATTTTCGAGCATTATATTTTCCTGCCTTATATTACTTATTTTCTCAATAATGCATATTATTTTTTAGAGTATATTACCTGCCTCATATTAGATATTCTCAATAATGAATATTATTTTCGAGCCTTAAATTTTCCTGCCTTATATTTATGCTCAAAATTATTTTTTATATCTCATAACTCATTTCCCTGATATATTGATGGCACAGGTGAATTTTCAAATGACATACTGAGAGAGGTCAGGGAGGAACAATCAGTTGGTATAGATCAAGAGGATTTAGATGCATATGCTTCTCTTAATACCGAGCAACATGCAGCATTTGATGAAATTATCCATCATGTCTTCCATAAGAAGAGCCAAGTATTTTTTGTGGATGGCCCAGGAGGCACGGGCAAGACATTCTTATATAAGGCCATACTTGCTGAGGTATGCTCAAAGGGTTTAATTGCCATCGCAACTGCAACCTCTGGAATAGCTGCAGCAATTTTGCCAGGAGGGCGCACTGCTCACTCAAGGTTCAAAATCCCCATTATAATTGCAAACAATAGCATGTGCGGCTTCGCAAAACAAAGTGACACTGCGGAGCTACTCCGTAGAGCATCCTTAATTATCTGGGATGAGGTGGCCATGACAAAACGTCTATCAGTGGAGGCAATTGATAGGTCCCTGCAGGATATTATGGATTGTCACTTGCCCTTTGGAGGAAAGGTCGTGGTATTTGGTGGGGATTTCAGACAAGTTCTCCCTGTAGTGACTCGTGGGACAAGAGCACATGTCACTGACGCTACCATACAGAGATCATATTTGTGGGAGTCCATACGAAAATTAGGTTGACACGTAACATGAGAGCTCAATCTAACCCTTGGTTTGCTGACTACTTGCTTAGAATTGGGAATGGAATAGAACTGACATTTGCAGATGATTATGTTCGCCTCCCAGATGACATTGTTATTGGTTACACGGACACTGATGAGTCAATAGACAAACTCATTGAGGATATATTCCCGTCACTTGAAGAGAATGCCAGATCTGCGGGCTATATGAGCACACGGGCCATACTCTCCACCAAAAATGAGTATGTTGACCAGCTGAATGCAAAGATGATAGAGAGATTTCCAGGTGAGGAGCATGTTTATCACAGCTTTGACTCGGTTGATGATGACTCCCAAAATAGCTACCCCATGGACTTCCTCAACTCCATCACGCCAAACGGTCTCCCACCACATGTCCTCAAAATTAAAATCAATTGTCCAGTGATCCTTCTACGGAATCTGGACCCTAACAAAGGCTTGTGTAATGGAACAAGAGTTGTGGTTAGAGCACTGCAAGACAATGCCATTGATGCCGAGATTGTTGGGGGACAACATGCAGGTCAGAGGGTTTTCATTCCAAGGATCCCCTATGGCTCCATCTGACGATCTTTCGCTCCCATTCAAGTTCAAGAGGAAACAGTTTCCCATTCGTCTGAGCTTTGCAATGATGATAAATAAAGCACAGGGCCAAACAATCCCGAATGTTGGAATATACCTACCTGAACCTGTATTCTCGCATGGACAGCTTTATGTGGCGCTATCTAGGGGTGTATCAAGACAAAGTACAAAGATTCTTGCAAGAAGAAGGGGGTTGATGCCACTGGCAAGAGCACTAAGAACATCGTATATAGAGATGTCCTCGATTGGTGATTGGCAAGGTAAAATAGATTTTCTTAAGGCTGCATACGTGAGCTACATACGAAATGCAAATCTGAAATAGCATTCGCATCTGAAGAGGCACTACCACTTGCTTTCTTGAGCACTTGATCTGAATATGTACTTCTATGTCGACTACTACATTTCAGTTGATCATTTGTACAGCTGTTTTATCGGTTGACAATTCTATATACTCAAAATTACATCTGTGACTCTGTCCACTATACTATGTAAATACCTCCATTCAATATTCGCCTCTTCATTCCTTGATGTCCACTTCCCTTCTTCCAAGAATTTGGACCAAGCCAGCAATGGCTGACCCTATGATGAACCAAGTTAATCCGGCCAGCATGACTTTCATCTCAAAGCTGTTCACCACTCCAAGTGCAACGGCGCCTCCAAAATGCTCCTGCACGCCACTGCCTCCGGTCACCTTCTCCCCGTTGTAGCTCACGATCCCCACCGCCATGAACTGCTTGGTGGCGAAACTGAATACGGCAGGTTCCGCTGCAGAGTCCAGTAGTCGTCGCGGCTGGCGCTCGCTCCCGTCGCGCCTCCCGCTTTACGCCGGGCGGCGGCAGCTTCTTGCAGCCTGTCCGTAACAGGGTCAGCTGGTCTAGAAGCTTCCAGTCGCGGCGGCAGCAGGAGGCGTGAAGCAAGGACGGTGGTGGCCGGCGCGGATGGTCCGAAGGGCTGCCAGTACCACCTGTTTGACATGGACCTGATGGCGTGAACCGCTGAAGTCCTCGACTGCCTTACGGTCTCTGATTCCTGATTGCAGCAGCATTCATAATTCTTCACGCTAGATGACAACATGAGCAAGAATAAGAAAACAACAGTACATGGAAAATGAACGAAGATGATCCTTAACTAAAGAAGATTTTTAGGAATAACAAATGAAATAAGATTTTCCTTGAATAAAGAATACTTTTATAACAAAAACATCTTAACAAACCCGTATGTGAGCCGGATGGGTTGTTTAGGAATTATATAGTAGTATAGGATAGGATTTTCCTTGAAACAAAAAAAAAACCCAAATTTCACGTACGTGACTAGCAATCCTTGATCCACACGCCCTTCTCGGTCCGATATATATAGCACCTACGTTGATCCTACATGAATCATCAATCTGCAACACGCCACATAGGCACAGTAGACCACGCCGTAGACGTACAATGCCAAAAAGGAGTGACCAGATGATCGGCGTCGTAGACGGCCAGACCATCGAACCAGTGAAGGTGGACAATGCCGAAAAGGAGGTCCCAGACGTACAATTCGTCAACGTAGCAGATCATGCTGGTAGGCCACGATCACCATCGATCGGTCGTACCAGGGATCAAGACACAGAGGTAACAGCCCTTCCTCAGTCTGAGCTAAGTTTTACTTAATGATTAATTGATTATCAGTGCTCAATTAGGGTCTAATTAATCAATTAGTTTGATTCCTTAGTAAATCCCCAAACAATTAGTCGCAATCATTTAGAAGGAGGTGAATTTTGGCGAATCTTAGCCAAATCAGAGAATTCCGCAAAAATCCCCAAATTTTGCAAACCCCTAAGCCTAACCCAGTCGAGCAACTCACCTGGACACCTCACCCGCACGCTATCGTCATTAGTCCGTGGTCGCATCGAGCTCGCCGGAAGCCGCCGCCGTTCATTGCCATCGAGCTCGCCGGAAGCCGCCGCCGTTCATCGCCTCGAGCCACCGCCGTTCGTTGCCTCCAGCCAGTGGTCGCCGGAGCCATCGACAGAGCCGCGTGCCACACAGTCGCACGCGTGCGCCGGCGAAGGGCTCCGCCGTGGCTGCCGCCGGCGAGGGACCGCGCCCTGAGAGCTGCTCGCCTGCGCCGCGCTCCGTCTGGATAGAGGGACGAGAGAGAGGACCGGGGTGAGGCAGAGGAGTGGACTTGGGGAGAGAGGAGGTTGGCTTTTTATTCCGTACGCTGTTTTACTATTATTGGGTACTGTTTTAAGTAATTTTCCATTAGATCTAAGTTCTATTGTCATAAGTAATTTAATTAGAAAATTATGGTTATTTTTTCTACCACTCAACTATGGTCTCTGATTAGATGGAACCAACGGGAATTGCACTTATGATTATTTTTTGGCTTTGATCTTTCAGGAAGAAAATCAGGACGGAGATATATCACCCAACTCAGTCCTACCAAATAAGAAGTTGTGTACCAACAAACTACGGGATTTCCCAAGCGATCAACATAACAAGCCTAAGAAGAATGGCGACGAACATATAACTTGGGAAGGTAAAACAATTTATTTTTTCTGATTTTGTTTGTACAAAACTTATTTTTGTGTTACGAAATATGTCAAAAAATTATATTTTCCTTTGCAGATTATATTTTAACACCCGAGGATATGGATATTATTTCAAATTTGTTTGAAGAAGATAAAAACAAACTTCTGGTCAACATTGATGGTGCTCTGGTGTATAGACGTGACATGGATTGTCTTTTCCACCATAACACCTACGTTGAGAGAGAGGTAAGTACCATGAATATATCTTTATGTCTCATTACATAATTTATGTTTATTATTTTCTACTAAGAGAACACATGTTTCGTCATTCATCGATGTAAGCACATTTTGATTAAGACATATTATATCTTCTATTTATGTAGGTAATAAATGCATATATTCACTGCATGAGGGCAGAATACAATCTGACGCACAGAGATGGTGGGAGTGCTTTCCTCGAAGGCCCATGGATCACTGCCCTCTTAAAGCGCGATGGTGAATTGGCATTGGATAAATTAAGTTTCAAAGACGACGTAGTTCAACAAAGGTGTGAGAGACCCGACCAATTTATATTCAAGTTTACCAAGTTGACTCGCGGCCCACGCATGGTGTGCGAGAACTCAACCCGATAAAAGAGAATATAGACCCGGCAGTCCCCCGACATGCTTCTCAAGCAATGCCCAAGATCCGAGCACGTCGGCAACGTCACATGTGATTCATCACAAAGGTCACATTAATTAATAACATTAATTTAAATTATTCTTACATAACAAGGTTCAACATAAGTCTTGAAACTAAAAGAAATCAGAGAGCGGAAGCGATTCTAAGGAAGACGATAGTCGCAGCGGTTGCAATGAGAAAACAGCAAAAGATTGCGATGCCCAGCCCACGAACATCGCACATCACGATCACTCGAAAGTCTTGACTATGCCTCGCCCTCGCCGGCATCGGCGGGGACAAAGTAGCCGAAGACCAACTCATCCTCACCTGCAAAAACTTAAACAACAAACGTTGAGTACGAAGGTACTCGCAAGTCTTACCCTGTGGTGGGAATTAGTTCCCGACTCCAAGGATAATGCAATGAGGCTGTAGCAAGGTAAATAAGGTGTAGGAACGGACTCAATTGCTTAAAGCAGAAACTAAGCATATATGAATAAGCATAAAGTAAAAGGACTCTGCGGGCATGAACATCTAATAAACCCAATCCCCAAGTATTATGTAACCATAAACCATGTATATGCCAACATCCATGTTCCATCCGAACCATGGATACCAATAACCATATTCCAATTCCATCAATAATATCCCAATTTCCATCATGTTATGAGACAACTCTACGATATTATCCAAAGGACACTGAGCTTTGATCATAACCGAGACCGCGGCGGATTCGAACCGATTTTACACCCTGCAGGGGAGTCCAACTGTACCCACACGACTGAGGACCATGCGGCTCATGCAACCCGCTAAAGTTACACAAGGGGGTACTCATGTCAACCTTTTTCACACTCGTGCCCACACGGTTGGAAAATCCACACGGTGCCGAGTACCACGGCCTCGCAGGCACACGTGAGTCCCTCGTCGAGTGTCACGGCCTCGCAGGCACCCATGACTCCCTCGTTCCACACACCGTGCAGTCATCGGCCAAACGTTGGTACGCAGTGAGATACTCAGCTTATCTTACCATTATATCGGACATGTGGTATGAACGGAAAGTGCTCAGGCCAAGAATAACACGGCCGGTTCCTAGGTCAACCCAGACGGGGCCTACGGCACACAAGACCTCCATGTCTTGCTGCACTCCTGTCCCACCGTCCAGATTTCAGCTTTTAACACTTTTCAACTTTTACCAACATATGAACTCGCCACAAGTCCATAAGTAATCAAGGTGGTTCCTATACGTGCGAGTGGGACTTACCACTCGACTTCTACCGTGTTATCTAAGCATGGCTAAGCACTTCGTGACTCGAACAAAGACACTCTACCCAGTTTGTCAAGGTGACGTAAGCAATAGCAAGGAGGGGTACATGCAACAATAATAGGTTTTTCCCAATGTTACTACTAAGCCCGACTTTATGCATTCCTATACGTAAGCATTCATATTAATCATTAAGTAAATTACTTAGGGTAGCAATATGAGGTGCTTGCCTTCAACAGCAGTGGTGGTGTCTTCCTCAGCAGCTTGGTCAACCTCTGGTGCTTCTCCCGTAGCAGCACCCGCGTCACTCTCTGGCGGATCGTAAGCTATAAAGCAAAAATGCGTCGATATGAGATGCATGCCATGATGCCATGATGCCCAAATGATGCGATATGATGCAGAGAGGTAGCTACTGAGTTTATGAACACAATGCAAAAAGAACGAAGGCATTCGGAGTTCTACAGCTCAAGTTATGACCTAAACAGTTTTACCGATTCCGGTTACGGGTTTCCCGGTTCCCGGTTACGGTATCGGGTGGCACACGGATGTCATTTTCAGGAAAAATCCCAAGACGCATCACATGTACTGGCTTACTAAGTGGCTTGGGTTACTATGGGACTAAGTTTGAGTGGTTTTGACTCACGTTAACAGGAACACGAGCCCTCCGATGGTCGTTGCCTGTTTACGACATCGGGAATACCGTAACGGTGCCGTAAAAGTCGTAACGACTTTTCCGGTGAAATTCGAAGTTAAGTTACAGGCATGGGACTATTTTTAGCTTAAAGTAGGATCTAAACTAAGACTTTTGGCTCTGGTTTGGGGTCAAGTTGAGCTTCTATGAATTTACTAAAAATCTAACAATGTTCTGTTTTCCAAACTTATAAAATCAGAAACATGTATTTAAACTTATTCAAAAATCATGAAACTTTACAGAGATACTTCTGAGAATCTAAACTAAAGTTTTTGTTAAAGGTCTTGGGCTTTTGGGTGACTTTCCTAATGTACTTTAGACAGAGGTAATTAATCTAGGGTTTGGGGATATTATCAATGACATGCATGCACAATGTTCATGAAAAATTCTGGTAAAAATACAGGAGATGCATCATGCCAAGATAAAATTATGGTACAAAAATCAACCCTAGAAACCTTCTGGAACTTCAATTAAAAATCAACAACAGAAATAATACAATGAATTATTAAGGAAGAACCAGGGACAATTTTGAAAAAGTGCTTTAACAGAAAATTAACACATAAATCAAGGATTCAAATAAAATTAGGTTTGGCATTTTTAGACTTTTCCATGATTTTCTACACACTATGCATCTTCTGGTTAAATAAAAGAAAATAAGAAATTCAATGGAACAGTGTTTCAGAACAGGGGAGCGGCTGAAGCGGTGGCTCCGGTTGGAATCTCGCCGGAGGAGGGGGGTTAGGAGGGGATTGAAAGGTCGTGGAGCATCACCTTGATCTAAGGAACTGATTTGATGAAGATTTGGGCCACGGGGAAAGGCGCAAGGTGGTTGGCGACGTGAGCCCTGAAGCTCTGTCAATGGCGGCCGACGGGTGGCGTGGGACGAACTTCCTCAACGGCGGTTATCTGGGGCCAATGGCTCATCAAATAGATGTACCATGGTGAGAGGAACATGCTGGAAGAAGGAATCGAAAAGTTGAGCTACCTCGGTGACGGAATTTGAAAAATGGTGGCCGCCGGCGGTATTGTCGGCCGAGGAGCAGTGTAGCGCTGTTCCGGTGAAATTAGGGCACAATCGGTGGGGCTAGTGGTTGGAGAGCTTCAGTGAGTCGAGGGAAACTTCGTCGGCACGGTGGCAAAGCTTGGGAGTGATCGAGTCGAGCTGTCGACGGTGAGGTGCTCGGGCGGCAATGGTGTGGTGGCGCACTGGCTAGGGCAGAACAGAGAAGGAGAAAAGAAGGAAGGGAGAGCTAGTGCTTTAGCTTTGTACTCGAGGAGGAGGAGCCAAGGGAGGTAGAGAGTGCAGTGGCGCTGTTGATTGGTGCAGAGGGGCGGTCGGCCGGCGGTTGGGCGATGGAGGCGGTGCTCCTGCAGTGGAGATGGCGTGCGGCAGAGGGCAAAGCAATGGCGCACCAGAGAGAGAAGGAGAGAGAGGAGGAATGGAGATGGAGCAGTGAAGGAGGTGAAGATCTTGGAGAGATTCACTGCCGATGGAGTGAAGTCGCGGCGCGGGGATTGGCCGGAGCGGCCGGTGCGGTGGTTGGCTGCGCGGCAAGGGTCGGGCGAGCACTGTTCACGGTCAGCGTTTTGTCAAAATCGATTTTTCAATTCCTCCTTCCAGATTCAATTGAAAGACCTAGCTCCCGAGCTCAATAATTTTTGAAACTTTTTGTGCAAGCTAAATGATTTATTTGGAACAACTTTTATTAAAGGAAGGTTCACTGAAACAGCTTCTAAAGGTCTGTGAATTTTCAATTAGGTTCAAATTTGTTGGAATTTTAAAGGGGTCTAAACTTTTACCAAAAATTTTCATAAAATCTCCAAAATTCTATTTTAATGTATAGTTAATTGTTATGCAAAAACATTGGGGTAGTTTTATTAAGAAAACCAAGGTCTTCTTGAAAGTCGATTAGGGTTTGCGAAGACGGCGAAAACTCGAAACCCTGACCCAAGTTCGAAACAGGAAAAGGTCGAAGTCAAATGATTGAATCAGTGAGCTCAATTCAAAAGAATAAAAGATTGCAACTTTTGGGATGTGACAGACCACCCCCCCTTAAAAGAATCTCGTCCCGAGATTAAAGGTTAAGAAGGGTGGCGAAAGGAATATCAATGATAAGGAATGCTAAGAAGCGAATGTGAAGAAAACAGCGAGGGGACTTACGGCTCTGTGAAAAGCTCCGGGTAGTCCTCCTGCATTTTATCCTCACGTTCCCACGTTGCTTCTTCTTCGGTGTGTCGGCTCCAATGCACTTTCACCATCGGGATCGCACGATTGCGCAATTTGCGTTCCGAACGCGCAAGGATGCGTAGAGGATACTCCACATAAGAGAGGTCGGGGCGGACTTCGACATGCTCCATGGAGATAGCCTCGGTCGGAACACGGAGACACTTCTTCAATTGAGATATGTGGAAGACGTTGTAAACGTTACCAAGAGAGGATGGCAACTCTAGCTCATATGCCACGTTACCACGTCTTGCAAGGATTTTGAAGGGACCAATGTAGCGTGGGGCTAACTTCCCTTTCACTTGGAATCTTTTCGTGCCTCGGAGTGGTGAAACTTTGAGGTAAACATAATCTCCAACTTTGAAGAAAAGTTCTACCCGACGACGATCGGCGTAGCTCTTTTGGCGAGATTGAGCAACTCGGAGATGTTCCTGAATTTGGCGTACTTGAGCTTCAGCATCGCGAACAAATCAGGACCAAAGAAAGGTCGTTCCCCGGATTCAGACCAGTTCAACGGGGTTCTACAACTTCTTCCATAGAGTGCTTCAAATGGGGACATTTGGAGGCTAGCCTGGTAGCTATTGTTGTAAGAGAACTCCGCAAACGGTAAGCAAAGTTCCCATTTCTTGCCATAGGTTAGCACACAAGCTCTCAACATGTCCTCAAGAATTTGATTGACCCGTTCGGTTTGTCCTCCCGTTTGCGGGTGGTAAGCCGAACTATGAATAAGCTGGGTGTCCAACGCTTGATGAAGGCTTTTCCAAAACCGAGAGACGAACTGGGTGCCTCGGTCTGAAATAATTGTCTTAGGAACACCATGAAGACACACAATGCGAGTGAGGTACAACTCGGCATATTCCTTGAAAGAATAGGTGGTCTTGACGGGAAGGAAATGTGCAGATTTTGTTAACCGGTCAACGATTACCCAAATGGAATCATAACCACCCGAAGTCTTAGGCAAGCCAACAATGAAATCCATGCCAATATCCTCCCATTTCCAAGATGGAATAGGCAATGGTTGCAGTGTGCCCGCGGGTTTTAAGTGGATAGCTTTCACTCGCTGACATACGTCACACTTGGAGACGTACTGAGCAATTTCCCGCTTCATGCGAGTCCACCAGAATTTGGTCTTCAAGTCTTGGTACATCTTTGTGCTCCCTGGGTGTATGGACAGCAAGGAATCATGAGCTTCATTGAGAATTTTCATCTTCAGCTCATCGACTTTTGGCACCACAAGGCGTTTTCCAAACCATAACACGCCTTGCTCATCGAGAGAAAAACATCTGGCTTTACCCGATTTTATTTTCTCACGGATACGAGCCATTCCTTTGTCGTTCTTCTGGGCTTCCTTGATCTGATCCAAAAGTGTGGATTTTATTTCAAGGTTGGCAAGGAAACCTTCTTCCACCATTTGTAGACCAAGCTTCCGAAAATCCTCACATAGGGAGCGATTTCGGGTCTTCCCGATTAGGCAATTGCAATGGCTTTTGCGACTCAACGCGTCAGCCACGACGTTAGCCTTTCCGGGGTGGTAATGCACCTCTAGCTTGTAGTCCTTGATCAACTCAAGCCATCTTCTTTGCCTCATATTCAAATCAGCTTGGGTGAATATGTATTTGAGGCTCTTGTGATCGGTATAGATATTGCAAGTCTTGCCAAGGAGATAATGTCGCCAGATTTTCAAAGCATGGACAACGGCGGCAAGCTCAAGATCATGAGTAGGATAATTCTCCTCATGCGACCTCAATTGGCGAGAAGCATAGGCAATGACTCTCCCGTCTTGCATAAGCGCACATCCGAGTCCAACACGAGAGGCGTCGCAAAAGACATCAAAACTCTTGTGGATGTCGGGTTGCGCAAGAACGGGCGCTGTGGTAAGCAACGTCTTCAATGTCTGGAAAGCTTGCTCGCAATGGGCGGACCAAAGGAATTTCTCTCCTTTGCACAGCAACCTGGTCATTGGCTTGGCAATCTTGGAGAAATCCTTGATAAACCGACGATAGTAACCCGCAAGTCCAAGGAAACTGCGGATTTCCTTCACATTGGTTGGTGGAGACCAATCAAGCACTTCTTGCACCTTGGTGGGATCTACGGCAACACCATTTTCAGAAATGACGTGCCCAAGAAAAGCAACTTCGTGCAGCCAAAATTCGCACTTGCTGAATTTGGCGTAAAGACGGTGTTCACGAAGCTTCCCGAGTACAATTCGGAGGTGAACAGCATGATCTGCTTCCGTCTTGGAGAAAACAAGAATATCATCAATGAAGATCACCACACATACATCGAGTTCCTCCATGAAAATAGAGTTCATCAAGTACATGAAGTAGGCAGGGGCATTTGTGAGACCAAAGGACATGACAAGGTACTCGTACAAACCGTAACGAGTAGAAAAGGCAGTTTTTGGAATGTCCTCTTCTCTGATTTTTATTTGATGGTAGCCCAGCCTTAAATCAATTTTGGTGAAACAACGAGCGCCAGAAAGCTGATCGAAAAGGATATCGATCCGCGGAAGTGGATATTTGTTTTTGATGGTAACGGCGTTCAAGGGACGATAATCGACACACATGCGCAATGTGCCGTCTTTCTTCTTCACAAAGATAGCGGGACAACCCCAAGGAGAAGAACTTGGACGAATAAAGCCTTTGTCGAGGAGATCTTTCAACTGTTTCTTCATTTCAGCCAACTCCTCAGAAGACATTGGATACGGTCGTTTTGAAATAGGAGCCGTTCCTGGTTCGAGTTCGATGGCAAACTCAACAGCCCGGTCGGGCGGCATACCCGGTAAATCATCAGGGAAAACATCCGGATATTCGCACACAACAGGGATGGAGGAAAGCTCAGAACTAGTCGCACCTTTCAAATGGTACAACCCGGAATTATCACCTTCAAGGTGTAGCGAAAAACGATCGCCGGTTGGGCCTTTCAGAGAAACAACTCTGGAAGTCACGTGGATGACGGCATCGTGAGAAATCATCCAATTCATCCCAAGAATAATATCTAACCCCTGAAGATCTAGGAGTAAGAGATTGGCTTGCAAGGTAACACCGCTGACTGGGGTCAACGATGTCGGAACCATGGAGTCTACGTGGATTTTGGCTCCGGGGGATTCTATGAGATAGGGTGTACGGGTAGGGAATATCTTTAAGTTATATTGGGTAGCGTACTCTCGTCTAATAAAGGAATGAGATGCACCAGAATCAAAAAGAACTTTGGTAGGACGAGAGTCGATGGATAACAAGGCGATGCATTTTATGACAACAAGGACGCGTCATAATCAGGAATGTATGTTTTGCTGGAACACTATCGGTGACACGAAGGCAGCAATTGTTGCTACAACACGACAATCATGGTGTATCGATCAACATACACCGATGTTCAGATTGGATGAGCTCACTAAACTCGAACACGAAACTCAAAATAATCAACAAAAGTTTTCAAAGTTGAACAAGTCGTTTCAAAGGCGAAACAAACTTGTTCCTTTTTGTTGTTAAAAACCAGTCAACAAAAAGATGACCAAAACCCAACTAGCAATTTGCAACTTCAAACCAAGAAAAGAGATGATCGATGCATGCAATGATATGCAAACATGCTCCGTACTAACGATTCTCACACGGATGCATAAACACTCTCCCCAAACACAACAACACTACTGAAAATAAACACACAACGTCAACATGGGCGATTTTGAAGAGAAAAGGAGGGGTTTGGATAAAACAAGCGCCCTAACACAATTGGGTGGCTGCCAAGACCCGCTAGACTACTCTAACGTCCCATCTATCAAGGAGGGCAGCAATGCAGGGTGCATTCCTAGTTCTAAAAACCAAAACAAGTTAAGAAAGGTGAGGGCCTAAAACAGCAACTACTATAACTTTTAGTTGGTTTTAGTGACCTTAAGACACAACTACCCACCCCGTGTTGCTAAGCAAAATTTTAGGGTGTATTTGTGAACCATAGCTCTGATACCAGCGCTTGTGAGAGACCCGACCAATTTATATTCAAGTTTACCAAGTTGACTCGCGGCCCACGCATGGTGTGCGAGAACTCAACCCGATAAAAGAGAATATAGACCCGGCAGTCCCCCGACATGCTTCTCAAGCAATGCCCAAGATCCGAGCACGTCGGCAACGTCACATGTGATTCATCACAAAGGTCACATTAATTAATAACATTAATTTAAATTATTCTTACATAACAAGGTTCAACATAAGTCTTGAAACTAAAAGAAATCAGAGAGCGGAAGCGATTCTAAGGAAGACGATAGTCGCAGCGGTTGCAATGAGAAAACAGCAAAAGATTGCGATGCCCAGCCCACGAACATCGCACATCACGATCACTCGAAAGTCTTGACTATGCCTCGCCCTCGCCGGCATCGGCGGGGACAAAGTAGCCGAAGACCAACTCATCCTCACCTGCAAAAACTTAAACAACAAACGTTGAGTACGAAGGTACTCGCAAGTCTTACCCTGTGGTGGGAATTAGTTCCCGACTCCAAGGATAATGCAATGAGGCTGTAGCAAGGTAAATAAGGTGTAGGAACGGACTCAATTGCTTAAAGCAGAAACTAAGCATATATGAATAAGCATAAAGTAAAAGGACTCTGCGGGCATGAACATCTAATAAACCCAATCCCCAAGTATTATGTAACCATAAACCATGTATATGCCAACATCCATGTTCCATCCGAACCATGGATACCAATAACCATATTCCAATTCCATCAATAATATCCCAATTTCCATCATGTTATGAGACAACTCTACGATATTATCCAAAGGACACTGAGCTTTGATCATAACCGAGACCGCGGCGGATTCGAACCGATTTTACACCCTGCAGGGGAGTCCAACTGTACCCACACGACTGAGGACCATGCGGCTCATGCAACCCGCTAAAGTTACACAAGGGGGTACTCATGTCAACCTTTTTCACACTCGTGCCCACACGGTTGGAAAATCCACACGGTGCCGAGTACCACGGCCTCGCAGGCACACGTGAGTCCCTCGTCGAGTGTCACGGCCTCGCAGGCACCCATGACTCCCTCGTTCCACACACCGTGCAGTCATCGGCCAAACGTTGGTACGCAGTGAGATACTCAGCTTATCTTACCATTATATCGGACATGTGGTATGAACGGAAAGTGCTCAGGCCAAGAATAACACGGCCGGTTCCTAGGTCAACCCAGACGGGGCCTACGGCACACAAGACCTCCATGTCTTGCTGCACTCCTGTCCCACCGTCCAGATTTCAGCTTTTAACACTTTTCAACTTTTACCAACATATGAACTCGCCACAAGTCCATAAGTAATCAAGGTGGTTCCTATACGTGCGAGTGGGACTTACCACTCGACTTCTACCGTGTTATCTAAGCATGGCTAAGCACTTCGTGACTCGAACAAAGACACTCTACCCAGTTTGTCAAGGTGACGTAAGCAATAGCAAGGAGGGGTACATGCAACAATAATAGGTTTTTCCCAATGTTACTACTAAGCCCGACTTTATGCATTCCTATACGTAAGCATTCATATTAATCATTAAGTAAATTACTTAGGGTAGCAATATGAGGTGCTTGCCTTCAACAGCAGTGGTGGTGTCTTCCTCAGCAGCTTGGTCAACCTCTGGTGCTTCTCCCGTAGCAGCACCCGCGTCACTCTCTGGCGGATCGTAAGCTATAAAGCAAAAATGCGTCGATATGAGATGCATGCCATGATGCCATGATGCCCAAATGATGCGATATGATGCAGAGAGGTAGCTACTGAGTTTATGAACACAATGCAAAAAGAACGAAGGCATTCGGAGTTCTACAGCTCAAGTTATGACCTAAACAGTTTTACCGATTCCGGTTACGGGTTTCCCGGTTCCCGGTTACGGTATCGGGTGGCACACGGATGTCATTTTCAGGAAAAATCCCAAGACGCATCACATGTACTGGCTTACTAAGTGGCTTGGGTTACTATGGGACTAAGTTTGAGTGGTTTTGACTCACGTTAACAGGAACACGAGCCCTCCGATGGTCGTTGCCTGTTTACGACATCGGGAATACCGTAACGGTGCCGTAAAAGTCGTAACGACTTTTCCGGTGAAATTCGAAGTTAAGTTACAGGCATGGGACTATTTTTAGCTTAAAGTAGGATCTAAACTAAGACTTTTGGCTCTGGTTTGGGGTCAAGTTGAGCTTCTATGAATTTACTAAAAATCTAACAATGTTCTGTTTTCCAAACTTATAAAATCAGAAACATGTATTTAAACTTATTCAAAAATCATGAAACTTTACAGAGATACTTCTGAGAATCTAAACTAAAGTTTTTGTTAAAGGTCTTGGGCTTTTGGGTGACTTTCCTAATGTACTTTAGACAGAGGTAATTAATCTAGGGTTTGGGGATATTATCAATGACATGCATGCACAATGTTCATGAAAAATTCTGGTAAAAATACAGGAGATGCATCATGCCAAGATAAAATTATGGTACAAAAATCAACCCTAGAAACCTTCTGGAACTTCAATTAAAAATCAACAACAGAAATAATACAATGAATTATTAAGGAAGAACCAGGGACAATTTTGAAAAAGTGCTTTAACAGAAAATTAACACATAAATCAAGGATTCAAATAAAATTAGGTTTGGCATTTTTAGACTTTTCCATGATTTTCTACACACTATGCATCTTCTG
The DNA here is from genome assembly GCA_001182835.1 of Oropetium thomaeum. NCBI lineage: Eukaryota > Viridiplantae > Streptophyta > Magnoliopsida > Poales > Poaceae > Oropetium > Oropetium thomaeum. Next base: position 586,461 of record LFJQ01000034.1, read on the forward strand.
GTTAAATAAAAGAAAATAAGAAATTCAATGGAACAGTGTTTCAGAACAGGGGAGCGGCTGAAGCGGTGGCTCCGGTTGGAATCTCGCCGGAGGAGGGGGGTTAGGAGGGGATTGAAAGGTCGTGGAGCATCACCTTGATCTAAGGAACTGATTTGATGAAGATTTGGGCCACGGGGAAAGGCGCAAGGTGGTTGGCGACGTGAGCCCTGAAGCTCTGTCAATGGCGGCCGACGGGTGGCGTGGGACGAACTTCCTCAACGGCGGTTATCTGGGGCCAATGGCTCATCAAATAGATGTACCATGGTGAGAGGAACATGCTGGAAGAAGGAATCGAAAAGTTGAGCTACCTCGGTGACGGAATTTGAAAAATGGTGGCCGCCGGCGGTATTGTCGGCCGAGGAGCAGTGTAGCGCTGTTCCGGTGAAATTAGGGCACAATCGGTGGGGCTAGTGGTTGGAGAGCTTCAGTGAGTCGAGGGAAACTTCGTCGGCACGGTGGCAAAGCTTGGGAGTGATCGAGTCGAGCTGTCGACGGTGAGGTGCTCGGGCGGCAATGGTGTGGTGGCGCACTGGCTAGGGCAGAACAGAGAAGGAGAAAAGAAGGAAGGGAGAGCTAGTGCTTTAGCTTTGTACTCGAGGAGGAGGAGCCAAGGGAGGTAGAGAGTGCAGTGGCGCTGTTGATTGGTGCAGAGGGGCGGTCGGCCGGCGGTTGGGCGATGGAGGCGGTGCTCCTGCAGTGGAGATGGCGTGCGGCAGAGGGCAAAGCAATGGCGCACCAGAGAGAGAAGGAGAGAGAGGAGGAATGGAGATGGAGCAGTGAAGGAGGTGAAGATCTTGGAGAGATTCACTGCCGATGGAGTGAAGTCGCGGCGCGGGGATTGGCCGGAGCGGCCGGTGCGGTGGTTGGCTGCGCGGCAAGGGTCGGGCGAGCACTGTTCACGGTCAGCGTTTTGTCAAAATCGATTTTTCAATTCCTCCTTCCAGATTCAATTGAAAGACCTAGCTCCCGAGCTCAATAATTTTTGAAACTTTTTGTGCAAGCTAAATGATTTATTTGGAACAACTTTTATTAAAGGAAGGTTCACTGAAACAGCTTCTAAAGGTCTGTGAATTTTCAATTAGGTTCAAATTTGTTGGAATTTTAAAGGGGTCTAAACTTTTACCAAAAATTTTCATAAAATCTCCAAAATTCTATTTTAATGTATAGTTAATTGTTATGCAAAAACATTGGGGTAGTTTTATTAAGAAAACCAAGGTCTTCTTGAAAGTCGATTAGGGTTTGCGAAGACGGCGAAAACTCGAAACCCTGACCCAAGTTCGAAACAGGAAAAGGTCGAAGTCAAATGATTGAATCAGTGAGCTCAATTCAAAAGAATAAAAGATTGCAACTTTTGGGATGTGACAAAAGGGTTCAAAATTATCTGACCCATGACATGGTACGAACATTCTGTCTGTCTTGTATGTATTCGTAGGCCTTATCCTATGTAATATATATCATGTGTTTCAATTTTAATTGAATATCGAAATATATATATGAAATAGGTTTTCTTGCCAATAAACATAACAAACTTTCATTGGTACCTAGCTGTGGTTAATGCACCTAAACGAGAGATACAAGTCATCGATTCATTGGGCTGTATGCAACGGAGTGACCTGCACAAAACTGTAAGTGTTTTTGACAAAGTATCATATAATAACTTTATAATTTATTTACTGTTACTTTATCTGTGTATACTAAATAACAAGAATAATATATTATCAGTCCGTCTGTAAGATAACTCCTATTTTTTTATGGTCAGTTGATTGGAATGCATAGGGAGATTAGTTTTGTAGCAGAACAAAAGGAGCTGTATGATCACAGGTGGCCCAATCTTGATCTTACCCATTGGCCTATTAGAGAAATATTTCCGAAACCAATGCAGGATGATGGGTATGACTTAGTGTACCTCTTCACTCTTATTTTTCTTAGTAGTTAGCAATGAAATATAGATATGTAGATAAATATGAACTTAATATTTATGGTCATGCGAACTTATTTTCTTTAGTACAACAAGCAGTTTCTGGATGCTAAACTGCGCTGAATATTGGACGGGCAATTATCTGTTAGATAAACCGACCCAGGTATTAGTCATGCATTATAATATATATGTTAATCAAATCTAACAGTCTAAAAGTATAGTTTTCATCTTTTGTATGAATCGACTGATATATAAAACTCTACAGGATGATATCATCAACTTCAGATTTAAGTTAATTGCAATCTTGTGGGCCTCAAGATTGAACAAGAAGAAGGGATGTGAGGACACGGTGACTACCAGTGCAGTCGACCACGTTGACGATCCAAGAAGATTGTGAAATCATTGACCCTCCTACAGAGATCTTTCGACGGCCAAAGAGGACACATCGACCGAAGCCATCTGAGTTTCCTCTTGAAAAGCAAATGACAAGCAAAGATGAGTTGTTGGATACAATCTGCTCATATATAATTGCCATCGACGGTAAAAATTTATTAGAGTGAGTTAATTGATCCATTTTCTGTTCTCTCTTCATATATTTTCATACTACTAAACACCTAAATCATGTTGTTTTTTATGTATATTGTAGGACACCTTGGATTCAAAGTCCAGGCCCGTATCCAATCTCATTAAGCCTTAAAACACTCCAGCAGATATTAGATAATAATGTACCAATGGATTATGATTGCTTCAACTTGTCTATTCGGATATGGGCATGGAGCTATGAAGTGTCATGCTACAATGATATATCTGACAACGAATTACATTTTTTTAGACCTTCAATTCTGCGTAAGTCTTCGTATTTTTATATACTAAACTGCATTATTTAAATTTATATATTGATATATAAATTATGTACTATATCATCTTTTTCTGTTAAAACAGCAGAGCATTTTTGGACTCGATAATGTCCCTCGGCTGGGGAAATTAAATTGGTCATTGACTAATTAATATATGCCGTGGCTCAATCTTCCACTATAAGATTTTTGATAACCTATACTTCCAGTTCTTATCAATCGTTATTATTTTTTAACATATATACACGACTATTATAGATCTACCTACCATATGATCGTGACGGCCATTTCAAGTTGTTCATCGTTGATATGGTTGCTAGAACTATCAGTATACTGGACCCAGAGCATATACCACCTTCTTGGCATGGTCTTGACCAGAAGAACTACTACAGCGAAATACTGCAGTCTATCTCCAACTACATGCGTTTGGCCATCCAAATAGACAACCCGGATTGGAGTGAAGATATCTCTACTTGGGATAGAGTATTGCCAGATAATGTCCCCAAAACAGATGATTGGTAACTCTTTGCAACTTCCGTCTATATATACATTGCCCTCTCAACTTAATTTAGTTTTCTAATGTGTGCATTGTTGTTTCATTAATAGGCGTATCACTGGTTTTCTGGTTATCAACTTCGTACGTCATTTGTGGTTCAACTCTACCACCAATTTGCACCGTAAGTGCTATTCTTCAAATTTTGTAGCATATATATTTGAACCATATTATACATAGAAATAAAATAATTTCTCATTAATAACTTATGCAGGACGGACAGACATTGAGGACTCTACTGCTTACGGATCTGCTTAATTATGAGGACAACAAATGCCGAGATAATATTCCTAGATTTATACAAGAATTTGTAAGGCGTGTAAGAAGCCATAGATTGTTCCTTTGCTTGTAGACGTTATTCTTCTAATATTTTGTTTCGTGTGTAAAAGGGGAGAGATTTTAATATGTCATATACTGAAAATTATTATGTGTTCGCGCATATATTGTTTTTGTTTAACACCCGTAGCATTAGCACGGGCAAGAATACTAGTTTGATTAAATGAATGATTATTGTTAATTTCAAGCACCGTAACAAACCTTTTTTTTTTATTGTCGACAAGTTTGATTTGATTAAGGAAAGGACACATTGACATGTTTGCCCTCGGGTATTAACGCCCACTGGCCACCCCACGCGGCGGCGCCTCGCACCCAGCCACCGCTGCTGGTGCTGCATCGCCGCCGCCTCGCGCGCCTCCCACCCTGCGCCGCTGCCCGCCTCTCGCGCCTCCTATCCCACGCCACCTCGCGTGCCTCCCGCTCCACGCCGCAATACAGAGCTGTTCTGCTCTGCAGCGCTGCCTCCTCATCCCGGATTGCTCAGGCTCCCTTCCTGGTTGCATCTAAATCTTGTCCAATCCTCACCAGAGCCTTCAAAATCTTCGTCCAAATCTCGTCGTCCTTCAAGATGGTGGCGGTGGATGAGGAGCCAGTGCAGCCAGAGTCTTATGCAGCGACCGAGCAGCTTGTGCGTGAGGAACTGGAGAAGTATGAGATGAGAGTGAGGAGTGGCGGCGGCATGCGTGCTGTGGCCGAGAGCGCCTCGTCCCCAGCCATGGCAACGACGACAATGCTGCTGACAATGAAGAAGAACAACCTCCTCAAAGAACTGCTAAATGGAATTTGTGATAGCTGAATGCTTAATTTATTGGAATATTTGGAATGCAAATTATTTGTAATGGAAAGTTTGTGTGACTGTGGCTCTGATTTTGTGATAACTGAGTGCTTAATTATTGAAATGTTGGAATGAAAATTATTTGTAATGGAAAGTTTGTGTGACTGGCTCTGAATTTTGTTCTTTTGTGAAGTGACTGCACACGGTATTTCTTTCTGATAGTCATTTGAAGTAAGATGCAGAGCTGGAACGTCTTCTACTTTTATGGAAATTATTGTCTTTTACAACATCTACTGTTATGCACTCTTCTAATCTGCAATGCTGCAGCCATGGAGGTTTTCTCTAGTTCCAGTTTGTTTCAAATGATTAGATGCTTCTGTGTGGTCTCAAGCTTTGCCCATATTCCTTGATAGCTTGGTGACTGTTTGGGGCGTGATTTTACTGTTTCTACTGTTTGGTGAGATAAATCAATTGCAATCTCACTTATTGATGACCACCTGCTATGATTCATCTTGTTATTGAGTGCTAGTAATATTTTCGTGTGAGTAGAAGTTTGAGAGGTTTTCAAAAAGACACTGATGTCCTACTTCAGCTGGAAATTCAGAGATCCAGCTTTGCAAGTTTTCTTTGATCAAGTATCTGTACAATTACATGTCAGAAACGGAGGAAGGTGACATCATTATAGACCATAGCAGAAAAGCTTCTCTAATCTTGGAGGAATACAGAGCATATTTAGAACACAGATCTCCCAAATGCAATATGATCTTACATAAATTGTCACTACACATGATCTGCTCAGACTTTGAAGGAATAGTGGAGGTAGCTCACTGATATCAACAGCTCTTACATAACAGTGATCACAAAGGTAAAAAATTTCTACAGTTCCGGATATTACAAAAGCTTTGACACCATAAAACATTCTACAATTCTCAGAAACTGGCTCAGACGTCAGAAAATTCTGAGAAAACGGACACAGGGCATTTTCAGAACTGCAACTGCAGATGTCCTTCTTAATGGTGCTCGCCATCCCGGAAGTGGAGAGGGTAGCATACGCAGAGCTTCTCTCCCACTAAAAAAAGGAAAGATTAAACTAAATGCAGACATAAGCTTAGTCATAAGTGTTTGTACTACAACTGTGCATATTAAAATAAAAATTGGATCTGACCATCAAATCAAGTATCTCCACTTTAAAAATTTTCGGTGAAGGATTCTTAATGTAACAAACACTGTCAATACAGGAATTTAGAGTATTCAAGTTTCAAAAGATTCTTAATCGGCCTTCAGGAACACGCCGGTGAGGACCTGCATCAGCCGCAACATCTTCAAAACTTTTCTAATTTGCGGATGCAAGTCCACAGGGCTGCACATCAAACATTGCTAGTTCACAATTGTTAGGTACCACTGCAACGAACAAAACCGAAGTGCAAATATTCCAACTTCACTGCTAGGATTACTAACTCAGGGATGCAGATCGTGAAGATGAGCTTTGGAGCTCAGATGCTCGGCGCACGGCTACTCATCCGCAGCAACGCCTCAAATCTGAGAGGACGGCAGCTGATTTCGGGACCCATCACGTTTCTTGACATCCAGCCAACTGCCTAACCCGCGTCGCCGCCGGGCACTGGGGAACCCTGCCGCTGCGGAAGCCTTCAACGCGGACTTCGTGAGGGAGAGCCAAGCTCCGCGTCGAGGGCCGTGGGCGGAAGAACGTGTCGCTTCAGCTCGGCACCCTCGAAGTCGTTGAGGCGGTCGAGGAAGGGGAGCGCCAGGAGGTCGAGCACGACGTCTGGGAACGGCCCGACGAAGTCGCGGAGGAGGCAGAGGCGGTGGAGCGCGGGTGACGGCAGCAAGGGAGCTCGGCGGCACAGCAGCAAGGCAGACACGGAACATGAGGTTCACCACGACTATAAAAAAAAAAAAATCGAAAGGAGTAGATAGCTAGCGTAGGTACGTTCAATTGGTTGGACCCAACCAACCACGCATTGTCAGGCAACCTGAATCAGCCAGTCGCAAGACCCGATGTCTACGTCAGGTGAGGTTTTTCTCCTACGTTTTGTCACAACTGTCATGTGTTCTTTTTTTTTTTTTCCATCCTAGCTGACAGTGTAAGAACCTATTATTTATACTTGTAAAAACTTGACATAACAATATGTGTCTAGTTTTATAAGTTAATGAAATGATCGAATACAATTTTATGATTTAAAATTATATCTTTTACGAAAACTAGCAAATGCCTATAATAATAAATCAAAGGAGGGTAAGAAAAACAGGGAGAACTGACTATGATGAAAATATAATCACTTTATGTTTAGTAAATAATATTTACAGTTGTATAAGCCAGTGAAATAATCCTTCATAGTTTAAAAATATTTTTTTTACGTACCCGTCTCAACTAACAAATGTCTATAATACCAAACCGAAGGATGGTAAAAAGAAAGTGACAATAGACCATGATAAAAATATAAATATTTTACGGTCGTGATAAATATTATAGTTTTATAAGTCAATAAAATGACCGAAAATAATTTTATGGTTTCAAACTATAATTTTTTGTGAACTTATGAAATGTCTCACCTAAGAAATATCTCTAATACCAAACCGGAAGAGGGTAGAAAAACATGTACATAGATCATGAGGAAAATATGAATTTTACAATTGTGATAAATAATATTAGACATTACAAACTAGCCCATGGGAATGACTCACGCCTCCTAGCATTAATTTGATTAAGCAATTATGGCCAATAATGCCACCTAAATAAAATCCTCACCGGTGCAAGTTATAGAGCAGTAATTAGACTCCAAGGGTCATTATAATTGTACTTTGAGAAATTTACAACTAAATATCAAGCATTTTGCAAGTTAAGATTCTTTACACAAAAATGAAGTAATAGTCTAATTCTCTGATATGAAAAAATAGTCATTCATGATCGTAATATGTTTTAATGTGAACATAAAACAAGTTGTTTATGGTCACAACGCTTGATAGTAAAAAATTGTCCTTGAACAGAAAAAATTTTACAACCAGCGAATCCATGAGCACAAATGTAAACGACTGTTATCATTCTTAAAAATACATTTTTATGATTCCAAAATTAGGTTTTAACTGTTTAAAATAATATTTATTGATAATGAATATTTCAGTCATCTAAGAGTGAAACACTACAAGAGTGACAAATGCATGGTAGTAAATTATCTCCCATGGTAAAAGGTAATTGTAGTGTTGCATGCTTGCAACGAATTAAGGCAGATTCCACTTCATGCCTTTAACACAAGAAAATAAATTCCGCCATGAATCACACAATAGAGAATGTAAAAACTTTTGGTATGTACATAAATATAGAACGTCATGATTTATATATATTTGTGTAACCAATTTTTAATCGCAAAAACCTATTCATGCAACTGTAAATCCTATAGCCCTTTTTTATCACACTTGCCTAATATTAACTCATGACCATGAAATCTTTACCAAATTTTGGGTCACTGCACCCACGCATGCATGCAGAATAATTACAATGAGAATAGAACTAGTGTGCACATGATGTCAAAACAAATTAAAATAATCCTTCAGTTATGCATGTTACATGTTACAAAAAATGATCGAATACAATTTTTAAGATTTGAAACTATATTTTTTTACGTACTTCTAAAATATCTCAACTAGTAAATGCCTCTAATATTAAACGACCGAAAGAGGTACAAAAACAGGAACAACAGCCTGTGATGAAATATTAACATTTTACAATTGTATTAAACAATATTTACAGTTTTACAAAAAAAATTATCAATGGGATGAGAAAGAGGATTAAAAAGAAATAAATGGCATGCTACAATATAATATAGGGAAGCTAATGAGAGAACCCTGCGTATGCGGCTGAAGGAATAATTAATAAAGGAAGGATACAATGACAGCGGTAAATAACTCTCATTAATTAAGGATTAAATTTTAGAAATTATTATTGGTTTGGGTGAATGGTGCATGCGTGGCTCGGTTGGTTGGCTAGTGCATGGCCTTGGGTGACTGGTTCAACTTCAGCCGTCCGATGGTCCGGACCTCCCCACGACCCCGCTCATCCTAGCCCGGATGGGCATGGGCGCACCCTCTCCGCTCGGCTCAGCATCCCGGCCCGGCTCGACGCGATCCCAAACCGCACACATCCATTTGGTATCTATCCCACTACTACCCCATTTATCGGATCTCGCCGACGACGGAGATGGGTAACCTCCGTCCGGTTCCATCACCCGAGACGCCATTTTGAGGCCTAGATTTGCAGCTATGCTGCACCAGCATACTGCTTTAAATCTCTTGGTCTGGCCATGTTGGCCTTCTCTCCGGCCTGTGCATTGGGGAAGGGATCCTGCGGCAGCCGGCCACGGAAGCCTACAGTAGGAACCACCCTGCAGCAATCCGGCCCCCGTTCTCCATAGTCCGCGGGCGCACGGGCAAGCTGGATGTGCCCTAGTGCAGGTCCATCGTCTGTCAAATTTCAGGTATGGTTCAAACGAATCCTGGCATTTTCTATTATTTTTTTGAAAAATCCGGTACATTGCCGGCATGTATTAATATAAGAAGAAGTAGAGTTCTTTGCACAGCGTGCTTACAACCATGGCCGGTCTAGGAGCATGGGCTAGACCGGAGTGGAGACATCAGATAATTACTCACTAATCTGGTACCTGACCAGGCCGTCTAAGTTCTTCGTGCCGGCCGCCATCCATAGACGAGCCTCCTCCTTAATCTCGTCCATAATCCTGGAAACAGACTTCTCTTGGCCGTCAAAAATTCTCGCGTTATGCTCCTTCCAAATCGCCCAGGAGATGAGTATAACCACCGTGCGCAGTCCCTTGGCTCGCTTTTTATGAACTCATTCCGTCAACTCATAGAACCAGGTTGCAATACCAGTGCTGTGACACCAGGATTCCGGGTGGATACTTGGAGCTTGAACCCAGACGCTTGCTATTCTCCAGAGTTCGCTAGTGACCGGACATTCCCCGAACAAGTGTTTTGCAGTTTCCAGACTCCGGTAACACATTGGACAGAAGTAATTGTTTGGCCATTCCCGCTGCAAGAGGCGGTCCGCCGTCCAGACCCTGTCCTGGACGAGCAACCAAATGAAGACCCTGCATCGATTCGGTGCCCAGACTTGCCAAATTCGCGACGGGAAGAAGGATTCAGTGCCGCCATCAAACTGCATCCTATAAGCTGAGCTGGCCGTGTATTCGCCATGAGGAGTTCTGGTCCAAACAATATCATCTGCAGCCTCGTCCAATGCGTCGAAATTTGCTTCTTGCACCAGGTTCCATAGGAGCACGTATTCAGAGAAGAGCGGCACTGTAATATCCTCTAGGATGTCTCGGATCCAGTTGTCGTCCGCCATGGCGTTCGCCACCATTCTGCTCTTCCGTTTACTGTGACAGTAGAGATCCGGGAACATGGCGTGGGGAGAGAGGCCTTCAATCCAGCTGTCGGTCCAAAAGCGAGCCGTGTTGCCATTGTGTACTATCACCTTCGTTGCCACGGCGAAGAGCGCTTCATCTAATTTGTCCACCGGGAGCTCAGAGCCGTGCCACGGCTTGTCTGGGCACTTCCACTGGAACCATAGCCACCGCAGCCGTAGCGCCCGATTGAATCTCTCTAGGTCCAGAAGACCAAGGCCCCCTCCGATTAAGAGGTCTACACACTCTGCTCCAACTGACTTTACATTTCCCGCCGTGTAAGTCCCCGTTTCCTGCCCACAAGAATTTGCGCCGTAGCTTGTCGAAGTGTCGCAACCCCGTCCGATAAAATCGTACGGTTGCTCATCCAGGATCATTTGGGGTGCCACTTGACGAAGCAAGCGACCATACAGTACAATAATTAACAAGGACACGCAAAACATGATTTAAAAGGATACATAAATTCTTAATATTACATTATTGGTTCAGATCATTTAGGTGCGGAAACGTAGTTCGAAAACAAGCGAAAGTCAGCGGAATCTAATAATTACAACTCGACGATACAATTAAGCACGCCAGCCCACGGGTGCTTAATCTTCATAGGTCGGAGAAGCAGGAACCCACTCGAAGGTCCACTCCGAGGGTGCCTCCCCTTCCCAACCACCACAACCAAACGAAGCAAGGTTAGAAGAATCACCTGCAAAACATTAATCCACAAAGCCTGAGCAACTAATACTCAGCAAGACTTACCCGTCAACGTGGCCATCTAATGACCGACTCCTAGAATGCAGGAAGTATAGGTGGAAGTTGATCGGGTATTGCGAAGACAGCGTTAATTGTCTATTCCAATTTTAGCCAAGTTAACATGAATCATCAGGGACTTACTAAGTGTGCCGCTATTCTAATCAAACAAGAGTGCAACACAACAAGCAGGGTGAGATAACCATTTTCATCATAAATCCATCATTACATATCGTTGCGGCAGAAAGGAGCAAGTGCTACTCTTAACCACGAGGAGTGGCAATTATAATTGATTTACATCCTGCAGGAGAAACCCGAATGACACGACACGTGTACACTCAACTGAGTCACACGTGGCTACCTTTCGCAACATCATGACAGTGTTGGCTCAATATCCATCCCTCCAAGGACATGGTCCTCCAGGCGATGCCCTGCATCCCTGTACGGCCCCAAGCCTTTTCCACTAGTACGAGCCCAAGAAAACAAAATCGAATTCATCCACCTGGCTGGTCCGTTAACCCAGAAAAAGGGATGGCCAATTGTCCAACAAAGCACGATGAGCTACGTCAGTTTCCTGGCCCCATTTACCAGTATGCACTCGGTACACACCTCAAACTTGACCAACGCAACCGCACCCGATAGGGTTCTCAAATTTTAATCACATTTAAGATCGAACATATTCCTCGCCTCTTTTTCCTTCTTTGATTAAAACACGAGTAGTCTCCGTACTACTCGGATGCTACCGGATTCCTATCCTTTAAGCATCGCATTCTATCGATGGCTCTACCAAAATAACCCATAGGAAGACCTACCAAGTCATGCAACTAGGTTTTCACGGCAATTTCCTCGAAACTTAATGCACAAGCATTTCCTACACACGTAGTGGTAAACAGAAAATTTGTAAAACATAAGTGTGCACCGGGGCTTTCCTTGGTTTGCAGAATAGTCAGAGCACTCAAACGAGAAGTTAGTTCCTGCGGGTGCCTCCTCTGGATTCTCGTTCACCGTCGGAAGTTCCTGGTCGGTTCCTATATGACGAAAATATAATTTATAAGGAAAATGATGGTTCAAATGAAACTTCTCATTTTCAATCCAAGAAATGATTCTTAGTTGGCACGTTGTCAAAATTAATGATTCCACTTTGGTTAGAGTTAGACCGACACTTTACTACGGTGTTAATTATTTAATGTCTGCGACTATTAATCCAGGGTTAAAAATAAAACTTTTAATTAGATCTCAAGATTATTTTTAATTGATGGTACTCTCTGAAATAAAAATTTTAAGCTTTGGTTGAGGCCTAGGTGAATTTCCTAGATTTTATAAAAATTCAACAAAGTTTCTGCTATTAGATCTTATAAAATCAGAAACCATATGTAAACCTTGGAATAAAATTTATGATGTTTTATGGTGTTACTCATGAGAACCAAATCTATAACTTTGTTTTTGGGGTTTAATTATTTTACTAACTTTTACAATGTATTTTAGGAAATGGTATTTTACTAGGAAGATTGGGGTATTGTGAAAGTATTACATACAATTTCATGATCCTAAAATCCCCATAAAATTCCAGTAGGTGTGCACTACCATGAGATACTTGTGGATCAAATCTTAGCCTTAGAACTGTTCTAGAATTTAAACTAAAATTCAAAAAAAAAAGAGTATTTTAATTATTCCTGAAAATGTTTGGTCGTTTTACAAAAAGTGTTTTAACAGAAATTTGGCCCTAGTCATGGGGTTTCTAAAAAGGTTTGATTTGCTATTTTTGGAGTAGTATTCTATTTTCTATGAATTTTACAACTCTATAGATTTTCCTGGAATTTGAATAATTTGAAAGGAAGCCGGGCCCGCTTGCCAGTGGCACAGAACAGGGGAGCGGCGCTAGGGCAGCCTCCCGACGGCGCTCACCGGTGGGTCTCGCCGGAGGGGGCATCGGCGGCGCCCTTCGTGGTGTCCATCGCACTCAGCACGAGTCAGAGAGTTCATTTGATGACGGAGGGGTGATGGGGCTCACCGGAGGTACGCCGGTGACGGTGGACCGATTACGGCGATGGCGGCGGCGGTGTTCCGACGGCTCGGCGGTCAGTGAGGGTTAAGGTCGAGCACCGTGAGCTGCAGCAGAGGCCGGTGGTGTCGCTGGGCACGGTGAGGTGGCGGGGAATTGGCCGGGAGGTGGTCGTCGACGGTGAGGTGGCGGCTCGGCGGCAGGGTAGTGAGGAAGAAGAGAGAAAGGGCGGGGAGGAAGAATAGTAGAGCAACGGAGGAGAAATAGCAGCGCACTGGAATGGATTGAGCGTGCGCGTGCAGCACGGTGATGATTGCCGGCGGCTTCCCGTACGCGGGCAGTTGGGCGGCAGAGGAGCAGCGCGCTCGGGAGTAATTTAATCGGCGGCCGCGGCGACGGTGATGGCGGTCGACAATTCCCATACGAGGGTAGTTCGCCGGACGAGCGGAGCAGCGGCGCGCGCGGAGGATCATTAAGACGCACGTTGGGCTAGCTCTGCTCTGGTCGGCTAAGGGCGTAGGGCGACGCTCCGCGGAAGAAAGATGGCATGGGCGGCTCTGCTCCTTGGCAGCGGTAGGACGAAGCCAGCACTGCAACAGTACTTGTTCGACAGCACAGGGAGGAGAGAAAGGAAAAAGAGAAAGGGAGAAGAAGAGTAAAGGACCAATTTGAAATCTGAAAAATTTGTTCCTTTTCAAGGCAAGTGAATAGGCTTGAGTTTCAATTGAATTTGTGAGCTTCCAGGGAAAGGCTCAAAGGTGGAAAGTTTAAAGAGATACACTTTTGAATTTAAATTGTCACTGCAAAATTTGGATTCCTTTATTGATCGCTTGACCCTTGTCCAATATTTGAATTTCCGACACAATTAGGTTTTCGATTTGGGTCGTTTTGGAATTTGAATCAAGGCTTGAACAACCTTTGAATTCGATAACCCTAGGTCCCAATACCCAACTATTCAATCTTCCCGACGATTAGGGTTTTGATGAAAGTAGTTACGAGGGTTCGGCCCTATTCGCACCTTTACTCCTTCCGACCGTTTTACATGAAATGCTCCCGTGCTCTTTCCTCATTTAATTTCAATTAATAAATTTGCAACAGTTTAAAACGACAAAAGTGCTTATAACTTATTTTAGATGACGAATTAGTAGCCATTGATTTAATTCCCTCTACTTCATTAACGCAAAGCACTTTTTAACCCTCCATTTTAACACCATAAACTTGTGGATTTATTTGGTTAAGCGAGTTTACATATGAGGTGTCACAGCCCTCCCCCCTTAAGAAAATCTCGTCTCGAGATTTCGAAAGGACGATACGATGAAGGAATCGAGGATTACCTCAAGATAGATGCCATAAACTCTGGAAATTTGGATTCTAGGAATTCTTCACTCTCCCATGTGGCTTCATCTTCGGAGTGATCTGCCCACTGCACCTTGTAGAATTTTATGGTTTTCCTCCGCGTTACACGATCCTTTCGATCGAGTAATTTGATCGGCATTTCCGGGTAGGTGAGATCATCTTGGATTATTTCGACCTCCGGAATAACCACTTCTTGGGGGAGTTTTAGACACTTCCGAAGTTGAGACACATGGAACACATCATGCACTCCGGACATATGAGAAGGTAGCTCCAGACGATAGGCCACGGGACCACACCGCGCGACGATTTTGAAAGGCCCTATAAACCTTGGGGCTAACTTACCCCTAATGCCAAAACGTTGGACACCCTTCGTCGGCGATACCCGGAGATAGACGTGGTCATTCACCTCAAAGGTCAGCGGCCGACGCCTTTTGTCTGCATAGCTCTTTTGCCGTGATTTTGCTGCACGCAAATTAGCCTGAATGAGCTTAACTTTCTCCTCAGCTTGAGTCACTAATCTGGTCCGAAAACCACCCTTTCTCCTGCCTCGGACCAATTTAGGGGTGTACGACACGGTTGGCCATACAGTGCTTCAAACGGAGACATTTTTATACTTTCTTGGTAACTATTGTTGTAGGAAAACTCGGCAAACGGCAGACATTCTTCCCAATTTTCCCCTTGGGTCAACACGGATGCACGAAGCATGTCCTCCAGAATTTAGTTCACACGCTCAGTTTGTCCATCGGTTTGCGGGTGATAAGCTGTACCGTGGATTAATTGAGTACCAAGGGCTTTATGGAACTGCTCCCAGAAGCGGTTTACAAATTGTGTACCCCGATCAGAGAGGATGGTTTTTGGAACACCATGAAGGCACATAATGCGGAAGATATACAGTTCCGCATATTTCTTTGCATTGTAGTGGGTGTTCACTGGAATGAAATGAGCGGACTTTGTCAATCGGTCGACTATAACCCAAATAGAATCATGCTTCTGAGTGGTGAGAGGAAGACCAACAATGAAATCCATACTAATGTCCTCCCATTTCCATGAGGGTATACTGAGAGGTTGTAATGGACCGGCACTTTTCAAGTGATCCGCCTTGACTTGCCGACATGTGTTGCACTCAGAGACATACCGAGCGATTTCACGCTTCATTCGGGTCCACCAAAATTTTCTTCGTAAATCTTGGTACATCTTGTTACTACCCGGATGTATAGAGTACTTGGAGAGATGTGCTTCACCCATGATTTTCTTCCGCAGCTCGAAATTCTTCGGTACGACGAGGCGGTCGTTGAACCAAAGAACACCTTCTTCATCAAGGCGAAAACACTTCGTCTTGTCACTGCCTATCCGAGCGCGAATATTCTCCATGCCCTTATCAACCTTTTGTGCAGCCGCCACTTCTTCTCGGAGAGTAGGGACAAGAGCCAAATTATACAAGGTTCCATAAGGAATGACATGGAGACTGGGCTCGTCTGGACTGCAACATGAGGCTAAGGCAAGAGTTTGAAGTTGTACTAGGATTATAGCAGGCCTTGCGACTGAGGGCATCGGCAACAACATTTGCTTTGCCCGGATGGTAATGAATTTCCAATTCATAATCCTTGATCAATTCTAACCACCTTCGCTGCCTCATGTTCAGATCACTTTGAGTAAAGATATACTTCAAGCTTTTGTGATCCGTGTACAGACGTACGAGATTTCCCATGAGATAATGCCTCCATATCTTCAAGGCATGAACTACCGCGGCGAGTTCTAAGTCATGAGTGGGATAATTGAGCTCATGACGCCGCAGTTGTCGTGACCCGTAGGCAATGACACGTCCATCTTGCATTAATACACACCCTATACCAGTGCCAGAGGCATCACAATAAACATCAAATGGTTTGGTGATGTCCGGTTGAGCCAATACTGGGGCGGTGGTTAAGTGTTTCTTGAGAGTTTGAAAAGCCTCATCACAAGAATCACTCCAATAGAAGGCGACCCTTTGTGGAGCAGTTCCGTCACAGGCTTGGAGATCTTCGAAAAGTTCGGAACGAACCGTCAATAATATCCAGCAAGCCCAAGGAAGCTGCGAACATCCTTGACGCACTTTGGGGGCTTCCAGTCTAGCACATCTTTCACCTTGCTTGGATCAACAGAGATACCTTCGGCGGAGATCACATGACCAAGAAACTGTACTTCTTTTAACCAAAAATCACATTTGCTGAATTTGGCGTACAGTTTATGTTCCCTCAGCCTCTGGAGAACAATACGAAGATGTTCCGCATGCCCTTCCTCCAACTTAGAATAGATAAGGATATCGTCGATGAAGACCACGACGAATTTGTCCAGCTCGGGCATGAAAACGGAATTCATTAGATACATGAAGTAGGCTGGAGCATTGGTCAAACCGAAGGACATGACAAGGTATTCGTAGAGATCGTACCTTATAGAAAAGGCAGTCTTGGGAATGTCCTCAGGACGGATTTTTATTTGATGATACCCCGAGCGAAGATCAACTTTGGAAAAGACTTTGGTGCCCACAAGTTGATCGAACAAGATGTCTATGCGGGGCAAAGGGTATTTGTTTTTGATGGTGACCGCATTCAACGGTCGATAATCAACACAGAGTCTCAGCATCTCATCCTTCTTCTTCACAAATATGGCGGGACAACCCCAAGGAGATGAGCTAGGTCGAATAAAACCCTTGTCTAACAACTCTTTTAGTTGAATTTTTAATTCAGCCAACTCATTCGGAGCCATTCTATACGGTCTTCTAGAGATGGGAGCGGTACCGGGCTGAAGTTCAATTTTGAACTCGACGTCTCGATCGGGTGGCAATCCCGGTAAATCCTCCGGAAAGACATCGGGAAACTCACACACCACTGGAATATCCTCCAACTTTTTACCGGAGACTTGATGAAGGCTAGGTGATTTGGGAGTGGGTGGTGCAACTTGAAGGGATATGGAGCCGTGTAGGGGGGATTTTAATTGAATCTCTCGAGAGGAAAAATGTAACACGACGTTATGGTACACCATCCAACCCATGCCTAGAATTATGTCTATGCCATGATGGTCAAGGACGATGAATTGGGGTTTAAATATTTTTCCACCCAGATTCAGTGGTGCTTGGTGGACTTTTAGCATGGTCGACATTTTTTCGGCGGGTGAGGTAATAATATAGGGTGTTTTAGTGATAGCGGTGAGAAGGTCACACCTTTGGACACACGCGCTACTAATGAAATTATGGGTGGCACCAGAATCAAATAAAACTAAGACAGGCTGTTCTCGAATAGAAAACATACCCGCAAGGACTTGTTCACCTTCTTGAACTTCCTCAGCCACAGTGTGATGGAGACGGCCCTGCGTAGGTGCATTTCCGGCAGGCTGGGAACGTGAATTGTTGTTGTTGCGGGGGTTGCCCTGCTGGGCATTACCCTGCTGCCGAGGAGGCTGGCGGCAATCTTTAGCAAAGTGGCCGGGACGACCGCAATTGAAACACGGCCTTGGGCCCGTGTTGTTGTACTGTTGCGGTGGACGAGGAGCTTAGATCATCTGCCTGTGACCCCCGGAGTTAAAGCTAGGCTGCTGCCCAAACTGAGGGCCTTGGCGTGCCACGGACTGTTGTGAGGATGACGGGCGATAACCTCCACCCGGTGGCATTGCGGCCTTGAACTTCTGACCCGTCGGGGAGGTGATAGCCAAACGGTACCTCTGAGGCGGCTGGTTGCCAGAGGGACCTCCGGCTGCTCGCTTGCGCTTCTTTTCTTCCTGGTGAGCGCGCGTAGCATCTTCTTGAGTAATGGCAGCACTCACCAGTGTGTTGAAACTTGCGCAGTTGTGGAGGGCTAGGCGATCGCGCAACTTGGAGTTTAAGCCCTTCATGAAACAGCCCCTCTTTTTGGCATCAGTGTCCACGTGATGTCCAGCATATTGCGCCAGGTAGTTGAACTTGCGCGAGTATTCATGAACACTCATGTGGCCTTGACGCAGTTCTTCAAATTCACGCGTCTTGTGCTGTATGAGGCCATTAGGAATGTGATGTGCCCTGAAAGCTTCACGGAACTCCGCCCATTGCACTTGGTGGCCAACGGGAAGAGAGGCAGTGTAATTAAACCACCACGCTCTTGCTGGTCCGCGGAGTTGCTGAGCAGCGAAGAGAGTCTTCTGATGCTCAGTGCAGTGAAGAAGCTCGAACTTGGACTCAATGGTGTGCAGCCAATTATCGGTGTCCAATGGGTCAGCTGCATCTGCGAAGGTTGGCGGATGGACGGCCGAGAAATCCCCATAGGAGCTCTCTGGCGGGGGTGCCTGGGCACGCTGACGACCACCCTGACGATTCTGCTCGATCAGAATCTGCATGAGCTGCTGTTGGGTGGGCATGAACTGTTCCCACATCCTTGGAGGACGGGGTGGCGGTGGAGGAAGGTTAGAGCCACTAGCCTGGTCCTGCCCGCTCGACCCGTGAGTACGTCCTGCCATCTGTCATCAGAAATCTCCAGTCCATTAGGGGTTGATCGTGCGCTTGAAATACACACAGGCCAACAGAGTGCATTCAAACAAGGCATAATCAGAGATATTTCATGACAGAGAAAAGGGACAGCACATAACTCGGGACACTTCATAACGAGGAAATCAGCGGTCGCAGACACAAGAGAGTACCCACATTACATCCCGAAGTGGCATAGCCACATGTTACAAAATTGCGTAGCGGCACCGAGCCATAGCTACGCTGCTCACGGGATGTATGCTTACTAATAACTGTTCGACGCCGAATAACAGATACTACGATGGTCCTAAATTCTAGTTGCACACATATATGTACGCAACCTAGACCGTGATAAGCAACTAGGGCACAGGGCTGTCAGCGTCGGAATGCATCTCCTCATCGTAGGGCGATGGGGGATGCTCGTTCTCCACGCCAGACATGCCTGACCCTCATCAGGTGGAGCAACATCTGGTGCCTGCATCGGCTGTGGGGCCTGATGCTGAAGAGCCATCTCGAGGTCCATCACGGCGTCCTCCCACTGTGCGTGAATCTGCTCAATGGTCTACTCGGCGTTGTGGAGCTGGGCGCAAACATCATGAGTCTCGTTCTCTGCCTCAAGCCTCAGCTCATCCATCCATTCGGCCTCAGCCTCGAGCTCATTGACCTGCAACTTCAGGTCGTTGCGCTCACCCTCCAGCTCAGTGATTCGCTGATCGGTCTGGGCCTTCTGCTCCTGAAGCTGCTGCTGCAACCCCTCGACCTGGGCTTTTAAGCCACAGTTCTCCGCTTTGAGCTTCCCTAACTTGTAGGAAACCTCAAGCCATTCTAGAAGCACTTTCAGGCGCTCCTATTCTTCTTCAGAACGGGACTGCTCTGCCTGTTCGCGAGCCTGGGCCATCTCCACAAGATCGGCCTCGAGCTCCGCGATGCGTGCTGCGAGGGCAGCACTGCTGTCGACGTCCGAAGGGGCCATCTGTCGAATCATGGAAAACAGGTAAATCCTCATCTCTGATAGGGAAATGAAAATTTATGTACCATTATTCACAACTGCCCGAACGGAGAAAAATGGCGAGGCCCAACATCAAAGGCACCGATAAAAGTGGAAATTGATTTCTGTCTCCAATGTGCAGCAGAGGAACTCCATCTCTCATGCAACTAAGGCAGAATCATAAAACACCTTCCCCTTTAAGAAGAGCCTAGAGAATGAATTTAGGAGATGAAACCCTACGGATTCTATAGAATTCTGGAGTAAGGAACAGGCTGAACACAGGAGGATGAAATTTTAAGTTCTTCTTTCCTTGACTGTTTTGCTTGATTAATTCACAGGTTCTTATTGGATTTATGGGGTTGAACTTTTTAGTTAGGTGAATTCCTTGTGTACCTGCAGAAATGAAAGAATGCCACGACCTATTCGTCCTCACCAAAAAGAAAACCCTAATACGATATCCTCGGTGGCACTACTCGTTCTCTCGAGACAAATCGTTTTCTACACGGTCTAACGATTGTTAGTGTACCCGCAGAAAATCACATCACAGAACAGGTATGCAATATGGTCATGATAGTCACGACTCATGGCAACCGGCGGCAACCAGTAACGCCTTGTCGTTAGCGGCCATGAAAAGCATCTCAGGCAAGATGGGTGAACCAGCAACGCGAACACCAAGCGACCGTGAATATTATCCCACGGCAGGACTCCGTACCTTCGTTGTAGTTCGTTGGTGCGTCATTGTAATTATGTAACACATACCTTCGCGTAGTTCGTTGGTGCGTTATTACATAAACATAAATCAACTCAAAGTAAAATGCATGAATGCAAAGTTAGCATTGCCACCTTCCTATCTATAACCTCTAATCTGGGCTTTTCTATATCGTGCCTCACCGCAACGTAGTTATTTAAAATAAGCCTCGTTAATTAGAGTACTGATCCCCAAAGAAGCTCTGATACCACATGTCGCAACCCGTCCGATAAAATCGTACGGTTGCTCATCCAGGATCATTTGGGGTGCCACTTGACGAAGCAAGCGACCATACAGTACAATAATTAACAAGGACACGCAAAACATGATTTAAAAGGATACATAAATTCTTAATATTACATTATTGGTTCAGATCATTTAGGTGCGGAAACGTAGTTCGAAAACAAGCGAAAGTCAGCGGAATCTAATAATTACAACTCGACGATACAATTAAGCACGCCAGCCCACGGGTGCTTAATCTTCATGGGTCGGAGAAGCAGGAACCCACTCGAAGGTCCACTCCGAGGGTGCCTCCCCTTCCCAACCACCACAACCAAACGAAGCAAGGTTAGAAGAATCACCTGCAAAACATTAATCCACAAAGCCTGAGCAACTAATACTCAGCAAGACTTACCCGTCAACGTGGCCATCTAATGACCGACTCCTAGAATGCAGGAAGTATAGGTGGAAGTTGATCGGGTATTGCGAAAACAGCGTTAATTGTCTATTCCAATTTTAGCCAAGTTAACATGAATCATCAGGGACTTACTAAGTGTGCCGCTATTCTAATCAAACAAGAGTGCAACACAACAAGCAGGGTGAGATAACCATTTTCATCATAAATCCATCATTACATATCGTTGCGGCAGAAAGGAGCAAGTGCTACTCTTAACCACGAGGAGTGGCAATTATAATTGATTTACATCCTGCAGGAGAAACCCGAATGACACGACACGTGTACACTCAACTGAGTCACACGTGGCTACCTTTCGCAACATCGTGACAGTGTTGGCTCAACATCCATCCCTCCAAGGACATGGTCCTCCAGGCGATGCCCTGCATCCCTGTACGGCCCCAAGCCTTTCCCACTAGCACGAGCCCAAGAAAACAAAATCGAATTCATCCACCTGGCTGGTCCGTTCACCCAGAAAAAGGGATGGCCAATTGTCCAACAAAGCACGATGAGCTACGTCGGTTTCCTGGCCCCATTTACCAGTATGCACTCGGTACACACCTCAAACTTGACCAATGCAACCGCACCCGATAGGGTTCTCAAATTTTAATCACATTTAAGGTCGAACATATTCCTCGCCTCTTTTTCCTTCTTTGGTTAAAACACGAGTAGTCTCCGTACTACTCGGATGCTACCAGATTCCTATCCTTTAAGCATCGCATTCTATCGATGGCTCTACCAGAATAACCCATAGGAAGACCTACCAAGTCATACAACTAGGTTTTCACGGCAATTTCCTCGGAACTTAATGCACAAGCATTTCCTACGCACGTAGTGGTAAACAGAAAATTTGTAAAATATAGGTGTGCACCGAAGCTTGCTTTGGTTTGCAGAATAGTCAGAGCACTCAAACGAGAAGTTAGTTCCTGCGAGTGCCTCCTCTGGATTCTCGTTCACCGTCGAAAGTTCCTGGTCGGTTCCTATATGACGAAAATGCAATTTCTAAGGAAAATGATGGTTCAAATGAAAACTCCAAGAAATGATTCTTAGTTGGCACGTTGTCAAAATTAATGATTCCACTTTGGTTAGAGTTGGACCGACACTTTACTACGGTGTTAATTGTTTAATGTCTGCGACTATTAATCTAGGGTTAAAATAAAACTTTTAATTAGATCTCAAGATTATTTTTAGTTGATGGTACTCTCTGAAATATAAATTTTAAGCTTTGGTTGAGGCCTAGGTGAATTTCCTAGATTTTATAAAAATTCAACAAAGTTTCTGCTATTAGATCTTATAAAATCAGAAACCATATGTAAACCTTGGAATAAAATTTATGATGTTTTATGGTGTTACTCATGAGAACCAAATCTACAACTTTGTTTTTGGGGTCTAATCATTTTACTGACTTTTACAATGTATTTTAGGAAATGGTATTTTACTAGGAAGATTGGGGTATTGTGAAAGTATTACATACACTTTCGTGGTCCTAAAATCCCCATAAAATTCCAGTAGGTGTGCGCTACAATGAGGTACTTGTGGATCAAATCTCAGGCTTAGAACTGTTCTAGAATTTAAACTAAAATTTAAAAACAGAAAAGAGTATTTTAATTATTCCTGAAAATGTTTGGTCGTTTTACAAAAAGTGTTTTAACAGAAATTTAGCCCTAGTCATGAGGTTACTAAAAAGGTTTGGTTTTGCTATTTTTGGAGTAGTATTCTATTTTCTATGAATTTACAACTCTATGGATTTTCCTGGAATTTGAATAATTTGAAAGGAAGCCGGGCCCGCTTGCCAGTGGCACAGAACAGGGGAGCGGTGCTAGGGCAGCCTCCCGACGGCGCTCACCGGCGGGTCTCACCGGAGGGGGCGTCGGCGGCGGCCTTCGTGGTGTCCATCGCACTCAGCACGAGTCAGAGAGTTCATTTGATGACGGAGGGGTGACGGGGCTCACCAGAGGTATGCCGGCGACGGTGGACCGATTACGGCGATGGCGGCGGCGGTGTTCCGACGGCTCGGCGGTCAGTGAGGGTTAAGGTCGAGCACCGTGAGCTGCAGCAGAGGCCGGTGGTGTCGCTGGACACGGTGAGGTGGCGGGGAATTGGCCGGGAGGTGGTCGTCGACGGTGAGGTGGCGGCTCGGCGGCAGGGTAGTGAGGAAGAAGAGAGAAAGGGCGGGGAGGAAGAATAGTAGAGCAACGGAGGAGAAATAGCAGCGCACTGGAATGGATTGAGCGTGCGCGTGCAGCACGGTGATGATTGCCGGCGGCTTCCCGTACGCGGGCAGTTGGACAGCAGAGGAGCAGCGCGCTTGGGAGGAATTTAATCGGCGGCCGCGGCGACGGTGATGGCGGTCGACAATTCCCGTACGAGGGTAGTTCGCCAGACGAGCGGAGCAGCGGCACGCGCGGAGGATCATTAAGACGCACGTTGGGCTAGCTCTGCTCTGCTCGGCTAAGGGCGTAGGGCGACGCTCCGCGAAAGAAAGATGGCATGGGCGGCTCTGCTCCTTGGCAGCGGTAGGACGAAGCCAGCGCTGCAGCAGTACTCGTTCGACAGCACAGGGAGGAGAGAAAGGAAAAAGAGAAAGGGAGAAGAAGAGTAAAGGACCAATTTGAAATCTGAAAAATTTGTTCCTTTTCAAGGCAAGTGAATAGGCTTGAGTTTCAATTGAATTTGTGAGCTTCCAGGGAAAGGCTCAAAGGTGGAAAGTTTAAAGAGATACACTTTTGAATTTAAATTGTCACTGCAAAATTTGGATTCCTTTATTGATCGCTTGACCCTTGTCCAATATTTGAATTTCCGACACAATTAGGTTTTCGATTTGGGTCGTTTTGGAATTTGAATCAAGGCTTGAACAACCTTTGAATTCGATAACCCTAGGTCCCAATACCCAACTATTCAATCTTCCCGACGATTAGGGTTTTGATGAAAGTAGTTACGAGGGTTCGGCCCTATTCGCACCTTTACTCCTTCCGACCGTTTTACATGAAATGCTCCCGTGCTCTTTCCACACTTAATTTCAATTAATAAATTTGCAACAGTTTAAAACGACAAAAGTGCTTATAACTTATTTTAGATGACGAATTAGTAGCCATTGATTTAATTCCCTCTACTTCATTAACGACAAAGCACTTTTTAACCCTCCATTTTAACACCATAAACTTGTGGATTTTATTTGGTTAAGCGAGTTTACATATGAGGTGTCACACGAAGTCCTTGTAAAATTTCTTCGGTTGGTTTCAGCACTATCAGGAGGTAAGTGGGTAAGGAGGAGAGGACAGACTTCACCAGTTCGCGACGGCCGCCCAAATTAAGAAGGTTCCGTTGCCAGCCTGCTAGCTTTTTCGTTGCTCTGTCCAAGATTGATTGCAAGTGCACTATCCAAAGACGTCCAAGTGTCACCGGCAGCCCTAGGTAGGTGACCGGGAAAGCAGATCGCACACCGTTGAAGCTTTGCAGTACCTCATTCAGGTCAATGTTGGAGCAGCAGATGGCAGCCACGGAGCTCTTCTGTACGTTTATGTGAAGCCCAGTTGCCTGACCAAATGAGCACATGACCGCATCCACGTCGCTGCGCCTGGGGTTGATGAAGAGCGCTGCGTCATCAGCATAGAGGGACAACCGAAGCCGTGCCGTGCGCCCTCTAAGAGCAGAAAGCTCTCCTTCCTGTGTCGCCAACTCGAAGATCTGGTGCAGGGTGTCAATCGCCAGGATGAACAGGTACGGGGAAATCGGGTCACCCTGGCGCAAACCTCGTCTATGCTTGATCCACTGGCCTTGCAAGCCATTGATCAACAGAGCTGATGAGGAGGTAGTGAGCAGTAAGGCCATCCAGTCACACCATTTTGACGGGAAGCCACGGTGCTGGAGCAGCTCCAACAAGTATTCCCAAAACAGAGAGTCGAACGCTTTGGAGATGTCCAACTTTAGTAGAAGTGCCGGTGTGTTGGTCCTTTGGTAAGTCCTTGCCAAATTCCGCACGTACAGGAAGTTGTCCTGAATACAGCGCCTTTTAATGAATGCGCTTTGTGCATTAGAGACCAGGGCATGGATGTGCTTCGACAACCACAGAGCAAGCACTTTGGAGATCAGTTTTGCAAAGGAATTAATGAGACTTATTGGACGAAAATCACCGGGGAGCTCGGCCACTTCTTTCTTCGGAATGAGAGTAATCTGTGCGCCGTTCAGCTTATGCAGAGGGCCAGCATTACGGTTGTAGAAGCAATGGAACGCCGCCACAATGTCCGTTTTAATGATCGCCCAGCAGTGTGTATAAAAAGCTCCGGTAAATCCGTCCCGCCCGGGCGCCTTCTCAGTCAGTAAATCCTTTATGGCGTTCCATATTTCCGTCTCCGTGAACGGAGCATCTAGGTGGTGATCTCCAGGCAAGGGTGATAGTTGTAATAGATCCCAGTTAAGAGTATGCTGCCTAGCTTCACGAGTACCCAGGATCACTTCGTAGAGCCTGAACACTTCCTGTGCCTTCTCTTCATGCGACCAAAGGATCTCGCCATTCCCATTCTTCAAGCAAGGAATGTAGTTTTTGCGGTTTCTTGCATTGGCATGCATATGGAAGAACCGCGTGCATGCATCGCCCTCCTTGATGTGGATGAAGCATGAAGCTTGTCGACGATGCGAACGGTCGACCGCTGCAAGCCCCAAGACCCGCACCTTTAACTCCTTCCGCAACCTTGTCTCATCGTCTGTTAGTCTCCGGCTTTCCTGTGCAGAATCCAAGCATCGGATGACCTCGTTGACCATGTGTAACTGCAGACGCGCATTGCCAAAGGTGCGCTTGCTCCATTTGCGCAATTCAATTGCAGTGCGTTGAAGTTTCTGATAGATCACATTGAGGGGGGACTGTCCAGGTACTTGCTGCTCCCAAGCTCCTTGCACTACCTCCAGGAAGGTTGGCAATCGTGTCCAAAAATTTTCGAACCTGAACCGAGCCTTTCTCCTAGGAATGTTTTGTTGAGAGAGTAAAAGGGGACAGCGATCCGATAGCGAAGATGATAAAGCATGTAAACAGACTCCTGAGTGCAATAAGTCCCATTCCTTGTTGCAGAAGAAACGGTCCAGGTGAACAAGTGTCGGGTCAGCTCGTTCATTGCTCCATGTAAATTTACGATTCTGTAGTGCAAGCTCAACAAGCTCCAAACTATCCAAGGTGCGATGAAAGGTGCCCATGAGTCGTTGGTTGAGGTTGAGATTGTTCTTGTCACGAGCTTCATAAATAAGGTTGAAGTCTCCCAAACAAATCCACAAAACGGGAGGCGGCGGTTTGAGAGAGAGAAGCTCGTGCAGAAACTGAGGTTTATCTGCATCCTCCGAAGGTCCATAAACTGCAGTGACAAGAAAGGTAATATTTACCAGGCGCAGGGTGATCTCCACCGAGACGGACAAATTTCTGACGATAGGGTTCGCCATGGAGATAAGGTCCTCATTCCAAGCCACCAAGACGCTGCCCCTCGTTCCCAGGGTCGGCAGGTAGACGTACTCGGATAGGGCACGTCCCAACGTTTCTGCACAGAGCTGCGGCATGATTTGTTGGAGCTTAGTTTCTTGCAAGGACACTAGAACCGGCCTGGCTGCCTGCACCATTCGTAGCACCGCTTCACGCTGGGCCGGCATGTTCAGGCCACGAACGTTACAACTGAGAATTGAGGGATTTTCATCCATTGGCAAGCAAGATAGACGACCAATCAGACATCGGAGCTCGGCTCAGGACCTGAACAGAGGAACAAGCTGGTACTTGACACGACCCGTCCAGAAAACCTCGTCTCGGGACGGATCCGGTCAGTCGTTAAGCCAAGATCTTGTTGGGCAACGCTCGGCGAAGCGAGCGTACACACGATACAACACAGGCAGGGGTAAACAGCAATAATTTACAAGGAGAGAGAACTTAATACATCATTGGTTCATAAATTGAAGTTGGATATTACAATTGTCTCAGGGTACGCAACAGTTTTGAAAACGATAACAGCGGAAGACTAGAACTATTACAACTCCGACACTCGGACTTAAGCAAAAGCACGCACCGTGCCCACGGGCGTCATGCTACTAGCCACGTCAACAAATCACTACGGCAACTCGCACAACTCCCACTGGAGGTTCCCAAACTCGAGGGGAGGCTCCTCCCAATGGAAGCTACCTGCTGGGTCCTGCATGACGGCGCCTGAAAACCACAAAACGCTAACGCGTGAGCTTCTAAGAAGCTCAGCAAGACTTACCCGACAAAAGTGGCTGACTACAGCCGACTCCTAAACATGCTGGCTGACTCGGGTAGGTTTACTTGCAAAAGGACTCGCAAGCCTATACTACTCTTGTCAAGTTTTAGCATCAGATTAAGTGATTAGAAAATAAATTTAGTTAGCACTGAGCTAAGCAACATAACAGAATCAACAATAGCAATATTAATATTCATAATTCATTCTCATGGTGTCTCAACCTGCTTACTAAAATGTGGTGCGTTTCACGAGCATGCTCACTAACTGGGAGCGACAGCGGTTCGAAATGATTTTATACCCTGCAGGGGGAAACCTGACCGTACGACACGTGCGTGTTGCAGAAGAAACGGTCCAGGTGAACAAGTGTCGGGTCAGCTCGTTCATTGCTCCATGTAAATTTACGATTCTGCAGTGCAAGCTCAACAAGCTCCAAACTATCCAAGGTGCGATGAAAGGTGCCCATGAGTCGTTGGTTGAGGTTGAGATTGTTCTTGTCACGAGCTTCATAAATAAGGTTGAAGTCTCCCAAACAAATCCACAAAACGGGAGGCGGCGGTTTGAGAGAGAGAAGCTCGTGCAGAAACTGAGGTTTATCTGCATCCTCCGAAGGTCCATAAACTGCAGTGACAAGAAAGGTAATATTTACCAGGCGCAGGGTGATCTCCACCGAGACGGACAAATTTCTGACGATAGGGTTCGCCATGGAGATAAGGTCCTCATTCCAAGCCACCAAGACGCTGCCCCTCGTTCCCAGGGTCGGCAGGTAGACGTACTCGGATAGGGCACGTCCCAACGTTTCTGCACAGAGCTGCGGCGTGATTTGTTGGAGCTTAGTTTCTTGCAAGGACACTAGAACCGGCCTGGCTGCCTGCACCATTCGTAGCACCGCTTCACGCTGGGCCGGCATGTTCAGGCCACGAACGTTACAACTGAGAATTGAGGGATTTTCATCCATTGGCAAGCAAGATAGACGACCAATCAGACATCAGAGCTCGGCTCAGGACCTGAACAGAGGAACAAGCTGGTACTTGACACGACCCGTCCAGAAAACCTCGTCTCGGGACGGATCCGGTCAGTCGTTAAGCCAAGATCTTGTTGGGCAACGCTCGCGAAGCGAGCGTACACACGATACAACACAGGCAGGGGTAAACAGCAATAATTTACAAGGAGAGAGAACTTAATACATCATTGGTTCATAAATTGAAGTTGGATATTACAATTGTCTCAGGGTACGCAACAGTTTTGAAAACGATAACAGCGGAAGACTAGAACTATTACAACTCCGACACTCGGACTTAAGCAAAAGCACGCGCCGTGCCCACGGGCGTCATGCTACTAGCCACTTCAACAAATCACTGCGGCAACTCGCACAACTCCCACTGGAGGTTCCCAAACTCGAGGGGAGGCTCCTCCCAATGGAAGCTACCTACTGGGTCCTGCATGACGGCGCCTGAAAACCACAAAACGCTAACGCGTGAGCTTCTAAGAAGCTCAGCAAGACTTACCCGACAAAAGTGGCTGACTACAGCCGACTCCTAAACATGCTGGCTGACTCGGGTAGGTTTACTTGCAAAAGGACTCGCAAGCCTATACTACTCTTGTCAAGTTTTAGCATCAGATTAAGTGATTAGAAAATAAATTTAGTTAGCACTGAGCTAAGCAACATAACAGAATCAACAATAGCAATATTAATATTCATAATTCATTCTCATGGTGTCTCAACCTGCTTACTAAAATGTGGTGCGTTTCACGAGCATGCTCACTAACTGGGAGCGACAGCGGTTCGAAATGATTTTATACCCTGCAGGGGGAAATCTGACCGTACGACACGTGCGTGTCCCAGACCCGCACGTGGCAACCGTTCACACCAGCTCCTGCAACGTCAATTCCCTCCTACGCCTGCCTTAGTAGCGCCGCGTCCCACCAGACAACACGTCCCAGACGGTTTCTGTGGAGTTCCCACGCTGCCCGTCCCAGATCTCCTCCCAGTCAAACACCGTAGGGCAGGTTCGACGTTGCAATCACTAGGCTACGTAGGTTTACTGGGGCCCATAACACCCAGCATACGACCAGTACGTTCAACACTCGATCAGTCTCGGACCACACGGATCAGACAAGTCTACGGTCACCCTGGACCCAGTCCAGTCGCCGACCTACTTTGTATCCTGCCTGACCCTTAAACTTTTATCTTTCTTACTGATTCACATTCGTGTGGCCCATCTCATAAAATATTTTCAATCAACAACCTATCCTTTCGCGAGCAGCGTCCACTCTGCTCGACTTCTACCGGCAATACCTACTAAGCATAGCAGACTAAAGGGGTGTCTATACCAACTACCGTTAGGGTTTTCCTATGGAACAATGCAACTATGGTTTTCAATCAACTCCTAGTACTTAATGCACAAACAAGACAAACTGAGTTGTAAAAGTAAAACTTTAAAATTCGGTTGTGCACCGGGGCTTGCCTGGTTCTTCGGTGTTGTTGCAGACTTCTTCGACGGGGGTCGAAGAACTTGGATCAGCAGCTACCTCGTTAGCGTCAGAATCTACATGATGCAGTAAGATTATGATAAGTTTAATGAAAATGAAATTTATTATGATTATCGACAGTAATCTAGGGTTTAGATTGGCGACGCCCAGAATTAGGGTTAACCCTAATTACTCGACGCCGTTGATTAAATTAAATTCTTACTCTGTGAATGATGTTTAAAGAAGTCTATTAAACTTCAATGAGGTGACTTTAGTTGACATGTTCATCAACTTCAGCTTTAGTTAAGTTAATACGACATTTTTCATCGGTTAATATTATTTAATTACTTCGGCTATTAAACTAGGGTTAAAAACGAAGATTTTAATTCTTCCTCAAGATTATTTTTAGTGGGTAGTACACTCTGGAATAAGCATTTTGGGCTTTGGGTG
This sequence comes from Oropetium thomaeum, assembly GCA_001182835.1. Lineage (NCBI taxonomy): Eukaryota > Viridiplantae > Streptophyta > Magnoliopsida > Poales > Poaceae > Oropetium > Oropetium thomaeum. The sequence goes on from LFJQ01000034.1 coordinate 616,496, forward strand.
GAGCCTAGATGAATTTTCTATATTTTATAAAAATTCATCAAAGTTCCTGTTTTTAGATATTGGAAAATCAGAAAGCACTAGTAAACATTTGAATAAAATTATGAAACTTTATGTGAGCATTCCTGAGAACCAGATCTACAACTTTGATTTTGGGGTCTAACCTTGCAAATGACTTTTACAATGTACTTTAGAAAATGCTATTTAAACTAGGCAGATTGAAGTTATTTAATAGGGTTAGATGCCATTTCGTGTTCCTAAAATCTTCATAAAATTCCAGAGGGTGTGTAGTACCAGGGTGTTCTTGTAGATCAAAGGTTAGCCCTATCATTGCTTTATAATGCAATTTAAAATTCATAAACAGAAAGGAATGTTTCTAATTAATTCTACAGATTTTTGGTGATTTGTTAAAAAGTGTTTTAACAGAAAATTATTACTTTTCATGAGGTTTCTAACAAATTTTGGTTTGGCATTTTTGGATCTTCCTGTGATTTTCTAGGGTTTTTAGAAGATAGAGCAATAATCTGGAAATTAATTAGGAAAAAGGAAAAACAGTGCACAGTCTCCGACGAGCTCCGGCGGCCAATTCCCGACGATGGGGTGGTCGCCGACCGTCGAACCTTGGCTTTTCATGATCCACACAACATGACGAAGCTCGGCAACATGGTATTCATCAAGGTTGGACACGGCAGAGGGAGTCTCACCGTGGGGGTGCTTCGGTGGCGGCGGCGAAGTCAAAATTCCGACGAGGTGGCTCGCCGTCGGAGGGTTGGAGGCTTCTGTGAGCTTCACGAGGTGGAGAAGAGTTGATTCGGTGAGTGAATTTGATTGAAATTGAGTCGGGGCGGTGTTTCACCATGGGCGGCCGGCAATGGAGGTGGCGGCCGGAGGGCAGGAGAATTGGGGGCTTCTCGCGCGGGGGGGGGGGGGGGGGGGGGAAGGAACGGAGGAGGAGGGAAATTGGGGAGCTCGCGCGCAATTTATAGGAGGCCGGGGGGTAGGGGAGAGCAGGGGGCAGTAGGGGCGGGGTCGGCATGGCAGCGTGGCGGCGGCGGCTGTCGGGCGGCTCGGGCTCGGGCAGGGAGAGAAAAGAGAGAGAGCGAGGGAGGAGAGGGAAGAGGGGAGCGCAGGAGAGAGGAGGGAGGCAAGGAGCGGCGCGGTCATAGCGGCGACGTGCGCCACAGGCGCCCGTGTCGGGCGGGCGCAGCCGGGCGGCTGCGCGCCCCTGTTGTCGGGCGGGCGGGCACTGTAGCCCGCCCGGCAACAGTTTCTTTTTTTTCATTAATACTGGAAGGGATTCAATGATTCGGCGCACTTCCCGAGCTCAAAACATTTTGAAAACTTTTGTACAAGCTCAAGAATTTATTTGGAACACTTTTCATTTAAGGTTCAAGTCATGATTTGGCCTCTAAAAATTCTTGAATTTCTAGGTTGATTATAGCTTCTGTGAATTTTCAAGAGGTCTAAATCTTTTCCAAAAATCTTGAATAATTTCCCAAAATTCTATTTTGAAGTGTACTTAATTGTTATGTAAAAATATGGCTAGGGTTCTGTGGAAATTTTGATGGTCAAGAGTTAGGGTTTGGATTTCTTTCTGTTAACGAGATTTCGACATTTTTAGTTGAGAATTCTCCGGACTTTGCTAAAATGCTCTATTGTTTGTCAAACTTTTTCGTAGTGTCTTCTTTAAAGCATTTTAAACAATGTTCCTTTTCATTTCTATGATTGAAACTGCTTTAAAGTGAGTGAAATTATGAATTAGGGTTTCGAATTGGAGCGTGAATTCTAATCTGGTGGTAACGACTATGTACTGTGGAGCTGAGGGCCCCTGTTTGGTGAAAGTGTTCAAACTTAAATTATTGAAATTGTTGTCTAGGTTAATGGAAGTGTTTTAAGCAGCATTGCTCATTAGTTCACGTGCTAGCTTTGCTCAAAAGTGCAAAAATTTCTTTTTAGGGCTTACGATTTTGTCGGTGACTTTGTAAGTGACACCTGGGGTGTCACAGTACTTCTCCTTCTTCTTCATCACAGACGGGGGAACAAGTGGACACTTCTTCTTTGAAACACGAACCAGACCAGGGCGAAATACCAAAGCAGGACAAACAAGGAACCCACACTGAACTAGCTACCAAGACAACTAACCGACAGAACTGCAAGCTTCGAGGAGCTAACATTACGAACTAGGGGTACAACTGATGACTATTGCGCTGCACGCAATCAGACCACGCGGCCGCCTTCCATCTGTGCTGCAGCTTTCTCGCACGCCAGGGCCGCTGCAGCCGCAGAAGCGGCACTATTTGTCAGGCGCGTGGCAGCCCTGATCGCCTCAATGACCTTCCTGGGCAGCAGCGACTTGTACATCGACATGTACCTCTGCACCACCGCATCGTTGACGTCTTCGTCCTTTCCCACCAGGTCCAGCTGACGAATGAGGCGGTGGGTGGTCCGGTGGGAGACCGGGACGACCGACTTGTTGCGAGCTTGGCGTGCGCTCTTGCGTGTCGGCTCCGCGGACACAGAGTGAACGCGCGAGACCGACCGTGGCCGGGGTGGCGGCGCTGGCAGCACAGGCAGAGGGGCCGAGAGGAAGACGGCGCCCAGAAGATCAGAGCCGTCCCCCTGGGCCGTGTCCTCAAAGGCAGGCTGAGAACCTGGCCCAGGATCCAGCTGTCCACCCATGCCTGCCTGCACCGCGTCAATCTCCATGTCCTGGACTCTGGACGTGAGGCGGTCCAGTGGGCCAACAGTTTCCTGTAGCTGGTGTCCCGGCCCGAACAGAATCTCCTCCATCTCAGAATCATCGCAGAAGACCGGGCCCGGCGGGAGCGAGCCCCCATCTTGCGGTCTCCATGCCGTCGAGGAGGGAACATACGTCGGGGACCGCGGTGCAATCTGGGAGGTCAGCGGACTGGCCGCCCAGTCCGATGCTGTCGCGGCCTCCAAGAGCATGGGGTCCTGCACTTGCCAAGAATAGGAACTGCTAATCTGGAAGCAGTCCTTGCAGATACCTGCGAAGAAATCCATCAGCGGATCGGGGTGGACACATGGTGGGGGCAGCGCCTCGGGAGCCACCCGCAGGCCTGCCAACGGCAGGATGGAGGGCGCACGCGGAAGGATCACGGGTTCAGAAGCAGCAACCGCGCGGGCCCCCCTCGTGCCTCGGTCCTCCCGTCCTGGAGAACGCGAACGGCGGCGCTCCCAATCTGCATCGTCACGGCGCGGCGGTTCGCGCTCCTGGCGGCACACCGGGGAACGGGAGAGCTGACGGCCGCGCTCGCTGTCCGCAGCCCCAAGGTCGTGCCGACACCCTCCGCGGGGGGAGCGGGTGCGCTGGCGGTACTCCTGCTAGTTGCGGCGAGGGAGGTCGTCCGCCGGTCGGCCACGGACATTGAAGGCCCGCTGCCACTCACGTCGCGAGTGGTCGCGACAACCATCGTCGGGCTCGTCGTCGCGGCGCTGGTGCAGCGGCTGCGGCCGACAAGCGTCACAGAGGCGTGGAATGTGAGGCAACGCGCCAGCACTGCCGTCCAGGACGCCACAGGTCCAAGCGAAGCTCTTGAACGTTGGGTAAGGCCAGCCTGAGGAGCCAGATGAACCAGACGAGGGGAGACCGCTTTGCTCTGAGCTCGACGTGGAAGAAGCAAGCGGTGTCCAGTCGTAGTATTCTGCCAAGTGGGTGAGGGTCTCAACCTCGGCTCCACTCGGCGGCAGCAGCCATGTCCCTGTCCGGGGACGGCGGCCCGTCCGAAGCACTCGATCGGCCGACGCGCTCGGCGAAGAACGTGGCCATCTTGCAGCGCGGCAGCAGATCCGGGTTGCGGATCCAAGCGAAGAAGCAGAAGATGTCCGAGCTCTCTTGGGAAAAGGTGTCCGCGTCCATGTGATCAAACACACAGACGTCTCCGAGCAGCTGCCTCACGCCTTCAGCCGACCAGGCATGCAAGGGGAGACGCTCGACGTAAATCTTGACGTGCAAAAATCAATCAACAGGTTTCGTGAATGCCTCCAGACGCCATGGCTGGATGAGGAAGGAGGCGCCACCCACTTCCACTGTGCCAGCGTGCACGGCGGCGTCCCGGTGGCCCGGGAAATCAAAGCGGGCGGGCGAGGTAGTCGTCATCCTGGTGGTGGGAGACAACAACGTTCCGGCGGGGTAGTCGTCATCCTGGTGGCGGGAGACAACGACGTTCTGGCGAGGAATGCCAAGCTGCTGGTGCAGCGCAATCCCTAGCTCAGTGACCGAAAGCCTGCTTCGGTGGTCAGCCGCGGTGATGACCACAGCCATACGATGGAGCTTTTGGGCTTCCGCCGAGAGAATGCCTCCTGCGACCACTGCCACGGCGCCGTGGCCAGGTCGCTGAGAGGGGAGGCCCGGTGTGTAGTCGTTGTTGGCAGCCATCACTAGCACTGGTGGTTTTGCCACTGCCTAGGCGTAGGTGAGAGGTGGGGAGGTGCTGGGAAGTGGTGGGAAGTGGATGCGACTGTGGACTGAAGTGGGCGGAAAGGTGAGGCAGGAGCGAATGGGAGGCTTGGGGCCAGTACCTCGCCGCGGCTGCCGGCAATGGCGAGTAGAGTGCCCGCTGTTGAAGCAGTTGACGCACTTGAACAGCTCGCGACAGTGGGCAACGCGGTGGTCACGTGCAAGGCAGCGGAAACATCTACCCTTGAACAGCAATTTATAGCCGGACGGGGCAGCGGCACTCCTGCGCTCGGTGGCCTCTGTTCGCCGGCGCTCCACCGAAGAGGAAGGTCCCGGTGGATGCGAGCGGCGTCTTGAAGGCGCTTGGTTCCACTCTTGTGAAACAAGGTGGAGTGTTGAAAGCTGCTTGGCTTTAATGCTGGTCGCACGCGCCGCAGCTTGGACGGTCGGCGGCACCACGACCACGGATTTGAGCTTGGCCGGCTCCTCGAACGGCCGAAGCACAGGGGACAGAACCGGATCTGATGAAAGTCCTTTATGGCCGTAGATGCCGACGGCCGTAGGGTCTTCAATGTCCGGCGAATCCGGCCCGCCCAAGGCGGCCGCAGCAGAAGCGACAGTTGAAGGCGGGACTTGGGAATCCTCCTCCATACCTGCATTGAAGGCCCCGTCCTCTTCATCGGAAGAATCCCAATCTAGCTACTCGCTGGCATCAGGTGAAGGAGGTGGCAGAAACGAGGTTGCAGACGACTGGGTATGGGGCGCAGTAATGGCGGCGACGGTCGCCGCTGGCAGGGTGGGGTGGTGGGGCTTGGGGGGCTGGTGGAGGGAGGAGGCGGGCTCTCGGTCACTCATTTCTATGTTTTTTCTCCGTAATATTTTCTATTATTTCACTAGCGATTTATTCAGTCGTGATCCTTTTTTTTGGCGCAGATGTGGGAGGAGGATTTCCTCTAAACCTTTTGTGAGCAAATCGAATCTCAGGCCTTCACTACTCTTTAGCATCTTCTTCGATGAGAAAACTGGCTGTGCATGCACCGCCACCCAAGAGGTGCTTGGAATCACGGCGCGGGCGGAAGTATTGCTGAGCATTCGGTTAATCCGGTTCGGTTAAAACAATTGAAAGAAAATTCGGTTAATAAAAAATGATAACCGCAGATTTCGATTACAGTTAATTCGGTGCAGTTATGTGGTTAACCGCAATATCAAACTTTAGTTATAGTTGATGTAGTTGGCTTCGTATCACCTCGCCGTCGTATTATTAGAAATGTACAACTTCTCCTCCTCACGCCCTCCGCTGTACATCCCTCGTACATACCACTGTCGTTGACTCAATTTAGTTATTTATATGTCATAAATTACTCATTTCACTAATACAATTTATTAGATTGCTAGTTAAATGGATCTAATTCGGTTAACCACGGTTAAAACTGAATAACATGCAGTTAACCGTAATAGACAAAAATGGAAACCAAAATTAAAATAAAATGTAGTTAATCACTTATTTCGGTGCACTTTGATTCGATTTGGTCAATTAAGCACTAGGTCTGACTGCCATGTTTGGATCCCTGGGCAAAAATTTAGCCCACCCCATTTAGAGCCTTTTTTAACCCTGGGGTGCCAAACATGATGGGCTAAATGGGGGAAAAAAAGGCTAAAACGCGCTCAAATGTTTTGCCTCCAGCGAGGCCCAAAAAAGCGCTAAAACGGCACCTTGACCGTGGTGCCCTCGATCCTTCCCGCAGCCTCTGCAGCGCGCTCGCTCCCCGCACGCGACGCACCTGCGCCCCGCTCGCTCCGCCGGCCGCTTCCCCGCCTGCGGCACAAGACCTCTCCCCGCCGGCCATCCTCCTCCCCGGAAGCCCTACCTGCGCCGCCGGCGGCCGTCGCCCTCCCCGCCAGCCGTCGGACCTCCTCCTCCTCCTCCCTACCCTAGCCGTCGGCCATGCGAGTCTTCCTCCCTCGGAGCTCCGCGGGTCAGCGTCCTCCTCGTCCGTAGCAGCGCCTCCGGCCGTCCTCCTCCTCCTGTCTAGCAGCACCGCCGCCGGCCTTCGTCCTCCTGCTCCGTAGCAGCGCGGCAGGCCATCCTGCTCCTCCTCCCGAGCAGCGCCGCCGGACCTCCTCCTCCTCGTCCCTAGGAGCGCCGCCGGCCCTCCTTCTCTCCTTCGTAGCAGATTGAAGGTAACTTGGCTATTCTCATGGCGGTGTTCCCCTTTTTTGTATCCTGTGTACACTTGTATGTCTGTATTGTGGTTCGATTGTTTCATTAGATAGCAATTCTGGCAGAGAAGATTGGGGATTATCCTGTTAATACTTCTAATATTCAGCCACGAATTTATGTAAGTGGTGGTTTCACATCAAAAGCATTATCTGAACATTGTGGTTGCTATGGGAATTCTGAAACCATGTCCTATATATGATCGTGCTAGGATGCATTTGGTAACCTTGTTTTTGCTGGTAAAGTAACACAAATGGAGTATGGGATACAAGAAGTTTACCTAACCTGCAATTTCATATGTAAAATCTCAAGTGTTACCGAATGCCATGATGGAGGTATACTTCTATTTTCTGTCAGTCAAGTGTAACTGCGTAGTTGCAACTAAGTAAAACGTTGGAAATTTATGTATAGATATGATCAATTTTGGTGCTACCCAAATGGTTGGATGTTACTTTCTATGAGAAGTATTTAATGATAGGGAAACTGTTAGAACCTACATAACCATGCAACAAAAGTCATATCAAACCATGATTCGCCTTCTTTCGGGTGTGTTGTTTGTTTTCATAGGTAATTATTGCCTGTAACTGAATACAGTTTGTTTTCTTTGAAAGTGCAGATCCACTTGCTCTTGGTGCGGATGGAAGGATTCCGTGGTGATGGGTCCAGGACCCAGCCGCAAGTCCTATGCCCCACCTCCTGCCGGCGGCTTCGACATCTTCTCCGACACAGCTGGCCTCCATCCGGGCTCCAGCTCCGCTCATGGCCCTCGCATTGGCACTAGAAGCCCTCGACCTAAACTCGCAGTCGGAGAGCTGGCCGCATATGGCGGCGTACCAGGAGCTCCTGCAGTCGGGCGGCGAGGATGGAGGCAACGACGGCACCCTGGGCTTCCCTCCCCCCCCCCCCCCCCCGACCCCGCAACGTCAATCAAACCCTCGGCTTACGCACGGCTCGTAGCAGTGGTGGCGGAGGCGCCATTCGTGGCCGGGGTGGAGGGCGCGGAGAGCCTTTGGCTCCTGGTCGTGTTCATCGCCCTCCGTACCCACAGAGTTCTGGTAGCGGCCGTGCCATGCCCTCGCTGCCTCCCGGATCGGTCAGTCGCGACGGAGTTGGCGGTGGCGGTCGTCGCAGTGAAGAAGACGACAATGCGGACGATACCGGTGACGAAGAAAACTTTCACATCCCTCAGGTATAACAGTTATATCCCTCTGATGCGCCTATGACAGTTTTGTGACTTCATGTACACTTGTGGTACTGTCATGATGCGCCTATGACAGGTTTGTGACTTCATGTACACTTGTGGTACCTTAGTGTAATAGGTGGAGCCCCTGATCCAGCATGAGAATCAAATTATGGTTTAGAGTGTTATAATATCTTGACCTTGTCATGATGTTGGTCCTCTTATTAGGTGCATTCTGACGTGTTATAATAGCCACTGAGTCCCTAGAGTTGCTGAAATCACATTGTATTTTCTGTTTCATAAATGGAATAGTAACATAGGCGGGTAAAAATCCTAAGCCAGTGACAGTTTATTATTTTTGTTACTTGCAAACTTATTCTGTGGAGGTCTTGGTTCTGATCTTTGGAGCTCTGGACTTAATCAGTACCATATGCTACATTTTTAGTTTGCCAGAACTGATCTACATTACAATGAAATATATGTGGTTTCTATTTGAAGTGTCCAGCACCATGCTTTCTATACAGTTTGCTAGTTGCTACTTGTTTATTTTCATGGCTTGCATGTGCTTGGTTTCTGTTCCTTTATTTCCTACATCAGTCTTACTTGCATACTCACCTAGAATAGATATACACCAGATTGTGCTTTTTTTAAGTTGGAAGCAAACAAGTTATGCTGCAGTTCATGATACATATTAGTCTGAGATAGAAATTTATATACATGACACATGTAACCTGCTTTGAGTGTATAACCTGGATAGGTGATGTTGGTCTGAGAACAATTTCTGTTCATTCATTTTCTAAACGAGTCTTACCTTTTCTTTGCAATTGATGAATGTTTCACTTTCTCTAGAATATAACTGATAAGGCAAGTTGGTCGGACAAAAATAATAAAGTGTTGTGTAAGTTGTTGCTCGAACAAATTGCTTTGGGCAACTACAACAAAGGAATTATGACATCTAGAGGGTACAAGCTGATTATAGAAAACTATCATCGGGCAACAAATTTGAGGCATGATAGGAAGCAGATCCGTAACCGAATCAGACAATTGAAGCAAATGTACCAGTTCATAAAAGATCTTCGTACCAATACTAGACTAGGTCGGGATGCAAATGGTTGGCCTACTGCAGAACCTCAATGGTGGGAAGAAGCAACAGAGGTACTGCAGCAAACAAATGGATTGTCATACATGGTCTTATAATCATTTATGTCTATGTAACTTTAATTTTATACATGTGCAGAAACATCCAGAATGGAAGAAACTACGATGGGGGCCTCCTGAGTACTTACCTGAGCTTGAGGAAATATTCGAGGGTGTTGCCGTTGATGGTTCGTCTTCGTATATTGCTGGACAAAGCAATTTCGATGACCAAACAGACGCTATGGAAGAGGAAGATGAATATGAAAGATTTGAGGACTTGCAACCGAGTCCAATGAGTTCAAATAGCCGCAAGAGAGGAAGCAGTACTAGCAGCACAGCCGACAGTCCTACGAAGAAGTCGAAAAGCCCAATGGTTAAGATGATGAAGGACTATTTAAGTGTGTCCACAAAGATGTCAGCTGAAAGGAATAAGCTGTTGAAGGTAGCATGTACTGCGAAGAAAGAGAGGAGATCTGAGTTGAGTGCTGAAATTATGCAGGCTCAGCAGTTGGCTTTAGAGTGTGGGGTGGATGAAACAAGTGCAGAGTACTACGTTGTGTCACATATTTGCAAAGATGACTGCACTAGACACTTCTTCATAAACATAAAAACACCAGAAGGGCGGCTGTCTTTCTTAAAGAGATACTGCAGGGAGCACAACCTTTATTAGATATGGTTCAGTCATGTTTGTCTGTAATGTGTAGTGGAGAACCTACTCTGTTATCTATATCCTATGATGTGAACTTGTTGTGTGTATCTATGAACTATTATCTATATCTATATCCTATGATGTGAACTTGTTGTGTGTATCTGTGATGTTACTGTGATGTCAATGTGTTATGTTTACTTATTGTGTTATTTCTATCTTGGACACCTTTAACTGATGTGGTTATTGTGATTGTTGTCGTAGGAAATGGTTGGGGACACTGACTCAAGTGATGATGAACTTGTGAAGCTTATACTTGAAGAGGAGGAGGCACAAGAAAAGGAGGTCATGGATGGTCTGCTCATGTTTGGTATGTACCATGAAACTTACTTCAACAAATCTAAAAGGAGAAAGTTCGTTGAAAGTGGTCATGACTGGGTTATGAGGAATCTAGCGGATAGTACACAATGCTATAACATGTTCAGAATGAGTAGGCCATTATTTGAAAGACTTCACGATGTATTGGTGCACTCGTATGGTCTAAAGTCCACAAAAAAAAGTACTTCAGTGGAGGCCTTAGGAATGTTTCTTTGGATGGTTGGTGCACCTCAGTCAGTTAGGCAAGCTATGAACCGCATGGAGAGGTCCCTAGAGACAGTTCACCGCAACTTTGAGAAAGTATTGAAATGTATTCTGAAGTTAGCTGTTGACATAATTAAGCCATTGGACCCTGAATTTCGAACACTACACTCTAGGCTGAGGGATTCTAAGTTCTATCCACACTTCAACAATTGTATAGGAGCATTAGATGGAACTCATATAGAAGTTGTGGTGCCTAATGATAAGGTGGTTCAACATATGTGTCGGAAGGGTTTCACTACTCAAAATGTGCTTGCTGTTTGTGATTTCGACATGAGATTCACATTTGTGCTTGCGGGCTGGCCGAGTTCAGTACATGACATGAGAGTGTTCAATGATGCGACCCACAAATACAAGAGCAAGTTTCCACATCCACCTGAAGGTATAATTTTATGTCCATGTGCATAGCTCATATATCGATGTGCTTCCTCTTGTTATATGTATTGATTGTAACATTAATGTTTATATGTGTAGGGAAGTATTATTTGGTGGATTCCGGATACCCGAATCGTCGGGGTTATCTTGCACCTTACAAAGGAACAAAGTACCATCTTCCGGAGTTTCATAACGGTGCAATGCCAACAGGTATAAAGGAGACATTTAATTATGCTCATTCTTCTCTTAGAAATGTAATCGAGAGGGCATTTGGAGTTTTAAAGATGAAGTGGAGGATTTTACTGAAAGTGCCGAGGTATCCGATGAAAAAGCAAAGTGAAATAATTGTTGCATGCATGACGCTTCATAATTTTATTCGAGAGAGTCACCTTGCAGACAAGGACTTTGATCTTGTTGATCGTGATGAGAATTATGTTCCTCCTGAAGCATCAACATCTCAACCTCCGACAAAGATTAGTGAAGCAAAGGAAGAAGATCGAAACATGAATGCATTTCGTGATCAAATAGCCTATGCTTTGTTCACTAGATCGTAGATTTTATTTGATTTCTTGTATGAGCTAAGATCGTTGTGTTATGAACTTGAACTACTGTATAATCTCTGAGAGGTTCGGTTATGCTTTCATGGTTATTATTAATATAAGGGCAAAACTGTAATTTTACGTTAGAGGACTACAAGTTTAGCCCCCTACATCCAAACACCCTGGGCTAAACTTTAGGGGCTAAACTTTAGCTGGGCTAAACTTTAGAGGCTAAACTTTAGCCGGGCTAAAGGATCCAAACAACACCTAAGACCACCCACTTGACCTGTAGCTGGCTAGAGAATAGGGGATTCTATAGTTATCCCTGCTATATATACCTATATCACATTCAAAATCAAAGGGACGCAGGCAGCATGCACGACAAAGTATTTTTTTCCCCAAAATCTTATAATACCTCGATCCATCCATATGAGAATCAAAATCCCCGCAAAATGTTCACCTGGCCGTATCTTTCCGTTAACGCGCGCCACAGCATTTACTACGTATGGGGCCATATACGAATCCATAATTACCAAATCAGCATCCAACAATGGCCGCGCACGCGCGGCATCATGTACCAGGGCAGCGTGTTTCGCAGCTCACGTACTCGGTCGTCCCCTGCTCTGCTCATTTACACACAGCTTGCGCCAAGAACTAAAGTCTCCGACGCCGAGAACAAGTCAACTGTGGTACGCCATGGAGGCAGAGAAAGAAGAAGGCGCCGTGGCTCTCTCTCCTCGCCTACCTCTGTCTCTTCTCTGTGCATGCAGTCGCGGCTTCATCAGGAATAATCGACGCAGTTGCCGACAGTAATGCCGCCGCCACAGCCGCACACAGCAGCCAGCAGGGAACAGGCAAGCGACGACGAGACGGCGCTATCGTCTCTTCCATTTATTTATACATGACAGTAAGTATGAACAAATTGCTGTTGTTACAGGAACCAGCAAAAAGTAGACTCGTTGTCGTCGTCGTCCCTCGACGACCGGCGTGTCGATAACGTCCATGTCACCAGCTGGGAAAAGGAATGCCACAAAAACAAGCACCACCATGGCGACCACAACAAGAAGAAGCACAAGCACTGTCATGACCAAGGCGACGATAAAGGCCACGGCAACCACGGCGACAAAGGCCACGGCAAGAAGCCGGGAACGCCGCCAGCAACAACCAAGGCAAACAACCCTTGGACCGTCGTCTCTCTGGCGGCACCGGCCGGGTTGACGGCGGCCACCACTCAAGTCATCCAGCTCGGAGCCGCCGCCAGTTGGTTTCTTCTTGCCTTTTTCCTCTAGCTAGTGCCATATATGTCGTTTCTTACTTACTTTAGATATGAAAGGAAAAAAAAATCTTGTACTTTAGTACTAAGTGTTTGATATTATATATAATGTCCGAATATTGTCGGTTGGGGGGAGACGGGCGCAAATTTGCTACGACGACGCTCTAGTTCTTTTTTTTATTTTTTACTCTTGACTTACTATATTCACGTACGTTACGCTACAAGGGAACGTACATCTAAATGGAAAATAAAGTGAAAATGAATATACAAAATTACAAAACAGCTGCTACATATACGATCGATAACACATGCACCCTAGCATTGGGCAGCAGAAAAAAATTGTATCCGGTCCTTATGTAATATGGCACACATACATAAACAAACTTTGCTGATGTGCCCACAATCAAAATGTGCATCATATATGTGTCTCCATAACAATATTCATATATTTCATATGCAACCAATCAAGGCCCACTTATTCTCTCGTGCTATTATTGACCTATTGTTTAATAGTAATAAAAAGAAACACTGATGATAACGTTGATATATAACTGAAGATTAAGGAAAACACGGTCTAGTGCTGGCAGTTAGAGAGAGAGAGAGAGAGATAAACAATGAGGTTGGTGTGGCCAGGTTCGGAAAAGACCAGGTGTAAATAAAAGCACCCTTAAATTAAGGAATTTATTGTATCCCCTTCCAACAAAAGCGTTCTTAAGGGAGACTGAAGAGCTTGAGCAGCGGAGTGTCTTCTTGCTCTGTTCAGGGTTCAGACCCAGCAGCCATGCAGAGTACTTTAAGGAAACCTTGCTTTTCCATCACCACTCTCACTCTTCTGCTCTTCTTGTTGTTCCTTTTGTCAACTACTACTGCCCATGGAGATGGAGGAGCTGAACTTGCCGATGCTGCCCGCGCAGGTATGCCACTAAGCTTGTCCTCGCAGCATGTCGATCCTTTTCGAGCCAAACTTAATTAATTAGGCATCCATTTGTCCTTGTACAGTATTTCATAGCTACGCAGTACAGAGTTTCATAGAGTAATTGGAGTTTTTCCTAGAAGTAATTATTAGTGGAACTCTTCAAAATAGTGATTTCTTGTTCTCGAGAGTTCAGGGATAGTATGCACTAAAGATGTCGGTTGGGCTGCGCGAAGGTAAAAAACCCATCAACATACTATATGTTTACATACACAAATCAGTACATAGTCATCCAAATTAAGCCCTCCCCCTCTCAATGGAAATCCCTGGTGAGGTGTGTGCAGATCGTAGATGCAAGCAGATTCTTGGTTTCTGACCAAGCGCAGATGCTCTGTCAGTCTGTCGGTCTGCCCTGTCCATGTGTGATGATATGCATTTACAGATATTATTCTCTACCTAGCGATCAGGACGTACAATACGTTTAAGGATATTACTTACATTATTCGAGCGTGATGCCTTATGATATCAGGAAGCGATCACATGAGCCAATTAATGCTTTATTACCGCAACATCTAGAGGTGAAACTGTAGATATATTAGATTCACCTCCAAACCTCTTTAATTAAAAGAAAATAAACTATATTTTCTTACTTGCATTCACTTTTAAAAAACTACTTTATTTTTTAAAACTAAAAAAGGTTTGAAGGGTATCTAATATGTGCACCTGTTACACCTCTAACGGCATCAGTCGACGCATGTTATGAAACCAACAAAACCTGATCGTGAAGATAGATTAGAAAGAAACAGAGACGAAGACGTCATTTTTGCAGCTCCCTTTTACATGACCTGTGAACTGGTACGCCAGTTATTACCAGCTCAACTACTGCTCACTAGGTAAACTAAAAAAAAAAAACAATTGTCAGCGACGGTGAGGGCTGATGGTGGCGAGCGGACCACGGTGAGGACAGGAGCTGCCGGACACGCCGGCGTCGGCCATGGTTACGGCAGCCACAGCGGCGTGCACCCGAACGGGGGCACACTAGAGCAGGGCGGCGGAGGTGTGGTCGATCCCCGTAACCTCAATGCCCGGAGCAACCACCGCAATGGCGCGACGACCCGGGTCGTTGGATACTCCCTTCCTGTGATCTGCGTGATTCTTGGTGTTGTAGTTCATGTATGAAATTTGAAAGGTTTATTTGTGATATGGCGTGCTTTTTATGGGGTTGTCACTCTGTAAAATTTTATTGCTCCCCCTCTTGCTAACGTATGATGAAGTTGATTGAATTGCAAACAAGTTTCAATCTTCATAAACAGAGAGGGAGTATTGTTATGTTCACTTGCGCTCCTTTCAAAACGCTACACGTTTTATCATAAACCGAAGCAAATCCAAAAAAGAAAATGAAATACAGCAGTAAAGTAATGCTGTAAGAAGGGAAAAGAAAAAGGAAAATCATGTTCATGCCACGTGGCATGTCATACTGACACGTAGGTCCCACCTTACCCCACAAGTATGCTCAAGCAGGAACGCAGAGGATCCTGTGATCCTGTCGCCCGTCGCCCCCCTCCTCATTGTCCAATGGGCCCCCTGCTTCCTTCCACCCATTCTGCTGTCGCTATCGCCCCTACTAATCAGCGCGGCGCTGTGGGCACTGGCACCACCACTCCTACGCCGTTGCCAACGGAGGTGCCGCCTCCAGGCGAACCAGCGGCCCAAGCCGAACCTTCCTCGCGTTGAGATTGACCTCGCCCTGCTCCGCGTCCGGTTCCCCTGGGTGAGCCCCTCGTCCAGCTTTCCCCCTTTCCTCTTGTGCAATCTACACCCGACTCCCGAGAGGGTGTTTGCGGCAGTGGACGCGACGACCGGGGATGCAATGTTGATTCTGGAAGGGGCGCAATGGCCTCCTGTGCTCGGGATGGGTCGTGATTCCTGGCATTCGCACCCTAGCTTGAGAGTGTCAGCTTGGAGGGTGGGGTTTAGGGTCTTTATTTTACCTCCGCGCCTGCGCCCATATGACCGCATTTCGTTTCTTTGCGCGGCAGCTTTTTAGGTCGAGGGTTTCTTGATCTGCTGCTGTTCTTGTACACCGGGATTGCTATCAGATATGGGCGAAATTTGAGGGATTCGCTCGAACTCACACGGGTACATGTAATGTAATGTACATAGCGATGATGCTTTGTGACTATCTGCTGCTTGTTTATTATAAGCACGTGCACCTTTTTTATGTTGTTCGTGCAACCTTTTTATTTTTTCCTTTCCAAGGAACAGGTGTCTTGATCTTCGTAGACACAAGTAACTGTAGCGCAGACTCACAGCTTGATGTCTCCATCAAAAGAGACGTTTATTATATGTTTTGTGCATCTATAAAGAAGTCAGCTCCTTCAGTTGTCATCCTCGTTTCTCTCTAGTTTATATCTGTTGATGATATGATAAAAAGGTTTTTAATTGCTCTGCCGTTTTGTTAAACACTATGCAGGTTAGGTCCAGTAAAATTGTTCAACTCAGGTTTAACTGAATCAGATTAATATCCTCTCAATTGAATACATAATAAAACAGCAGGATTTCGTTGCATTAGCAAGGAAAAGGAAATTCAGTTAGGTTATGATTGTTTCGAACAATCCTGATAGGTAGAACTGGAAAGTTGCTTTCTCGTTTTAATGCAAAAATGTGACTAGGTTCCACGACATTACCATTCTGGTTCTATCTCTGTTGATAAACCATAAGGATTCCCACACAGTAACTGTACTACATTTGTACTATTGACCTTTATGTCATTTTGTTTAAAAAATGCAGAGTATTTTGTGTGCCAAGGAAATGTTTACTACTGAGACCCAGGCTAATGAAGTCGGCAAGGACACCAATGTCCAGAAACTTGGTCAGTCCAGACTAAAAATTCGTATACGTCTACCACCAAGAAAGAGGTTATCTGGTGGCACTGAGATCAGGAGCACCGGAATACCTGAGGATAGTGAAAACCTCACAGAGAAGAATGTACCGGGACAAACTGATATCCAAAACACGAGCACGACTTGTACAGCTGCTGAAGTGAAGGATGAGGAGGCCAGCAGCAATCTACAAGTACCTGAGGATACCAAAAAACTCTCTGCTAAGGAAGTACCTAAACAGATTGATAACAACACCAGAAGCGAATTGTCGATGGCCAGTGAACTGATGATTGAGAAGCTCAACAGTGACCAGCTGGGAGAAAGGCTGTGTAAGGAGGCAAACAACAGCAATGGGAGTGAAATCTTGTCAACAGACACTCCACCTGAACTGGTCAGTTTCATTTCCCCAAGACAGAACCCTGCAACCGATAATGAAGTGCAGGGTGAAGAAGAAAACTGCCATGAAACAATGAGGCTCTCTGAAGAGGGAAACAAAAAATTGGGCAAGGAGTTGTCTCCTGAGAACAGCTGCAGCACGCCAATTAAGGAGTTGTGCACTGCAGATACCATTAAGACCCCAGACAAGAATCCGGCAAGGACTGGAGTGTATGGTGAAGTTGAAACAAACTGTTCCGGAACTGGTCCCCGTGAAGATGCTAGCAACAATGTCCTGAAAAATAGGCTTCTCTGTAAGACAAACTGCAACATGTCCAGTAAGTGTCTATCTGAAGAAGCTACAATCAAATGCTTGAGCAAGAACCTGACAATCTCTGCATTGAAGTGTGAGGAGGCAAGTGATAACTCCCTAGGGACTAGCCTGTTTGAAGCTAGGAACTACATGGCTACTGAGAAGTTGTCTACTGAGGCTCAAAACAGCGTCCCAAGCAAAGTACCAGCTTTTCCGGCTAATGACAAGACACCTAAGAAAAGACCGTGTAACTCTATGGTACATTCTACTCACACCTGCAAGAAAACTTCAAGAATGAAGCCTTTTCCCTCCATTGGTCAGGATGTGGAACAAAGTAGCAGTGCTGCAGATGTGGAGGCCGTAAAGGTTTATAAGGAGTTTGAGGAAAAGGTCAGGAGAACTGTGTACCTGGATAACTTGTCTCACCTAACGGCAAAGTCAGTAATTGAAATGACTTTGAATCAGTTTGGTACAGTCAGAAATGTCGATTTTCTTATAAATTACACAGTTCCATACAACATTCCTCAATCTGCATTAGTAGAAATGGAAACTGAGAAGGACGTTGAGTCAGTAGTCAGTATGCTTCATGAGTTCCCGTTCATGATGTCTGGGATGCCAAGACCTGTGAGGGCGCAACGTGCCACTGCTGTAATGTTCAATGATCGTCCCCGGAGACCTGGTGGTAAATTAGAGTTCCGTTGGGTGGGCCCTTCAGACCCTGATTATCAGAATGTCAGAAACTTTAAGTTAATGTCAAAAAGACATGAGGTGGAGAACTTGGCACTAATCAGGGTAAAACCTTGTTCTTTTGTTTTTTTCGTTCTTGGTTGTGTACCTTTGCCTTTAGTAGCATGCCCCAAACCTGTGTACACTTGAAGAAGTACTTTTATAATGTGAAGAAATTTTCTGAATATGGTCATATCACTAAATTTTTTACATTGCATATCTGTTTCTGCAGTAAAATTTAGTACTAGTCATCATTACCTCTGCCACATATTAGCCCTTGCTGATGAGTCTCTTGTTCACTATTTACTTCGTTGATGAAGTACAATTTGTGCTTCTTAATTTCTTTTACACTGCTCCTATGCTTATTATTGTCCTTGAATCCTTGTAGCTTGAACTGGAAGGAGAGGAACTTCTCGCAATGAAGCAGCAGGAGAACCTGAATTGCAATCACAGGAAGGCTGAAACTTTGGACAGTGTCCTTATGACTGGTTGGGCTGGTCACCTGTCCCGCATTTACAACATGAAGCTCGACGAAGCATTTTGAATGTGGCAAGCCTACATAACCATGTTTATTTTTGTCTTGGAATACCGTTTTGGGAGGATTTTGTCCTTCATTATCTTTCTGAGCAGATTTTTGACCATGGAGCATTTTTTTGGGAGGATGCTGAAGGGCACCTTGGCATAACCTTTTGGGAGGTGTTGCCATGCTGTAATGTTTTGTGGAGATGATAGGATAAATTTAACATAGTTTGCAACACATCCATGGTTCAGATTTAGTACGAGATTTAGCTACTTATATTAAACATTATATTATATATGATGCTGTGGATGGGACATTCGACCTTATGGTGTATTTTCTAGTGAGCATTTGCTATGTAGCAGAGCTTAGCTACTCAAAGTACCCAATTCAGGTGTAATTCAAAATTTAATATATTAATGTCCTTATCTTTTCGCCCCCTGCTTCTTCATGAATTGGAAATCTGTTCATGATGAGCTTTTTATGCGTTCAGTCAAATCCTTAACTTCTGAGTATATTCTAAGGAAACCAGTTCGATTCCAGTTGATGGATTGCGGCAGTCCGGAAGGATGACCTGTTGTTTGAAGACGACTGTGCATCCTATTGCTCACGTCCGTCGATCTCATGGACATCCAGATTCAAAATTCCAGCATTTAACACAGGCTTATCTTATTCATCTGAGGTCAGAATTCGACTCTTCAAGACGACTCCTGGGTGATCTGAAATCCATAGATTGATTGGTTTATGCAGTTCAAATGGTTATATGTGATTTTACGTTTGTCCAATGGTGCTTCGGATTTGGCTCATTTAAGTGAGATAATTTTTTTGAATGGTATTTAAGTGAGATAATAGTCGTGAGAAATTTTAAAAGCGTCAATCAAGTGTGCATGGGAGATTGACTCGTCAATGAATGGTAATAGAAGTACATGAGCATCCCTTCGCAACAGCAACATACAGCAATGCTACTTTCTCGACTTCTGATCAATGCTGACCCAGGCAAAAGCTAACAGTCCACACTAGTTCTTTCATGGAAATCTTCATTCTGGGAGCATGGAAATATGGAAAGCAGAGAAATAATCACATTGTACAAAATGCAGCTCCATCCTTTCAAAACTGGCAGGCAGCGATAATACAAGAAGCTACACTTTAAGCCTCAAGACTGCAGAGAGGAAAACAATAGGATAGTTTCCTCAGTTTAATTAATTTGTACAGATAGTTTGTTTTCCTCCTTTGGGTTTCAAAGCCCTAAGGTGAGGCTGACCAGAAGGTCCCCACTTGGATGTACTACAGCTTAGCTATTTTTCCTTTTTGCATCCTTTATATATAAATATAAATAAATAGCACATCAGAGGCTTCCCTTGCTGTATTTAATTTCAGAAAAAAAAAAGAGCCAGAGTAAATCTGGGATCAGATACTCGTTTTTTTCTGTACTTCATGAATCTCAGCCATCCATCATTCCATCTCTTGCAATAAACTCAACAGGAACAAGAAGATACGAGAAACCTACAAATTATTACACATTCTACAAAATCTGAAATAAAAGCATGTTTTTTGCTAAGCATATTCTGCTAAAACTATATTTTCAAGAAAGGACTCTAATATTGCTACCAATGTTAACTCTGCATAAAAAGAAAAAACAAATGGTTAAGAAAGGTGAGGCCTTTTTTTTGGTCTATTGCCTCACTGGCTCCCTGTGTAAAGATGTCACGTAGCCAGGAGTGTCACTCATTGTCAAGGTCAAAATCATCATCAGAGCCACATTCTAGAGATGAGCCAATAGACTTGTGAAATATGATACTGGCTCGCTGTGTAAAAGACGTCATATAGCCCAGAGCATCAATCATTGTCAATGTCAAAATCATCATCAGAGCCACATTCTAGAGATGAGCCAATAGACTTGCGAAATATGATAAAGGATTTGTCACCCTGCATAAACAGAGGCACGACATAGAAAGGAACTTCACCTGCATGTTCTTGAATCTGGAAATAGTGCATAAGAACAGCGAGCAAATTAAAATGTATATACCTGCTTCATCCTTCTGACAGATCGTTCTGCATGTGCTATATTCTCTGTGAATGTTTTGTCAAGTTCTGATAACGTGGTGGTCTCTTCCGTTTCTGTTTGAAAGAGTGACGGTCAGGCTAGCATCGTTATGCCAAATGATACCGACAAAACTCAATAACTTACTATGATGTTCATACTGCTCAAGCAATTTCTTCTTTTCAACTTCAACTTTTGAGAACAAGTCTGCATAGCATGACATCTAGAGGTGTTAGTTGATAGGCCAATATATTACCATCTTCATAGGGGGATACAGCATACTAGTCTATTAAGAAAGCAGCAATCAGTCGACAGTATTTATTTATCTGTAGATTTGCTATGCGTTATAAACCAAATTAAGTCTAACACCTTCGAATCTACGCCACTGTGTTTTGGGGGGAAAAAACAGAATCACATTTTGGATATAGCTAAAGAAATCAGTGAGAAAAATGGTAGGTAGCTTTTATCAGACCAACCTCTGAAAGTCTGCATGTGTGCATCCTTTTCTTTACAGAACATTTCGTATGTTTCTTGAAACTTGTTGTACTCTTTGTTCAGTGAACTCTCACACTGCTAATTATACAAATCTCAAGTCATTTTAGTGCAGAACAATGACCGGGAGACAATTCCAACTGTACTACCTCTTTTGATGTGTTTGACAGTACTTTCAGTAAGTTCTGCCTGCATGCGTAGATGTGAGAACAAATTAGTGTATTCTTAATGAGAAACGACAGTTGTAATACGATGAGTAATTGGTTTTTATAAATTCTGATTGGAAAGTGTAAAGACTCTTTTATAACCCAACAAGGGATATTGTTTAGTTGCATGAATATACATTTACAGTCAAGAGAAAATACCTTTCCATCTCAAATTTCATCTGGGTTTCCTCTACCATAATCTGACTATCCTCTGCAACACTGCAGATTGAGAAAAACATCAGCAACAAGATTGCTATGATACCGATGGGAGAGCAAACTTTTCAATTTCAACAAATCATTGCTTCAGCAAACTCGAGAAAATGCAGAAGTGCAATCAGCTATGTAAGGGCACTCTTCCGATTAAATCTCGTCTCAAATTATCTGTTGCCTATATTGACAATCCACATAAGAAAAATCATCTTGACTCCCTAAATACAGAGGCCCATCACGACATAATGAATAAAATCCAGATAAAAAGCTATGTTGCACAGCATTATCAACAAAATTTTACCAGCCATGTCTTCTAAAAATGAAGGAAAATCTGGGTTTGTGACATTAGAAGATACCGGGTTTATAATATACCACAAAATTCACCCGGTACACTATAATGTCATTGAAAACTCTCTGTTTAGAAATCTACCACTCCATTTGTCTAGTTTTTAAGGTGTACCTGACCAATTCAATGGTAAACTTTGTAAATGGGATTAATGAAGAGTCTAGAGGGAACAGTCGCTGGTATTAAAGTGCACTGGACCAGTTTGATGGTATACGTGATCTTTCGATATAACTAAACCAGTTTTCTATTTTCGATAGAAAATGGTATAAGAAGTAAAACAAGTGAAATTCTACGCCGGCAGAGATAGCATTTGGCGCAGCAAACCAAGAGCGTCCGTAAAACCAATGGAATGGACTGGACACTAACAATTTCACTTATATAAACAAAACGCGAAAAAGGAAGAAAAACGAGGATACTCCCGCGGACGCTCTCACCTGGCGATGACCTGCTGGCACATCTTCTGGCCGTCCTGGTTGGCCCCGCCCTTGATCAGCCGCAGCAGGGAAACGATCTCCCTTAAGTCGCTGTCGCAAAATTAAGCACCAAAAAGTCAGACCACCAGAAAAAAGGAATGATTTCGAATCCGTTCAGTCCGGTGAGAAGCTGAGGCGGAACCTGATCATGTCGCCCTCGGATTCGGAGTCGCCGTCACCGTCGGAGCTGGACTGCGAGACGGAGTCGTCCGAGTCGCGCGACCGGTTTCCCTTAAGCGGGGCGTCGCCCCCCGTGGCCCGCCTTCCTCTGTCCCCGCCGGTGGCCATCGTCGGCGACCTCGCAGCGGTACGCGAGCGATGGTGGGACGGTGGCGGGGGGGGGGGGGGGCGGGGGGGGGGGGGGGGGGGCACGTGCGTGGTGAGAAAAGGAATGGAAATGAAGGCCCACAAAGCAAGTGCGCTGAACGGCTCGTTACGTATGGGCCAAAGCATGGGCGTAGAATTTACGGGTCCTCCCATACCCGAGCGCGAACTAAGTGTAACAGTAACAAAACGTAATGGGCCCCAGGTTGAAGCCCAGTTGCGCTTGCGCCCGAGGATTTAGGAGGATCCCGTGGCTTTTTCTCATGATAGATATAATAACTTAAGTTCTGGGTATAAATAGATTATAGTTTTTATAAAATATCTATATAAATCATAAATATTTTTTAAGTGGTGCATTTACGATAAAATAATCTATGTAGCCAAATAAAACGACGTAACATTTATATCACTTTATACATGGATGAGTTTTTTTTTCTCTTTTCTTTTTTTTGCAAAAATCCTCCTTTTTTCTATGAACCTCGCGCGAGCGTGTTACCACACCAGTTAAGTAATATTTGTAGCCTATATAAATATTTTTTTAAAAAAGTATAACCAATTTATACCAATCACGTAAGTTGTTGTACCTGTAGCGTTTACTCCTTTTTCTTTTCTCAAGCGCAGTTTGTTTCTCTGACCCTGCTAGTAGCCTAGTACTAGCTAGGACGTGAAGACTTTCGTTTCAGAAAAAAAAAAAAAGAAGA
This sequence comes from Oropetium thomaeum, assembly GCA_001182835.1. Classification (NCBI taxonomy): domain Eukaryota; kingdom Viridiplantae; phylum Streptophyta; class Magnoliopsida; order Poales; family Poaceae; genus Oropetium; species Oropetium thomaeum. The sequence goes on from LFJQ01000034.1 coordinate 639,439, forward strand.
ACGTGAAGACTTTCGTTTCGTTTCAAAAAAAAAAAGAGAAGAAAGGACGTGAAGACTTTTTACTTGCGCTGACTTTTTCCTTGGAGCGAATCCCGTGGCCATGGTGGAAGAAGCGTCCTCCTGCCGCCAGCAGACACTTTTTTTTTTTTCATCGCGCGCAGCCTAGCACGGAAACGGGCCTGTCCGCTTGCCTGCTGCTAGGCACTCAATTGTTCCGTGCGAATTGAATTCCGTGAATCTTTGTGAATTCACCTGTCATATTTTTTTGCGCCAAGTGAAGACGTGAAAGCAACACTTTTAAGGGTTATTAAGATGAGGGAAAACATTTTTCTTTAAGGGTTATTAAGAATGCGGCTTAAGTGGACAAATATGTGTTGATGCTGGACGGTCGGACCAATGAATCAATAATCAAGGAGCAGACCCACATGTGTTTCGTCTAACAACATAACAATTGAGGTGACGTGTTAAGGATATTAAATAACTTTATTATTTGATTGTTGCGCGCATAAAAGATATCTAGATATTACTGCTAAACATCTTTTCGCTTGTATAGAGGAAATGCAAAGTGTGAAATAGAAGAAATGCGAGTACTAAATATCTTCCTACTCTAGCTATGCACAAAATCAAAAGAGTACTTGACCAACTGGCGTGACATATGCTTCCGGACCAAGTCGTTAATTCACGCGACCATCTGACAATAAAAAAATTAGTTTGCTCAAAAGTTTTAAGTTAATGGGAAATCATAAGAAAATCTTCCCAAAATGAGACCCGGAACACGTAAGGGTACGGTCATTTGTGAAGGTTGAGAAGCGCAAGACTTAAGTGTAGAATCAGAAGTTCAGAACAAGCAAGCAGTCCAGGACATCTTACTATCTTAATCATTTTTGATAGTGTTCTCTCACCCAAAAGTTGATTTATTGGCTTGCATTTTAACAGAAAATGTCACGCTTGTAGCTTTCGACAAATCGGATGGCTTTGTGAATTACTTACAAAAAGAGGTTTTGTGAATAGTACCTTCCTCTGTCCTAAAATACTCGACACTTTAACCATCTTAAATTTTTTAAAAATACTTAACACTCTCGTTTTTCGATTCACCTTTTCTCATTCTTAATATAATATCTTTATCTTTTTCATTCTTGTTTTCTGTACACCACCTCTACCAATTTTTTTTAATTCTCGTACACACTCTCAAAACGTCATATATTATGGGACCAAGGGAGTAGTTTGTTGCACCCTCTATCTACTTATAGAATTACTGCAAGTCCTGAGATTATAGTCCTAAACGTCTTGTTGAACGAAAGAAAGCAAGTGTGTGAAGCAAACAGACCACTATGAAGAGTGAATCACACACACATATCATATTTCGATCATCGTCACATTGAACAAGGGTGTCTAGAAGTTGTATTTAGATGGTAGCTCTTATACAAAGAGTAATTTTTTTTTCTGCAACCTATGTGTTCAACATCCAAAAATTCTACACGCTTTAGGTTGAAACCTTAAATTTTAGAAACAAATCAATTAGTGTAATGATTATTATGTATCGATCCCTAGTCATCATTGCAAGTGGGTTACAATAAAAAATAGGTAAATATTTGTGCCATAATAGTGTAAAATCTATATCTTTTCAGATATTATGAGATTTATTTGGAATCTGGAGCCTTGACTGTGGAATCTATTTATAAAAGATAGCTTGCAGATTGTGATTTTAAAATCCATATTGTGGAATCTGAGTTTCTAATTTGTTATTGTACAATCTGTTGTCGTCGATGAACTTAAAATACTAGCTTTTTGTCCTGCTTAACAAATTAAAAATATAATTAAAAATAAATAATGCACATAAGCTTCTATAAGTAGATAAGTTATTTCATCAATGAAATCAAGACATATAATAAGTTGTTAATCTTGTTTTTTTAATCTGTACCATACATATTCTTTGTAATTGGAGAGGGCGGTTGCTATCTGGTGTCAACTCCAGGCAATAAATTTTGACTTCGCACCATTTAGACGTACACGTGACTCCGTGCAAAATAAAAAATAAAAAATAAAAAAATAAAAAAAAGATGTACACGTGACCAGCTGTACGGCTGTACCGTTCACAAGATTGTCTTAGCGCATTTGCCTTCAGCATATAGGTAAACTGCAAAGTATCGTATGAATGAGACAGCCATGGATTAATTAGATATCGCCAAGATATTAGGGATGAAGATGTAATTAAGGCTGCAACGACTCCAATATAATATGCCAGTTCTTATCTGTCGCATCATCGCAAAAAAAAAAAAAAGCTTCTTATCTGTCGCATCTATATGCATCATTAACCAAATGCGTTGTTGCCAATACATTACACACACTCATTTTTTTTTTTGAAAAAAAAGGTATCGTCCAGTGTCGCTGCTATTCGTTGGTGTTATAATCATGAACCATTAATTGGATTTGGCTATTCTGGTTACAAACCGCCACCAAAGAGACCTCACCAAAGTAATCTATGGTCTTCTTTAATTCACAGGATTCTCAGAACTTAGGAATACAAAAAGTATAGGATCGTAGGTTCACATCTTCTCGAAAGAAGTTACTCCTATGAGTTGTTTGGATACATCAGAGAAAAATACAGTAATTTTAGATTACATGTTCACTAGCAAGAGAGAGCAAGGAGAGAGAAAGAGGGATTATGCCAATAAATTCTAGACCTCATGCTAGAATTTCTCCAAATTTTGAAGGAAACTTTTTTAGCCTCCAAAATTCCTATGAACCAATCCTGCAATCTGTTGGATTTGGATTTCTTCGGAGGTTATGGGAATTATAAGTGGAAGTATCGATGAATCACTTCTCCCCCGTTACAATAGCCCTAGGGGACTATTTATAGGTTACACTTTTACTAGTCTTATTACGAGAATACCCTCGTCTTTCCTGTTTTACTGCAGGTCATTTGGTAATTTAATTCTCTCTAGTACATGCGCAGTTGGACCTCCGTACTCCATACATCATCAGCCTTATCCCCTCGTTACGAGCCCCCCTTTGGTGTAGAAGGTTGCCTAGACCGAAGGACTCTTCGGTCTCTGTGACTTACTCGATCGTAGGCCTACGTGGGCTTGGCGCCGTCCTTCGGAAAGGGGCCCGTAGATGGGCCTCGACTCCCAACAGCAGCCCCTCATGGGTGAGATCCGCCTTCGGAAGGACCGAAACCATAACCGAAAGGCCAGGCCCATCGGTCCTCCCCCCTTTTCGGTTCTTCGGAAGGCCTACGAAAGAGTATATGCGGAGAGATAATAGTGTTAGTCATGTGCTGCTCGAGTACGAAGCGGCAACCGCGTGGTTGGACGGAACAGGCTCGATTCCCGATGAGGCAAGTTGCCGCTCGACTTCTTAGGGGGCCACGCGTCAGCGACGGCGAGGCGATGGTGGGCACGCCTATAAAAGCGGGGGTGGTGCGAGCGGCGTGATTCATTTGCATTTCCCCCACCGCAACGCTCTCTCTGCTTCACCGAAGCCGAAGCTCACTTCCAAGGACCTCGACTCACAAGTGTGACCATGTCGAAGGCTGGCGGAGCATCGAGCTCGAAGGGTCGGTGCCGTGTCTCAGACACTTTGCGCACCAGTCCCGTGTTAGGGCTGAGCACGGTAACGGAGAGTCAGTTGGACGAACTGGCTGAGCGGGGATGGCTAGAGAGGCACTTGGCTTCCGTGCCTCCGAAGGAGCAACGCAGCCGGAAGTGCGTGCTGACCGCGCTGTACTATTCCTCCGCTTCTTCGATGGAGGGCTTCGGATGCCCTGCTCATCTTTTCTTGGCAAGGTGCTGCAGCGCTATGAGCTAGAGATCCAACAAATAACTGTCTATGCGATAGTGAGGCTAAGCATCATGGAATGAGCGTTCCGTATGGAAGGTGTTATGCCGGATGCCGATGTTTTCGTTGCGATGCATCGCACGGCGTACCTGAAGCACGATAGCCCGATGGGGGAGGGGTATATGATGCCTTATGCCACCGTTAGCTTCGTGCCCATTGACGAGAGCAAGCTCCCGGCGAGGCTTACCGCGAGCACTGGGGTCGGGGGTGGACTTCCGGATGGTTCTATTATCATGTGGGAGAGGGAAGCCCTCTTCGGTCCAGCTGCTCGGAGATTTTTCACTGGCCTCGCCCTACAATCCAGCTAAACGACAAATCGAAGTGACGGATGAAGGCTTTGGAGGAGGTGTCCCGCAGACTGACCATGCGGGACCTTTGCGAAGAGTTTGTGACCGTCGGGATCAGTCCTCTACTCAAGGACTGGTCTCGTGATTTTCTTGTTGAGCTGCCCGACGGCCGAAGGAGGCTGGTACTGCAGCCGAAGAAATTTCGTGGTGAGTTCTCCGCACGATTCCATGTTCTTCAGCCCTTGGCCCTTAAGCTTCTATGCCGTGTACTCACGTAAATAATGTGCAGAGCTCAGCCTGAAGGAGATCAAAGCACAGGCCGAACACTATCTCAGAAAATTTCGGGAGGGAGGCGCGTCACCGGGACTGTGCTCAATGTGGGCCACGGCTCAACCGGGTTCTGCTCCTAAAGGACCTGCAGGTGCAGCTTTTGGAACGCAAGCTGGGAGACAAGGATGGCGAGGAGAAGGGAAAGGGAAAGGTGGCGGCGGGGGAAGCTTCTGGTTCGAAGAAGCTTCGCGGCAGCCTTATCTCATACGGATGCCCGATCGGCCAAGAGGGCTGCCGCGAAGGCCATAACGGCATTGCAGGGCCGAAGCTCGCCAAGCGCTTCGAGCTCCTCACTCGGTGAGCCGGATGCCGAAGCAGATTCTGTCACCGAAAGGACGGGCCCCGGCCGCTCAATAGCACCAGAGGGGACCTCAAAAGGAGGTGCCCCTTGCCCGAAGCCCCCGAGGACTTCATAGTTGGGGATGTGGATTTTGGCTTAGGAGAGGGTACGTACTCTGAATTCATTGTGTAGGGCTGGCGACGTGTGCTAACTTTTTTGTGGCGACTTTCTGCAGAGCATGTAGGAAGGAGCGAGCCTTCCGCAGAGGCCTAGCCTTTGAAAGCAGGGATGGGTCAAGGTGGGGATTTTGAGGGTGTTGAGGGTGCCGCCGGGACTGAAGGCTCCGAGGGCCCGCGAACTTACGGCCGCGGAAAGGGCCTGTATAGCTACCTGCCTCCGGGGTCGTCGCCCGGAGACATAGCCGCCGGGCTCCAGAAGGGGGATTTTTTGCTGCGTGAAGGTGCGCGTCGCGCTCTGGGCTTGGCTGGGCGACTCCTCGATATGGCCGGAGTTGATGAGCTGCTGAGTGAGCTAAGCCTAGCCGAAGCATCGGAGTCACTCTCCGGATACAGGTACCTTTTGTGTATGTACGAGCTTTGTACTAGTGACTTGTTTAAAAGGGCTAACATGGTCTTCACACATCTTCGAGAGTGCGATGCTGGCACGGCATGTGGCGTCCTCGGCTCAGAAGAGTGAGGAGGGGCTGCAAAACCGGCTTCGGGCTGTGGAAGCCGAAGCAAAGAAGTCTTCGGGACTGCGGCGTGAAGCTGAGCTCCGAACCCTGGAGCTGGAGCAGGCACTTGCCTCCTTGCAAGAAGAAAGGAACAGCTTGGCTAGGGAGCTGACCGAGATGGCCAGCGAGCGTGACACTTTTCGCGAAGCTTTAAAGGCCGCCAAAGGTCAGCTGACGGTCGTGGAGCAACTTACCGAGGGGGTAGGGCAGCTGATGGGAGATGTGGATGATCTCCTCAACCAACTTGGGGTGAACATGGTCGCACCACCATCGGACGCATCGGAGAACCCTATGGCATGCATCTCCCGGACCCGACGAGGGATCGGAGCAGCTCGGAAAGCGCTACGCACCTTCGGGAACCACTGTGCCCAGGTGGCCTGGACTGGTGCTTTCGCTGCCGTCCACGCAAGTGGCATCACCGATTTTGCGCGCATCAAGAAGGCCATCAACAGGGTTTAGAAGCCTGTGCAAGTAGCTTCGAAGCATATGCCGGGCTTCGGGAGTCGATCCGTGATGTCGGAAAATTTTTCACCCAAGGGTTCTGGCTCCGAGGCAGCAGCGAGCTAAGCCGCGAGTCGGCGCTTCATTCGGGGGGAGGTGGAAGGCCCACTGGGGCGGCAGGGGCCGGGTCTTCGGCCGCGAAAGCTGGCGCAACAAGCAACCTTCGAGCCGGCGAAGGTGGATCCGAAGGCCAGGCCGGGAAGGCGGACCACCAAGTGAAGCTGCCGAAGGCACCCACCCCCAGGTGTGAGCTGCTGCTTAGTTTCGGCCGTAGCCTGTATTTAGGTCGTTTGAGAGCTCCAGAACGAAATGTTCTTGGGAGCTATGTAATCTGAATATTGAATTGGAAGGTAACTTAGATTCGTCCTCCTGTATAGGCCGGATTGGTTCTTGACCCGATGCCTGTGTCGTATGTCCCTTCGGGAAGCACCACCGTTAGCCGAGTTGACTTCGCGAGCGAACATCAATGGCGAAAATGGTTCTAGAAGAACCCCTCTAGAACCATCGAAGAGTTCCAGGCGTACATAGAAAAGCACAATGCGGCAATTAAGGAGTCATGTAATAAGGTGAGCTCGGAAGAACGGTTAGAGCGATGCGTCAAACGTGACCACCAAAGAGCTTTGTGAGGAAGCCAGAACCCGGGCCTCGTGCTATGTGGACCAAAAGTTGAGCCCAAAGTAGAAACTATCGAGATATCCAGTGGGTCATCGTCTCCCGAAGAGCCTAGTCCGGACTTAATGGAGGAGTTAGCTCACGCAGTAAACGGTCATGGTGGGTGATGAGCTACATAACGCGCCTTCGGCGCGAAATAGAAGAGCTAGAGGAACGGCTCCCGCGCATAGGAGGTTTCGATTGCCAAGCACTGTGACACGACTGTTGTAACACTGTGCATGTGACGGAGACATATATTTCATGTTGTTGTGACGAATGTATTTGATGTTGTAACGAAGAAATGTATTTAAAGTTATTGTAATGAAGAAATGTACTTGATGTTGTAATGAGTTAATCACCGTCTGGTTCTTTTTCGTGTTCAACATATAAATGAAAGATGCCCTTCGGCTTGCATAATTAAAACTCCGTTGATTTGATATTCGTAGCCACGTATGTGAGAAACGTGCGAGATCTCCGCAGCAGATGTAGCTTTGCTTCCGCTCGTGAGGACTAGCGCACTGTAGGTCGAGTAATCGTCGATCATCTCTTGCGGAAGACCGGTATTAATGCGGTGAAAGGCATTCGGGATCATAAGGGGCCCGGCCTTGCTCAGTCGCAAATTGGCTTTTACGTGCATCGAACGAATGAAAGACTACGTGAGGCACAGCCTCGCCTTCGGACATAAGCCGGCATCTCGATGCATCGAAAGGCACGAGAAATCACATGAGGCACAACCTCGCCTTTGGACATAAGCCGGTAGCTCGATGCATCGAAGGCACTAGGAATCACATGAGGCACAGCCTCGCCTTCGAACATAAGCCGGCATCTAAGATGCACCGAAGGCACGAGGAATCACATGAGGCACAGCCTCGCCTTCGGACATAAGCCGGCATCTCGATGCATCGAAGGCACGAGGAATCACATGAGGCACAGCCTCGCCTTCAAACATAAGCCGACATCTCGATGCATCGAAAGCACGAGGAATCACATGAGGCACAGGGTGTGTCTAGGATATTTGCAGGGGCATCAATCGAATGGCATCCCTTGAACGCCATTCGATTTACATTATCGCGAGGCGCAACTCGGCTTAATAGATTAGCAACTAGATGGTTCGACAAACCTTGCTCGAGGCACAGCTCGGTACCAAAGTGAAGAAAAAACAAAACGACTTACAGGACTTTGCACGAGACGTAGCTCGGTACAAAAGGAAGAAACCTGTAGGACTCGGCACAAGACGCAGCTTGGCACAAAAGGGGAGGAGAAAACAAAATGGTCCACAGAACTCCGCTCGAGAGATGGCTCAGAGCGAATAGTGGTGGCAGCATAAGCATAAAAGCAATTGAGCACATCCGCGTTTCAAGTGTGCGTGATAGGCGAGCCATCCAGCTGCAACAGATGATAAGCCCCGGGTCTGACCGAATGGTGCTCTATGAATGGGCCTGCCATTTGCTTTGAAGCTTTCCTACTGAAGTAGGATTGGGGTTAAGCTTGAGGACGTGGTCACCTGGCTCAAAAGATCGAGGGTGAACCTTCTTGTTGTATGTCTTCTCCTTCGACTCAATGTAGCGATTCAAGTTCGAAACGACCTTTAAGCGTATTTCCTCAATGGTGTCCTTGGTGAGGTCTTTTGCACCGAGGGATGGATGATTTGCTCGGAGAGAACCATGTTTGATCTCTTCTGGGGTCATAGCTTCACTTCCATACATGAGCTTGAATGGGGTGAACCCTGTTGCCCTGGTCTTCGTGGTACGTAGAGACCATAAAACATGGGGCAAGGTTTCTACCCACTTTCCTTTCGGCAAGCCAACCAGAGCTCGAGAAACGGCGAGAAAAATGTTGCCATTCGCGCGTTCACAAGCCCCATTGGCTCTAGGAGTGTCCATGGAGATGTTGCACTTCTTAACGCCAATGCTAACACAGTATTCTCGAAATAGCTCAGCTTCAAATTGCTTCCCATTGTCAACCGTGAGCTCGAGAGGTACTCCGAACCGGCAGATAACATTTTTCCAGAAGAATTTTCAAATTGCAAGCGCTGTGATTTTAATTAGCGGTTCGGCCTCGACCCATTTTGTGAAGTAGTCAATGGCAACCACCGCAAAGCAAAAGCCACCAAGAACAGTTGGCAGTGGCCCAACAATGTCGATGCCCCACCGAGCCAGGGGCCAGACTGGAGGAATTGATTGCAGAGGAGTGGCTGGTTGGTGCGACTGCCGCATCCATTGACATACTGAGCATGTGCGGACCAGATATTCCGCGTCAGCCAGAGCTTTGGGCCAGTAGAAACCTTTCCGGAAGGCCTTGGAGACTAGAGCACGAGGTGCAAGATGTGAAGAGCATAGCCCCTGATGTATGACGAACAGAAAGGCTATACCCTTCGTTCTGAGACAAGCAGCGAAGCAATGGCGTGCAAACACCAGCCGTGTAAAGGATTCCTTCAATTATGACGTAACCCCTCGCGCGATGGCGGAGACGTTGTTCCTCCATATGGTCATCAGGTGAGAGGCGTCCTTCGATATAAGCTCTGATAGGGGCGCGCCAATCTTCTGCCTCAACGGGGCTCAGCCACAAGTTTAACGTGTACAGTAGATGGGGATGTAAGTACCTCATGAAAGACATCAGCTGGTTTTTCCTTCTGATAAGCTGCAGCCTTAGCCAACATATCCGCTTCCTCGTTCTCACTGCGCCGAATGACCCGAACCTCAAACCTTAAAAATTTCTTCTTCATGTCACGAATGAGTTGAATGTAGCGGGTAGCTCAGATTCTTTGATTTGGAAATCCTTGGTAATTTTCCCGGAGGCCAATTGAGAATCACTGAGAATAACCAGTCGCTTCGCATCCAGGTCTCGGGCCTTCCGAAGGCCCAGTAGGATGCCTTCATATTCAGCCCCGTTGTTGGTCGTCTGAAACTGAAGAGACGCGTAGTACCGAAGCTTCTGTCCACTAGGCGACGTGACCATTGCGGCACATCCTGCACCCGAAGCCCCCCAGGCTCCATCAGTGAACACGAGCCACGAAGGGTCTATTGGAGGAGTATCTGAATGCTCCGAGGTGGCCCATTCGGCCAGAAATTCTGCTATGACCTCAAACTTGATGGCCTTCCGAGCAATGAAAGATATATTATACTGTACTAGCTCGGCTGCCCACTTGATGACTCGACTGGGGACGTTCTTGTTTTCGAGAGTGTCTCGGATGGGGTAAGCCGAAGGTACCACGATCGGGTGTTCATCAAAATTGCGTCGAAGCTTCCTGGCAGCCATGAGAACTGCAAATGCTAGTTTTTCCCCCAAAAGATAATTGTACTTGGCTCCTAAGACTACCTCCGAGACATAATAGATGGGCGGCTGAGTGAGTTTTTATCCAATTTAAGCTCGTGTACCAGTACCGCACTAACGGCGCACTGAGCAACGGCTATGTACAGTATCAAAGGGACTTTTGGCGGTGGTGGATGCAGGGTGGTTATCTGAATAAGATATCCCTTGAGTTCTTCAAATGCTTTCTGATGCTGTGGGGTCCATACAAAAGGTCGGGAGCCTCTGAGAATTTCATAGAAGGGCAAACTCCTTTTGGCTGACTTAGCGATAAATCGATACAAGGCGCCAACCGTCCTGTGAACTTCTGCAATTCCTTTATTGTCTTGGGGGAATTCATATCAAGTATTGCCTGTATCTTAGTAGGGTTTGGATCGATACCATTCTTCGAGATCATGTAACCCAGAGCTTGCCTAAGCGCACCCCAAAGACGCACTTTGAAGGATTCAACTTCATACCTACTCTGCGGAGACTTTCAAATGTCTCAGTGAGATCCGAGATGTGACTTGCCCGAACTGTGCTCTTGTCCACGATATCGTCAATGTAAGCTACTACGTTGCGTCCGAGCTGCTGCTTCAGCATTTCTCTGACCACCCGAGAGAAAGTAGCTCCGGCGTTCTTAAGGTCAAAAGACATTCTATTGTACCAGAAGGTTCCTTCCGGCGTCTGGAATGCTGTGAATGGCTGATCCGACGGAGCCAACCAGACTTGATGAAAGCCAGAGTATCCATCCAGGAAGCTCAGCAGCTTGCACCCAGCTGTGTCATCAACTAGCTGATTAACACGGGCCAGCGGGAAGTCATCCTTCGGACAAGCCTTGTTCAGGGAAGTGAAGTCAATGCATATTCTCCACTGCCCATTGTGTTTTTTTACTAGGACGGGGTTACCTAGCCAAGTTGTACGATCTATGGGCCGAATGACTTCGGTGTCAAGCAACTTCTGATCCTCTTCTTTGAGCACGACAGCTTTTTGAGCTATCCACTGACGTATCTTTTGCTTCACTGGGGGGGTAGTTCGGGCTTATATCCAATCGACGCTCAATTATGTCTCGGAATGCCAGGAAGGTCTTTGGGTGACCAAGCGAAGATATCAGCATTGGACCGCAAGAAGTACAAGAGCTCCTATTCATGGTACGGGGACAACTCCGTGGCTATGCGAATGAGCTGATCAGATGCGCTCTGGCTGAGGAGAACTTCTTTGGAGGCAACCTCTGTTTTTATTTTGGTTGGGGGATGTTGGGCAGTGCTGCAACATGTGTTTTGATAGGTCCCTGTTCTTTCAGCCCCAAGGCGAGGGTGTGAACTTGCTTCTGGCCTGGAGCAATACCCAATTCGAGACGACTTGCTTCTGCCTGATCACCATAGACAGTGATAACTCCGTTTGGTGCTGGCATCTTCATACATAGATGACCATGGTGTACTACGGCGCTGAACGAATTGATCGTCCCCCCTGCCCAAGATAGCATTTTAAGGGTAGGGAAAGTCCATCACATCAAAGACAACCTCTTCAGTACGGTGACCTCCTGTGCCTGAGAATGACACTTTGAGCTTGACGCTGCCAATTGCATATGGAGGTTGTCCCCCGAATCCCGACAGGGCTACAGGGGCGGCTTTGAGGTCTTCACGGGAGATACTCATCTGTCGGAGGGCGCTAAGGAAGATAACGTCAGCAGCACTGCCTCCGTCAATAAGGACCCTGCGGCCTTCATCCCCGTTGATATCCACTGCTGTAACAAATGCATCCTTGTGCGCGTAGTCCATTGGTTTGAGGTCTTCTTGAGTGAAGCTTATGGGCACATGAGACCACCGGCATTGGGCCAGAGGGAGGTGAGCTGCCACATGATTGACTCGTCTGATATACTCCCGGCATTGGCGTTTGGAGGGAAAGTCCTGAGCCGAGCCCCCTGTGATAGCGAAGATGACTTTGCGTGCATGGGTTTGTTGCGTCGAAGACGAGGCCTGCTCAAAGGTCTGCTACGGGAGAGGAGGCGGCGGTGGCAGGTATTCTTGATGTGCATTTTACGCAGGAGGAGCCCAGGCGAGAGCAGGGCATGTTGGTGGTGCGGGGCAATGTAAGCTACTGGGTTGGTTGGTAAGATGACGAAGCTCCTTCTTGTCGTCGGAAGGTGTGTGAAACTTGCTTGGCTGCTTCCAGTGCCTCAGCGCGAAGCTTGGCCTCCCGAAGGGCCAGAGGATCAGGGCAATAGTTCGAATATGCCCCTTCCCAACACTATGGTGGAGACGATCGAGTTTACTGGGGTCCCTCGGTGGTCGATGCTAAGGGCCGGCGGGCCATCCCCCTTGGTCTTTACCCATACGATGTCTGTCCTGCCGCCGCGACTCCGGTTGATGATTGTGCGGTGGGGACCTGGCTCGAGGTGGTTCGGGGTCTTTTTGAATGGGCAAGTTCGCGGTGAGGTGGCTCATAAGGCTTGCAAGGTGTCGATGAAGGGAAGACCGACGCCTCTCAAGATGACCACCTCTCTGTACCAAGTAGTGTTCTTTTTCTCGCCTAATGTCATCCTCCACCCTGACCTGAGCTTCCAAGATGCTTAGCATGTGATCCAGAGTCTTGGGTTGCACTTTGCGCAGCTCAGACCTATCAGGACCGAGGCGAAGCCCCTTCGTAACAGAGTCAATAATAGTGGCATCATTGATGTCTTCGGCTTGACATTTCAGGTGAATGAATCGCGGAACATATGCCGCTAGGCTTTCGCCATCGCGCTGAACATAAGCGTGCAGATCTCCGGAGCTTACAGGACGGGCGTGATTGCCCCGAAAGTGTATTGATACTTCGTGTCTCAGCTGACCCCAAGAGAAGATGCTTAGCGGATGCAATCTGGTGTACCAGGTCCGAACGATTCCCTTGACGGCCCGCACGAAGGCCTTCGCGTTGACAGCATCTCCCCCTCCAATGGATTCAATGGCTACTTCGTAACTCATGAAGAATTCTCTAGGATGAGAGATACCTGCATATGTTGGAAGCTTGACCGCTGCAAAGCGCGACGGCTAGGGTGCTTGCTAGAGTCTGGAGCCAACGGCGAGCTCTTGTCATAAGGTGCCGCTGGCGACAACGGCGGAGAAGAAGCTTCGTCAAAAGAAGCGTAACCCGGAGCTTCGGCTTCCGGAAATGCCAACCCTCTTCAGAGCCTCTATTTGCTTTTGAAGTAGCCCCTGCTGCCGCCGGGCGGCTTCCGCTCGCAACTTGTGCCCGGACTCTTCCTTGGACATGCTTTTCAGAGCCCGAGGTCGAAGCTGCTTCTCTTCTGGCGCCGCCTTAGCTTCTCGAGCTCCGCCAAAAGCTCCGCAGCTCTCCGTTCTTCCACCGCCGCCGCTTCTCTCTCTTGCTGGAGGCGCGCGAGGGCTTCAACTTGTTGAGGTGGAAGGTCTTGATTACCGGCTTCAGTCGAGCCTTCGGCCACCGGCCTGTCTGATGGGAGCACAGGAGCGGAGGTCTTCGTTCCTGCCTCCGTTGCCATAGTGACCGCCAGTTCCTCAGCAGAGGCTTCGGTTTCATCTTCGGGATAAGAACCCTCGTCATCTCGCTGCTGTTTCTTCGCCTTTCCTTTAGCTCCAGCCATCCTAACATACTTTTTGTCCGAACAACACGGATGGCGCCAGCTGTTGGATTTGGATTTCTGCGGAGCTTAAGGGAATTATAAGTGAATCGTGGGAAGTATCGATGAATCACTCCTCCCCCGTTACAATAGTCCTGGGGGACTATTTATAGGTTACAGCCATTACACTTTTACTAGTCTTATTACGGGAATACCCTCCTCTTTCCTGCTTTACTACAGGGCATTTGGTAACATAATTTTCTCTAGTACATGCGCAACTGGACCTCCGTACTCCATACGTCATCAGCCTTATCCCCTCGTTACGAGCCCCCCTTTGGTGCAGAAGGCTGCCTAGACTGAAGGACTCTTCGGTCCCGGAGACTTTCTCGATTGCAGGCCTACGTGGGCTTGGTGCCGTCCTTCGAAAAGGGGCCGTAGATGGGCCTCGCCCCCTAACACAATCCATAGGATGCGAATTAGAAAATTTTCCTTTGGATTCTATTCCTTTATTTTTCCTCCACTTTTCCTTTGAACCAAAGAAGGTCTATATTTTGCCATTACAATGGCTGTGAGTAGAAAGAAATAGAATGCATTTGCAGTATTTGTTCCCAATTGGACGCCCGTAAATAGCTCCACGCTTTGTACCATTTTGGTACGTCTGCTCCCTTTAAGTTGTACCATTAAACAAACAATCAGCAGTAAGGCAAAACCTTTTTTATTTCTGGGCGGCTAGGTACTGTATAGATGTTGACAATCTTTAACCTGTTCATTTATTTAGATCTCTGTTCTCTTGTAACGAAATGGTAAATAAAATATTATAGGATTTTATTATCACATCTCATAGAAATATTCGCTTCAATTAATGCCCCTCTGTTAAATTTCTAAATCGCTTGTATTCCATTGTCCCCACATGTTATAGACATAAAATGGACACATGTTATAGACATAAGTGACATATAAGGGATCGTGAAGTCCAATAATAATGGGAGTAAAAGCTATCGAGAAGTCCAATAATATTGTCAATGACTTTAATTAGGTCAGGTCTTGCCTATTCTTTTTTGAGAAGATTTCATCCGGATTGTAAACAATGGCTCCGCATGTTTAAGGGACTCTTTTCCCTCTTTGTAATACAGAGATGTTTAACGCCATATGTGATGACTTCCAATGATTTTAAATTCTTTGACCATGGTTTTGGCATTCATATTAGAAAACCAAAATCATGGGATAAACAAAAAAAAAATTGTTTTAGGGCGTAAACTGAACCAAATACATAGTTGCGTTGGGTAAACTGAACCAGAAAAAAATAGTTTCGGAGTTATCATCTAATCTTTTGTTATATTGAGTGGAGTAATTCCAATTTTATACATGTACCTCATTTGTTGATGCCAGAAAATGTTGTTCCATTGTTTTGAAAATGCACCTATTAAGTCAACCACGCATTAAACTATCTAGCTATATTTCACATTATATTACATATAATTCCTACTTGAGTCAAGGGCCACAATTACATGCTTGGACGTGTTCATCATTATACGGGTATCAACCAAGGTCGAAACCATCCAACTATTAACCAATAGAGATGACTGTGTAGCACGTGTTGTGCCTCATCGATCACAGAACACGTTTACAATGTACCACCGGCCACAAACTAATTAACAGAACAAACAATACATGCTACCTGCACTCTGTATGGAGCCTTTTTCTACTCCGGGAGAGGGATATCGGCCAGGTCCTCCCGGTACGGCACAGGCTCGTCGTCCTCATCTTTGTTGGCCTGCTCGGTGTCGACGAGGCAGGAGTCGTCGGCGATGTAGGTGACAACTGTGTCCTTCCTGAAGGTGAGGTAGATGACGGCTATGACGTAGATGAGCATGAGCGGGAAGACGATGATGCCCACCAGTACGTTGGCGTACTTGGGCAGTGAGTTATGGATGAGCCAGCCCACGAAGCTCGTGCTCAGGAAGTACATGTTGATGCCGATGATGAGCAGCCCGAGCAACCATGAGAATACTATAATCTGCAAGAAGATAATATTCACAATAAGTTAGCTAAAATTAAATTGTTCATATATGTCTTGTTTATTAATTAGTGTAGTAAAACTAGCAGATCGAGTCATTCGATCTATTCCGATACAGGTAATGACAAAAATGTTCATAAGCTTGCTGGCACTTGGATGCTCTTAGATCTGGTTTGTGCACCTGGCTAGTTTGTTTTGCTCCGCTCGGACGTGTTCTGCCATTCGATCTATGATAAGCAGGAATTATTGGTTGAAGAACATGTGGCATGCAGGCGCGTGAAAGAGCTTTTACTTTTTTCAGTAAGATCGATCGACGTACTCATGGATGGTACGAGTGGGACATGTCAGGTTATTATTAATAATATGCAGATAATATTCATACATGTAAGTGTAGCCAAGAGCAAAGAAACAAATTAAAGGACGTTGTTGTTTTCATGATAGAGCTTACGTAGATGGAGTTCTTGTGGGGACCCATCTTGCTGCTGCTACTGCTGAACTTGAGAAGGGGGATCAGAGCAAACGGTAGCTCGAAGGACAGTATCATCTGCACGGAAATAAAGTTTGATCATCAATGATAAATTAAAAAGAAACTGCAAATCCTTAGCCCACTTATTAATAATTTTCTATATCTGGAAGGTTGAGATGGAGAAAAAAGAAGCATTTACATACGCTCTATATTAGCTAAAAAAGGCTTGGAATGGTTATACAGTGGACAGGCCACTGGATCTATAAATGTGTGGCGGTGGAACAAGACGCACCGAGGCGATGATGATGAGACGGCCAGCGCCGCTGGAACCGCCAATGATGGAGACGATTAAGCTCGGCGCAATGGCGATGCAGCGAGTCATGAGGTTTCTCAGCCACTTCCTCATCCTGATGTCCAGAAATCCCTGTATGCACAGTAACAAGAAAGCAACGAGGCAGAATAGATTAAAGCTGGTGTCTCTCATTTTCTGCCCTTTGTGAAAATCCTACTAGGATTAGCATATATAATTTGACTTTTATTACGAGTGTAAAGAATGTGACAGTTCTTGAATTTGTTGGGGAAAAGGTCCATATGATAGCTGAAAAGGAAATATCCTTTCGTCGTTCCTTTTTATATAATAAGGGGCCAAGTCTTTATAAAAACAATTTATACTACTTGTATGATCAAATTAACTCGAGTAATTAAAGTAGGATACACACCAAGTCAAAGGAAAATTGAAACTTCATTGTCTAATGTCATTACAGCTAATGGTACCTGCATTATGTACTGGCCCGAGTAAGTGCCTGTTATGGTCGAGCTCTGTCCAGACGCCAAGAGCGCTACGCCATATACGATCGCACTCGATCTGCCCAGAACGTTCTGAAGCACAAAACAAAAGGGGTAAAAGTAATTAGCATATTGTAAAACGGTAATTAATCCTTGTATCTGTAAACCAGCAGCAAGGTACGTATTAATAATAAGAAGATATCGTGCCCTGAGGAGGAAGGAGGAGGTGTCGAGCGTGAGGTCGCTGCACTTGTCGGCGTCCTCAGGTGAGATGTTGCTTGCGAAGCAGACGGTCCCGGAGACGGAGACGACGGCTATGTTGATCAGCAGCGCCACAAACAGAGCGAACCCGCTCTCGTAGAGGAAGAACCTGCACGCGTCCTGAACAAAACCAATAGGCACTAGTGAGCTGAACTGCACGGTAAAGCAACTAATTAACATTTCTCTAAGCATTAGATGTGTTTTCGCGGTGATGATAAAACTGAAGAACTAACCTTGATTCCTCTCACTGATGGTGGAGTCTTCCTCGACAGCACCAGTGCTGAGTGCAAGAACAAATTGTGCCTGCAATTATTGATAACTAAATATTTTTTGCGAGTGTATTTTAACTAAATAATAGAACATTGATGAGGTCTAATGGTTTATACAATAAAAAACTGACAAATTATAAATATAAAACGTTATTATCAAGATTCTCTTCCAGCCACTTGATGTTTTTCTTTAAATCTTGACCATATCTCTCTTCTCTAAAGAATAAGGATATCCCATCCCATCTCAGTGAGGATATTCACAATAATACAAACAAGACAGTGATCTGATTATAGATCTTACGGCATGATAAGCGCCCCGAGGAGGGCAATGGCGTCTCCGGTGGCGCCAGGTCCCTTGAGCCTGGGGATAAAGAGACCTTTGATGACTTCCACAGCCGGAGGCTTCACGAAGCTCATCTCACCAAAGAAGCACGCCGCCATGACGAACACTAGTACTGAGATCAGGAACTCCAGCTTCCGCACCTAGTTAATTTAGGGAAAGGCGTCAATAAATTTTTATAATCTCATGGAGTTTCATCAACTGGCAAACAAATTTTAGAAACACCCTTCATTATTTTATAATTTGTTAATAACTAGTTCGTGTGAGTCACCAGCTAGTAAGGCTATAAATGACCACATAAGATTTACAGATGTATGTAATTGGAACCCAATGATAAATTTCCTGAATCCATACCCCATATTTTTGTAGTCCCAGAAGCAGGAGCGTGCTGGAGCCCGTGATGAGAACCCCGACCCATAAAGGTATGTGGAACAGGAGGTTGAAAGCGAAAGCCGTCCCTATAACTGCAAATTATGAAAAAGGGATTAGAGTATGCTGCTAATACTTGTAACCTCTGTTGCTACCATTATTTTTCTGACCAGAAAACAATTGGGCACGGCAGCAGAAGATTAAATGTTGTAATTACGTCACACAGACAAGGGCCTTGACTTTAGCACATGTACATACAATTGGACAGTGGGAATTATGCTATATGCCCTGCTCCGTTTCAGTCAGCATATTAAAGTTTGTGAGAACAAGTCAACATTAAGCATTCTTCAGAAAATTTTAAATTCAGAGTGTGTCGTGTTGCTTCTTACCTTCTGGAATATCAGCAGCGATGACAGCCACTTCTGCAAGGAGCCATAGGCAGATCCTAATAAATTTTGGATACTCGCTCTTGCAGATCTCAGCAAGATGCCTCCCTATGTTTAAATGAATAATAGTCATTAGCACTAACTTGATACGTAGTACTATATATATATATATATATATATATATATATATGTACAACGATGATTAATATCTCGCTAGTATTGCCTTTTAGTTACCTGTCACCACTCCAAGATTGGCTGCAAGCGATTGTATGATCAGTGCGAAGATGAGACCGATGAGAATCACCCAAAGGAGCTTAAGGAAGAGAGAAAAGACCAAGAAGTTAGTTACGAAAGGCAAACATCCAGTTAACCTTTCTTTCAAAAAAAAAAAACATCCAGTTAACCTTTTTGGGATTTTCTGGAATAGAATAAAAGCAAGATTTTCTTGAGAAAGAGCGTCCAAAAAAGAAAAGTAAGATCGTAAAAGCAGTAAAGAAAATCTTTGCCAATTTTAATAATATGATAATGTACCTCATATCTGTGGTTTGCTCCAGCTTGCAGATCGGTTTCCACTGTTACAGATTGCAAGAGAATTGTTAGAAATGTGTGTGTGCCCTTGCTCTGTGTGCGTGCGGTCACCAGAAAGAGAGAGAGGGTACTTACAATTCCCAGGATCCAAGTATGCCAAAGACACCATAAACCCCGGTCCAACATGAGCCAGGAACCTTTTCCATGCAGGCTGCTGATTTAGTAACACAGTACAAGAAAATTAAGTGAACACTTGATTGTCTAGGAAATACTTAGCAAGAGCAAGAGAGAACATCTCAAGATTCAGAACATGATTCCATAATAAGTCTTTTGTACTATTAATAGCCCTGTGAAAACTAATGTCACTTCTTGAGCACCTGCATCGGGCCCAAGATCGAAGCGATAAAAAGAGATATAATAGTGCAAGAGATCTACCTTGATCATCAATCCATCGATTCCTTCGAGCTTCTTAGATTCTTCATGCATCGCATTAGCTGTCTGGTTTCCCTCTCTCTCAATCTCCATGCTCGGTCGTATCTCTCTATAAACTGGCTCAGAGCTGGCTGGAAGGCGTTGTGGACACTGCCTCCGGCCAGACTCCTGATATCCAACTTATATACACGCCCTATGTACCGCCGTCAGCATCTCTTTCGCACGGATTAAAAACCACGTTGGCCGGCGTACGATAAACGTACATAAGAAAGCTCCATTTGACCATCATGTCTCTTAAATTACGCAGACAAAATTGGAGGGGCCAGGGGGTTGTACCGGCTTACTTTTCTAATAAAATTCCTTTGTTTAGGTTTATTAAGCTGGAGACATCGTCAGCCATTCTTTTGTGCAGCTAGCTAGTATTAATAATCCAATGAACTGTTATTATATACCATCTTGCTTGTCGTATTAGCTTATTATTTGCATTATTATTGCTCTTTTTTTCCCTATCACCACTTTGCCATTCATGTTCACGTTTTAATCTGCAGGAACTTCATCATCTTTTTACTTATTAATTTCGTGTAGATTTGGCTGTACAAATGCACATGAAGGTTATCAACGATATATTTTTAATTCCTTTTTTTTTGTTTTCTGTAGCCATTATTTTATAAATACGTAGTATAGAAGTATTTTAGAGTACCTTTCTATTATTTACCATGTTAGGAGGTTAATAAACTTGCGTATGCTACTTTTGGTCCATTTATTTATCAACAGTTCCGGTTAATATTTCCTTTTGCTGGTTATCATAGCAATTTCTTGTCTTCGTTATTGAACATGTTTGCAACAAAAACTGTTTTTTCTTCTGTATCAACACAAAGATGCACAACTTGTCCTCGTTAGTGAACGTGTGATGTCCTTTTTTCTTGGCCCAATATAATGTTAAGTAGAGTAGATAGATATCCTCTGGGTAGTGACCGCTCGTGTTGACCGCGAAGCCGCAGTGTCGACATTCCATTATAATTTGCTTCGCTTAGTCTGAGAGAGTGATGGTTTAGGAGCAATTTCTGAGTCAGATTTGTGCCTAAATAACAATCAAGCCGCCTTTAACTACTCGACGATGACAACATTATAATTTGCTTGTGCAGTGCAGGCGTGCCCGAGGGCAATCGATCGATTAATACGCGCGGACCGTGTCGTGTAAGCACAGTTGCACCCTTTCTTTAATTAAGTTTATCTGCACAGGGACCTGTACAGTAGTATGTCATCGATCAGTTTACACTGTTGGGACATCCAATCTAAATTTAGTTCTACGTACAAATAATTAAGATCATAGTAAAGGATAAAAGTTAATTATTTTTACCATTCGTACGTGCTACCGAAATATAAGGCATCCTGACAAGAGAAATCATTTACCGCGGGATCAGGCCTCAAGCTCAAAGATGGATCCTGCCTACTGCAGAAGCTTGAATCACTCTATAGAAGATTCATTTCCGAATCATGTGGCTCTGTATTGTCAATCTGCTAGCTAGTACCGCCCTTGCTTCCAATCACTGGACTGAATGCTGCCGAGCTATATAGCCAGGGCATGGCATATATGCTTAGCTACATTAAGACCGTTATCGTGTTCTTTCATTCATATAAACGCTTCCTGTTGTGTTAAGGGTTATGATTAGGAGAGGATTTCACCGTAACCATAGGATGTGTGTTCGTAAGATTGTGTAGTTTGTACGAGTGTCCTAATCTTGGGATCTGTCTGGTGAGGGTTGAGAACTTCTACATTTTACTCCCTCCTTTTTTAGATTGTTGTCGCCTTTGATTTTGACCGTCAATTTTGATCATTCGTCTTATTCAAAAAAATATGAAAAATATTAAAATTTTTTTATGATTTGATTTATTACTAAAGTTCTTCAGACATAACTTTTTAATTTTATACATTTTTGAACAAATTTTTTGAATAAGACGAATGATCAAAGTCGACGGTCAAATTTAACAGCGATAACAATTTAAAAAAGGAGGGAGTAGAAGTTTTGAGCAGTGCTGAAAAAATGCATATTTGAATTGAGGAGGCCCTTTATTGGGTTAGATACAACAATTAATATAAAACACTCATTCTCTTTAGTGCCAAAACTGAAGATAATTTGCTTTTTTGAAACGTAAGATAAATTTTAGGAGACAAGGAGGCCATGCACTCCCGATCTGGAAGCATCAGGCACAGGCACTGAAGGCCAAGGGCAGAACTGCCCAACACTAGTTCCAAAACTGAACAGGAACGTAACGTTGCAAGGACGGCCGAACCCGAACGGTTGCAAAAGCTATTCTGAGAACGTACAGTCCAGAGATCGTAACATATTCCAGTGATGCAATGCGAAATGGACCACCACCCAAGCTCTTTTGCCTGCTTTCATTCAGCTGCATATTATTGTTATCTCCTTGGAAGGTAGCCGTATGTTTTTATACTTGGGTACAGAAAGCTTTGCCTGTCCAAGCTACCCATGCATCTCTCTAGCTTGTTACCTTATCTTTTTCACCTCTTTGATGATGCAGAGGTTATGCACATGGTTATCCTGTCTGTCTGTGGAGGATGAACTTACATGATGTTGACTGTTCCAGGAATTAAGTACACACCGAAGATGCTTATTTATTGCTAATGGTGTGGATGGATTGTCTCCTTATTAATTATCTTCAGTGGCAGACCTCTCGAATTTCGAATATACTCGTACGCTAAAGTGCTAACGCTACTTCACTTTAGGGCTGACATTTCTTTTTTCAGTTCATACCGAGAGTCATTGTCTGGTGATCGTCACCGCTACCCTGACATGATTCTTGCCGTCAGAAATGGCGATTTTACTTATTGGCTCCTGTGCTTAACTGCTGTATACGCAATCATCCCTTTGATTGATTGTAATAATTCTAACAGCTCCATTGAGCATTTTATAAATGGAACCGTACGTCGACATTACCGTGTGCGTCTTCGCCCAAACCCATCTCTCTCTCTCTCTCACCCTCACCATATGGTTTGACTGACGTCCTCCAAAACTACAGGTTTGTGAAACCATTGAAGGGGCAACACGAAATGCAATGCCCCAAGTGGTTTGGTATATATTAGCATAAACGAAGGTATGTATTAACAAAGATATATATGAATGGATCTCGTAACAATAAAATGTGTACTAGTGTTCATGTTTAAACCACTGTTTAAAATGAACAAAAGTATGAACCAGAAAAAGTTGAGGATATACCCCGAGGCGGGACCAGTGCCGAGGACACCGGCGGCGCCGTTCTCACTAGTCGACATAGTGAGCTATTCGATGTAGTCGATCGAAGTTGATGCGGGACGAGGTACGCAGTGCAGTCCCTCGAACGGCCACCGGAAAGACGTGCGCAGCGCTTTATGTTCGCCGGAAGAAGACGTCACCGAAGAACGAAGCGAGCAGTTGCGTGATCAAGTGCGCTCCCTAAAAATCTTATTGCCTTCCTATCTCGATGTAAGAACTCGAGAAAGCGGAGGTTCGGAGGCCTACTCTCCCACCGGCCTTGCACGCGGTTGTCGGGATGAGGATGACTAACAAGAAAAGAGCTGGAGTATTATGCGTTGTGTTATCCCCCTCACTCTTATGTGTGTGTGTGTCTATATATATATATATATATGGCAGCGCTATTTGGCACCCTAGGTACTGAATAGCTTATTCAGTACTTAGGTATAAACTGTAAACAATTATCATGATCGTAAAATATTTATATTTTCATCGTAAAAATAGATGGTGTCACCAAGAAAGCCTCGATCGATCAGACACCTAATTCATTCCATCCGAAAGCACATTTGAAGCGCACGTAGGAGGTGCGATGGGTGAGTCTTTACTTTTTTTCTTACTAGTCTGCTTACCAGGTATTTTTGCTCATTTTTTACATTTCAAACTTGTAAAACCTGTTAGCTATGATCGTAAAAACTTAACTGTTATGTCAAAGAATTCAATAAGCATCGAAAAAAGTCAATTCAAAACTGTTTTTATAATCATACACATTTGGCTACAGTTCGACATATAAAATTTTTTGTTTGATTTGCTTTTACCAAAATCGGAAGTGTAAAAACATGTTCCTTACACTCGTAAAACCTATATTTGAATTGAGAAAGTTGCAATAGGTATGTTTTTGTATTCAGTCTCAAAAAAGCATGGTTGTACTTCTATTGCGTAAAAACATTCAATCTAAAGAAATTGTATTTTAAGTTTAAAAACATACATGAATAGTAAAAGTTATAATTTAAAGAGATCTCTAAACCCTCCCATATAAAGTTGTAATGAGTTTACGTCACCTGACATATCAACTTTTTGTTCGTAAGGATTTGATGTTATGGTAAAGTAATTTTTTTTCTATAAACATAAAAGGACTTACAAATTATAAACATTAGGCTTGTGGTAAAGTAGTTTGTAAAGAACTGTCATTATTCGTAATAGTTTTTATAATTCAAACTTATAAAACCTGGTAGCTACACTCATAAAAACTTGATCATACTTCCAAAGGATTCAATACGCGTCTAAAAAATTGAATTCAAAACTGCTTTTTATAATTGGACACACTTGGCTGCAGTTCAACATGTAAAAATCTTTTTTTGATTCGTTTCTATCAAAGTCGAAAGTATAAAAGCGTACTGCAATAAGTGTGTTTTTGCACTCATAGTCTCAAAGATGTGTGGTTTAATTTTAAATTTATTTTCATTGTGTAAAACGTTCATGCACCCGCAAAAACTGGTTTTAATCGAATTTTATATGCACCACACGTGGGTTACTTATTTTCGCATACTTGTTGATAGTTATTATTACACTTGTGAAACTATAATTAGTTTCTATCACAAATTAATTGGTTCTCTAAATATGTTTGCATGTGAACGTATAATAATATTAGTTTTTCACATCGTTTTATACTAAAGAATAAAAAGTATTTACAATAACAAGCAAATTGATGAGCATGGTAAAAGTTTGTATAACTTATGGTTCCAAAAGTAGGTTTTTATGGTGAAAAAACTGTTTTGGTGTCATAGCAAAACAAATTATTTTCTATAAAAAAACTGTTTAGCAATAAAAAAATTTATATTTCGTTAAACTATTTTTATGTTGATAGAAAATAATTTATAGTTATGTTAATAGTATTTACATTTTTATAAGCTTAGATTTGAAACTACATTTTTTACTTTTTCATAAAATGTCTCAACTAGCAAATGCATATAATACTAAACCGAAGTAGGGTAAAGAAACAGGGACAACATAGCATAATAAAAATGTAAACACTTTCCGATCGTTGTAAATAATATTTATAGTTTTATAAGACAACTAAATAATTTAATATAATTTTTATGATTTGAAACTATATTTTTTACATACTCATAAAATGTGTCAACTAGCAAATGAATATAATACCAAATTGAAGGAGGGTAAAAAAGAGAGACAATATTGTGATGAAAATATTGACACCAAAACGGTCGTGTTAATTATTTTACAGTTTGTACCTGGATATTGAGTAGCTTATTCAGTACCCATGGTATTATATAGAGCTTCTATATATATATTTTCATCATGATATTATCTCTCTTTTTTACCCTCCTTCAATTTGATATTATATTCATTTGCTAGTTGACACATTTTATGATTATGTAAAAAAATATAGTTTTGAATTATGAAAAATGTATTAAATTATTTAATTGTCTTATAAAACTGTAAAGATTATTTACTACGACCGTAAAGTGTTTACATTTTCATTATGCTATGTTGTTCCTGTTTCTTTACCCTATTTTGGTTTGGTATTATGTGCATTTGCTAGTTGAGACATGTAATGAATAAGTAAAGAATATATTTTCAAATCATAAAAAGTATAGTTGATTATTTTGTTAGCTTATAAAACTATAAATACTATTAACATAACCATAAATTATTTTCTATCAACATAAAAATAGTTTAACGAAATGCAAATTTTTTATTGCTAAATGGTTTTTTTATAGAAAATAATTTGTTTTTCCATGACACCAAAACATTTTTTTCACCATAAAAACATACTTTTGGAACCATAAAATTATACAAACTTTTACCATGGTCATCAATTTGCTTGTTATTGTAAATACTTTTTATTCTTTAGTATAAAACGGTGTGAAAAACTAATATTATTATACGTTCACATGCAAACATATTTAAAGAACCAATTAGTTTGTGATAGAAACTAATCAAAAAAAGATTTTTACATGTTGAACTGCAGCTAAGTATGTCCAATTATAAAAAGCAGTTTTGAATTCAATTTTTTAGACGCGTATTGAATCCTTTGAATTACGGTCAAGTTTTTATGAGTGTAGCTAACATGTTTTATAAGTTTGAACTATAAAAACTATTACGAATAATGACAGTTCTTTACAAACTACTTTGCCGCAAGCCTAATGTTTATAATTTGTAAGTCCTTTTATGTTTATAGAAAAAAAATTACTTTACCATAGCATCAAATCCTTACCAACGAAAAATTGATATCCCAGGTGAGGTAAACTTGTTACAACTTTATATGGCAGGGTTTAGAGATCTCTTTAAATTAAAACTTTTACTGTTCATATATCCTTTTACACTTAAAATACAACTTCTTTAGATTGAATGTTTTTACGCAATAGAAGTACAAGCACGTTTTTTGGAGACTGAATATACCTATTGCAACTTTCTTAATTCAAGTATAGGTTTTACGAATGTAAGAAACATGTTTTTACACTTCCGACTTTGGTAAAAGCAAATCAAACAAAAAATTTTATATGTCGAACTGTAGCCAAATGCATATGATTATAAAAATAATTTTGAATTGACTTTTTTTGATGCTTTTTGAATTTTTTGACATAACAGTCAAGTTTTTACGATCATAGCTAACAGGTTTTACAAGTTTGAAATGTAAAAAATGAGCAAAAATACCTGGTAAGCAAACTAGTAAGAAAAAAAAAAGTAAAGTCTCACCCATCCCACCTCCTACGTGCGCTTCAAACGTGTTTTCGGATGGAATGGATTAGACGTCTGGTCAATAAGGCTTGCTTGATGGCACCATCTATTTTTGCGATGAAAATATAAATATTTTACGATCATGGTAATTGTTTACAGTTTGCACCTGGGTACTGAATAAGCTATTCAGTATCTAGGGTGCCAAATAGCCCATATATATATATCCAGGTCGAAACTGTAAACAATTACCATGACCGTAAAATATTTATATTTTCGTCGCAAAAATAGATGGTGCGATCAAGCGAGCTTTGGTTGACCAGACGACTAATTCATCCCACCCAGAAGCACATTTAAAACGCACGTGGGAGAGGTGGGATGGGTGAGTTTTATTTCTTTTCTTACCAGTTGCTTACAAGGTATTTTTGCCTAATGTTTACATTTCGGACTTGTAAAACCTGTTAGCCATGATCGTAAAAACTTGACCGTTATGCCCAAGGATATAATAATCATGAAAAAATTTAATTCAAACTATTTTTTATAAGCATACAGTTCGACATATAAAAATCTTTGTTTGATTTTGTTTTTATCAAAGTCATAAGTGTAAAAACATGTTATTTACACCGTAAAATCTATACTTAAATTGAGAAAATTACAATAGGTATGTTTTCGCATCCAGTGTTAAAGAAGCGTTGTTGTACTTCTATTGTGTAGAAACGTTCATGCATCTTCAAAACTGGTATTGATCGAATTTTATCAATCGAAGGAAGTTGTATTTTAAGTGTAAAAAAGTATTTGAACAGTAAAAGTTCTAATTCAAAGGGATCTCTAAACCCTCCAATATAAAGTTGTAATAAGTTTACATCACCTGGTATATAATTTTCGTTGGTAAGGATTTGGTGCCATGACAAAATAATTCTTTTCTTATAAACATAAAAGAAGGTTTTACAAACTCTAAACATTGGACTTGCGACTAAATAGTTTGTAAAAACCTGTCATAATTTGTAATAGTTTTTACGGTTCGAACTTATAAAACCTATTAGCTACTCTCTTAAAAACATAATCGTAATTCCAAATGATTTAATACATGTCGGAAAAAATTTTAAATTCATAATTGCTTTTTATAATCGGACGCAGTTGGCTACAATTTGACATGTAAAAACCTTTTAGTTGATTTGTTTTTACCAAAGTCGGAAGTGTAAAAACATGTTATTTACACCCGTAAATTTTATATTTGAATTGACAAAGTTACAATAGATATGTTTTTGCACTCATAGTCTCAAAGAATCATTGTTAATTTCAGTTTAACTTCCATCGTGTAAAAACATTCGTGCACTTGTAAAAAAAACTGATTCTGATTGGATTTTGTATGCATCATGCATGCGTTACTTGTTTTATATGCACTACGCATACTTGTTTTATGGTCACCATTGTACTTTTCTAGTGGAACCATAATTAGTTTCTATCAAAAATTAATTGGTTATTATATACATTTTCATGTGAACGTATAACAATAGAAGTTTTATGGTAAATCGATGAGTATGGTAAAAGTTTGTACAATTTATGGTTCCAAAAATATGTTTTTATGGTGAAAAAGTCGTTTTAGTGTCATGGTAAAATAAATTATTTCCTATTAAAAAAACATTTAGTAATAAAATTTTTATATTTTGTTAAACATTTTTTATGTTGATAAAAAACAATTTATGATCGTGTTAATAGTATTTATAGTTTTACAAGCTAACAAAATAATAAACTATACTTTTTATGATTTGAAACTACATTTTTTACATACTCTTTAAATGTCTCAACTAGCAAATACCTATAATACCAAACCGAAGTAGGATAAAAAAGCAGGGACAACATACCGTGATAAAAATATAAAAATTTTAGGATCATGTTAAATAATATTAACAGTTTTATAAGACAACTAATAATTTAGTATAATTTTTAATTTAAAACTATATTTTTTACATACTGATGAAATATCTTAACTAGTAAATGAATATAATACCAAATCGAAGGAGGGTAAAAAAGTGAGACAATATATCATAATAAAAATATGAATATTTTACTATCGTGATAATTATTTACAATTTGGATCTTGGTACAGAATAAGTTATACAGTACCCAGGGTGCTGTATAGAGCTTATATATATATATATATATATATATATATATATATATATAAGATGATTCACCATGAAGATGAAGAGGAGAGAGGCCAAAAGAATAATGCAAAGCAATTACTCGTTTAATTGCCATATTATGCATGCACATGATGGCTGTTAGGTGAATACAAAAAACAGTCCCATTAGTTATATTCACTCACCCAACATTTCATCAACACTAATGCACTAATTCATGCATTACTCTGTACATAAACAATGGCCACTTAATACATCTAATGGCCATTTGCAATTATTGCTTCGGTTACTAGTAACTTCAATAGTATCAATATGAGCCTTGAAATTTTGATTTAATTGTTAGTCAAATCAATTAAATCCGACAATAATGTTGAATATGTTTTGTGCAGCAGCATGCTAGCTAGGGGTTGTGGAAACTAAAGGGAATAACTTTTGTTTTCAGGGAGAATCTTGGAGAATATGAAGGTGCTGGAGATGATCTGGGCATGCTAAAGAACTGAGCGCTGCTCTGCCCAGTGAAACATATGGAGGCTGGAAAGACGGAGGTGCTGATGTGATGCTGTCGGAAAACAAGTTCTTTATTCTTTTGGGAGAAGTGATGTAAGTTTTTGAGTTGTCTAAGTGGAGTGAGTGGAGAGGGCTTTCATAGTTGTTATTGTCGTTTGTGTACTCAGCGAGGCGAGTGGGGGTGTTGAACAAAAATGCTGTAACCGAATGTTTGATCTTAGTTAGCTTGAATTTAACAAAAATTCTTGAACAAAAAGGCTTTTATCCCCTCTTGAACTCTAAGAATAATTGGTTGATTTTAACTTAATATGGCTGACTAATTAAAAAGCGACACTTGAACCATGACGCGCAGTCATGCAGTTTTCAATATGCACTTCCTACACGATATCGATGTCCAATAAACTAGAGACAAGGTGTCCTTGACGTCGACAGATGATAGGTGAACAGTAATAATTAATGTTTAAGTCAGCTATTCATTTGGGAATGTTTATACAAATGACTATCCACGGCCAATGGTTCCAAATATATATTTATAGGACTTTAACATGTTACAGTGTAGTATGATGCATGCATGTCGATTCATTTCTTAACATCAAGTCAGCGCTACTTAAGAGAGACATTTCTTTTAAGATAATTTCAAAGTAATACGGATAGACTTAGAGGATGATTCGGATGGATGCCGCAGCTACCAAGTTGGTTGCTGTGCTAATTTGAACTTATATATCTAATTAATCTTATCACTATGTTATAAGCACTCCGTACTTGTACTTTGTACGACAAAAAGTCAATGCAGTGACAGTGCAACTGCCTTCAACTTAGACAATATTATTACTCGAGATTCCAAACTTCATTACTTCATGTGTCAATACATTAATTACTGCTAGGGTCGTTAGTGACAGCGAGATGTGAGCATCTTTTGACCATTGAAAGGAGCCCATAAAGACACTCTCCTCTTTGTTACCCAACTGTACGAATAACAAAGAAATTTTGATAGAATTTGGAGATATTTTGTGTATATATATATAAATGCATCGCTCAGAAAAATGAAAATATATATACAAAAAAATATTACCAAACAGTTGTGCATGCACGTCAACGAGGAGGGGGGGGGGGGGAATATTTGTAGAAACTCACCGGATAAAATTCTACAATAATTCTGCTAACCATCCTTTAGGTCCCCTGCATTGCACCTTTGTATAACTCCTAGTCAATAGCATGCACATCTCTATACAGTTTCTCATCTCTTTTTTTCTTTCAAAAAGAAAAAGTTTCTCATCTCCTATTAATAACTACCTTCCTATTTAAATTGTTGACATAATTAACTTTAACATAAATTTTGACTGTTCTTCTTATTCAAAGGAGTATGATTTTAAAATATTATATATTTTATTATGAAATATTTTAATATGAGAGGTATTTAAAACATAGTATATATATAATTTTATACATCTGAACTATTTCGTAAGACGAATAGTGAAAAACGTTGTTAGAAGTCAATGATGTCAACAATTTGTATATTGAGTGAGTAGTTGGTAATGACAGAGGAGATAAGCCAGCCTTTTTGTTTGAAATGATAAGGGTATGAATTAGGTCATGAAAAAAGGATTATTTTTAATGAAATGTGTGAAGATAAATAAAAATGGTTCAGAATGCCTAGAATTCCAATCAGTGTATTGCCTCCATTCAATTGTTGTCCTTAGAAGAAACAACTCTAGTTCATTTTTGAACTAGCTAGAATCCTTATCTTAATTACAAGATTTAAAAAGAATAGAGGATGTACATTTTATTGATTGGCAATTTGGTCTTCTGTACATACCGCGTCCCTATATATTTTCTAGGATAAACTAGAGATATGTTTTCTAGGATATGTTTTCTCAGTTATCTGCTGAATATAGAAAGAAGACGATGATTCCGTGGCCGGGAACGACGAGGACCCCATTTGTACTTGCCGGCGTCCATGTACAAGGGACGAATATCTAGCTCCGACAAACACGAAGCCACGCGTGGTAGAGCTGAGCACCCGTGCCCAGCGTGACGACCGTGCCGGCCCGCTCGCCTTCATCTCACTGTTTCTAGGCCTAATTAAGAGCCTTGTAAATAGTGTGAGAAAAGTGCGACTCTGACATGGGTTGCGGGTTGAATGAATTGGGTCCAATACAAATGATTGACAAAAGCCCTAGTCCCCATATTTTTGTTTGGACAAAGCAGTCCAAATTTTATATAATGGCATGTTTAAAATTTATGTAAAATTATAGTGACACTAATTCGAGTATATGAAGTTCAATGACATATCTCAAATTGGGAAAAAACTCAATGACATATATCTAATTAGCCTGGTTATTAAACATATAGGTGTAATTCAGGCCAGCCCTACTTGGCCCAGGCCCGATCGGGCTCATGCCTTCACCGGGCCGTACCTAACCAATGGCTCATGCCACAATTGAGGTTAAATGGGCCATGCCGGACGAATAGCTTAAATGTACCTAGCCAATGGCTCGGGGCAATGCTATCACCAAATTGGTTCTGGGTACCAGACAAAGACTGGATGCAGGTTGATGACATTTTGCAGGTTTGTTATGCCCAGAAAGGTTGATATCTGAGCTGGGAGGTTTAATGCCAACTCTACTTTTTTAAGGAATAGGAAGGCAAACCGATTTATGAACTCTTCATCTCATGTCATCATGTTGTAGAAAATGTTGATGAAGCACATGATGTTAGGAGCATTACGTTTCATGTTAAAGCATGTATCTAAGAATCCTCAGGACCTACAATGTTAGTCTTCCAATGATATGTATAAAAGGAAGAAAGAGCACACTATCATTGAGTATTAAGGATATGAAACGGGACAGGATGATGTTGTATCTTGTCTCCCTCTTGACGGCGCAACCATCATGATGATCTGCAATAAGCACAAGACTACAAGATGGAAGCGCGTGAGTGAAGACCAAGTGATCATTGATCAGCATAAACAAGTCAACACAAAAGAACACCAAGCTCGTCAACATCACAAGAACACAAAATATGGATGTATAAATGCTCGAAAGAAAACATAAGTGCATACATCCATGACAACATAATAACAAAGTCTGGAAGAAGCAAAATAACCCCAATATCTCACAGTGCTCTCTCCCCTCTGATAGAAAAGTCAATCTCCATCTATATAAGAATCATCTCAACTCCTAAACTCTCTCGCCCTTTGGCATCAAGCGCCAAAAAGGAAAAACAGGTACTAGAGGACATCTAAGGCGTGGGCGAAGAAGGTGCAGTTGGAGGGTCTTGCTGCTATGGTGGAGGATGCTCTGGAGAGGATATGTCTGGTGTCGCAGCTGTTCATCCTAACGAGGTAGTATCTCGAACTGTCTAAGGACGACTGAGGAGCTACTAGTAGAGTGTCGAGCTGCTGCTGGCTGTGGATGCTCTCTATCAAACTGCTCCATGTCCTGAGCGAACTGAGAGACCTGCATCCAAACCAAACTCCTCATCCCTATGATAGAGGGAGTCTGCATGACTGTGACCATGGGATCCTCAAAGCCTAGAGATCGTCGTAGTGAACTAGATGGCTCTGAGGTAGTCTCTGTTGCTGTCATCCCTGCTGCTAACTGTGAGAAGTCTGAGGCTGTGAAGAACATAGTAGATGGGGAGAAAGAAGTCAACATTGAATACATGGCAGCAGTGAAGGATGGAAACCCCTCTGTAGCCATGCTCACAAACAGACTCGAGGACTCTGACAAGGTGTGTGCCGGTGTAGACGGAGTCCCGAGTATGATGGTAGGGAAGGCGAGCTGTGGCTGTGGCTATTACTGTGGTAGGGCTGATAGCTGTCCTGGAAACAATCTGGCTATAGCTCCAAAACTAGTCATCATCATCGTACTCTAATCTCTGCTGCTACTGAGTCCTCTCAAGTGCCTCAAAAGTGAGTCTGACCTGCTCCACAGTCTGTCTGGTCTGCTCTCTGAAAGCTCTGCCTCTCTACCTCTACCTCAATGACCCGTGTCTGTCGGGCTTGCTCTGCTTGAATGATATCTAGTCTGGAGATCACGGCTGGTTCAAGAGTAGTTGTGGTTGGCTGAGCATACCTCCTCCTGTAGGCCTCATAGAGTCTCCACTGGGTCATGGTCCAGAAAGGTGCAGCGGCTCTGAGCTGGCACCTAGTGTGTCATAGGCACTCTCTTGAGGGTCCTCAGCTGTGGACCGGTCTTCTTGAGCATGTCATGCTCATTAGCCTATGAGTGTCCCATGAACCTCTGTGCACGTGAGGCTGCTCTAGTGCACACAATGCAAGGTCCCTCTACATTATGTGAGCAAGACTGTCCTGTGGCTATCTCTGTCTTTCTCTACTCCTCTGACTCTATGGCTCCTGTGCCTCCTCCTCCACAGTTCTTGACTGCCAAGGTCCGGAAGGAGCTCTCCGCGGTAGGCTAGTCCTCTGTCTAGTCAACCTCCTTTGTGTGGGCACTGCTGGCTCCTCCTGCTGATGTTGCTCTCTGATCGTGAAGCCTTGCTGCATAGTAGCTGCCACTATTGCCAGTACAACTCTCTGTGCCTCCTTCTCTGCTCTGGAGGGCTTCCTCTTGGTGATCACTTTTCTCTTGCCCATCTTGTTACTAGGATCCCGGTCCATCTCTGACACTCTAAGCTATCAACTACACACACAAGATAGGTTTAAGAGCTTGGCTCTCAAACCATCCACTGATCTCTGCTAGCTGACTGTGACTCTACCAAGATGGGATTAAGAGCTTGGCTCTCAATCTGTCCACTGCAAACTGCTCTATGTCACTGACCAACAACCACTACACATAGGACCCTAGTACAGCTAGTAGTAAAGCACCATAGGTAAGAGATATGCATGAAGTCCTAATGGTGGAATCAAGGTCATGTCATTGATCAAATTAAGCAATTATGAGCAACAATGATATCGACAACCCTAAAGTCACAATTTTGATCAACAATAAGCAAATGTGACCCAGGTGAGAGATAGTGACCAATGTAGCATCTAATCATGAACATGTGAAAACTAGTGCTACACTAATCATCAACATGTGATCAAAAAACTAGAATTGCAATAAAAGATTTTTATCAGGGCATGCAACCTAGTATGAGGCATGATCACGAAACATGGAATTTGGGGCGTAATCATGATGAATGGCAGGAATGGCTCAAGACCTCAAGGATCCTGAAGCACAAAACCATCGAGAGTACATCGGAGAAGACCTTCGATTGCCGGCGATAGCCGGAGAAGGCACTAGTGATGGTGGCGTGGGCAACGTAGGGCAGAAACCCTAGGTTTGCAGGCAGGGTGACTCTAAAGGTGAGAGAGCACATCAGGTGTGGAGTAAGGACGGCATGCAGAGGAGCGGTGGTGCTCCGGCGTGGAGGGTACGGCGGCGACGGCGGCACTGCTGCTCGGCACAGCATGGCAGTGTAGGGTGCGGGCGCGGCAACGCGGGTGAGCAGTGGCAGTGGTGAACAACGGCGGGGGGTCCAGTGTAAAGAAGCTATGCGGGCGTGTGTGGAGCTCGACAAGGAAGACAACAACACCATTAGGATTAATGAGAGATGGACGGCCGAGATACAAAGAAATCAATGGGCGGCTTGGATCCGCACGAAATTTTTGATCATCGTATGGTACGACGACCTCATCGTATGGTATGACAATTACCAGAGTATGAACAACCTTAGGGACGCTTCAAATTCCAGTCGTCGTATGGTATGATGATAGGAAAAATAGTGAGCTCGATGCATTCCAGATCCTCATTTTCTTTTTCAAGCTCTTCATGGCTTTCAGCTTTATGAGCTTGTACAAGATTTAAGAGTTCACCCTCAATTTCTCTCACACGAAACATCATACTCCAACTTCACTCGTTTTACCTCCTTGTTCTTCATGGTGAGACGCTTATGAGCCAACTCGAGAATATGAAGAAGCTCATTGTATGTACGGTGGCTCATCAGCGTCATCTTCATCATCTTCCTCCGCACTATCATCATGGCTCTTGGCCATTAAGCACACAGGAGGTCGAGGTAGAGTGTTGGAGGGGCTTATCATGATGACGAGATCGGCAATTTCTCATCGTTGCTTGAGGAAGAGTCTTCATCATTATCATCGGTGTCCCATTCACCAACAGTGTAAGCCTTGCGTTTAGTTTTCTTCTCCTTGCCTTTGCCCTTGGTGAAGAACTTCTTCTTGTATATTCTCTTGGATTCTTCTTCTTCTTCACTTAAGTCATCCTTCCCCTCCTCTTTCTTCTTGGTTTGGGGCAATCTTTTGCAAAGTGGCCTTTCTTGCCACAATTGAAACATCCATTGCTCCTCATGCTTGAAGCTTGCCCTTTTGAGAACACCTTCTCATGAGGAGAGCAAGTTCATCATCAACCTCGAGTTCCCATCATCTTGCTCTTCTTTCTTGCTCTTGCTCTTGCTCTTGCTCTTGCTCTTGATGTTGGGTGCATCTTCAATCATGAGAGCAAGGTCATTGGCATTGGGTTGAGAGTCCTTGTCCACACTCAACATATAGTTCTCGAAGCCAAAGACCTTCCCAAGTACACAGCTCATGGATGTGTTGTTGAAGTCAAATTGGAACATCATGGTCACAATGGGACCATACTTGGCCGGCAAAATCATCAAGAGCTTGTGAATCACCTCGATGTGTGATACTTGGTTTTGAAGTCCCAAGGTGTTCATCTCCTCCACAGCTACATGAATACAAGCATAAACATCCTTAGCGGTCTCATGAGGGAGCATACTCATATCATCATATTTCTTCTTTAGGACATAGTATCGCTGCTATTTAGTGCCCTTGGATCCTTTATGGATCTGTTCTATTTGTTTCCAAATCAAGTGGGCATTTCTGGAGGTGTTGACTCTCAAGAATACATATTTGAAGATAAAAGCAAGCAGGATGTTCTTAGCCTTAGCATTAAAGAGGATAAAAGCTCCGACGGCTTGCTCTCCAGGAACTGTGTCCTCGATTGTGTACTTCCAAACCTTCTCATCGACTGACTCATGGTAGGCTTGCATGCGAGCCTTCCAATGCGAGTAGTCGTTCCCGTTGAAAACAGGGGGGGGGGGTGTTGCATCGGTGTGGATGAACACAAGCGTGTTTCACAAGTCCAAAGACTCAAGACGTCGTAGCACGGTCCTATGCAAGTCTAGGCTAAGAACCCTATCATCTAGTTTTTCATAAACAATAAGCAAGGAAAACACACTAGCAACCTATGCAATTATACTAGCTCAAAGTAAAAGCAACTTGAACAACAAGGTAGTAAGAGAGGGATAGAGAAAGATTGACGAGTCGATGTTTTTCTGAGGTATCGGAGGATGGCACCTCCCCTAGTCCTCGTTAGACCTCTCCCGTTGGAGTCCCGGTCCCTCTCCCCCGTTCCCGGAATGGTGTCTCCCAAGGTGCGCTTCACTCCTCGAGTGGAGACATGGATGTCCTCCGCCGCCCCCGGTAGCACCTTGTTTTTCTAGAAACAAGCCTCCTAGATTAGGTGCTCTCTCTTGATACCCCTTTGAACGTAAGGCTTCAAACCGTGTACAAACTTGTGAAGTACTCCACAAACTCCACGGAAGCTCAATCACCAACTCCTAACCGGTCTATGCCCTGCCATAAGACCAAGAGTAACAAGCTCGGGTGCCCCTCTACAGCCCACTAGCCTAGAGGTGGATGTACACTCCTTGTTACTCTCCCACAAGCATTCAAAGATCTTCTCTTCTTTGCTCAAGTGCCTCTCTCCTTGATTCTTGGCCCTACTAGGGTTCCTCTGCTATTCCACTAGCCAAAACTCCATCAAACAACCAGGGGGACAGCTATTTATAGGTCCAACCACATCTGCTAGCTGTTACATTCAAATCCCTCTACGCAGTCTATCATCGTACCATCCGTCAACTGTACAACAACTCAAATCTCCTGAATCCACCACTGAAACAGGTCTTCAGAAAAATGGTATGATGATACCATTGTACTATACGACGACTCAAACTTCTCCAGGTCTGCTCCACAGCTCCAATGGTACGAATCGTACCATATAACAACTCTAATCTTGACTTGGCCCAACTTCCAGCTCTACTGGGAAATGGTACGATGATCCCGTCGTATCGTACGATGCTTCTGCCAAGCCAATGGTACGACGATAGCATTGTACCGTATAACGACTCTGCTGAAGCTGAAACTTGATGTCTTCGCTACATCCTTGCTTCCAAGCTTCACAAGTCGCCTTTCTCAGCCTCATAGCTATTCTCCAAGTGCTGTGGGACATTCACACATGTTGTCCACCACCTCTACACTAGTGAGATATAGCTAGACATCCCAAACCCCCTTAATAGTACCGGTCTTTTTTGTGGACTCAAAACCTAGCTACATAAGCTCTCCTATCTTGATCTTCATGCTCCAAGGTCTTGATCCATCCTTCAACCACAGTACTCTTCATGGGCTCATCAATCGGTTGTCATCAACAATTGCTGAGGCACTTCGCTCTTAAGGTTGTAGATGGTAGTAAGAGCTGAACTCAACAAGTGAAATCATGTTCATTCAATCACCAAAACATTCATATCTTTGGGACACAATGGTCATGAAGCTTACATTGTGCCCTGCTAAAATCTTAATAAGGGGAATTTCTTTCTGATTTTTTAATAAAGGATATCAATACACATGGAAAAAATTTAGCATGTTGCTAGGCTTTGATCATGAAGACGGGGAAACGGTCGAGGTGACGCGCACCCTCGTCAAAAGAGATAAATTTAAAATATAACATGAATTTAAAGTACAAGAGTACAAGAAGATCAGGATTGCGAGTTCATACTTCCATAATTCTTATATATGCATAAAAATTATGTTAATTACATCTCCGTAGAGAAAACCCCTGATTAAGAATTCCAACATATAAATGAAAATTACATGATCACAGTATTATGGCTTCCTATTACAATCTAAAGAGGAAAATAAATAGTCTTCAGTCTTGTCGCCGTAGATAGACATTGGCCGAAGAGTTCTAACATGCATATTTTCTTTATTTTTGTCATAACGTGAGTATGCATTTATGGGCACACAAATTGATTTACTTAGCCTGCAGGGTGTTTGGCTTGGCTACATCCCTGCATGTATGAGGCAGAATTGTACCGCTCTTCACTTCATCGCGAGGCATATATCCATGCATATAATGAGGATCCATTTAATTTTTAGTTTATAATTTAATTTGGCTGATAATGATGATTTAGCATGACAACTAGTATGGTGTTTTTTTTATAGGAAATACGACTCATATATAGATTTCTTTCAATGCCTGGATTTCTTAAAGGTCATGTATATTTTATCATCCCTGTCACCTTGTGTTATCAAAGACGTGCAGAGAGGGAAGCATAGAGCAGTTGATTTGCATGATGCCTAGTTTAAGAAGGCTAACGGATTTAGTTTTTATTTTACCCGAATTATCCATTTATTTAGGATCACATCGGGTCATGAAAATCAAATAAATTTGGGGGTTTAGATTAAGCAAAGCATTAAAAGTGGGTTCGTGCAGAACACAGCATAGAGATGTGCATATATTTTGTATTTGACTTTACTAGGCTAGTACTAGTTCTTGTTCGTGAGAGGTAGTTCTTTAGAAAATGACCATAGCAGCATAAAGCGTGTACTACTAGCTTATTTAGCTTGTAATCTGGCCGCGGAGGTTAGCGATGAAACTATGTCATTTTAACTTGGTGAACGTATACGGATGCTCTAAGTATGACGGTGATAAACGTTTCCTCTAATTTTGCAAGAATATAGCCTGCAGCTTCCTAAGTATTTGACATGTTTTACTTGATCAACAGAGGGCAGTTAGCCTATGTGCTAAGCGCTGTATCATGACGGCAGATGAATATGTTTATTCTTCGATCCACCGACATGCACGAACTGCTAGTATGATCACTCACAATGCAGATGGTGTACTATATTGCCACTGACGTCCTCTTCGTTTTCTTAGGACTGACTTCAATAGTTAGGATGTGATACCAATTCATGCAGGATGACCATGCGTATGAGGAAATTTGTCTAGCAATTTGACAGAGTTAATGACAGGGGAAATTAAACAAAAGGGACATGATCAATACTATTTTTCGAATGGGATGTTTCAGACTTGAATTTCGCACGTCTTCAATCAACCATTTTTTATGCCTGCCGGCAACTCATAGTAGTTGCAGAGGTCTTTGTATATAACTTGGACAGCACTTGCTCTTGATCCGTATCCGAGGACCGACCGAAGCAACAAGGCTCTTCCCATCTTGATTTGTATCAAATGACTAAACCAAGGATTGAGGTCTTCATTTCGTCTTGCCGTGATTTGTATCCGAAGACCAAACCGACAGACAAGGCCTTGAGCTTGCCCAATTTGCAGGGACATGACGCCGATGCCGATTAAGATGATGGCGTGATTTTGACGCTCCTCATCGTGGTGTTGTATCCGAAGACCAAACCGACGATGAAAAGCCCTTTTCTTCTAACTTTGATTAGCACCCATAGCAGGGAGGCAAGAACCGACGAGAGAAACAGAATAGAGAGGCGACGGAGTAGAGAGGAAGAAACTGCTTGCTTCGGTGAACCGGCAACACAGGCAGATTTCTCACCTTGTTAGCCTCCGCGAACGTGCAGCGACACTGCTAGCACTCTTTTCTCTCTAGATTCTTCCCTTTCTCTCTTTGCTTAGCGTGGTGATCTTCCGGCAGCTTAGCGGCGTTTTGCGTGCTCTCTTCCGGCAGCCCAACGGTGCGGTGTGTATACGTATAGTGCGTGTGCGAATGGGTGAACGGGTGTGTGCGCCAATGAACCGGGGGCTCCTGCCTGCTTTTTATAGAGTAGGGGAAGGCAGCGGTTCTCCTCGATCGTGGCTAGCGACGAGCGGTAGTGGACGCGCGCGCAGGCGCTAGTTGTGCAGGACGTGGGCGTTCAACTTGATTTGACCACGAACGACAGTAGCTTTAGGCGGCAACGTTTGGAGTTGCCCGCGTCGTTTCTGTATGTGCAGATTTTTTGCTCTATACTTCATGGGCTTAATTACTAGATGCTGCCAAGATATTTTGATCGAAGTCTGAACGCGTACGGGATTGTTAAGTCTTTACTGTGCGGGCTGATTAGTGATAAGGAAAAAGGGCTTAATCATCCTCCAACAGTATACTACTGGGCCGTGTATTTGTTTCATGATCCTAGGCCAGAACTAGTCGATTGTTTGGTTAATACACGTGCGAGTACGAGTAGATAAATATATGGCCGCGTATACGCGTATTTCTTCCCTCCTTTTTTTTCTTTCATTATTAGAGAGAAAACCTCTGATATATTTGGCTAGCCCATTTAACCAATCGTGGTCACTATTATAACATTGTTATGGCCCAGATACGCTACATATTTCATATGTGTGCATAGCATAATAATAATTACTTATCCTACTATATGATTTTAATATTTAAATACATCATTATCATTCATTTTTTTAATTTTATTTCAAATATTTCGGGCCTACCAAAATTTGTGTCAACAGATCATTAATGCGATGTTAACTTAGAAAAAGCCGCCCCTAATTTTTATAAGCAAAGGTTTTGACACAGCATCTCTACACAGAATTCTGTAGGAAAACCACGAAACAGTTTAATCCAAAATCTTACATTAAGCCTTATGCATAAATGGCTTGTTCTCGCATGTTTCCTATGGGAAGATATCAAGACATTACTAATAGAAGAACTAAGAATCTTTTATGCTATGGTTAAAAAGATAAAAGTTTCTCCTATAAAGTCATGATAAACCAGTGGTTAGAATACATCCGGAGCAAAGGACCCATTGAGTGCACTCCCTTGTTACTCGCATTGCTTTCAACTACGGTGCCTTAAACAACACCCTCACCACATACATATCTAGACCATGTATGTTGATAAATGAAAATTACCTTGTTCAAGGGCATACACTCAAACATAAGCCCGATGGGTCCCTAGTATTTTTCTACCTCGGGTATACAAACGAGATTCCGCTACCTAACCCGGAATTTTGCTTGTATACATGCCAGGAGCTAACCATACCTCTCAAAAAGGAATCACACAGGAGATCTTTCTTTGGCAGGACCACTTGCAACCGAGCGTAAAACCTAGAGATGGCAGATCAATAGCCAGAAGTTTATGCACCAAAAAAGGAGGCAATCGGGTACGCACGTGGTTGGGATCAACCTCCACATCCATACAAAGTTGGTGGCTCGACATGGCAAAGTCCGAGCTCAGGGCAATGGGTACCTACACCCGTTGCGATGTGCGAGAGTCACAGCTCTCACCACTCCACTAATTCGAGCGGAGGAGCATATCTAGGGTCTGACTACCGTTCCTTCTCCTCTCGAAGTTATCGTGACCTTGAGAGAGGGATGACGAACTTGACGCGACAAATGGACACGCTCGATGTGCGCACTGATGAGGTGTAAAGCTCATTGCATACCTTCATCGACGAGACCCATCTCTGGCAAGAAAATGCCAGCGCTCAACTCGACAACATCAACACCAACATGATGACGTTCTTCCAATGGTAGGGGTATCAACCTCTATCTGCCCCGTGAGCAACTAGCAAGCTTGGGAGAGGACCCCTACAAATGTAACATGTATCATCTAGCGTCCCTTTATTTTATTTGGTTCTTAAATCATGCATGAAAAAGATTAAATTCAAAAAAGATTTCCTTGCTTTTATTAATTAGTTTGCTTTCCCACTTGCATGAAAAATTAAAAATATTAAAAATATTAATAAATAGGTTCATGTATGA
Organism: Oropetium thomaeum; assembly: GCA_001182835.1. Taxonomy (NCBI): domain Eukaryota; kingdom Viridiplantae; phylum Streptophyta; class Magnoliopsida; order Poales; family Poaceae; genus Oropetium; species Oropetium thomaeum. The sequence continues at coordinate 681,142 of LFJQ01000034.1, forward strand.
TATGAATTCTAGCACCTTATTTTGGAGGTGATAAATAGTTGCTCAAGTACTCTCCCAAGTTTTGAGTTTGTTGGTCTCCAGTTTCTCTCTACCAACAAACTTGAAACTTGTGGGTTGCATAGCTGCTTAAACCCAAGTCTAGGTTGTTGTGAGATTTGATATGACTGCTATAATCTTGTTCCAAGCAAAGCATGAACTAGAGAGTCTTTTATCTTTTCAAAATAAAATTTTGAGTTCCTAATTGTATAAAATTCCCACTAGAGTCATATGACACTTACATGAAAAAACCTTATACTCATATGCTACTTGTTTTAAATTAAACTTTGTCATATTGTTGCGACCCTCGTTAGAGGTTAATTATGCTTATATGGTCAAGGCTCACTTGCACTCCACCATATGCGAAACTCCGACACTAGGAGATAGCAATTTCATTCCACCATCCATCCACCCAATAAATATCATTTGTATTTTCCATTCGTACCCGTCCATGTTACTAAAGGAAAATTCCAATGAGCATGGAAAAATAAATAATTCTACAGCCATGATCTCTAAATCATTCAATGAAAAGGGTTTCAAATAGGAATTCCACTTCCTATCCGCTACACGTGCACGTCTTGACCATGTTTTTGTAATTTTTCTTCTTGACTTGGATCCGATTTTTTACTTAGCGACATATGTGCTACAAGTATGCTTCCTTTTTCCTACCAAGCTCCACGAAGAAGCCTACCACAAAGAGATGAGTAGGATAGAAGGCAGCCTTGCCTCAGTGAGGAGGAGATGTGCATGTACTCCATTAAGGAGAATCACTTGAGGAGCTCACCTTTTTCAGTTGCAAAAACATTTTGAAAACCTCCAAATTTTTATTATTAAGGAAGTTATAAGAAAATGGTGCCCATTTAATCATTTAGTTTCTCACCGCCCAAGACAAGGTGATGGGTACGGGGTCCCGATCTTCCTACAGGTTCTGATAATCAATGATTTGAGCGGAATCGCGACACAAATCGATCCGGCTTCCGAACGGCACATTCGAACCCCACAATCGCAGCACCACATCTCCTCTTGTTATCACCCGCGTGAACACGGATGACCTCGCCGAGAAGGCTAGTCTTTGCCTGCGAATCGAAGAACACAAGCAAGAACACGGAAGATCTAACTTAATGCTGAATTAATCTCACGAATTGGGGTTCTACAAACTGATGACAGCGAAACTGTTCTTGCCAGAATAATCTAAATAAAACCCAAACCCAAAAATGGTGGGGTGACGGATGGATATAAAGGAATTGGGACATGCAAGCCCCCTGGATGCGACCATAATAGACTCTAACTCGATACAAGGCCAACCGGCCTAAAGTCGATGTTGCAGCATCCAAACAGATTTTGGACTATCTAATGTTTTGATGATTCTCTGGAAGAATTTGGACGTGGGACCACTCCCATTTGAAAGACAATCCCGTGTCTTTTCATGAAGTGGTAGATCACCCAAAACGGAGTATGTATGCGACTTGGGCGTCCGTTTTAGTGCAGGCTGCTCCTGGACTCCGAGTTGAATTCGAAGTCTACATTGATTGGGCCACTTGTTTCGAAGATTCCCTTCAATTGTGGATGAATTAAGGTATGGGACCAGTGGCACTGGAAAGACAATCTTCTCAGGTTTCCATGCATATGTAGATCGTCCATGCGACCTGGACGTCCGTTTTATTGAAAACTGGTCCTGGACTCCGAGTTGGATTTGAAGTCGATGTCGATTGGGCCTCCACCTTGCATATGACAACCATGCTGGCCTCCTTTGGATGTTCTCCACTTGTTCGGTTGTCCCTCCTCTTAGGCCGGGATCTCAAGGAATAGTAGGCCTACGGCGACATGATGAATGTCCAGCACACGTATCCCTTTTCATCCTCCAAAGATATTATTTCTGCATTGCATGAGATACACAACTCATGGTGTAGTATTTTTTGTTCAAATAGATATATTGTTGAATCAACATAAAATATATTCACCTTCAATTTATCACTATCGTACGTGGATCTGGTTATATCCATGTGGATCATGTCCTCATCACAAGGAGAAGCGGAAATGCCCCATAAGGGCTAAGGTAATAAGGGTGAAAAAATAACGCCTTCTACCAACTTATTTAATTCAAGATAGAGTACCTTAGTTGCGATGAGCATAATTGAAAGGTAGAGTTGTAACAACTCCTGATCCAATGAACCTAAGTCTTGACTTGCTCGGGACGAGCAAGAGACAAGAGTGGGCGAGTTTGTTGATGGTCGTTAAGTACCAAAAATACCGTCAAGTTATCTCAAAAAAACAAATATGGTCTTGCATTTCATACATGCATGTTAGTTTAAAAATATCATAATTCCACATGTACTTGAAAAGTTTGTGCCTGTAGGCAACTATCACAGGAACGAGGCATAATCCGGCCATGTGGCAGAGAAACACAACATCGACCTATTACAAAATGTCATGTGGACAACACACGGATTCATGGACCCCGAACCCACACTCAGGACCCACAAGGCAGACAGCATGCCACAGTGGAATCCGAGTGGGGCTAGTAGGGGGTCAGCCAACCCCTGGGACCGGTGTTGTTATTTCTTACGATCACAGATGAACCCGCAAGCGCACGGAGTGCCGATGTAGCACTTCACCAAGGAGTATTCCAAGGTATCGAATTTCCACTGGGAACGTATCTGGGTTATCTATGAATTAAGTCTAGGGTTTTACGACAACACTAAGGTTGGGCAAAGGATGGAGAGGCTACCTATAAGATAAATCCTAATCTAAGCAAGGCGATTATCATATCCCCACTTACTTCGACGTCCGATTTGCTCTCAATCTAGGAAAAAGACTCTAACAACTATAAACGCTACTTACGCATCCGGACCTAGAGGAATACAAAGGACTAATAGGGTTGTCACCACCTATAGCCTACCTCTAACTCCGTGGGATACGCACCACTGGCAGGTAATAATATATCTAGACACCACCTCTATAGAAATTATTTACTATTTTAACCCTGATCAAGACTCTCGCTTTATAAGTTAAAGTAAATACTAAGCATTATATTATGAACCAACAAGCGAAGGATAATTCAACTCACTAGACTAAGGAACTATACTCAAAGATCAAACACGAATACTCACTTGATTAAATGAAGCATCCGTCGAGGCACAAGTGCGAATCAGAGTGATGGCAGACCACCACTCTGACTCGACTTAGTGGAGGAATCAAGCCAAGAGAGCACCAACACACTTGTACTTCCCCTAGAGAACCTCCGCCTCACTCTCTACTAGAGCTCTAAAGACTATAGCCTAAGCCTCTAAATGCAGCAGCACAATGAAAGAGTAGTGTTGAGTTGATGAGAGGGTGTGAGGAGAGGGGTCCTATTATAGTTGGAGAAGTGTTGAAATGAGTGGTTCTCCTTCCTCCTCTTCTCTGGACGATTTCCTGCCACTCATTCGCGCCATCGACTTCAAAATCGACTTGGAAAGGCGGTAACTCGCGTCACGTCAAAGGTGGGCCTAAAGGAGGGCTACCGGAGGAGCGGCCGATCTCCTGTGGGCCCTACTCGGGTCCCACTTTGGTAGGTCGTCTGTCTTGTGGGTACTCAGCGTTGGTGCGGGGTGTCTAATGATTTTCTCATTATTTTGACATGTCTGACAGGCCCATGGATCTTTTCTTCTTATTGGATAATTATTTTCTTCTCCATTTATATTTTAGATAAATCTCTTGCATACATATATTCACTAAAAGTTGTGGAATTGGTTAGTAATAAACCTATTCTTAATTTAGTCTATTTATTTTAATATTTTATATTAGGATTTGACGGTCGAATATAACACTTAAGGACCATCAACAACACCCCCCCCCCCAACACACACACACACACTTAGCTCTTCGCTCGTCCGGAGGGAAGATTAAAAACTTAAGTGTAAGTCAGAAGAAGGCCATGTGAAGCGAACATAAAAGCTATTCCAAACTCATACCCGTGTTTGGACTTGAAAGTGTCTATCATGTCAATTTAAACAGTTGAAGCATGGAATAGTTCGACTCGAATCATTACTGCCGCTTAATAAAGCAAACTTGGGATTTGAAATAAAATAAGCAAGCAAATATTCCTCAAATATTTCTCAAGTCACTAAATATGTGTGTGACTCCTCACCTTGGTAAAGTGTTGTCTCTATTTAGTTTTGTATGTTGGTTATTTTAGTGGAGCTTGGTAATAAAATAGAAGTCATACTTTATCACACATATATTGCTAAGTCAAAATCCGAATCTAAGGTTAGAATGTTAAATCTCACAATCATGGTCACGAGTGCAAGTGTGATGGAATAAAGTGGAATAAAACTCTTGTTCCATATCCTTTCTCCCTCTTTTTTTGAGATCATGGTTGTCTCCAATATAAAAGAAATACCAAGGTAATTATTTAAGGAACGCTCGTAGGATTTTCCCTTTTATTTTTTGGAGCATGCAGAGATTTTCTCTTTTTATTTTGAATATAGGCATGTCTCTTTCTAATGATAGCATGGAGGGATACGAACGAGAATGTCAGGAGTATTTATTTGGTGGATGGATGGAAATGGAATTTGCCATCTCCCAGTGTAGAAGTTTGGCATATTTGTGGGGTGAAAGTGGAAATAACCCCCATAAAAATATAAATAACTTCTAACAAAAGGGTCGCAACAATTTGACAAAGCTTAATGTGAAAGTAAGCATCATAGGAGTATAAGGGTTTATCATGAGAGAATGTCTGTTGGTATTTCTTAGGTCATCACTAAGTTTTGCCTAGGTGATAATCCCTAGCAACGGTGTCAGACATAATTACATTAGTATTCTAACATTTACAGAAAAGACTGCAAGCACACAGAGTAACTTTGTAGCATTTTACCTTGGAGTATTCCAGGGTATCATATTTATTTTCACAGAGAAGATGCTTAAGAAGGGTGATGTATATGAATTACGACATAAGTTATTCATACTAAATTATCATATACTCATGCAAGGGTAAATATAAAGGTATAGATAGTTTGACACGAAGAAGTGAACCTACAATCATAACTATCTTAGTAAAGTAGGATTAATCTAAGACTAAACTAGACACTCATTATATTTTTATACATGTACATATATATATACTAGTATACATACATGTCCTATGCTAGCAAGGAATCATGGTTGAGACATAGCGGGACACCGGTTTACTTCCAATTCAGAGAAAAGACTCTGACAATTATATACCTCTAACCTTACGACCGGACGTGGGGGATTACAAAGGACGGACACGACTGTTACTTCGTCTACCCCTAGCTCCATGGATCGCACAATATTCAAGGATATTTAGTAATCTAAGCACCACGCTTACATTTATAAATATTACTCTAAGCTGCCCGGCGGACATCACTCCTTCGACTTGAGGATACTCTAATGAGCATAATGAACCAATGCTAAAGCAATAATCAATTATACTAAGCATGTGATATATAAATATAACTACAAATATACTAATACTTATGACTATCACTAGTAAACTAGCACAAAATCTAAGTATACACACATGCCTATCATAAGAATAGGCTAAAGTACTCAAGCCACATGAGGAATATTGCATAGAGATATATTCTATTGAAATATTACTAAGTCTTACAAAAGGAATAAAAGAGACTACTAGACTCATACATATTCCTATGGAGAGACTACTAGAGAGCTAGAAGAGCTCTAGACTACATCCTAACTCCACTAATACTAAAATAAAAGTGTGTTTGTAGGTGGAACTCTTTCTTGTGTGTTTTGGAAAGTTAGGGAGAGGGGTCCTATTTATAGGTGGAGAAGACTTGACCATGTGAGCTTCCTCCCCCCTTCTGAATGATTTTCTGTCACTCATTCGCGCCACCGACCTTAGAACCGACCTTGAAAAGGTGGTAACTCGTGCCACGTCAAAGTTGGCCCAAGTGGGTCAATAGAGGATCTGTCAATCTCCTATGAGCCCCACTCGGGTCCCACTTTGGCAGATCGTCTACCTTGTTGGCTCTGAGCATGGGTACAGGGTGTCTGATGATTTTCTCGGTGTTTGACACATCTGCTGGGTCCATGAATCCGTGTGCTGCTTTCGTGACGTCCTGCAATTGGCCGGACTTGTTTTTCTTTGCCACGTGACCGGATTATGCCAACTCCTGTGATAATTGCCTGCATGCACAAACTTTTCAAGTATATGTGGAACTATATTATTTTTAAACTAATATACATGTATGAAATGCAAGCCTTATTCATTTTCTGAGATATGTCGACAGTATTTTTGGTACTTAACAGCCGTCAACAATGTCATATGGCTCTGGTAGGAATTTTATATCATTGAGAAATAAAGCAAGCTTTAAAAATAACATTGCAAGAGAGATAATCATGTAAAGAGCAGTAATAAAATAATAATGTTGTGTGTCATTAGTCAACAACCTAATTAACATGTTGTCCTAATATATAGTCATAACCAGTGGTATGTATGGAAGTTATATAGTTTATGTAAGCCAATCAACCTAATTTATTGAAAGTAAGCAGGAACTTGGTTGATTGTTATTTATATTTTAGTTTAACATTCACCAAGTGCTAAGAATAGAGGGTAGGAGGAGGAGGCAAGCCGAATGCAGTGGAGTGGATATCAAATAGCGTGATGCACCGATCGTCTCGTCCATGGGAGTCCTCTTGTAGCGAAGTGATCGTGTACGTACAGAGGGCTCCCACATAATTGTGCACAACGGTGCTTCCTTCTAATCGATAGAAAACAAGCAAAACACACGTGGAAACAAATAGAGACTCTACTAGCATAATTTCCGATGAGCCAAAAATACCTAATGAAAAAATTTCAGGTGCTACATAATAAAAACCAAACCTAATCGACAAAATTGAAAATAAAAAGAAACTAAGTGCCTGGTTCCTAAATTATGGCGGGGAAGAATGCCTATGATATAGCATCAAACAACTGAGGCTTCCTCGTTGCCTCGAACGCCCTCCAAATTTTAGCGGTCAGGCCTCGACGGATCTCGTGCATGTGGCCCCGCAGCTCTATGCGCTCGACGATGCCCTCTGTCACCGGTTGTCAAGCTTTTGGTTTTCCAACCACAGAGCCTCCACCGTGTGCAGTCAGCTCAGCTATGGTTGGCTTTTTAGGCCTCTCATAGCTATCCTCAAACTGCCCTGGCGGCTCCTGTTGACGGTCGTTAGGTATCAAATATACCGTCAATATTTTTCTAAAAATAAATAAGGACATGCATTTTATATATGCATGTTAGTTTAAAATTAATAAAGTTCCACATGTACTTCGAAAGTTTGTGCATGAAGATATTTATCATAGGAATTAAGGCATAATCCGCTCCGTGGCAAGAAAACACACTTCTGGCCAATCACAACCTGCCACGGAGGCACCCCATGGATCGCTGAGGTAGGGAAAACACAACTCCGACCAATCACAGGGCGCCATGGGGGCAGCATACAGATTTATGGACCCACCAGACGTGCCAAAAGTACCAGAAAACCAAATGCAACCACGTACCCACGCTCAGGCCCACCAGGCAGTCACCCTACCAAGGTGGGACCCGAGTGGGCCTCATAGTGGGTCGGGCGACCCCTTGGGTCGGCTGAGCTGTGGGTAGGCCCACTCGGCCCCAGCTTTGGCCAGGTGGTAGTTACTGCCTCTCCAAGGTCGGTTCTGGCGTCGGTGGCGGGTAATTCGCACGGGAAGCAATCCAAAAGGGGGGAGGAAGCTCACTTGCTCAAGTTTTTTTCACTTATAAATAGGACCCCTCTCCCCCACTTCCAACACACATAAGAAGAGTTTCCCACCTGCAAACACACTCTCATCTCAGTACTAGTAGAGTTAGAATTTAGTCTAATAGCTCTTTTAGATCTCTAGTAGTCTCTCCATAGGAATAGGTATGAGTCTAGTACTTTCTTTCTTATTTCCTTTTATAAGACTTTATGATATATAAATGCAATATATTTCTATGCATTACTATTCATATGGTCTGAGTGGTATTTATTATCTTTATGCCTGCCATGTGAATATACTTAGGATTTATGCTAATGTATTTAGGTAGTATACTAGTATGGTAGTCATAGTCTTAAGTATAGATGTATACGTAGTTATGTGTGTATGTGTGTGTGTATATATATATGCTTAGTATAGTTGATCATTGCTTTGGCATTGGTTCCATTGTGCTCATTAGAGTATGCTCTAGTCGAAGGACTAAGGTCCGCCGGGCGGCTAGAGTAATATTTAGGCATGTAAGCTGGTGCCTCTAATGAGCACAATATCCTTGAATGTCGTGGGATCCATGGAGCTAGAGGTAGACGGCTTGAAGTGACAGCCTTGTCCGTCCTTTGTAATCCCCCACACCCGGTCGTAGGTTTAGATGTGTATAATTGTCGGAGTCTTTTCCATGGATTGGGAGTAAACCGGTGCCTCAATATGTCCCTACTTAGATCCCTTGATATCATAAAACATATATGTATACTAGCATATATAAATGTATAGGAATATAATGAGTGCTTAGATTAGTTTTAGATTAGTTTTACTCCGCTGTTATAATTACTTGTAGGTCCTCTTTTTAGTATCGTACTACCTATATTTATCTTGTGTTTACCGCTGCATGAGTATATGATATCTTAGTATGAGTAAATTAGTACCATACTTCATATGCATTATTCTTGTTAAGCATCCTCCCTGTGAAAATAAATATGATACCCTGGAATATTCCAAGGTGAAATGCTACAATGATACTCCGTCGCTTACGGTATTTTCTGTAAATGTTAGAATACCAATGTAAATATTTCTAGCGCTGTTCCTATGGATGATCTTTGGACAAAACTTAATAATGACGTAAGAAATAACAACAGCCCCCTAATGGGAGGTGGCAACCTGTGCCTCCAAATCTTGCTGGGAAGGACTCCACAGACTCTGTCGGGTATGCCTAGCACAGCAGCATGAGGTCCTTGCCCTTGCCTAGCCCCCATGGTCTAGTGATGGTGACCCTCCCCTAGTATGGTGATGTGTCACGGGCGCCCTGATTGGTGTAGTTGTGTTGGAAGGCCTCCCCTTCCTTGCTCTTGAGAGCACCCATGGACCTTTCACCTGGGAGGAGAGAGGCGCCGGTTTCGTTCTTCTTCATTGGCTTCAGGTTTGTCGTGGTAGGGCGCTGGTAGGTGCTTGAAAAACGCATCTGCTACCGCTTTGCTTTGAGCGGTGAGGCAGTACGGGCATGTGAGCATGGTGTCGACGAGCTGCGTGGTTTTTCCCCCTCCGAAGGTGGAGCAGAGTCCAATGGTGAAACAAACACATGGTCGTCAAGATCGAAGGGGACGATCTGTTTGCTGGGCGTGACGTCAAGATCTAGTCTCTCTTATTCCTTTTGTTAGACTTTGTGCGCTACTTCAATAGAATATGGTTCTATACAATACTCCTCATATGGCTTGAGTGCTCCTGTTTACATTATGATCGCCATATGTCTATTCTTAGATCATATACTAGTTTGCTAGTAATAGTCACAAGTATAATATATATAGTTATACCTATATGTCTTGTGCTTATTATAGTTGATCATTGCTTTATCATTTGTTCATCATGCTCATTAGAGTATGCTCTAGTGACCATGGTCCACGGGGTGACTTAGAGTAATATTTAGGAATGTAAGCGTGTTCTTAGATTACTAAATATCCATGAATGTCGTGCGAATTAGGGGGAAAGACAAAAGAGAGCATTAAGTCCCGGTTTGATATGGAAATCATGGGCCTACACCCTGAACTTCATGCTCCTACAGCTGGTGACGACAAGTATCTATTTCGTCCTGCACCCTATACAATGTCTTCAATAAAGAGAAATGAATTTTGTCAGTTCCGAAGAAAAATACAAGTACCAGATGGTTATTCTACCAAAGTATCCCATTACATCAATGAAAAAGATGATAAAATATCAGGAATGAAGTGTCACAATTGTCACGTATTTTTACATAGGTATCATCCACTATTCATGGCATCATGCCACCAGACATTTGCCAGCCCATAATCAAGCTTTGCAACTTGTTTCGAAAAATTTGCTCGAAGGTGTAGGACATGAACAACCTTCAGAAACTTAATTCTATGGTTGTTGTTACTCTCTGCAAATTTGAGAAGATATTTCCTCCTTCCCTATTTGACATAATGATGCATCTACCAATACATTTAGCTCAACAAGCTATGGCAGGTGGACCAGTTCATACCGATGGATGTAACCCATTGAGAGATTCTTACGTAGATTAAAGTCATATGCGAAAAATAAAGTCCGCCCTGAGGGAGCCATTGCTGAAGCCATTATCCTACAGGATCGTGTAACTCTTTGTTCAACATACTTGCATGGAGTTGAAACAAGAATAAGCCGACCTAGACGCAATGATGGTGGTGATGATGACAGCAATAGAGCACAAATACAGTTATTTGCTCAAGTTGGCAGGCGTCTTCCGGGAAATAGATATCAGGAGACGGAGACTAAGGAAATGGAGAAAGCTCGGCTATATGTTCTAAAGAAGTGTGATGAGGTTTCTCTTTTTGCAAAGTAAGGGAAATTAGTATCTTTTCTTTAACATCAATTATCAGTTATACCTTCAAACCAACATTATTTAACATCATTTTCTTTTGTTGCAGCATTCACAAGGACTATTTGAGTAGAAAAAGTAACACAAATGTCGATAGACGACATGACAAAGAAATTTTTCAGTGCTTCAAGGATCATGTATGTGCATTTTTAATTTTGAAATTCCTCTTTTACAGAGTATAGCAGCTTCTTGACTGATAACGTTCCATGTAGTTAGAAGTTCTATAGTTAGAAGTTCTATACTCGAAAGGAGATCCTACTATATCAGATGAATTATTTGATCCAGCAAGAGGGCCCGGTTCTAGAGTGCCGTATTTCTCGAGTTATATGATAAATGGATGAAGATTTAACACAAGAGATTGAGATGCACTTGTGCAAGCAGAAAATAGTGGGGTCTTTGCAAACACAGATTACTTCAGTGTACTGACGGATATTGTTGAGCTACTATATGGGCAACACAAAGTTGTATTGTTCAAATGTGAATGGTGGGACGTCAATACGACAAGAGGAATCAAGGAAGACAATTATGAGTTTACAATGATAAGCACTTGTCGCAGGCTATCAACTAATGAGCCATATGTCTTAGCTTCAGAAGCAGAGCAAGTATATTATGAGCAGGATAGTCAAGATCCAAAATGGTATGTTTTTTTTTTTGAGGTCCAAAATGGTATGTTGTGATCAAGACTAAACCTTGTGACTTTGACGTTCCTCCTACTTATGAAGAAAATGACATCAGTGAATCAAGCAAATCTAGTACTGAAGCATGTCAAGAAAATGAAGTAATAACAGCTCAGATGAATCCAAATTTAATACAAGATTGCAGTACAAGTACAATGGGTAGAACTGAAGTTGGAGATGAAACTGTAGCAGTTGAAGGAAATCCAATATTACAAGCAAAATTTGTTGTCGAAGACGATGATGAGAGAGATGAGGGATACTACTCTGAAAGTAATGGAGCCGGGTACATCGATTCAGATGATGAGGACAGTGAATGTAAAGAAGATGTAGATGATAGTTAGTTTAGCATCTATAATTACGCTCAAAGATTGCAAGTTTCATTTATAAATTTGTATTCCAACCATATCCTGTCGGATAGCTACACAATACTTTTTAACTAGTTTGGTCCATTTTTCTGAATATGAATGCTTTTCCCCACTATATTTTCCCACACCTATTAAACGAATGCAACAATATTTGATGTTCACGCAAATACAGATAACATCTGTACAACACAATAATCTTAAACCAGCAGTTCAGAAATTAGATGGTAATTAGGAATTGCAAATCATAGGAATTAGGATACTAATCTTAAACCAACACGATAATAGTTCATCCATACATTCACACATCACAGTTCAGAAATTAGATGGTAATTAGGAATTGCAAATCATAAACCAGCAGTTGTAGGTACCTTCGTTGCCACACCGACGAGAGCATACGGAGTGCGCCACTCCGGCACTCTGCCTCTAGGATGTGCTGGGGAGCCTTCTCCGCGCCGCCCCCACAAGCCTCTTCTGCGCCGACGAACCTTCTTCGTGTCCCCGCGCAAGCCTCGACACTCTACCTCCGGCCGGGATGCGCCGACGAACCTTCTTTGCGACGCCCCCACACAAGCCTCGTCCGTGCCATGGAGCCTTCTTCGTGCGCCGCACCGACAAGCCCCTTGCGCGTCGCTCTAGCGTGCTCTTGCTCTGGACTATCCCCTAGCGACGGCGGAGGAGTCCTGCGTGGCTGCGTGGAGCAAGAAGAGGAGCGGATAAGAGATGGAAATGAGTGGTTGCCTGGTGGGTGTGGGTAGCTGCTCCCATTTTTTTCTTTTTCTTTTTTTTTTTATAAAAATGCTCCCATTATTGAAGTTAGATGTCTTGTAATATATGATACTCCAAAGACTCTGAGAGAGGATTAACTGCACAATCTCTATTGATTATTGGCTACAATACTTATACATCTCAGGGTCAATGTCGGAGCGAGTCAGTAGGGAGCGAGCCGTGCGCGAGTGGACGACGTGCGAGCTGCGGCGAGCGGCACGTGCGGAGAGCGCGTCTCGCGGGCGTTCTGGTACGCGGAGAGTGCGGGAGGACGCCCGTTGTGAGAGGCGCCCTGGCGTGCGTATCACGCCCGCGGCACGCGCGGAGAGCACGGCGCCTTCTGTTAGCTGAAGAAGAGGGCAGTCGTCCAACACCCCCCCGTAGTCACGACGGCGGTGTGCCGATGGCGAGACTATCCTGGAATTCCGTGAATAAGAACCGGGGAAGTCCCTTGGTGAAAATATCCGCCAGTTGTCGCGAACTTGGAACGTGGAGGACGCGCAGCTCGCCAAGGGCCACCTTCTCCCGCACGAAGTGAACATCAAGTTCAATGTGCTTGGTGCGACGATGGTGGACGGGATTCTTGGACATGTAGACGGACGAGATGTTGTTGCAGTACGCAATCGTGGCCTTGGGGACGTCGATGAAGAGCTCGCCGAGGAGGTGCCGCAGCCAGGTGCACTCCGCGACGGCGTTCGCAATGCCGCGGTACTTAGCTTCCGCGCTTGAACGAGACACCGTCGGCTGACGCTTCGAAGATCACGAGACGAGTGCGTCACCGAAGAACACGCAGAACCCGGACGTCGACCGGCGAGTGTCAGGACACCCGGCCCAATCCGCGTCCGTGATCGTCGGCTTGGAGAAGCCGTGGAGCTGTATGCCGAACGTCGTTGTCCCCTTGACGTAGCGTAGTATGCGCTTGAGCATCGAGAAGTGACAATCGCGCGGCGCATGCATGTGCAAACATACCTGCTGCACCGCGTACGCTATGTCCGGTCTCGTGAGGGTCAAGTACTGGAGGGCGCCGGCGAGGCTCCGGTAGGTGGAGCCATCATCGAGCAGCTTGCCTTCGGTGCTGGAGAGTTTCGCCTTTGTGTCCGCTGGCGTCTCCGCGGGCTTGCAGTTGCTCATCCCGGCGCGCTCGAGTATCTCCGCGGCGTACTGGGACTGTGAGAGGAAGAAGCCGTCGTTGTTCCGCCTGACGTCGATGCCCAGGAAGTACCGCACAGGACCCATGTCCTTCACGGCAAACGCAGAGCAAAGCTGGTGGACGAGGTGCTGAAGCAGCGACGTTGTGGACGCCATAAGTACCATGTCGTCGACGTACAACAACAGGTACGCCGTCTGGTTGCCGTTGCGGTAGACGAAGAGCGAGGAGTCCGAGCGAGTCTGCTTGAAGCCGATGGAGGTGACGAAGGAGACAAACTCCTGGAACCACGCTCTTGGAGCTTGACGCAAGCCGTAGAGGGACCGCGTGAGAAGGCAGACGGCGTCCGGTTGATCTGGGTCGACGAAGCCAGTAGGCTGCTGGCAAAACACCTATTCGTCGAGGTGGCCGTGAAGAAACGCGTTCGTCACGTCCAATTGATGAGCAGGCCATTGCTTGGAGGCGATGATCGACAAGATGGTATGAATGGTGGCAGGCTTAACGACGGGCGAGAATGTTTCCTCAAAATCGACGCCCGGTCTTTGGCTGTCTCCACGCACCACCCATCGAGCTTTGTACCGATCGAGGCTGCCGTCGGAGTTGGTCTTGATCTTGAACACCCATTTGCCCGAGATGACGCGAGCTCCAGGCGGCCGAGGTACGAGCTCCATTCGCCTGTAGCGCGTCAAACTCGAGCTGCATTGCGGCACGCCAGTTCGGATCCTGGAGACCTTGCCGCACGGACGACGGCACCGGAGAGACGTCCACGAGGTCGTCATGGCGTACTTGGGGTTCAGCTTGAACACGCCAGCACGTGCGCGCGTCGTCATGGTGTGTGTCGGCGCGAGCGTGGTGGTAGTTGTTGCTGGCGGAGACGGTGACGGCGAGTCAGGCGACTCCGGTGTTGCGGCGATCGGCGTTGAAGCAGGGGGCCTCGAGACAGTCGGTGTCGAGGCATGCGGCGTCGCAGGCGGCGTCGTGACACGCGGCGGCGAGGCGCGCGGCGTCGAGGCGGCACCGGGCGGTGCCGTGGCGCGCGACGTCGGGTCGCGCGGCGTCGAGGCAGCGGCGGGCGGCGTCGAGGCACGCGGCGTCGAACCGTGCGGCGTCGAGACAGGCGTCGTCGAGGCAGGCTTCAGCGTCGAAGCGGGCGGCGTCGAGACAGGTGTCGTCGAGGCAGGCGTCGGCGAGGCGCGCGGCGTCGGAGCAGGTTGTGGACCTGTGCTGGGCAACGGAGCGATGTCATCGTCATCGTCGCAGAGTGTTGGCGTCGAGGTTGAACACGACGTGTTGGAGAGCTGTCGAAATGGGAACTTCGTTTCATCGAAGACCACATGCCGGGAAGTAAACACACAACGCGACGTGGGTTCGTAACATCGATAGCCGCGATGGTCCGCCGGGTACCCGAGAAAGATGCATGGGGCCGAGCGTGGACTGAGCTTGTTCGTCGAGGTTGCGGCCAGGTTGGGGAAGCAGAGGGCGCCGAACACGCGGAGAACGCTGTAGTCCGGAGCGACGCCGAGGAGTAGCTCGTGAGGAGTTTGCGTCCCGGTAGCGCGACAGGGGCGTCGGTGATCAGAAACGTCTCCATCGAGAGCGCTTCGGCCCAAAACTGCACAGGAGCTGCACTGTGGAGAAGCAATGTGCGCATACAGTCGTTAAGCGTGCGTAAGATGCTTTCGGCCTTGCCGTTCTGCTGGGACGTATGGGGACAAGAGAGGCGCAAATGAACACCGTGCGCGAGAAAGAAGCGGCGGAGAGCATAGTTATCGAATTCGCGTCCGTTATCAGTTTGCAAAGCAACCCAAGGCAGACCGAACTGCGTCTGCACATATGCATGAAACGACTGAAGGAGGGGAAGAACATCAGATTTATTGCGTATGGGAAAGGTCCAGACGTAGTGGGTGAAATCATCTAAAAGAACAAGATAATACTTATACCCTGAATTGCTATAAACAGGAGAGGTCCAAACATCCGAGTGTACTAATTGGAAGGGAAATTGTGTTGTCGTTTGAGACGAAGAAAAAGGCTGTCGAACATGTTTCCCCAATTGACATGAAGAACACACATGGACAGAAGATTTATTACAATGGAAATCAAATGATTGCAGGACCTGAGAGAGTTGCTTGTGCCCAGGATGGCTGAGACGAGCATGCCAGAGATCAGTGGTGACGGATGACGTAGTGAGGGCGAGGTGCTGCGGCGGGCATAGTGGGTAGAGCTCGCTGGAGCTCTCACATCGGAGCATCACCGTGCCCGTGGGGAGATCCTTGATGGAGAAGCCAAAAGGGTCAAATTCCACAAAAATATTATTATCTCGGGTTAGTTGACGAACAGAAATGAGGTTTTTAACAATGGATGGGGAAACAAGAATGTTCGTGAGGTGAAGAGGAGTAGAGTTGGTCGGAATGGTGGCGGCCGCCTAGTGTGAGACGAGCAGCGAGGCGCCGTTGCCGAAGATGATAGAAGAGGGAAGCGGGAGAGGGCGAAGAGAATGAAGATTACCGGAGTTGGAAGCAATGTGGCTGGAAGCGCCGGTGTCGAAGAACCATTCAGAAGAACTTGGCGGCGACGGCTGGTTCGTGTGCACGCCGGCGGAGGAGAGCGCGGCAAGAAGCGCGCTTTGATCCCAGGCATGTGAATGCTGGTGCTGGGCCGTGAGAGCGGCGTTGGGCTGGTAGGGTGGACGAGGACCCAACACACCCACTCCAGGTGGGCGAAATGGCATGGGCAGGCTTGAACCACCCCGGTCCAGGGATTGTACCCTGGCGGCCAGACGGGAGAGCGAGGCAACGGCGCGGCGGCGCTGGATCCAAAGCCCTGCGAGGAAAATCCGCCGGAGTTGGAGTTGGGGCCACAGCGTGGGCGTGGCTTCAACTTCTTGGAGCGATTGGCGGAGTTGAATCCGCCGCCGGACCCGGATCGGGATCCGGAATCACCGGAGGTGGCGGCAGAGCCTGACAGAGAGCCGGCGCGTCCGGCGTAGAGGGCAAGGCCGGCTTGAGCCTTCGAGTCGTGGTCGTCGCTGGCCTCTTCAAGCAGAAGGTATGATCTCGCGCTCATGAAGGTGTGCGGTGGTTGCTTGCCCTTGATCACCGGCTTGACGTGTCGGTACCGGGGATTGAGGCCACGGAGGAGGTTGAGGACCTGACTGGGCTTGGAGACGGGGTGGCCAACATCACGAAGATTGTCGGCGAGGCGCTTGAGCTTGGTGCAGTAGTCGTTGATGCTCAGGTCGCCCTGTTGAATGCTGCGGAACTCCGCCTCGAGGTAGACGGCGCGCTGAAGCTCGTTGTCACGGAAGAGCGCCTCGATGTCGCCCCACAGCGTGAACGCCGAGGTGTGGGGCTTGTGGACGATGTCGAAGACGGGTTTCTTCACGGTGTTGTAGAGCCAGTTGACAATGCAGTGGTCAACCTGGCGCCACTCGGCTGTGCGCTGCGCCAGCGGCGGTGGAGAGCGGACATGGTCTGTGATCCCAAATTTGCCTAGCACCGACTCGAAGAAACAGCGCCATTGGCTATAATTCGAGTCGTCAAACTCAAGGAGGACGGAGACATGAGATCGAATGTTGACAGATTGAAGAACGGCGGCAGAGACAGGGGTGGGAGGATCGAGCTCCTCGTCGGAGTCAGAGAAGGAACCAGAGGCCATGGAAGCAGGGGAGGCTGGGGAAACAGGGGATGCGGAAGCAGAATCAGTGGCGAACGGATTAACCAAGGAGGATTCACCGGTCGCTGATACCATGTAGAATAGAAAGACTCGAGAGAGGATTAACCGCACAATCTCTATTGATTATTGGCTACAATACTTATACATCTCAGGGTCAATGCCGGAGCGAGTCAGTAGGGAGCGAGCCGTGCGCGAGTGGACGACGTGCGAGCTGCGGCGCGCGGCGCGTGCGGAAAGCGCGTCTCGCGGGCATTCTGGTACGCGCAGAGTGCGGGAGGACGCCCGTTGTGAGAGGCGCTCTGGCGTGCGTATCACGCCGCGGCACGCGCGGAGAGCACGGCGCCTTCTGTTAGCTGAAGAAGAGGGCAGTCGTCCAACAGATACTCCTATTATGTGTTTAGCTATATATGTGGTTATCATTGAGATTAGATGCTTCTACTGTCCTAGGGCCAGTTTCAGTTGCATAATATTCTGCTTCACAATATCTTTGCCTCTATAGTTGCATCAGTTTACCTTTGGCATCAGAAAAGTATATGCTGCTGTTCAACCTTTTGCAAGATTAGATGCTTGTGTATGTGTTCCATAGGATTAAAACAGTAAACGGTTACATTGGTTTCTCCTTGAAGCAGTCTCTGCTCTCATATAGAATATAGGTTGCCATCTTATTTTTCTCCTTAAACTTTAATGATATTAAGACTACCCTAATGAATGTGTATGGTTCCTGAATGGAAATGAATTTTTCTGCAATTTGGCGATTGTGGGGAACAGGCCCAGATGGATTGAAGAAATGTAAACTATAAATTATAAAGTGCTCTTATAAAGTTAATTAGGCTAAGATTTGTTTTTCTTTTTCTTGACATCTTGTGTGTGCCTAGGGTTATTAGGGTTTAGTAAGAAAAATCTTGACATTTTAGCAGCATTCAGAATTGCTAGATTTAGGTATTAACATCTACCATGCCTTCCAAATGTTTGATAAATGCCTTGAGATAGCATGGACTCTTTTTTTTTGATGTAGCATGGACCAATTGACAATACATTTGTTTGTTCATGGTGGGCTCTCAATGGAATGTGGATTGACATTATTGTTCATAAATGTCAGAGCCGCTGACTGAAGTTGTTATTTAATCGTTTACTACAAAACCATATCTATGGAACTGCAACATTTTTCCTTTCACTATTCTCACTACTAAAATGATTACTTGTTCACCATTCTACGCTAATCTTGAGTAAATAACCAACAGAATGATTTGGCCTGACGTACTAATCAGATAGGGTTTGCATGTTTTGACTCTGCTACTCAGTCCTTGGTCCAATAGAAAAACGATTGATCCATGTGCTCATGTAGCTGTTTCAGTGTTTTGATGAACTGAATTGCTGCCAAGAAGCCTCAACGTACTTTGTCCTTCAACATGTGAAGCCTCAAGATACATTGCCCTATGGATGGACGTCTTTAAAAGTTTTGATTGTTTCGGTTTTCTATTCTTTTTTTTTTCCTTGGGACACTTAAGATAACTCGTATAATTTTTTAGAACCTAAGATAACAGCAAATTTCATTACAGATGCATGGTCTATGATATTTGTTTTCTTCAGTCGAGCACGGTCTTCATCTGGACAATCTGTTGGACCCGTTTCATGCGCCTTTATAGTTTTCAAATTCATCCACCTTTGGCCATGAAACCAAGCAGGCATTCTCCAATGAAAATTGTGTGCCTGTTGAGAGACTGATGCCTAAGCTCCCGTACGCAAGATTACTTCACGGAGACTGGCTTGGAGGAGCTAGCTGCTAAGGAACGTGCTGAGCCTGGCTACTGCAGTCGGGTGAGAGACTCCAATGCTCGGCATTACACGGTTATGGCAATATCAAGTTCTTGGGAGAGACAGACGAGAGGCATGGATCTGGAGGCTGGGGTCGATTCCGAACTAATAAATGGCTCAGGTGATTTTATACACGATCAATAGCAAGAAGCCACAAGTTGGGAAGGGGTTAAATAAAGCTAGAGAGCTGATCAACTTGTAACCATCAAGTACATGACCCAGAAGACTGGTTAGCGTGCGAAGGTGGATAAGTACGAGATACCCTATAGTAGTTGATTAGGACGAGGAGTGTAGTCACCTTGTAATGACGATTACTTTTATTACGATTTGCATGTTGGTCTGTCGATGTTATGATATTGCTTTGATTTCACAAGTAGCATGCAAATTTTCTTAGCAAAACTAGACCATTCCTGCAACCAACCAGCAGCGGCAACATCTTTCATGCACATGCCTTTTTCTTTCATAAGTTAATAATGTAACTGTAATTGTATTGAATAATTTAATTGTCCAAAAAATATAATTGTTCTCTTTTTATATAGAATCTTAATATATTAGGTTATCATATTGTTTGTTTTTCATCCCATAGTGTTTTTATCACAATTAAAATTTTAATTATTTTTTATTTTAATCCGTGGTGTTAGCACGGACAATGATACTAGTATAAATAGTTTTTGTTTCGGTACAACGTAAAGACATTTTGTTAGTAAATATTATTTGAGGTTATCCATGATCCAATAAAATTATAAATTATAAATAATTTGTGATTCAAGTATCTATTTAACCCGGTTATTAAACAATAGGTGTAATTCAGGTTGGTCATACGGCACGCCTCAGGCTGATCGTATTCGTGCCTTTACAACGGCCGCGTACTGTTGAGCTTAAATGGTCATGCTGGTCTGATAGCCTGGTTAACCCACTAGATTGTTGTGTTTTAATTTATATATTTTGACAAAAATAATGTAAATAGGCTTCATGAGGGTCCGAATCTAAAAATTAAGGCCTAAGAATCTGCATAAAACTAATACATCAAATAATAATTAATAATTTATTTTTAAGAAATACTATTTAACTTCACATGAAAAAAGGCCATATTGTGCCAGCTCTACGTCTCGCGCAAGCCCATTTAGCACAGCCCGTTGTTACACCTATATAAACACAACCGAGCCGTCGTCCCTCTCCCTCACGACTCGTCTTCCTTCCACGCAAGACGCAAGGTTTCCTTTTTCGTTTCCGCGCCACTCAGTCCAATCTCCCGCGCTACTCGATCCGATCTCCACAACCGAGCCGATCCATCGCTGCGATGAAGTTCCTGTGTTTCGGCGGCGCTGCGGAGCACGGAGAGGCAGCGGCTGCGGCGGCGGCTCGCCGACGACGCCACCACCAGCGCCGGAGCCTGGTGTCTTCAATCCGAAGGAAAATCTTCTCCTTCGGCAGCGGCATTAAGGAAGGTAGCAAGAAGAAGGCACCATCGTCCTCGGCACTGCTGAGCTCGGTAGTGGCGGACTCATCGTCGTGGTCCTCCCGCTCCACCTCGTCCGTGTCCGCGTCCTCGCTTCCTTTCCGTGGTAGGTCGTCGCCGTCCCGGTCCCCTGGCTTGGGCATCGTGACCGCCGTCGTGCTGTGCCTGCTGGCGCTGTCGCTGTGCGGCCAGATTGGGGCGACGCTGCTCACATCCACGGCGCTCTACTTCTTTCCCCGACAGCGACGGTGTCCGGCAGCGCCGCTGCGAAAGGCACGCCGCGACGTGGTGGTGTCGCAGTCGCCGGCGTTGTTGTCGTCGGCGAGCGAGTCGACGGTCAAGGGGAAGGCGGCAGGATTCGGGTTCTTGTGGAGGAGGAACCGCAAGCAGTGATGCTTTTGCCATACTCGGTGGCTTGCGCAACGCACGATTTCAAGCAGGCAAGGCAGTCCCGATCCAACCAAGCAGGAAAGGCAAGCACAGGCCCTTGACCAAGCAGGTAAGCCGTCCGCACCCGTACAGCCGTTTTATCTCCTTCCCAAAATCCCCTCGCCCGAACTCCGCGCTGGCACCGTTGCATCGAAATCCAGCGAGCCCCCTCTCGATCCGCGTTGAATCGCCGCCGTGAAGGTGGGACCCTAGCCGAATCTCGCCCGATGTGCCTGACGGTACGTCAATCTCTCACGAAGATGCTTCTATCTCCTTCCCAGTTCCAATCCTCTCTGAGTTCTGATAATTCCTTCCGTATCTGTGTGTTTGCATATGCGTACGGCGAGGGACATGGTCCGACAAGGTGGCATCGTCGTTTGGGAGAGGCAAATTTCAAGTTTCCTCTGTGTTCCTTCTTTTTTCTTTGAGGAAAGTATCCTCTGTGTTCCCTTCTCTATTTGCAATGTTCGTCCAAATCTTCGTATGCAGTACAATATGGTCCTCCATGGGAAATTCTTTCCATGAACATATCCTGTGGTGTGCCCTATAATGCTGATTCATATCCATGTTACTTCAGATCCCTGTATATATATATATTCACGATATATATATATATATATATATATATATATATATATATATATTCACGATGGGTTGACCTCTTTGCTACTTGTGCTTATAGCCATTATTATAGATTAATTGCCCAAATTCTAGGTATTTTGATAAGTATGCAATATTAAGTAGCCAAAAAATGATATCATATACAGGCATTGATTATTGCTTGAATCCTATTTTATACTTGGGTGGTTTGGATTAGAGGGGACATGGTGTCCTGTTGTTGCCGTGGTCCATCTGATTCATTTCCATTTTCTTGTTTATGAGCTGTTGATCCGGTTTTGTCTTTTGTAGGTACAGGAACTGATAAAATAACCTAGGGCTTATTACTTATAAAAGCGGACTACAGTAGTTAACTTGTGAGTTAAAATGTATTTTTGTTTCAGTTGCAACCGAGTAATGCTTTTCTTTGTTTTTAGGTCTGAGTCTTTCCCTTTGCACAGTTAACACAGCTCGTATCATCCTTTTTGTTTGGAGGGGACATAGTAATTATTACTAGGCTGCATTGGATTGTTATTCAGTTATGAACCTAAGCTATACTACAATATTGTTGAGGCTTTATTTTTAGAATACATGTTGCGGACCTCCAGTAGTAGGTCAATGTAGATGAGTGAGATTCTTCTTTACTCTCTAAATTGACTTGTAGTGAAAAAATATATGAAAATATGGTCGCTTTTTATGCTTGCGAAATTGTAGAAAAATTTCTTCTATGCATTAGTCTATATTGCCTACAAGTATACAATAAAATGCCTACAAAGAAAAAGGATCAATTGCGAAACAGCCACAGATTCAAAGTCTATTGTTGAAATTGCTCAAAAATTTCAATTTTACTTTTTAACCATAGATTTTTTTTCAGACCAACCTACGGTTAGTGAATTTGTGTTTTCCTTAACAACACCGACCACAGAGGGCCTTTTTGTTTTCTGTTAGAACCTCGATGGCAACCGGAGGTTTTACCATTTTAAGTACAGGATTAGTTAACACTTAACAAATCAACTGAGAGTGACATGATTTCTGACTTATCAATATACTTTCAGATCTTTCTGATATGAATTGTGATCTTACTTTTGTAGATTGATTTGGCTGGATGATCTCACTCTCTTCTGCAGAGGCTTGGAGCTACTGTGGTAATTGTTTTTTTTCTCGAAAACTACTATAGTAATTGTTAAAGTAGCTTCACTTCTGTATATGAACTATCAACATAATGATCTAACTGTTGTTTGTTTGCAACGTGGATGAACGGTACTAAGCTTTTCGCAGTGGCAATAAGTGCTGGTAAATAACCCATCTTATTTGTATTATGTTGCTCTTGTATAGTAGTTCTGAATGATAGGGTTCGAAGTGTTGGTATGATTCTAGGTTTTTAGCAGAATGAGTTGTCAGTCAGAGTATGATAGACTGCCTATATGGTGTCATTTAAAATGCTGAAACAAGAAGTTTTTCTGCTTCAATCAAGTTTCACAATTCAGTTAAATATAGAAAAACCATAGATGGATTGAGGATTATTTTGTATGGCCTGTTAGTTGTTGATGATTGGAACAGTCAACCCAAAGTAGGGATGCTGTCAATTATACCTGTATAAGTCCTATTATATACCTGCACATATGTTTGATACGCTGGGAAGGATGGCCCTGACTTCTCTCTATACCAGTAGAACACTCCTTGAATATCCGCACTAAAAGCCAGTGTGCATAACATTTTTTGCTCTCACCTCTGCAAACTTCTTATGGGCCATATTTTGTACTTTGTAGTATTAGAAATTAATTACTGCTGACAATAGAGTGGTTTTTATGTGGTGCAAAAGTTTAGTTATCTGCCAAGATTAGATAATGTCTGTGTGATGGATATTATTTTGCTTTATGTTTCTATTATAGTTATATTATGACCTGAAAAATATCTTTCTTTCCTAGCATCATGTCTATTTAATTGTTAAACAACTGGTTAAATCTTATTTAGCAAAACTGACTTGTGATATGTCTATCTTGTGTGCTGACTGCTGAGATATGATTCAAGGAACGATGAGGCAAAGAAGAAATTTTCTAATGCAAAGGGAACTACATGTACAGGTGACTACTTGAGCCAGCACTTATTTGATCAAAGCAATAACATAACTTGTCATATGATTCTTTTACTTAGAAAAGGAAGCAGTAACATAACAAAATTTGTCATTTGAGTACTATTTCCTTGTGTTGTTTTCTTATTTGCAGAGTTTATGTCACTTAAAGAAAAAAAGGAAGTTTCAAAGAATTGCTTCATATACAAGAGAAAGTGAGTGAGTTGCTGCTTTTTTCTTCTGTATTGTTTCTTACTCCTGAATGCCTTTAGTTTAACAAGATAGTTGTGTTTGAGTTAGGAACTTTGTTTCTTATATATTACATTTATATTATTGAAAATGAACTACTTATCAGTTTTGAGTGATCATACTTTGTGAAAAGATACATTTTTTATATACTCTTATTCCTGTTCTATGAGTGTGAATGTGTTCTCTGAACTCCTCTAGTGTTGCTACTAGTGAATGGAAAAACATGCAGTCTTATCTGCTCGTTTTATGACTTGTTTAATTTTTTTCTTAATGACAGCCATTTTATGGAAATTGACGATACTTATACCAGAACCTTGATTTGTTTCTTAACTTTTTCTCCTATTATTTTAATCTGCCATCGTCTTTTTCTGTTGATCATTGTTGTTTTCGTTCTTTTTTACTTTTTTCTTCCGTTCATCACTTGTCTTTGGTTGGTTGGTGTTGTGGGACTTTAATCTTTTGTATTC
The DNA here is from genome assembly GCA_001182835.1 of Oropetium thomaeum. Classification (NCBI taxonomy): domain Eukaryota; kingdom Viridiplantae; phylum Streptophyta; class Magnoliopsida; order Poales; family Poaceae; genus Oropetium; species Oropetium thomaeum. The sequence continues at coordinate 705,471 of LFJQ01000034.1, forward strand.
TTTGTTTTTCTTTGAATCTTGTTTGTATTGATCTCTTAGGTTTCATCTCTAGCCTACCCCGACTTGTTTGAAACTGAAAGGATTGGTTGTTGTGGTTGTTGTACAGCCATTGAAACTCCATTACCAAGACATTGCATCCATGGCCTTTGCCTTCATGCTATTAACATATTGTTTTATCATTTTTTATTTCTCTTTTGTGAATGTAACAATAATTCATGTAATTACCTCAATATCTGACTTGCTAATTATTAAACATCTCACTTGCTAAATTATTCAATTAGTGCTTTCTAGTGCTTGCATAAGCTATACCGAATGAGATAATACATGAACAATATTTGTTTTCAGTTTTTACACTATTTCATCACTACAATAATTTGTGATTAACTAAAATCCTTGCATCTTTGTTCATTTGAGGTGCTGTCATTCTAAAGTTATTGCATTAGGATCCATTTTGCATCAACAGTTAATCCTTTTTTTTAACCTGTCATCAGCTAATCCTGATCCAAGTAGCAGGACAAAGATTTCAAAGGTGCATGTTACTTCTTGGGATCACTGGAGTGCCTTTATATTTTATATAACACAATGCAATTTACTTAAATTCAACTAATTTCTTTAAAATTGGCCTGGCTTTACTAATCATTTCTAAATGGGTCTAGCTTACCATCTCTCCTTATTAGTGTTACTGAATGCTTCCTTTTGATCTGCATTTTAATCCGGTTTCAATCGCCGCCTCACAGGGCGGGAGTCTAGCCAAATCTCGACTGTTGTTGAGTGTCGGCCCAAGTCGCCGATGACCAAGTGCCTCACGGTACGTAAATCTCTCCCGAAGATGCTTCTATCTCGCTCCCAATTCCAAACCTCATTGAGTTCTGATGATTTCATCCGAATCTGTGTGTTTGCGGCTACGCACGGCGAGGGACATGGTCTGACAAGGTGGCACTTTCTTTTGGGAGAAGCAAATTTCAAGTATCCTCTCTGTTCCCTTCTCTGTTTGTAATGTTCGTCTAAATCTTCATAAGCAGTACAATATGATCCTACATGGGAAATACTCTCCTTGAGTATTTCGTGTGGTGTGGCTGTATCTACGGGGCTGTTTCATGTTCTGGTCACTTCAGTTCCCTGATGGGTTGACTTCGTTGCCATGTGTTTATAGCCCTTTTCTTGCATTATTATATATTAATTGCTCAAGTGTAGGTATTTTGATAAGTACGCAATATAAAGTAGTCAGATAAATGATATCATATAGACACATTGATTATTGCTTGCATCCTATTTTGTAACTTTTAATTCGGTGGTTTCGATTAGAGGTGACATGGTATACTGATTTTGCCATGGCCTATCTGATTAATTTCCATTTTGTTGTTTGTGACGTGTTGATCTTATTTGGTCTTGTGTGGGTACGCTACCTGATAAAATAACATAGGACTTATTACATGCAAAAGTGGACTTGTTATGGTCAGACCTGTCTAGGGCCTGACCGGCGGCTGCTACTGTTAGGGCGGCGGCGGCAGCTGCTAGGGCGGTGGCGGCGGCGGCTAGAGCGCAGGGAGGCAAGGGCGTAGGGAGGTAGGAGAGCTGGAGAGTATTTGGGGATTAACTCTTTTTTCAATTACTGATTAGATCTGATTACATCCCTCTTTTTATATAGAGGTGACTTACTTGACCCCTAAGTAACCTATTACAATCTAGAAGGTCTATTCTTATCTTATCTAACTTAATTGACAAGTAATGACCCATGGATGTGCAGCTACAGTACCCATTGGTACTGTTCATAGGCCCTGTGGTGGCTTGGTGGGCCATGGGCCATATTTGGCCTATAACAGGACTACAGTTATCTGATACTACAATAGTTAAAGTGGTTGATTAGTATGTATTTTTGTTTCAGTTGCAACCGAGTATTGCTTTTCTTCTCAAAAATAGAAAAAAAGTAGTGCTTTTATTTGTTTTTAGATGTGAGTCTTTCCCTTTTCATATTGAACACATCTTGTAGCATCCTTTTTTTGTTTGAAGGTGACATTTTATTTGTTACCAAGCTGCACTGGATTGTTCAGTTATGGACTTAAGCTATACTTCAATATTGTTCATGCTTCATTGTCAGAGTAGATGTTACTGACCTCCAGTAGTAGGTCAATGTAGATGATGTGAGATACTTATTTAATTTCTAGATTGACTTGTAGTAACTCTACCTATGTTTTCGGACATAGCCGGTTCCAAGCCCGGATAAAGGTGGAGGGTTGTGAATTGTATAGCCTTGGCTAGTCTTTTTGCCATTCTTATGGAGTTGTTGTATTGATGTTGCTGACCTTCAGCACTAGATCAATATAGATGAGGTGAGATACTTAATTACTTTCTAGATTGACTTGTAGTGAAAAAAGAAATATGAAAATATGGTCTTTGTTCATGCTTACGAAATTATAGAAAATTGCTTCTATGCATTAGTCTATGTTGCCTAAATAGACAATAAAGTTCTTACAAAGAAAATATGGCAATAGTTTGTAGCAGTTTCAATGGAGGTGGAAATACTTATGTTTGACATATTACGGACAACTAACCTTGTAGCATTTCGCACATGCTAAATCCATTGAAGGAGTGAAATGCATTTTTCCAGATATTGATGCATCATATCATGTAATTCCTAAGCATTGTAATAATAGTAGTTCCTAAGCCTTACAATACTAATTTTTAAGCATTTTAATATCAGCTGATATGCACTTTTGAAAATAGATAATCATCTTAACAGGCACAATTAAGATTATATCCATTTTTAAGTTTCTAATGGATTTTTAGTTACTGTAAGAGGTGTTGCTGCTTTAGTGATCACTGCATATAACACAACTCGTTTAGTAAATGTTGCTCAGATTGAAAACAAATGTTCCAACAATTATGCCATGTAAAATCTCCTTGATGTTTCGTAACTATAATAATTTGTGATAACTAAAATCCATGCATCTTTGCTCATGCATGCTAAGCATTTTCATATCTAAGATGTGAGGATTTACACCTATATTATCCACCTTAGCTATCATGTTATCCCAGAAATAAATCGAATCAAGACAATAGTCCATATAAGCTAGGCTTCTTGGATCTTTAATTTTCGGTTGGTTTCCCATCAGCTTGCTTGTGCCTCAGTTAATCTAAAGCAGCCTGCCCATGTTTCATAAATCACTTCTGCCCCTGTTTTTTTTTTTCCTCGAATATGCAGGAGGGCTGCGTACCATTGTATTGAGAGGGAAAAAACCCCATACTTAGTCCATACAAGTTAAGCTTTCTTGGATGTTCTTTTCGTTGGTTTCCGATCAGTTTTCTTGTGCCTCAGTTAATCTAAAGCAGCCTGCCCTTGTTTCATGAATCACTTCTGCCTCCGTTTTTGTTCCCTGGTTTTTCTATGCTTTTCCACGTTTTTGCACAGGCCTTCAGAATCAGAAAAGAGAAAAGGAGCTTCCTAGCTTGAGGGAACTACAGCAAGGGCAGTGCAGCAAGCAGCTCGGCTTGACAATGGTCAAGGAGAGGCAATACAGCTGTCGGCAGGAACAACAGCTGTGTATTTTTCAGTGAGGTGTTAGTACCTGTTAAGCACCAACTGAAAATCCTTGCTAGTAGTTGATTAATTGTTTCCTTGAGTGTTGCCAGTCGAGTCATGCATGTTCTAATTCTGTGAGTTAATTATCTCTATTGCCTGTAAGTTCTAATGAAATAATAGTTTGTTATAAGTCATCTATTTTTTTACAAGCACTGCATGGGCAGATGATCATGTCTCTTCTGCTACCCTACTGAGCAAGTAGCTTCTTGTTTTACCTATCTTTGTGTGATAAGCTCTTTCATTTGAGCACTAGTTTGTTAGTTATTCCATGATACTTCTTATGTTGCATCTTTGTTGTGTTATCAAACAGATGACGTGTTGTTTTATCAAACAGATGTAATATTCATGAATAAGGCTTCTGTTTTCTAATCAACACTGTCACGTGCCACTGTTTGACCTGCTGGAGTTCCAGCTGATGTACTAACGAGGCTGGAAATGACTTATTGTGCCTCATCATGTAATATTCATGCATGAGGCCATGTAATCACAATGTAATGATTGCTTTTAACTATTCTCTGGACTATCAGCCTCAGATACTTTGAACTATCGTTAACTAAGTTTCTCTAACGTTTGCATCCAGTATAACTAGGTTGCAGTCAGATACTTGAAGTTCTATTTGTTGTTTAGTTGCTTAATCTAAGAATTTCCTTTGACACCTGTGATTAACTGTTGTGTTATATTTCAGTTGATCATGGCGGGTGTGCTTGGTTATATTTCATTTAACAAGCAACCTTGTTGTGCACCTGGAAGTGCTGCAGCTAACATAACTGTGTGCGCCGAGCAGATTGAGGAATGTTGTGCCCCATTTTCTGGTTAGTTTGTAAGTTATTGTTACTCATTTTGGTTGTCTTTAATGTCTGGACGTTGCTGTAAGATATTCATCCATTGAGTATGATTAGCTGTTGTGGGCTGCTATGATTTTGACTTTCCATCATATGTTTCCTCATATTCCTTGATTACCATGTGTTCGTTTACAAGAAGCTCTCAATTGAATTGAATTGCATTACACAGTGGCTCCCTGATGATATCAGGAAGTCATAACTGAATGTATGATTTTTTTTTTTCTGTCATCATGCATATAGGTAGGTACCTATGCCGCGATTATGTGCATGAAAATTATTTTAAGAGCTTAATTGTTGGTCGGACCCTTCCCCGGAGCCTGCATAAGTGGGAGCTACGTGCACTGGGCTGCCCTTTTTAATTTTTTTCACCTGCTTTACTATCAATGGAATAGCCACTAATGTTCTTGATAAATGACCTTTGAAAAATACAATATTTGCTTTATCATGTAATTAGTTTTGTTAAGATTGCTTACTGGAATGTTTGCTCCAGTCATGAAAGGTTAATGATGTATATATATTTGTTTCTTTTGTATTCATGTATGTTAACAATATATGTCATATTTTTCTTAACACTAATGCTTTTATACATACTTTCTAAAGAATTCTTCTTTTTTGGTGCAATTTGGAAGCATTTTTCTACTTGCATATCTTTTACGATGGATGATGGGCTTTCAAAAAAATATACTCACTTATAAGATTATAAGTTTTTTTCGTTCTGCCTTATATGGTTGTGTGTCTGACATTATGCACAATTTTGCTTCCATCTAGGGTCACAAAGTCTTGCTTAGGTGTTTTGATAAAAAAAAAAAGTCTTGCTTAGGTGTTGAGTGTTATCTGCTATGACTTGCAAATTAGAGTGTTTTATAAGGCACATCTATGGACAGAAATAGTTTTTGATTAATTTGTTTAACAAGAGGGTGAAAATCAAGCACTGTAATGTGAACATCAGATTGAAGACAAAATAGACTTGTTCCTTTTAACTGGAATGTGCAGGGAAATATGGCATGCTATTTATTAATTATTCGGAAATGATTGGAATATAAAGGAAACACACAGTATATGCTTGCCTTTGGTATTATTCAGTGCTTGCTATTACTATTCAGTGTTAATTTTTCTATTAAAAATAAGACTTTAGTGACCATCCGGATCTACCTTGGTCTTTATAAAACAACCAGCATATGAGATTCCTGCTTTGTTTCCTTGTTTCTTGCCACGGTTTGGCTTCTGTCTTGCAGTTTGCTCATATGTTACTTGTTTTGAGCTTCAAGAAACTCACGTGACAACCAGACAGGTTACAGGTACGTGCATCTTACAGTTATTTAAATTTCTGTTCGCTGCCATGAATATGTTTTTTATTCTCAGCTTCAGACATCACCATCTTCCACATTCCAGGAAGACAAGAAACAAGAAAAGCTTGCTGAGAGATTTCGGTTCCAAGTAGTTCTTACTGATCATCATTAGCAATGTCATGTTCATCCAAGAAGAGGACTACGCATTGGTAACACCTTTCTAGCTTACTATTTGATGACACAATTATTTGGCTTCTGGCTTCTGAATTCGGGTGTTTAACATTCGATTAGTCTTTTCTGTCATAAAGAGTGCTACCATTATTAACTCTTTTTATAGATGAGTCTTTTCACAATACGTTTCCTTCTTAACAGAAAACAAAACATACTATGTTCCTTGTCTTGAAACAATACTTATCTTTCTGCACACACTGTATTATATGGTAATGATTACTAAAACTTCCTTTCCCTTTCAGAGTCCTATTCTAGAGTACAGTTTTTGCAAATGACTGGAAGGAAAAATTCTGATGTACTCCTTGCATAGCATGATAGCTATGCTTTATACCCTGAAAAAAATGGATTAATTCCTTTAGTGCCATTGGCATAAATTTTAACCCCTGATTTACTACCTAAAAAACTTATGTTCCTTCAACACCATTGGTTTCGAAATTTAGTCCCTTGAATGCCACCCAAAATGGCATGCATGCAAGAGATTAAAATCCAAATTTTAAGCTGAAATTTTAATCCTTTACGTGCCACCACCCATGGCATTAAAGGTATGAAGTTTTAAAACCAGTGGTGTTGAAGGAATGCAAGGTTTTTTTAGGTGCTGAATTAAGGGTTGAAGTTTTTATCAATGGCATAGAACAAATTAACCCCAAAAAAAACTTGTGAATTTTATAGGCATGGCTCCGTACTTGAGATCAAACTTGAGTTGCTGCAGGTAACATTATATAAATTCTATACTGTATATGGACATTTACTTTCTAATGTATTCCTATCCAAGGAAGTACATTACAGTATAAAATTTAGAAGGCATGATTTTTATTGATGAGTCTTTTCACAATATGTTCCGTTCTTAATAGAAAAGAAAACATATAATGTTTCCTCACTCTTGAATGGGTATTTATCTTTCTGTACACACTGGATTATATGGTAATGATCACTAAAATTTTCTCTCTTTTGGGTCCTGTTATAGAGTATAGTTTTTGCAAATGACTGCAAGGAAAAATTTGATGTACTCCTTGCATAGCATGACAGGTATGCTTTACACCATGGAAAAAAAAATCTTTGAGATCAAAACTTGTGAATTTTAAAGGAATGGATCGCTACTTGAGATCAAAACTTGAGTTGGTGCCGGTAACATTATATAAATTCTATACTTTAAACCAGCATTTAACTTTCTAATATAATTCTCTCCAAGGAGGTTCATTAGAAAGCTTTCTAGATATCTACCAATGGGATGGGAAAAGGCTTACCTAGATTGATCCCTTTCCTGTGACCAAAACCAAGAATATTGAAAATTATCCATTTGTCTCAATTTAATCTTAATCTCAAATTGCATAATATTTAAAATTTGTAAGGCTAAATTGGTTTTTAAGGTCTGTATATATGGCCAAAGGTTTTAAAATTTGTAAGGCTAAATTGGTTTTTAAGGTCTGTATATATGGCCAAAGGTTTTTTGAGCCTAAGCTTCTGGTATCAAGAAGATTGTTGAGTGCTGCCATATATCTTTTGGTTTTGCTGTTATCCTGGCATCTTGATGCAGATACTATCTTGTTGTCTTGTTTGGTTTGGCTTTGGGCATAGAGAATAAGAAGAGCCTCTGTGGTTTATTGTGCTGCAGTATAAACTTGCATGTGCAGTTGAGTCCATTTTCTTTTGTAAATTATGCTAATTAGCTCATAACTTCACATATTTGGTTCAAATATTTTCCTTCCGTAAAGTTAGATTGGCAAAAATAAAAAATAAAAAAAAATTCAAAATGCCAGATGACACTGCTGGATGTGATCAGAATAGATTTTTGAGGCTGCTGCTGCAGCTGTGAACAGGAAAGACCTCTTTAATGGTTGCAGCTGTAGTTACCTCATCTGATCAGAGCCACTGCTTGGTATTTGCATGTGAAAAAATAGTCATATGCCTATCCTCAGATAATGTTTTCTATAATTGCTGTTGGTTTTTGGCCATGCCAAAGCATCTTACTTTTGGTTGTTGCTTTTGTGGTGTCGATTTGTGTTTTCTTGATTCCAAATATAAAACAAAGGGCACCTTGTGCTATTGAATGTTAATTAACATGAATCTAGGAGTCACGGGTTGTATGTGTGAATAAAATGTGCATCCTTGTTCAACTGTTTAGGATAACAGCAGCAATTGATAAAGTGCTCATGCCCAAAGACCCTGGTGATGCTATTTTAATGGTAAGCATAAGTCAAGTTCATTATCTGCCGGTTTATGACAATTTGAAATTTTTTTTGCCATCAGTCCTGCAGCATCTTAATTTTTTTCAATCGCTTTTTCAGGTAGCTATCAGTAAATAGTTGATTCATATGTTCTAATCTGAAAGTATAACTTAATTCAGTTTTGCCTCAGATTATTCAGCTTAAATAGAAACACGCAATGTCCTTCTGATATTGCTATTATATTGACCTTTTGTAGTTGCCACACGATATAACCTTTGTACAATACTCTTACCCACGCTACATCAAAATCCACCACTCACTTTATACTTTATACTTCCTCAAGTTGTAAAGACTAAAGAATAGATGAAGAAGCAAGCTGACCTGGAAGCTATTGGTGGGAGTGCATTTCTCATTTTGGATTTCTACTTTGTTGTGATGCTTGATTAAACTAAGACATATGAGATGTAATGTTAGATGGATAAGGATAACCGATTTATGTAATGTATGAGCACATGGATCTTTCAAATGTATCATGAATTTGGATTGATGAAATGTTGAGTAAGAATTGGGTTATCAAATTATTTTTTTCCTGTATTGAACACCAATATATATTTGCTAAAAATTGGACCGGAACAATCCAATGATGACATGTCATGTCAGCGTCCATCTTACAGATATGCTATTTCACTGCTCAGGGTATCTCCAACTCTCCATGTAGGATGATTTTCATAGCATTAAAAATACTGCTACGTAAACAAAACAGTCGACATGGCATCACATTTAAGGAGTAAAGAGAAAAAAAAACTAGAGGAAACCGTTTCTCATCTAAGAAACCATTTCCTCAGCCTCCAAGAATTTGCGCGGTTTCCTGAGGTACAAAGCAGTCCGCGTGGTCCTCCTACCTCCATCTCTGTGGCTGCACCTGCACATGAGGACTGCTGTTAAGAAACCGGTGCTAGCAAGCTGCGTTGGGCAACATTGTTTCTCTGGCAGTTTCTTAGATGACATGGACACTATGGAAACTATTGAGGCCTTGTTCGTTTCGGCCTGGAATCGTTAGGAACGCGACTGGTTCCATCTGGAATGGCCTGACCCGGTTTGAAATCGGATCTGATCTGGAATGGTCATTCGTTTAGACCTGGCCCAGTTTGTAACCTGGCCCATCCCGGCCTTATCAGCCTCTTTTTGGCCTGGAACTGAACCGTATCTCCAACCCTCTGGAACGAAAACAGATGACACGAAGGTGACGAAACCTACGTTCAGGCGTCTCGATTACCTCGAAGCTACTGCGCGGCAGCACGATGGTGACGGCGACCGTCTCCCGCCTTCCGTCCGCTCGGTTTCTCACCGGTAATGCGCCACCCTCCTCTTCCTTCACCTCTCCTCTCCTCTTTCCTTAGGTTTGCTTTGTTCTTTAGGACTCCTGATAGCTGAGGTCCACGGCGCAGCTGGATCTTGATTTGATTGGAATTAGTGATTTCTTGCGGATGGTGAGCACCTGATACTTGAGGTCTGCGGCACGGTTGGATGGGATCTTGGTAATGCCCGATTGTTTGATCTTGGTTCTAGCATTCGATCCGGAGTTTGCTGGTTTAGGATCTTGGCTGACCTGATAATATGGCAGTTTTAGGATCCGGCCGGTGGGGCTTTCATGACGACTGCCGTCTTCTGCGCGAGGCTCGTTACCTCGGCTCTTGCCGCACCAATCGCCTTTCTATTCCACGCCTCCGTCGCTGCATAGTCAGGGCCTGCATCGTTTTTAGAGTACTTTGCTGTGTTGTAGTCTAGTACCAGTATCAGTACACACGCATCATGCTCCTTTGATGTGAGCTCCGTAGTTTCCATCTGTTGATTGTTATGTGCATGTTATAAACATCAAGTCAGTCTTTGTATATCTGCTCTGCTGTTTACCAATTTTCATATTAACATTGGCCGATGGAAATGAATGTGTGAAGATAGGCCATCAGGCAAGTTGGGGAGAAATAGGTCTTCTTGTTTGTAGTCATTTCATGTCATGCTCGGTGAGATTAGTCTATGAAATTCACCTAGAAATAGGTAAATTTTGCTTACATATCTTCAGTGCTAAATGGGGGATAAAAGGGTGCCCAAAATAAAGCATACTTAGATACGAAAGATACAGAACAACATCAAACAAGATGTATATTGTATAGAGTTCTGCACACTGTGCACTGTGTTATTCAATTAAATTGGTCAATCTTGTAAGTACACTTAGGTTATTAAAACTTCACTTATGTGTTTAACAGTTGCACATCTATAAGTGTAAGGTGGTGTTTGGTTATAGGACCGACAACGACAATGACAATGTGCATGGATAACACAGTAATAAGCGGTGGTGGCGCTGATCACTTGTTTTGTTTGTCTGTGAGCGTTAACGTGATTGGATATACGGCGTATATGTGAGGACATGAGGCTGGCGTCAGCCACTGCTGGATGCGAGGTGAGGGTACTTTTTTTGGTTTAGTTTTGTACTTATCAAAGCTTAGTTTTGTATACGGTTTCTTTTCAGGTTGTGAGACAAGATAATTGCTAGCAGGTCCGAGGGGGTTGGTCCAAATTGATTCTATGCATTCTGCTCAAACTAATTGGTTAACAAAACATGAAGAGGTATTCGAGAAAAAAGAAACCATGAAGAGCACATTCGAGTTGATTTGAGCTAGAACAACTACTACAGTAGAAATCTTTTCTTACTATATTTCAGCTACAAGTCTTGTTCTAAAGCGAAGACCTGTTGGCGTATGTGAGAGAGGAAACACAATGGGCAACTCATAAGTTTTTTCTTGAGAAAAAAATGGTGTGTTTTACTATGAGCATATGTTTTTCTTGATGCTTGTTCTGTACAACACAGTTTCAGATTAATCTGAATAATTTATGCTGATCTGCTAATTTCTCACAAAAAATGTAGCCCTTCTCATCAGCTTTTCAAGTGTGGCATATAAGTTCAAGTTCTTGAATTAGGCACTATGTCTCATCGGTGATCTTTTGTTGTTTGGTAGTTTAGTGTACATTCCTGAACTAGCCTGTACATCTCTGGACAATATAAGATGTGGTTTAAGAAATGTGGCATATGTGTTCTTTGAGAGTAACTGTGTGCTGTAGTTTTTTAATCGAACAAGATTTTTTATAGCAGCTTGTGAACAATCCCTTGCATACTGATTAGAGGCAGTCATGGATTTGTTTCTTGGCTTAACCGAACACACAAATTCAGCAACTGGATCAGAGGGAGCCATGGATTCAGTCTTTGGCATGGTTTGAGTGATAGACATGGTTCCACTTGATCCTGATCTGTAATGAATTCACGCGTAGAATGAATCCTATACAACCGAACAAGCCCTCAACCAGGTCATGGTTTCATTGCTGTCTTGAGTCCAAACCGGAGCTGCCGAACAAGGCCTTAGGGAAGCACTTACATATCCCACGTGAATTTGTTACTCTTGATACTTTTGCTGTTGGTATGTGATGATGACTACTACAATGTGCCAGTGTTATATCTTCCATGTGAAGTTACGATCCCTTCCATCCCTTGCACTGTTTTTTTCCCTTTTGGCTATTCATTATTACATACTCTTCTGTAAAGAGTGCGGATTATATGCGCGTAGGGGCATGTACCCATAGCCTCTTGTAGCCGTCGGATGCTATTTTAGCACAAGAGATTTATGCGAATTAGAAACCAATTTAGTATTGAATGTATTAAAAACAGATAGTAATCAGTCTACTCCTTCATAGCCTCTTCAATGCGCGCACATAGTGAGTGGTCAGGCTCAGACCAGCTCAAGCAGGCTTTACATCCAAATCTGTCCTTCCCACTAAAGACGTACAGTAGGAAGGAAAGGAATTTTATGCTCTTCAAAGTTCAAACGAAATGGCTCTTGTAGGATTACAGTAACAAAATTGGTGTAGGTTAAAAAATTAGTACCTCCAAATTTAAATTGTAAACACTATTAACTTATAACTTTAACTTTGATCATTCGTCTTATTTAAAAAATATAACAAATATTACTATAGAGTTTTGTTATGGTGTTTGGAAGTTATCTCTCGATACCTCTCTTTTTAAATTAACCCTAACCGTTAATATTAAAAAATTAATACTGGGCCTACCCATTTTGGAACCGGTCCACCACTATATATTGCAGTTAGATCTGATCAAATGAACGGTTGCTGTTAATTTCAAACATCGTAACAAACCTCATTACTATATATTGTGTTATGATTTAATTTATAATAAATAAATAATATTTACATAAAAAAAATAAGACAAATGATCAAACGTGATGTTTAAAAGTCAAAAAAGTAGTACTCTAAGATGGATTATTATTTAATTTTAATATTTTTTGAATAAGATAAATGATCAAAAGCTGTTATTAAGATTCAAATGTCTTTTTCCTGAAAAGAAAGACAAATGTTCCAACAATTAAAATACGTGAGAGAATCTATATTGGAACTGATGGGGAATAGTAGTGAACTCAATAGCAGGAACTTTTTTTATTATGATTTTTTTTTTACTTCACTTTTTTTGTGAAGGATCTTTTTTTACTTCAACTTGACGCAGGTTAAATATACATATTCGACATTAGAGCTGATGGGGTAATTGTGCAGCTTTATGTTTATCCAGTTAGCTTTATGTTTTTATGAAATGGAATTTTCTATTAACCGCTACTCATACCTGAATATACCCAAAACCTGCAACATGTACTACAAATATCCGTCAGCGCCCTGCAATATCCATAGTATTGCGCAGGTTGCCCACACCTCGTGTACCTTTTACTGTTGTCACCGTGTAATGGCTATGCAGCGTACTAGTTTAGCGTAAACTAATTTCACACTACTCCGATTAACTTTACATGTGCCAGTCTTTCACCGGGTGTGCACGTGTCCACATGCCTATAGAGTATATATGGTTCTGTAAAAATGCATTTGTACTGTTTGATAGTTCTATTGACATTTTCACCTATTGCAGGCATCAGTTTTCATGGGTAATGAAATTCAGTGACAAGCCAATATAGTGAATTGCCTTCAACTTGAGAAACCATACCAACAACAACTATTTATATCATACTTCTGTAAAAATGCATTTCTGTGCTGTTTGACAGTTCTCATTGATATTTTTTACCTTACCTATTCCAGGCATCAGTTTTCCATGGGTAGTGAAATTCAGTGAGAAGCTAATGTAGGGATAGTTTTCCATGACAGTGAAATTCATTGAGATGCCAATATAGAGAATTGCCTACAGCTTCAGAAAGATTCATATTCTCATTAATTCTTTCTTTTTTGTTTTTGGAACTTGACAGGCCACTCTTCGACAGACCCAAATTCATTGGAAGTAGTTTAGAAGCGAGGACAACTTGTGCTTCAGTTTCCAAAGATTTGTACTTTTTGACTGCGACACACGCCTCTTGCGTTGTTCTTTGATGTTTGCTACCATGTCTTCATTAACCGTATTTGTTTTGTAACTACTACTGGTTGTAATTTTAGTGATTATAATTTTTGATGTATACTTGTCTTTTGTTTTAAACGTATGATAAATAGAGAATTTTGTGCTTCAGCCTTTGATTACTTCCTGTCTTCTTTTTTTTGTCGACTCAGTTCCATAACGTGATGTACATTCTGGATAATGGTGCACTTACATAGCATGCATAGCCGGATTGTCGACTTTGATCGTATGGCAACTTTATCCCATAACATTGGGCTTTGCTAATAAGTCCGTTTATGACATTAGCCATGCTGGGTATCTACCTCAATATTTGTGCTATCCTAAACCAGCATGCAAACCCAATACTCCTGCTGCCTTAGCTCTCGCTCTGTAGACATTGCTCCCACCACGTCAATCCAACCCTGTAGAAGGCCCATAATAATGGGTTAAGTGCTACTAGTTAGTTCACTGACACTCGGATGCCATATAGAAGATCCTCTTTTTCTCAGTGTGCTATGTGGCCGCGCTCCGCGACACGGATAAACACACACAAAAAAGTGAAAGCCAAGTACATCGCTGTCTTGCGGTTTTCCAAAATTGGTCTACGGCGTCTTCAAGGTGCTCCCGACCACCGGCGACACCCTCCTCGGTGGCAGCAAGGATTTCAATCAATGTGTCACGGAGGAGACTTCATCAAGCTGGTCAAGCACAAGCACGGCCACCAACATCTCCTGCTACGCCCGCACGCGGGGAAGCTATTAGGGCGTGTTTGGTAGCCTGCTTCTGGCCCAACCAGGTCCAGCGGATGCAGGCCTCGAATGTCTGGTAGCCTGGGCGGCCGTTTGAGCCAGGCCCAGCAGATGCAGGATGAGGTCGCGAGCCAGGTCCGACGGAAACGTGGAAATCGGGCTTCGCTCCGCAGCCTAGCTTGGCTAAAGCAAACATGCGAGCCTCACAGCGCACCCCATCTGTCGGGACCCCATTTTCGGGACCCACTATGCTTACCATACTAATTCCTGGATCAGTAGTTGATATGTAGATACCAAGCATACAGAATCCATACAACGATTTATAGAATACAATGTCATAAACATCTTACAAACTTTCTTATATTACATTCCAAAATGAAGTAACTAAAAGCAAATCTTCAAAAATCCACAGGCAGCTTGAGCAAAAGGTTGTCATCATCCTGAGCGTAATCTTCACCTTCTAAATCAGCAGGCAAACGAGTGAATACTCAGCAAGCCCTAACACTATATAAAGGTTGATAATATGCATTTGGTCTTTTAGCAAGAGAGGGACTTGCAGTTTGCAGTTGCTTAAGCATTGACGCAAATTTTGTTTTCAAAGTAGTTTGAAAGCCTTTCATAGAAGGATTTTGATATTATTTTAGTTGGGTTGGTCCTGGGGAGATACTGTCCATCTCGCCAGTTCTCATATTTTAAATGAGCCTTCAGACCCAATGGTCCTACGGACTTCGGCACACACTGCCATCATCTTCAAAACACGCACATGCACACGTTGCCAACTCACATGTCACAGAGTTTTTGAAAAACATCTAAATTTGAGAGCCTAGTATCAAGCATGTCAATACCGTGACAACGATTATTCGGATACACTCTGCAGAGGTTTTACACTTTACCCACAGGTTATGCACTCTTAGCTAGGGAGTGACACAATGTTATACCCATCTTCTCCGAATCACTCCACAATCCCACCTCAGAACGCATCTAGGGGCCTTTAATTGAGCACACTAGCTCCCCAAGACGGATCATGAGCACACTAACTCCTCGTGTCTTTTCTTGGTCTTCCGTTGCCAACTACTAGCCTCCAAGTGAATCATGTGGTAGTCACTAAGAAGGTAGCGCAAGTCCCGCCCATGTCGGGTTCTGTGGTTGTACTAAAAGTACATGGCTGAGGTCCAAGGATCCTAGATTGCTGGGGCAAACTCCATCATATCCACGACAAGTGGACAACCGAAGTACACTTAATTCATCCACGCCTTATCTCACCCCGGCATAAACCACCCACTTCAACGACACTTAGAGTTTTCACCACCCATCCCATTTTGCACCACACACACTAACAAGGTTTTCACACTTTTCATGAAATCATGAATTAATTGTGTGGCAATGTTTCCATTGCAAGGGTTCCTAAGCAAACTAATAGCAAAGCAGCATTTTATTCATTATTATGAATAATGAAGGAATTAATCCTAGGATTACATGGTGAATAATATCAACTATCAAGGAGGGGTTAAAAAGAGCAAACAACCGACCTAAATATCAATAATAGATATGTATCGACACTAGGAGCACTAGCACTTAGCATTTAAATAAAGTGAACATGCACATTTAAATAAAACAGGCTTTATAAGAATTATTTTACGTTTATAGGAGCAGTATGATCAAGGAGGTTAGAGCTTGCCTTCGACTCCTGTGCCGAACTCCTCCTCGAAGTCCCTGTTGAAACCATTTCCTTCGAACAGCTCGTTATCTATATTACGCAATTAATGGCGTTATCGGTAAAGCAAAACCAAATAAAATATGAATAAAGTGCAAATAAAATCCAAAAATTATAAAACTGGTACGGATGGATAGAGTTTAAATTTAGATGAATTTTGGTGGAAGAACCGTCGAAATCGGAGTTGAAACGGTGAAGACTTGGGAATTGAAAGGTGGCTAGGGTATTAATTCTAGAAAAAGAACCCATAGAGAATTATTCTGTAGCTTCCATGGCCTTTGTGCAAATAAAATGAACTGGTTAGGAGTGCGGGTTGATTTCTAAAAAGGGTAGGGGCTTAGATGCAAAATATTGGTTATTTCCGGAATTAAAGGAATTATTTTTAATACCTCGGGAATACTGTATTGTAGACTGAGTCTATGGATCTGTGCACCGGAGGGGTTTGGGTCTATAGGTCATGTGAACCGGGTGCATGGGAGCGAGGTAGCGTGCTGACTGTGTAAAGAGGGTGAGGTGGCGCTTGTGACAATGGGGCCGGGCCGAGGTGGCACTAACGTGGCGTGCCACGTAGGCATGGTTGCCGGAGTGGGCTCAGCGAGGCGGGGAGCTTCGCCGGGAGACTCGCCGCCGGCGGCTACGCGTGGTCCTTGTGGCCGATGGCTACGTGCCGGTGATCAGGGAGAAGGAGCGAACTCGCAGGTGAGGACAACGGCGAGCGCCAGTGACCGTGGCGGCCGCTACGGCTCGCCGGAGGTGGTGGTGGCGGCGGCGAGTTGCGTGTCGCAACCCCGTCCGATAAAATCGTACGGTTGCTCATCCAGGATCATTCGGGGGGGGGGGGGCCGCTTGCCGAAACAAGTGACTTTGCAGTACAATAATTAACAAGGACTCGCATAAATGACTTGAAGATACATTAATTCAGGTTATATTACAACTGATTTCAGAAGTTTTGGAAGTGCGGAAACGTAGTTTTGATAACAAACACGTGGATTTCAGCGGAAGCAAAAAATCTAACACTCGACGCCTTGATTAAACACCCCAGCCCGATGGTGTTTAATCTCCACGGTAGGGAGAAGCGGGGACCCACTCGAAGGTCCACTCCGAGGGCGTCTCCTCTTCCCAACCACCCTGGCTACAGTCAGCATTATTACCTGCAAAACAGCAATCAACAAACCGTGAGCGACTGACGCTCAGCAAGACTTACCCGTCAATAGGCCTTCTAAGGCCGACTCCTAGTATGCAGGGAGTATTTGTGGCAGCAGGGTAAGTATTTGCAAAAACAGCACTAATGGTAAATTCTATTTTCAGGTTTTAGCCAAGATTTTAAGAGTTCACTAGCAGTAGTAAAATGTGCTCTTAATACTAAACAAACATGGTTGCAATACAATTTATTGAGATCCCAATACATCGGTTTTCCCACCATACATCCCACATTCTCGGCAAGATGTGACACAGTGGACAAGCGGGTACTCTTAACCGTGAGGGGCGGCGATTATAATCGATGTACATCCTGCAGGAGAAACCCGAATAACACGACACGTGCGCACTCCACGAGTCGCACGTGGCCACCTTCACTGCATCGCGACAATGTCGGTCCGACTGCCATCTCTCCAAGGACATGGTCCCCCAGGCAACGCCCTGCGTCCCTGTACGGCCCCAAGCCTTTCTCACTAGCACATACCCAAGAAAACAAAAATGCGAAATCATCCACCATACTGGTCCGTTCACCCGGAAAAAGAGATGGCTGGTCGTCCAATCACTGCGCAATGAGCTACGTCGGCTTCCTGGTTCCCATATGCCAGTATGCATTCGGTACACAACTCAATACTTGCCCATGGGTGCCGACATTCAGTACCATGGTTAACTTAATCCATGCAGCATTTTTGACCATCAGTTAATGTCATATTTGGTGCCCATCCCTAAAAGACTACACATGTGACAGTCACCCCTCCCACAAGATTTTAGCTATCGAATGAGTAGTCTCCATACTACTCATATGCTACCGATTCCTAATATTAACAAGGCAT
This sequence comes from Oropetium thomaeum, assembly GCA_001182835.1. Lineage (NCBI taxonomy): Eukaryota > Viridiplantae > Streptophyta > Magnoliopsida > Poales > Poaceae > Oropetium > Oropetium thomaeum. Next base: position 723,496 of record LFJQ01000034.1, read on the forward strand.
GCTAGCGCTTAGCTGACGCTACTGAGTTTATCCCATAGGAACTCCTATTAAGGCTATGCAACTAGGTGTCAAACAACTCCTCAACGTAATGCACAAACAGCCCTACAAGGATAGTGACAAAGTAAAAACTTTAAATCTTAGGTGTGCACCGGGGCTTGCCTCGGTTCGGGGAGAAGTTAGCACAGTCGATGGCGGGGTCGGCAGCGGGGAAGTCCTCCTCAGCCTCAGTGGCCGTCTGCAGCTCGGTTCCTATATGAAGATGCAAGGTAATCTTGTATTAACAGATGAGTGAAGTTGCATGAATTTCTCTCTAACAAACTTTAGTGTTGCTTCGGTAGACGGGACTAGCTAGACTGGTCGGACGGCAAAGATTACCAGAGGGCTGTCGGTGGAAAAAGAACAGCAACAGAGACCGGTCGTCGGAAAAAGATGTCGACGCGCCGCTACTGCTGAAATACTGCGGAAGAATGGGGCGGCGGTTAGAGACGATAACGACGGACGATGGAACCGTCGGCAGGGCAAGGCTTACCGAGCGCACCTGAGCACGAGAGAAGCTGGCTCTGCTTCGGCCCTGCGGGGCTCTTCGGCTGTAATGGCGGAAGGGAGTGGAGACGAGAGCAGAGAGACGAGCGCGCAGAGGAGCAAAGGAGCTCGCCGAGTGAAGTGTTTCGTCTCAGGGAAAATATCAGCCTCCGTTCCTTTTGTCTCTCCAGGACGACGCAAGTTGGCGCGGCGGCAGCGTACTGCAGCGCATGGGCGCCGGGCGTGCGCGTCCCATCACGAAGACTTTCGGCGCGGTGGCAGCACTGCTGTGTACGGCCAGGCGCTATTACGGTTGGGGAGATGGCCGGCAGCATTAAAGGCGTGGCCGCTTCGAGCTCGGTCCGACGAGTCTGTCCGACCTCGGGGTCGAGCGAGGCGGAGCGAAAAGCGGCATGTCCGACCTCGGGGTCGAGCGAGGCGGAGCGAAATGTCTGACCTCGGGGTCGAGCGAGGCGGAGCGAATCGGCTTATCCGACCTCAGGGTCGAGCGAAGCGGAGAGTGATGACGACGGGTCGGGCGAGACGGAAAATAATGTCCGACCGCTGGGGGTCGGAGTCGGGCGAATCGTGAAAATCATCCGACCTCTCTGGGTCGGAGGTCGGGCGAAACGGGCTCACAAAGCCGGGTCGGGAAGACACGGAAGGGAAACAGGGAAGCGGCGCCCGGGGGTGGAGCAGGGACTCGGGCGGCGGTTTACATTTGGGAGAACAGAGGAGACCGGTCGGCGCTCGTTCCTGCTCGGAGCGGAGCAAGGCCGGCGGTACACGGGCGAAAGCAATGAGAAGCAGAAAGACAATAAAGATTGGATTTCAAATTAAATTTTTAATTTAAGTTCTGTTGATTAGATCCTTTGATGTCATTAACTTTGGGTTTTAAGATTTTTATTGAACACAATTAAGTCTTTATTGACAAAGGATTTAGCGAGAATTTAGTTCGGGATGTTACATTGCGGAAACTCGCTTGCACTCGGGTTGGGGCTGGTTTGAGCGGTCGATTAGGTGCGCGCGGGTGCGGTGAGTGTGTCGAGGTGGTGTGCTTGACCGGCGAAGGTTCGACGGCGAGTGGCGGCGAAGCTGCGCGGCGGCGCGCGGCACGCGCGGGGCTGCCGTGACGGACCTTGGCCGTTAAGGTGCGGAAGGGGTATGGGGTGGCTCTAGGGTGCTGCCGGAGTGGGGGAAGGGAGAAGAAGCTCACCAGAGGCGGCGAGTTCGGGCGGCGGCCGGAGTTGGAGAAGAAGAGGGAGAAAGAAGACTTGGAGCGCGCCAGGTTTGCTTTGAGCTCGCCGGTGCTTGGTGGAGCTCGGTGGCAAGGAGAAGAAGGAGAAGGGGAGGGCTGCCGTCCTATTTATAGGCGGCGAATGGCGGTGCGCTGCGAGGAGCTCCGGGGAGATATTTTGAGCTCGTGATTTGACAACGGCGGTTCGCCGGAGGTCTCCACTCGATGCTCGGCACGTGGAGATGCCAGATACTCGTCGTACTGACGGCTCCGTCGAGGGAGAGCTCGCGGCGGCGACGGAGTTTAACGGTGCGAAGATTTTTGTAGGCGGCGGCGGCTCGGAGAGAGCGGAGTTCGCGGAATATTTGCGCCCGCCACCTTACTGTTCCGGCGATGCGACAAGGGCAGCCACTCCGCGATGATGCAAGCACGGCATGGCTACAGCGGCGGGCGGACGGTGGCTTTATTGCACGGCGGCGAGGCTTCGAGAGAAGAGAGAGAAGAGGGGGAGGAAGAAGAAGAGAGGCGCGCGGGTGGGCCGGAGCTGGGCCGGAGGGAAAGGGAGGGCGGCCAACGCGCGTGAAGGAGAAGGGAAGGGCAGGCTGGGCCGGCAGGAAAAAAGAGGGAGAGAGAGATGGGCTCGGCCCAGAGAGAGAAAGGAGTGGAAAATGTTAAACGTTTTTCTAGATTTGAGTTTGGATTAGAATTCAAACAAGATTCAAATACTAAATAAAATTCAATACATACAATTAAAATAAAATAAAAGAAAATAAAAACAATCATGTTGATCACTTACATTTTTACTTTATGAATATCTTATTTTAATGTTTGCTATCTTAATGTGGTTTTTATTTTAAAATTGTGGGAGTAAATCCTATGAGCCCAAAAAATTTAAATCGGGAGGGATTTTGAAGTGATTTTATTAGCTTCAAAAATTGAGGGTGTTACACCATCCCCCGTGGTTGCATCCGCGGCTGCATACGGCGTAGTGCTAGGGTTACCGCTCTCCCCTCTCTTGTAGCGCACACGCGCTGCACTCCTCTCGGTCCGCCTTCCCCACCGCTTGTGACTTCTCCGGCTGTGGTTGTCCAGTCTCCGCCGCCCCAACTCCTTGCCGGAACTCGGGCTACGGTCCGACATCCCCACCGGTTCTCCTGTGCCTGTGTTGGTACAGTTGTACGGAGCCCCCCCTCAAATCTGTTTGTAGCCTGATCTTGCTTGTGCTTCTTGCTTTATTTCTTGTTCTTGGTTTCTATGAATTTGTTATCTAATATCCGAACTGAGCATGGCAAAACTGATACGCTGGCTCGCTCCTGCCGTACTCTCTGCTCCTTTTTTTTTTATCTCGTCTTTTCTCATGTGCTCCATGTTGAGCATGGATTTTGGCAAGAGGTCGGTGGTTTTGCAGGAACGGGCAGTGGAGTGAGCTAACTCTCCATGGTTAGATTACCAGGTTTCCAGTAATAGTTTCTCTAATCTGGTGCATGGAATTGAACAAGGATGGCTGACTGAACATAGAAGCACATAAAGAAAACTTTTGTAGATCTTTAACAATGGGATCACTAGGATCAGCATATTAAAGTGGTTACTAGCAATACTATAATTTGTTGCAGAACCATATGCCTACAGAAGGTCTTCGTTTTTGTGATATAAATAGTATGCATATATAATATCAGTAAACAATGTTTTCTTTGTAATGCAGAGGAACCCTTAATGGTATAGGCACATGAGCTCTTATACCACTGAATGAAGGATTGACTTCATCAGGAAAGATGGTGGCTTCCCTGTTATCATATTGCTTTTGTGACATGTTTTGATTGTATAGTGATAGTAATTCCTTATTTGAGCTCTGTAGAAGTTGCGCAGAGTATTTTATTTGATATTGGCTCTTGGTCTGTTCCCAACTTTCAGCTGATATTACTGCTAGAAGAAGATTGCAGCAGCTCTGTTAACAATAACAATTCCATTCATTTTCTTCAACTCTGATAGCAATAACGATTGAGTAAGGTTAGTTACACTGGTTGCTCTTTCCTATCTGATTTATCATGACAATTTCCATATGGGTGATCAATCTGACGATGCTACTAGACAAAGTATTTGAGCTGTTTGAAAAATGTACTATGCTTCAATTGCTAAATTAAATTTGAAAAATTATTTTCTCATCACCGTTGTGTTTCTCCTGTACCATGGTTTTGCATGTGCTTCTTGCTGCCACTGATTAACTGAATCAAGGAGCCAATGTCCGAATACCGCGCCCACTGCTTTGTGAAGGTTCAGCTTTTCAATCCTGCAGGTGTATGCTGCAGGTGTAAACTGTGGCACCGTGTACAATGGAGAAAATGGGCTAAAATAATCTGTACAGTTTGCATCTTCATCCCTTATAAGGTGATGACCACTGCTCTTGCTACAAATTGTTTTAGTTTTTTTGGAGAATGGGGGAAGAATATGTTTTTGTTTACTCTTAACGGTTAACCTTTGTATTTCACGTCCATGTAAATATTATGTTGTCTTTGTTCTTGTACTCTATTACTAGGGGAAAAAATGATTAGAACTGTCGTAACTGAACTTGTGCTGGAATTTTCAAAATCAAACTTGGACTTAACTTGTGCTGGAATGTTCGTCTCTGCAATCTGGTACTACCAAATTAGCCAACGTGCCCAGCTTTGACGACAAAAATTGGCGGCAAAACAACCAACAGTGGAACAGTCACCTCCCTAGGTCATGGTGATCATATCCGTTAGCATGCTGCCTACCAAACAAACTAGTCTTCACTCACCCATGCAAGCCAGATTGAGAAACAGGCAAGCAAACAAAACCACCAACGGGTCAGGCCGACAGAGAACCAGGCAACCAAACAAATCTGGCTGCATCTCCCCATATGCTGACTAAGTTGTGCCTGCATCCACCCCTCAGCCTGGCCCAAACACACCCAGGCTACCAAACACACCCTAAAGCGTGATCATGCCAAGCCAGCACCAGGCGACCTGTCGGAGTCGCTCACCAGGGCATGCTTCAAGGAGCTCAACAGCGACTTGTTCCGAAGACGATGGTGCCGGTGAAGAATACGTTAAGCTAAAATCCCCTGCCCACGCCATATACCTGTGTGCTTGCTCTCAAACCCAACCGGTGTGATACACAATTGCAGGAGTCGAAGAGTCCAGTATTACATAGCCGACGGTGCGGCAATACGTACAAAGAGCGAGGAATATGATATGAAAATACGCAACAACAGAAACACCTTTTCCTAATCACTTGCCTAGAAAAGGATTTTGTGAAAACTAAACCGTCGCAAATAAAAATTAATTAGTTATAGAGCTTCCATTAGATCGGTTTCAGCTAGCGACTACAATAGTGACTCCCGGACAGTTCGTGAGCTGATGGCCCTGTGCAGGGCCAATTCCCCGATGATGGTCTTTCTCAGAGAAACAAGAATATCCGAGGCAAAAATGGAACGGTTGAGGTGGAGGCTGGGACTGAAGGGGTTCGTGTGTGTTGGAAGTGACGGGCGGAGTGGTGGTCTAGCGCTCTTTTGGGATGAGCGCCTGGAGGTTGACGCGACCCCGCCCAGAGAACCTCATCTCGGGACGGATCCGGTCAGTCGTTAAGCCAGGATCCTGTCGGGCAACGCTCGGCGAAGCGAGCGTACACACGATACAACACAGGCAGGAATAAATAGCAATGATTTACGAGGAAAGAGGACTTTAATACATCATTGGTTCATAAATTTAAAGTTAGGTCTTATATTGATTCAGAGTAAGCGAAAGTTTTGAACAAAAACAGCGGAAGACTAGAACGATTACAAACTCCGACACTCGGACTTAAGCAAAAGCACGCGCCGTGCCCACGGGCGTCATGCTACTAGCCACTTCAACAATTTTACTGCGGCGACTCGCACAACTCCCACGGAAGGTTCCCGAACTCAGGGAGAGGCTCCTCCCAATGGAAGCTACCTGCTGGGTCCTGCATGACGGCGCCTAAAAAACCACAAAATGCTAACGCGTGAGCTTCTAAGAAGCTCAGCAAGACTTACCCGACAAAAGTGGCTGACTACAGCCGACTCCTAGACATGCTGGCCGACTCGGGTGGGTTTACTTGCAAAAGGACTCGCAAGCCTATACTACTCTTGTCAAATTTTAGCATCAGATTAAGTGATTAGAAAATGAAATTTAGTTAGCACTGAGCTAAGCAAACATAACAGAAGTAACAATAGTAATAGCAATAATCATGGTTTCTTCTCATTTGTGTCTCAACCTATTTACTAAAATGTGATAGAGAGTTCAAGTAAGCTCATAGCTGAGAGCGACAGCGATTCGAACCAATTTTTATACCTCTGCAGGGTTAACCTAATCGTACGACACGTGCGGGTCCCAGACTCGCACGTGGCAACTGTTCACACCAGCTCCTGCAACGTCAATTCCCTCCTACGCCTGCCTTAGCAGCGCCGCGTCCCACCAGACAACACGTCCCAGACGGTTTCTGTGGAGTTCCCACGCTGCCCACCCCAGATCTCCTCCTAGTCAGACACCGTAGGGCAGGTTCGACGTTGCAATCACTAGGCTACGTAGGTTTACCGGGGCCCATAACATCCAGCATACGATTAGTACATTCAATACTTGTCTAGCTGTGCCACACGGATCAGACCAGACTACGGTCACCCTGATCCCGGACCAGTCGCCGACCTACTTGTACCCAGTCTGACCCTCAATCTTTTATCTTTCTTACTCATTGACAAATCGTGTGGCACATTTTATGGAATAGTTTCATTCAAAATCCTACTACTCGCGAGCAGCGTCCACTCTGCTCGACTTCTACCGGCAACTATCTGCTAAGCATAGCATACTAAGGATGTCTATACAAGCTACCGTCAGGGTTTCCTATGGGGAAACAAATGCAACTATGGTTTCAATCAACTCCTAGCACATAATGCACAAACAAGACACACTGAGTTGTAAAAGCAAAATTTTAAACAGCGGTTGTGCACCGGGGCTTGCCTGGTTCTTCCGAGCTGACGTTGACTTCTTCGGCGGGGGTCGAGGAACTCGGATCTGTAGCTATCTCATGAGCGTCAGAATCTACATAATGCATTAGGATTATGATAAGTTCAATGAAAAAGAAACTTATTGTTATTATCAATAGTCAGTCTAGGGTTTAGATTGGCGACGCCTAGAATTAGGGTTAACCCTAATTACTCGACGTCGTCGATTAAATTCAATTCTTAATCTGTGAATGATGTTTAAAGAAATCTATCCAACTCCCATGAGGTCACTTTTAGTTGGCATGTTTAACAACTTCAACTTTAGTTAAGTTAATTAGACACTTTTCATCGGTTAAACATTATTTAACTCCTTCGGCTATTAAACTAGGGTTAAAATGAAGATTTTAATTCTTCCTCAAGATTATTTTTAGTTGGTAGTACTCCCTGGAATAAGCATTGTGGGCTTTGGTTGGGGCCTAGATGAATTTTCTATATTTTATAAAAATTCATCAAAGTTCCTATTTTTAGATTTTGTAAAATCAGAAAGCACTAGTAAACCTTAGAATAAAATTATGAAACTTTATGTGAGCATTCCTAAGCACCAGATCTAAAACGTTGCTTTTGGGTCTAACCTTATAAATGACTTTTACAATGTACTTTAGAAAATGGTATTTAAACTAGGCAGATTGAAGTTATTTAATAGGGTTAGATGCCATTTCGTGTTCCTAAAATCTTCATAAAATTCCAGAGGGTGTTTAGTACCATAGTGTACTGGTGGATCAAAGGTTGGCCCAAGAATTGTTCTAGAACTCAATTTAAAATTCAAAAACAGAATAGAGTGTTCTAATTAATTCTGCAAATTTTTGTACAATTTCTAAAAAGTGTTTTAACAGAAAATTGGTTCAATGTTCAAGGATTCAAATAAAATTAGGTTTGGTATTTTTAGATTTTTCCCTGATTTGTTACACACTTAACAATCTCTGGCTAATTAAAAGAATTAGGAAAATCAATGGAACAGTGCCACAGAACAGGGGACACGGCAGAGGCGCCTGCTCCGGTGAGCTCCTCGCCGGAGAAGAGGGCTAGGGCAAGAACCAAGGTGTCGTGGAGCTTCACCTCGACTCACTGCACTGGTTTGCGGAGGATGGAGGCTACGGTGAAGAGTGTAACAGGGTCGGCGACGTGGAGGTCGAGGTGGCGACAATGGCGGCCGACGGGGTGGCACACGGTGTTCTTCTTCGACGACGATCACCTGTGGCCGGATTCAAGTCAAAAGGTTGCGCAAGGATGAGAGCTAACAGCTGGCAAGAGGAATTGGAGAATCGTTGTACCGTCGCGAGGAAGTTCACAGATTTGTGGCCGCCGGCGTTGCTCTTCGGCCGAGGGGAAGGCGGCGGCGTTCCGATGAAGCTAGGGCACCGCCGGCGGGCTTGGTGTTCGGAGAGCAACTGGGGGTGGAGGGGAGTCTAGGGGGCACGGTGGTGCGGCTTGAAACTCGCCGGAGTGACCTGTCGACGTGGAGGTGGAGGGCGGCAGCAATGGTGGCGGCATCCTGAGCAGGGAGGAGGAAGGGTCTCGCGCGGGTGAAGGAAAAAGGCGAAGTGTGGGGGGGAGGGTGCACCGTTTTAAGGGAGAGCTCGGCGTAGGGTTGGAGGGGCATTAGGGTTATGGCCGGCATGGTCGTCAAGGCGGGCGGCGCGCTGGGGCGGCTCGGGCGGTCGGGCAGCGGCTCGGGCAGAGGAAAAGAAAACGGGCGGCTAGTCAAAGAGAGAGAGAGAGAGAGGGAGAGGAGAGGAGTGAGAGAGAGAGAGAGCGCGGGGTGAATTGAAGGCGACGTGGGCGGGAGGAATGGCCGTGTCGGCCGGGCGCAGTGCCCTGCCCGCTCGCCGCTTTGTCGGGCGGGCGGGGCACTGTAGCCCGCCCGGCAACAGCGGTTTTACTTTTCTTCTTTTTTTTTAATTATTTTAGCTGGAATGCAATTCGATTTAGAAGATACACTTCCCGAGCTCAAACATTTTTGAAAATTTTTATGCATGCCCAGGAATTTATTTGAAACACTTTTTTTTAAGGTTCAAGTCATGATTTGGCCTCTAAAATTTTTTGAATTTCTAGGTTGATTATAGCTTGTGTGAATTTTTAAGAGGTCTAAATCTTTTCCAAAAATCTTGAATAATTTCCCAAAATTCTATTTTGAAAAGCACTTAATTGTTATGTAAAAATATGTCTAGGGTTCTGTGGAAATTTTTATGGTCAATAGTTAGGGTTTGGGTTTCTTCCTGTTAACGAGATTTCAACACTGTTGATTGAGATTTTTCCCGGATTCTGCTATAGAGTTCTGTTGGTTGTCAAACTTTTCATAGTGTCTTTTTAAAGCATTTTAAACAATGTTCCTTTTTATTTCTAAGATTGAATCTGCTTTAAAGTAAGTGAAATTGTGGATTAGGGTTTACAATTGTCGACTTTGCCCTGGTGACACCTGGGGTGTCACAGAGGTCGAGGTGTTGCAATCTAATAGCAGGTTTATTGATGTAAACATTCGACTTGAGGTGGGTGAACCAAAATGGCGTGCTACTTTTGTGTATGGGGAACCACGGGTGGAGAATAGGCACTTGTTCTGGGAGAGGTTGTGTCAACTTAGAGGAAGGAACTGTAATCCATGGGTGGTTCTTGGAGATTTTAATGAAGCTTTGTGGCAGTACGAGCATTTTTCTGAGCATCCTCGGGCTGAGAGGCAAATGACGGCTTTTCGGGACACCTTGGCTGCATGTGAACTGCATGATATTGTGTTTGAAGGACTGCCTTATACTTTTGACAACAAGCAGCTAGGCAGAAACAACGTCCGTGTTAGGGTAGATCATGTTACTGCAGACAATCCCTGCCGCGATCTTTTCCACTACAAGAAAAAGGGCTTTAGTCACCAAGTTTCTTGATTACTAAAAGCTACATGTTGGTTGCTTAGAGTTTAGACTCCATGAAACCTTGGTCGCATTATGGTCGCCATAGACTTGTGGCTGTAAGTTTATTATTACCAACATATGTAAAATTTGGTGACAAAATCTCCCATCACTAGTAACCAGCTTCACCTTGGTAACAATTAAGTGATTAGCTTTAGCTACCAAGGACATTTTAGTGACTATAGCAGTTTAACAGCCAAGCAAAATATTGGTCACTAAATGACCATACCAACTAAGATATCCTGGTTACTAAATGTTTACAAACACAAAATAAACATTGGTCACTGAAATTGTCTAGAGACACATTTCCTATTCGTGACTGCATATATTCAGGAAAAAGAATATTATGTCATAAGCATATATCTCTGTGTATACACTAATATCCTCAAGCATCACAAATATAAATGATGTTCTGAAAAGAATTCTAATGATCAAACAGACCTCCGTACAACATCTTTACAGTATAAGGTATGTTCCTAATTAGAACAACTATTACACTCTGTAGCTATATCTCTCTCAAAGTCATATATATAATTATAGTGAATGTGCCTAGAGGAACTAAAAAAGTGTCAGGATTCTTTTCATATCATGCATTCCAACTATTGGTCAACATAGGAGAGGGTGATGAGTTGTATTTCAGACTTCACTTCTTTGCAATCCCATCAGTCACCATAAGACCTGTATATAAATTAACTAGCATAAGTTGTAACCCATTCTGATTTATTTGTACAATTATAATATGATGCAAACTCATAATATTTTGCAACTGTATTAAAGCTCAAACTCATACTCTTTTTAAGACATTTCAGATTAAAAAGTGCAATTCAGCTGTCTAGGTTCACTCAAATGGTACAAAAATGGATCCCACAAACAAGGGACGAAAATGCAATTCATCTGCCTAGGAGTGTGTTTATAATCTGTGACATAGCTATGATTAAATGTCTCAAGCTTCTAATTCTCAAGATCAGGTCAAACTTTATTTAATAACAAATATAATTATGCACCAATGCTCAAGACAATAACTTTATATAAAACAGTACCCATGCATGGAAGGTAATACAAGTGGAAGCCTCTCTTTATCCATAACTACAATATGCAATTTCTTTATTTACTAATAACAAAGTAATATAGTAAGTTGATTACAGCTCAAACTCATACTCTTTTAAGACATTTCAGATAAAAGTGCAATCCAACCGTCTAGGTTCACTTGAATAGTAAAAAATAAAACCCACAAACAGGGGACGAAAGTGCAAGCCAGCTGCCTCGGAGTGATTTTATCTGGTACATATAACTGTGATTAAATGTCATACTCAAGCTTCTAATTCTCAGGACAACAGGTAAAACTTTATTTAATAGACATGCACCAATGCTCAAGACAACAGCTTCACTTTATACAAACAAGCAAATCAACGTAATTCAACTAGAGGCAATAGTTGAGAATTATTGACAAACAGCACCCATGAAAGGTAATACTAGTGGAAGCCCCTCTCTGTGTACATCAACAATATGATGCAATTTCTTTATTCATAACAGATATAATCATGAACCAATGCTCAGTTATGTACCTTGTCTGTTAGGTGGCGACGTTGCATGATTTTCTTTAGAGGTGTCCCTTGTACATCAAAGTCGTATGTAGGAGGGGTAACACCAGCCAATTTACACATGACATTGCTTAACCAGTCAATGCGTTGGCTTTGATGATCAATTTGAGCTCGCTGAGAGATAATAGTTGCCTGTTGGGACTCAATTGTAGCTTGTTGAGCAGAGATAACATCTTTGGTAGCAGCTTGAGGAGGACCTCCTGTTAGGTTTTGGGCCATGACCATGGCCCCTGATGTACCCATATGCCTTACCAAGGATGCTTTCACAAATTTGTGCCTCACTCAAGTATGAATCAACAGCTTGTATATCCTGCTATATCGTCACCATTGCTTGCTTTATTATGCACAAAAGAAAGGCTGAATGTTACATTTCACTATTGATTAATTATAGAAACATTTCATAAGTGATATTTAGAATAAAAAGAACCCTACATGTTTCTCCATAGCATCTGTTGAAGCCCATCCATTGCTACTAGTATAGCATTCTTTGCACAATTCAATTTCCCCACAACCCTATAAGAAAAATTAATCCAACAACATTAGTTTATCCCTAACAATTAGTTCAAGTTATTGCTATATTTTTTTTCACAAGCACTAAGACTAAGTTGACGAACCAATTCATGATGCAGAGCCACAAAAGACTTTGTTCCTTTCCTGTGAACATAGAGTAGTCTTGATTCCTATTGCTGATCATTTCTACAATATATACTAGAACAATAAATGCATTTTGAATAGGAGGATATATTAGAATATCACATGCAAGGCTAAAGAAAAGAAGCATAACAGAAACACCTTAAACTCATTTGTCTCAAAATGATCGCAAAGCCAAATCCAATCATCAGCACAATCAGCAAGAGGTTTGTATGGATTCTGTTTTGCGTTGTCACCTCCTCCACATGATAAGTAGTGCTCATAACATCTGTGGTGAAAACTTTTGTAGCGTGAAGAAACAAAAGCTCCACACACGTTTTAACTCTATCTTGAGTGAAATCAAGGTTGAATTTAAACCGTAGAACAATATAAATGAATGTAAAATATATTGCAGCAATAACACCTCCAGTCAACCACAAAAGTATGCTACTGCATACCTTTAACTGTTCATAGAGTGGGATTTTGTTTTTGTCATCAATACTTGCCCAGCCAACATGATGAAGAGGTGCATGATAACGTGTAATTAATCCTACCTCCCTTGAAAGTAGCTCATGATTTTCCCCCACTGGTCTTCTTTCTTCCAAAATATTTAATGTCAATGGATGGCCTATTTTCTTGATCAAGCGGTCAAGGCTCTTGACTTTATAGATGCCCCTCACATTCTTCCTAGCTGTGGTGGAGGTCGAGACTTTTTGCTGAGTTCCACTAGACTGGACTTGGGGTCATGGTGGTTGTTCTTTTCTACTCGGTGCCATCTGCAGGACAAAAATAATATAGTGAGCTGATAATATACGAATTAGAATATTCAAGAAAAAACCTTCTCTCAAAGATGCACAAGAACAGAATATAAAAGGATAATTACCTGAAGAAACAAGTAACTATTTATTACATCAAACATGTAGAAATATATCAGTGCTCAGTTATATGATCATAGACATCCTTAGAAATTGGTCCTTCTTTCAAAGATGCTATCTCTTTTGGATCAGTCACGATGCAAAATAATATCTTGAAAAGTTTCATCTACTAGAACATCACTAGCCTCTTCATCTTGAAATGCATCATTTTGGCTACCATCCACCAAATCTATCTCAGCAATAGAACTCCATATATTTGGGTCAAAAAGGTGACGATGATTAACCTTTTGCACTACTTGCCAATTTCCCTTTAGTTTAGTGTCAGGAACATAGAATACTTGACCCACCTGATCTGCTAACACAAAAGAATCATTTGTGTACCATGTTTAACCAGTGTTGATGCTTACAAAATCGATATCAATCTTGACAGGTTTGTTTCTCTTCAAATCAAACCATTCACACTTGAATAAAGTAATCTGTCTTTAATTGGGATAATCTAAAACATATACATCAGTAAGGATGCCATAATATGTTATTGTTGCCCTTTATGTTCACCCTCGACACATACTCCACTATTCTGAGTTTTTCGACCTTGTTCACGTTCCTTAGTCAAAAATCTGACTCCACCAACAATGCACCCAGAGTATTTATGCACTTTCTTATTTGGACTAATTGCTAAAGCATATAAGCAGTCAGACACTTTTGATAACCCTTGGGAGTGCAAGTCTATCACCTAGATGGCATAAACAATTTCAGTCAGGTAATAAATCATTGTCTTATGAACTACATGTAGATTTATAAACTTACTTTTCTGCGAAACCATACAGCGAATTCTTTGTGCCGCCTATCTAAAACACTCCTAGCACCATCAATTAGAAGGGTATCATGCTCACTAAAAGAGTGACCCCTTAATTAGGATTATAAAGTACAATATCCAAAAACAATATGCGCATCATAGGAAGTTTTATCTCTACTTACTGTAAGTATTGTTGTAGTTCTTCACAATTGTTGAGCACAAACCAACACAAAAATTCATATAAATTTTGCGTTAAAATTGTATCATCCTTGTGGTCAAATGCACGAAATCTAGTTGAGAGTACAGAGAAGTGATTAACTTGGATCTCTGCATCGTAGTTTCGCTCCTTTTTATTAATCTCGTTTCAATTCCATGGAGATACATTGAGCAATATGATGTACACTCCTTCATACCGAAGGCTTTAGCAATCGAACCCTCAGGATGTTCCTTGTTGGTTACCATGGCTTTCAACGACCCAAGGAACCTAAATAATAAATTGCAGACATAGACTTAATACACTACAATGGCAAGAGGCACAAGGAAACAAATTTAGGAGACATATGAGGTACCTTTCTACGAAGTACATCCATCTATAATGTACATGACCTCCTAGTCTTGCTTGTTGTGGTAAATGAACTGCTAAGTGTACCATTAGATCAAAGAAGGCTGGAGGAAAAATCATTCCAATTTGCACAATACAACAATTATCTGTTGTTCCAAATTTTCGAGGACATCAAGCCTTAATGTCTTGGAGCATAGCTGCCGGAAAAAGCTACTCAACTGTAGTAGGGTATCATGGATATCTTTCTGCACAAAACCTCGCATTCCAATTGCTATTATATGTTGGAGAAGAATGTGGTAGTCATGGGTCTTCAATCCTGTTATTTTACCATCTTTCTAGTTGACACCTCTTGATATGTCTGCTGCAAATCCATCTAGAAAGCTAAGAGATTCTATGAACTTCAAAAAATTCTTTTAACTTCTCTTTGGACAATGTATAACATGCATGAGGCTTCAATACACTGCTACCCTTTTGTTGCAAGTGTAGTTCCTTTCGAATATTCATATCCTGCAGATCCATCCGAGCCTTTAGTGTGTCTTTTATTTTACCATCAATGTTTAGCATGGTTCCTAATAAGCTCTCACCAATATTCTTTTCTATGTGCATGATATCAAGGTTATGTGGCAGCTTGAGTTCCTTCCAGTATGGCAGCTCAAATAAAATGCTTCTCTTGCTAAAATTTTTCCATGGTACACTCTTATCTGGAGCCTTCCTTTTTTATCTGCAGTCTTCCCATACTTGAAGCCTTGTAAGTGATCTAACCTTTGGAGCAAAGCAAATACTTCATTTCTAGATGGTTGCTTTGAAGGTAATGCTTTCTCATTCTTACCATTAAAAAGTTTACTTTTCCTCCATCTATGTTGAATAGGTAAGTATCTTCTATGACTAAGAAACCAATCTTACTTATTAGTGGTTGTGAATATGTCCCCTCAAGACAAACTGGACATGCCTTGTAACCCATTGAAATATATCTAAACACTAAAGTCATGAAAGGTCCAAAGAACCACTGCATGCAGATTGAATGTTTCTCCCAAAACCGCATCATATGTAGGGGTTCCAGCACTGAACAATAGCTTTAATTCCTCAATAAGTGGCCTCAAATACACATCAATATCCCTGCCAGGTCCTTTCTTTTCAGAAATCAGCAAGGGCATAAATATAAATGGCTCCTTCATACATCTCCATGGTGGCAAGTTATAACAACTATCACCACAGGCCATACACTATATGAACTACTCATATGTCCAAATGGGTTAAAACCATCAGTTGCAAGTCCTAACCGCAAATGGCGAGGATCTTGGGCAATCAAGGGATATACTCTATCTATATGTTTCCAAGCTTCACCATCAGCTAGATGTCTCAGAACATCTTCTTCAATAACACGCTTTTCACTATGGTACCGTAAGTCAGAAGCAACCTCTTTGTTCATAAATAGTCTTTGTAACCTAGGTATCAAAGGAAAGTAACATAAAACCTTACGAGTTGTCTGTGTCTTCTTTCCATGTTGCTCCTTCCACCTTGATTCCTTACATACAGGGCATTGATCTTTGTCCTCGAGATCCTTCTAGAATAACACACAATCATTTATGCAAGCATGGATATTTTCATAACCTACCATAGGTCTCTCAACATCTTTTTTGCTTCATAGTATGTGGCTGGAAGTGAATGGCTAGTTGGAAAAGTTTCCTTGAGGAGCTTCAGTAGCCTCTCAAATTACTTGTTACTCCAGTGGTTTGAATCTTTCATGTGAACAAGCTTCAAAATAAATGATAATACTGAGTGACTTTTGCAACCTGGGTACAGCTCACATTGTGCAATACTAAGCAGTTTATCAAATCTGTTGAACACCATTCATTAGAATTTTTTATGTTTTCTCCACCATCATCTTTGTTTTCTTGCTCCTCAATATGTGATTTTGCAATGTGTATGTCTCCTAGAAGATATTGAATTGCATCAAACCCTTCAAAATCATCATCTGCCTATTCATCTTCAGGTGGTTCATTGACTTGATTTTCATCAATTGACACTTATTCCCCGTGAAAAATCCACTTTGTGTATGTATGTTGAATGCCATACAAAATTAGATGGGTTCGAACTAATTTTGTGTTTTGGTGACTTATATTCACACAGTGCAGACAAGGGCAAAGAATCATATAACTTCCTCCATTATTCTGATATGCAAATTCGATAAATGCATCTATTCCCGCTCTGTACTCTCTTGAAAACCTATCAAGCAACTTCATCCAACTCTTATCCATACTATATTTTTCTCCTGTAGATGACCACTAATTATCAACCAATTTATCTACAAATTGAACTAAACATTACAGATTTCTATTCCTAATCATTTCTAATGCATACTCAATCCAAATTGGGCATTGTAATTCTGAAATCAGGGCTACATTACATAGTCCTCACCAGTGGAAATAAATTACAGAGCAAACAATTACCAAGCAACATTCATAGATGTGAAACCATGAAAAAAATAACGAGAGGATGTGCAGTTCCAACCTAAAAACTAATTAGAGAAGGGGATCCGTACAAAGCAAGTTGGAGAAGGGAATCTGCAGGAGTTGGAGAAGAGGAGCTCGTGCTTGCAGTGCCGCACGTCTCGAGGTGCTTCCAGGTGCTCTTCGTGGTGCTGCTTCACCAAATGGGGAAGAGGAGTTCATACGCGGAAACAAATGAGAAATGGGGATACGTAGGACACTTGTAGAAGGGAGCTCGTACTTGCTGCTACACGTGGTGCTGCTCCAAGCTGCCATACGCCGTCGTGCCACGCTGCAGGCCACCGCCGCGCCTAGCTGCGCTGCCCAGCCCATCGCTGATTCTCAGCCAAGTGCTGCACAGCGCTGCGCTGCTCTACTCGCGCCCATTAGTTTTTAGTTACCACGATTAATATTGTTAGCTTCATCAGATGTTGGTTGCAATATGTCATTTCCTGTGGTAAAAATAACTAAGTCCTCACAAGACTTTTAGTAACCAAGTGCATCAGACATTAGTTACTAAAAATAATTATATAGGGACCAAATTAGTTGGTAACTAAAGTATGGTGACTAGATCTTTGTTTTCTTGTAGTGTTCTCTGATGCACGGCTTCTACATCTTGTGACAGCCCGATCAGATCATTGCCCATTGTTCCTGCAGTTGAGGAAGGAGAAGTTGAGAAGAAGTGGGAGGAAGGAGGTAATGTATGAAATTATGAGGGAGAGAGATGCAGAGCTGCCTGATAAAATTGCAAGCGAATGGGAGGCTCGAGGCAATACCCAAAACCTCGGGGACGTTAACAATGCGCTGAAGAAAGTTCTCGATGGGCTTAAGGAGGTGGAGCAAGGAAAAGTTTGGTGCAATACCAGAGCAGATTGAGGCATTGAGGGTACGCTTGTCCCAGATGCGTGTGCAAGGTTTATTTGATTCCTATACGGAAGTAAGAGAAACGCTGGATAAGATGAATGAGTTGTTGTATAGGGAGGAAACGATGTGGCTACAAAGATCAAGAATTTCGTGGTTGCGAGAGGGGGATCGAAATACTAAATTTTTCCATCAGAAGGCTGTGTGGAGAGCGAAGAAGAATACGATTCGCAAGCTGAAAGATGAGGAGGGGGCGTTTCGCATGAGGAAGGAGGAGATGCATGGTTTGGCCACGGAATTTTTTGATAAACTCTATGATCGAGATCCTGGGGTTCGACCGGAAGTAGCAATACCAGTTATTGAAACTGTTATCACTGATGAAATAAATGAAAGCCTTTGCAACCCTTTCTCGGATGAGGAGATAAGTTATGCCATGTTCCAGATAGGGCCGCTAAAAGCACCAGGACCGGACGGTCTGCCAGCTAGGTTCTTCCAGAGGAACTGGGGTTTGTTAAACGTGAACATTATCAAAGCAGTGAAGGAGTTTTTCGTAACTGCTATAATGCCAGCTAATGTTAATGATACATCGCTTGTGCTTATTCCAAAGGTAGCACAGCCGGAGACTCTGAAAGACTTCAGACCTATCAGCTTGTGTAATGTCATACACAAGGTGTGTCCAAGTGCCTTGTAAACCGGCTGCGCCCTTATTTAATTGACATTGTTTCAGAGAATCAGAGTGCCTTCGTACCGGGGCGCTTAATCACTGATAATGCTCTGATCGCTTTCGAGTGTATACACACTATGCAGAATGTAAAGGAGAATGGCGATGGCCTATGTGCTTATAAATTGGATTTAGAAAAGGCATATGACAGAGTTGACTGGAGTTTTCTGCAATGTGTGCTGACGAAGATGGGTTTCTGTGATACTTGGGTACAATGGATTATGCAGTGTGTCACTACTGTGCGCTATCGAATAAAATTCAATGGTGAGCTGTTGCAGGCGTTTACCCTAGCGCGGGGCCTTCGACGAGGAGACCCTTTGTCACCGTATCTGTTTCCATTCGGGGCTGACTGCCTGTCAAAACTGATTAAGAGAGAGGAAGCTGTTGGGAACTTTGTTGGTTACTCTTCTCTTATTTGCTGATGATACACTTTTGTTCTTTAAAGCTTCCAGTGAGCAGGCTCTTGTGGTCAAAGAGATTCTAAATACTTTTGAAACTGCAACCGGACAGCTCATTAGTCCGCAAAAGTGCTCCATGCTCTTCTCGGCCAATGTAGGGGATGCTCTCAAGGAGGATATTGGTGCTTTACTTGCTGTTGAGAGGGAAACATTCGAGCCAAGGTATCTGGGCTTGCCGACCCCACTGGGGCATATGAAGGGTGCTGTGTTTCAGCCCATAGAAGAAAAACTCATCTAAAAGGGTTATGGACTGGAGTGACAGGTATGTGTCTAGTGCGGGGAAGGAACTTTGATTAAGTCTGTTGCGCAATCCTTGCCTACATATTTAATGGGTGTATTCAAGCTGTCTGATGGTCTGTGCGAGGAGCTCATGAGGAAAATTCGTAAGTACTGGTGGGGAGCAAAGAACAGGAAACACCGAACTCACTGGTGTGCCTGGGCAATAATGATCCAACCTAAGTGCAAGGGCGGTTTGGGTTTCAGGGGTATGAAGAATTTCAATCAGGCGTTGTTGGCAAGACAGGCATGGCTCCTTGTGCAGTTCCCTAAAACATTATGTGCAAGGATTATGAGAACTAAGTACTTCCCACGCGGTCATCTGTTAGATACTGTCTTTCCCAGTAACTGTTCGCCGACATGGAAAGCAGTGGAATGGGGGCTTGAGTTATTAAAGAAGGGCATTATTTGGCGGGTGGGGAATGGTACCAGTATTCAGATATGGAGGGACAACTGGTTGCCTAGACCACCATCTTTGAAGGTGTTGGGGAAATTACAGAGGACAAGAATTCGTTGGGTATCTGAACTCATTGACAGGAGAACAAATGAATGGGATGTAGGCCTTCTACGTGATCTGTTCTATGGTCCAGATGTGGAGCAAATCCTTAATATCAAGTTACCAATTCGAGGCCAGGAGGATTTTGTGGCTTGGCACTATGAGAAGGCTGGACTGTTCTCTGTCAGAAGTGCGTATAAACTTGCTTTCTCGATAGCACAGCTGCAAACTGAAAGTGGATCAAGTGGTTCCCCTGACGGAAGTCGTCCTATTGTGGAAACTCATCTGGCAGTCCGGTGTTCCCCCAAAGGTGAAGCACTTCGCATGGAGGGTGGCAACAGGTACTTTGCCAACAAGGAAGAACAAGTATATTCGCCATCTGGAAACTACGAGCACATGCCAGGTGTGTGGACTGGAAGAGGAGAATGAAAGTCATGCGCTTCTGAGGTGCCCCAGAGCACGAGATCTATATTTAGCTATGTCAGAGAAGTGGAGAGTGCCGGATATTGAACAGTTCCAGTGCTATGATTCTGAATGGATACTATACCTACCGAACGTGTGATGCTGATACTCGGGATAAACTAATGCTGCTTTTTTGGCTTGCCTGGTATGTGCGCAATCAAATAACACATGGTGAATCCGATTATTCAGTGGTGCGGTCAACCATTTTCTTGGAAAGTTACTATGACTCAATACTGCAGAGTAGAGATGGTGATCGAGGTGCAGGTGTGAGAAAGGAAGCGGAATCCAGACCATCTGCAAGCGCTACCTGGATTCCACCGCAAGCCGGGAAAATTAAGATAAATGTTGATGCTGCATTTTTTCAAGAAACGGGTAAAGCAGGGGCAGGGATTGTTGCAAGGGATTCGCAGGGTCAAGTGGTGCTAGCGTCAACAAAGGCGTTATTCCGATGCCATGACCCAGAGGACGCAGAACTGGGGATAATTGGTTCTGTGCCATCCGTAAACGCTGACATCCCTCTTACGACATTACTTTACGACGCATCCCTCTCACGCCACTACTTTCATTCTTCTTCTCTCTTTTGCACCACCATCTCATTTTTCATCATTTTTGAATTATTTTTTACAGTCAAATGATAAAAATATGACCCTTTTGCCCCTGTCTTGCTCACACCATACCATTCCACTCCCGTTCCTCAAACGCTAGGCGGAGGCGGCGCGGGCGGCGGTGGCTCGAGGACGCGGCGCGGGCAGCGGTGGCTCGAGGCGGCGCGGGCGACGGCGTGAACTCGAGGACGCGGGCGGCGACGGATCGAGGGGGCTCGAGCGGTGGCGGCGGATCGAGGGGGCTCGGGCGACGGCGTGAGCTCGAGGGGGCTCGGGCGATGGCGTGAGCTCAAGGGGGCTTGGGCGGCGGCGTGAACTCGAGGGGGCTCGGGCGGCAGGGGATCGAGGGAGCTCGGGCGCCGGCGGATCGAGGGGGCTCGACGGCGGCGTGAACTCGAGGGGGCTCCGACGGCGACGGATCGAGGGGGCTCGGGCGGCGGCGGCACGAGGAGGTGAAGGCGAGGTGTCGGTATGTGCTCGATCTGGAGCTTCCATTTGTAGTGTGCTTTTGTAGTCATGTCTTCACAGCTGCTTGCTTGTGAATCATTTCTTGACTTGTTCTTCCAAAATCAACAGCGACGCACACGCTGCATCGCCTCCGGCCCTCTATCTACGGAGGACTACTCCACAAAAAAAGAGGCAGCGCCCCGCCGGCCGGCCACTGTCGTCCCAATTTCGGCTCGCGCCACAAACCCGTGGAGCCCGGCCCTCGGGTTTGTTATTAATATTGGAGCATTTTGGACAAGTTGGACGCTATTATTTTATTGTCTATTGTTTTCTCTAGCAATGGACACTATTATTTTACTTCAGTGAGTTCGTGGCGCCATGGATGAATGCGGCAGCACCTTCGTCTGCGCTGGTGAAGCTGGCAGCAACTCCACCATTGTAGGGTTAGTGGATTTTATCACTCTTGCATCGTGTCAACTCGATGTTGTTCATGCTTACACTGCTTAGATGAATTATTCTTATTGGCATCATTTTTCATTTTACTGTAGGGAGGACTCACATAAAAATTTTTACAATCAAACTTAAAATCCCTGATTACACAGCAGTTATGGATGATGGTAGGCGATTCGAATTGAATGGTACGGAACATGTTCTACAAGTGTGTTCTAAGTGGTACCTTGAGGCTGATGTAGCAAAAAATACTAAATGGGGTTCACGTCAAGAGCTTAAAGTTTGGTATTGGGATGTGGAGCAACGAGGCCTGCATTGTGTTGTAACCGATCTGGATTTGCAATTAGTATTTCAGAAATTTATGTCTACTAAAGTTGTATCCTTAGTTGCTGAGATTGCAATTAAGCCTACATACAAGTGTGATATTAGTTTGGACAAGTTGGAGAAATTACAAGTGAGGAGGAATCCTAATATGACAAGGAAAACAGAGAGTGCAGCAGAATCTGATGATGAAAGTGTGGAGGAAGAGGATAATGTGAACCCTGGTTTGATGGATGATAAGGACATTTTCATGGATGATGATGAGGTGTTTGTGTTTTTAGGATTGAGGGCTGAGAAGTGGTAACACGAATGAACATGGGAGTTGAAATGGATTCAGAAATTCCAGTTGATGATTATGCCGATGATGAACCTAGGTTTGTAACTGATCTAGAAAATCTGAAGATTGAGAAGGGTGAAACATTTCCAACAATGAAGGATTTTAGGAAGGCTTTAAAGCAACATGCAATACTAAAGGAGTTTGAGGTTCACAAGATTAAGACTGATACAAAGAGGTATAGAGCTGAATGCAAGGCAAATGGGTGTCCATGGAGGATTGTTGCAAATAAGCTTGTTGACCAACCAACAGTTGAGGTGTGTATCTTAAATGTTACAATGTATTATATTATTTTATTATATGTGAAGCTGTCAAACAAATAGATTTCTATATCGGTTTGCAGATTACTATGCTCCCTCATGAGCATGAGTGTGTGGCCACAGGGAAGTTGGAAAACTCCATGGCAACAAGTTCTTGGGTTGCTGAGAAAGTTGTTGCAATGCTACGAAAGAAACCATCACTTGGTCCTTCTGAACTGCAAGACAGATTACTCGAAAAATATAATGTGGATGTAAATTACAATACAGAGTGGCTTGGTAAACAGAAAGCAATGGATACAATCTATGGGGCATGGGAAGATAGTTTTCAAACCTTGTTTAACTTTAGGGCTAGCTGATTCAACGGTCCCCAGGTTCAATTCTTGAGATTGCCACCAAGACAGTGCAAGATGTTATCTTTTTTGACAAGCTTTTTCTTTGCATGAAGCCATGCATTGATGGATTTCACACAGGTTGTAGGCCTTATCTTGGTATTGACTCAACGGCATTGAATGGTAAAATACAAAAGTCACCTAGCCTCTGCTATAGCTTTGGATGGTAACAATTGGATGCATCCTGTTGCATGGGCATTCTTTAATTCAGAATCTTACGACAATTGGATTTGGTTCATGAGGCAGTTTGAGATTGCTATTGGCCATCCACCAACTCTAGCAATGTCCACAGATGCCTGTAAGAGTTTAGCTGCTGCAGTGAAAGAGGTATTCCCTGAGGTTGAGCATGGGGAATGCATGAGACATTTGTGGGTAAATTTCAAAAAGAAGTATCGTGGTGAAATATATGATAAGAACATGTGGCCAGCAGCAAGAGCTTATAGGTCTGATAGATTTGATTACCATTACAACAAGGTTATTGCTGCAAACCCTAATGTGGTTGAGTATATGAAGGGCCATCACAATCTGAAATGGAGTCGATTGATGTTTTCTAATGACATTAAGTGTGATTATGTCAACAACAACCTTGCTGAGAGCTTCAACAAGTGGATAAAAAAGATAAAAGACTTGCCTCTTGTTGATTTGCTTGATAAGCTCAGACAGATGATAATGAACTTGTGGGATAAAAGGCGGAGGATTGGGGCCAAGCTATCAGGAATCATTCTTCCGATAGTAATTAAACAGTTAAAAGCCAAAACTAGAGGGTTGGGGCATATGAGGGTTCACAAAGGGCCATTATGCAGAAGTGTTCGGAACCTACTATGACATGACATCATGGAGGCATGTAGTAGATTTGAGCACTAAAACATGCAGTTGTGGTGAGTGGGAGATGACCGGTAAACCATGTCTTCATGCCTTAGCTTTCTTAAGCACGATACCGGATGTTGATATGGAATGTTATGTCCATGAGTACTATACAGTTGAGAGATTCAGGGCTGCCTACAGTGGAATCATTCCCCCTATGCCAGACAAGTCACAATGACCTAAGGTTGACATCGGTTTCAAAATGCAACCACCACCGTTTAAAAGATCTGTTGGAAGACAAAGGAAGAATAGGTCCAAAGCTAGCCATGAGCCAGGTCCAAAGAAGAGAAAAAAATGCATGGAATGTAGTGAATTTGGACATCGAAAGGATGGAAACTGCCCCTTAAAAGAACATGCAAAGAGGCAAGTCAACTTCCTTCTATTTTGCAATTAGAATTGTCATATTGCATTGTAATCATTACAATAATGTGTTAACCACTTCATGTAGGAAAAGGGCGCCTCAAACTAAGAGGAAGGCGCAAAGGCCTAAGACAGTACCTGCTGATACAATTTCGCCCGGGTCCATCATGCGAAGGCTATGTAATTTGGTGCAGGATGGTCGTGTACATGAGGTTGGCTCCACCTCTACTAGTTCAGCTAGGCGCAATTTGGAAATGTTGCAAGAAGATGACAATGCAAATAGTATATAAGTATCTGAGCTGTGCTTCCGATGACATGTTTTATTATGTGTAAACAAACTTATTTATGTCCTTGCCCGTATGTGTGAGGTGGTGAGGTATGGTCATTTTGCTTTGCAATATGGCCAGTTCTATATGTTTCATGACTTTATGTGGTTGATTGTATGAAATTATTGTTATTCTCAGTTGAATGTTGTATGAACAATGTTGTATGCCTAATAAATGTGTTATAATGTTGTTGTGATTTCCTTAATTTTAACTTAGAATGTTAGTGAATTAATCTGATTTTTTTTGAGAAAATATGGTTTGTTCCAATTTTATTGGAATTTTTGAGATGTAAATGGATTATTTATGATTTAATCTGATTTTTTTGTGAGATAATATGGTTTGTACCAATTTTTTTTGTATTTTTTTAGGTGTAAATGGATTATTTATGAATTAATCTGAATTTTTTGTGAGAAAATATGGTTTGTAACAATTTTATTCGAATGTTTAAGGTGTAAATGTTGTGAGCAAGGCAGGGGCAAAAGGGTCATATTTTTATCATTTGACTGTAAAAAAAATTCAAAAATAATGAAAAATGAGATGGTGGTGAGCGAGAGAGAAGAAGAATGAAAGTAGTGACGCGAGAGGGATGCGTCGTAAAGTAATGGCGTAAGAGAGATGCTAGCGTTTACGAATGGCACAGGACCAATTATCCTAGCAGAACTGCTGGCTTGCAAGGAGGGTTTACAGCTGGCGATGCAGTGGATTCACACGCCGGTAGTTTTGGAGACGGATTGCCAAACAGTATGCAAAGCACTCAATTCTCTAGTGGAAAATAGATCCTGTTTGGCGATGCTGATTCGGGAGGTTCAAGCGCTCTGTGCTGAGCGGAAAGAGGTGGAAATTTTGCGTTATAATAGGTTTCAGAATAGTGTTAGTCATCTTTTAGCAAATAAGGTTTGAGTGGAGACTCTTTCCAGAGTTTGGCTCCACACAATCCCAGAGTTTGTCGTTACGGCGGTAGCGACAGATTGTAACTTTTCTGAGAATTAATAAATCCACCTTTTCCTAAAAAAAAATAGTGTATAGAAATACTCAATGCCTCATGGTTGTAAATCTGCTAGCTAGTACGAAACATCACAAAAAAAATCTATGTATTTTATTTATCCTTACGTCTTACGCTTGTTAAACATGAACTGGTTAGCATCATGTCTTTCATTTAAATGAAACTCCCTAATGTCGGAAACTCTCGAGAGTAGAAAGAAAACACTTGAGAAAAACGGCACCAGAGGGTGGTCACTCGGGAAAATGCACTCGGTGGCACCGACTCAGGAAAGAAGTTGTTCCCGTGTGTTCTAGATGAAACACTCGGTAGACTATATTTCCCCGATGGTTTTGGCAAACACACGGCAAACATGGAGCCGACGGAAAAGGTGCTCTTTAACCGTTTACAGACTCGGGAGTCTACTGCACACACGAACAACACCAATTTGCTTATTATTTATGCACTCCCAAATTATTAATTGGTCCAAATTAAACATTCAGGTAAACAATACTC
Source organism: Oropetium thomaeum (assembly GCA_001182835.1). NCBI lineage: Eukaryota > Viridiplantae > Streptophyta > Magnoliopsida > Poales > Poaceae > Oropetium > Oropetium thomaeum. The sequence continues at coordinate 749,262 of LFJQ01000034.1, forward strand.
CATGAGAATCTTGAATTTTGTAAGAGGACAAATTTTATTCTTCACAAATTCAAACTTGGTTTACAGACCATACACAACACCCACAAAATATCTACATATTTACAGAATGAAATAAAGATCAAATACACATATTCCTATTTTTTTGATCAAATTCTTCTTGAGCGTCTCTTGAAGCACCATTTATTGCCAAACCAATGTTCGATCCTGTAGATGTGCCTGTTTGAATAATGCAAGAAGCGAAGGTGAGGCTTAAAGTTCGAAATAATCAATGTGGAACCGACAGAACTAAAATTTCGCCAATTTTTTTTGTAAACCAAAAATAAGTACTGACATGGGCTTGCATCTGAAATAGCTGTAATTTAAGAACATTAGAGCAGCAAATAGCATTGCACGGAACAAAGATTTGCACTCATGAACCAATCGATTATAGAAGTATGATTCAAAATTGCATTCATGCAAGAGAAAGAAAAGGTAGCACTGATATTTGTAGAGTATACTTCCGTGATTTGCAGCGAAGAGAATATGCAGAACAGAGGAAAAATACATCTCAAAGGAAAAACAAAAGAAATAGAGGAGAAAATACTCGGACTTAAGGCCCATCAGTTTACCTGCTAAACAATATGTAAAGATTGAGGGGAAACCGCATGGCACCTTGTCCCAATGACCTTGGCCATGACCGGAGCTGCATAAGCCATTGTGCTCACCATAATCCCTGCTGCATAAGGACTGGACAACAGCTGCGGGGCCAGATTGTTAGTTCAGGTCATCAGGTGAGTGCTTGTTTGGAAGACCGGTAATTAGTCCAATACCCTTGAAATTTACAGGCCTAATATTTTTCCAACGTGAATTGAATTTTTTTTGTTTGGATGACAGGTATTGCTAAAAATATTACCGTCGGTTGGGCTCATTACACCTGGAAGAATAAAATCATCTCACGAGACCACACTTTTTTTCCGAGAAAAGTCGGGCTTGTTCTCTTTCTATCCGCTTCATCATCCATCTGTTCCTCTCTCTCACTAGTCCACTTGCTCATGCTCCACCCCTCCAGCCTGGCTTCCAACACCCGTAGGCCGGTGTAGCACAACGCCCCACATGGTCGACGATTCGTCCAAGACGAAGCTGTGCCCCTTCCTCCTCCATCTGTTCCTCTCTCTTGTCACCGTCATGCCGCCGCAACCACCACCCACTTGCTCCACCCTCTAGCCCGGTTTCCTGCATCCGTAGGCTGACGCGGCGAAGCGCCCCGCGTGGTTGACGATGCAGCCCGGACGAAGCCGTTCCCGTGGTGTATGATGGCGGTGTAGTACCGTGTGTAGGTGTGGAGTGGTGTCGTAGTTCTGAAACCTTGCCCTCGAAGTGGCCGTAGGTGTTGTGGTGAGTCAAGATCTGTTGGATGTGTGACACCGTCAGGATACATGTTCGATTATCAATTGCTCCAGCGGTAGGGCACCATCAAAATCTACTATGTTTTTATTTTTTAAGATCCAAAAAACTCAGCATTCCGGTTTATATTAATACAAAAAGAAAGCGCCTCATATTAAGGGAAATGAGGCCAAACCGTGCAAAAGAAAAAGAAAAAACCTAACCACAAAATGCTGTTCCTCTGATGAAGAACTGAAACAGCAGTAACAATAACATCCTCAAACTGCCATCGATGGATCATCGCTTGCATCAACATCATCACATCCCACAACACTTCCTAACAGCAAACTCAATTGTCATTGTTGCCAAGCTCGTCGTACCCCACAACGCCGCAGCTCCGACTTCATCCAAGCAATGTAACTAAGAAATGCCTTTTATGGTGTAACTTCATGGAGGCAAGACTGCACCAAGCCACAAGATCACCCACATGACGATGTTGATGGACAAACCACCACAACAAGGAAGCTCCAAGGCAACACCTCCAACGAGGTAACGACATCGTGACGCCGACGCCGCTGTTGCCCAATCCAGAAACCTGTACCTTAGGTTTACACCCAGAGCAAATTCGGTCGGTTGTTGCAAGAAATCCACGACAACGCCTCCAACGAGGATAACGACACATAAGGGTGACGTCGAGTAAGGCTTGCGCCTGAAGCCTTACACCTTCGAGACCTACGAGCTGCATTGGCACCACAACATTGCCGAGATGGGATTGACAACACCTGCAGCAACAGATCTCACCATCAATGACCTCTTCATCACAACCGCAACAGCCATGGCCTCTCTGCAAACCGGCAGCCATGGCCGAGCCGCGCGCGTTTACGTCCTCCCTGTCGCCACGCCAACATGCACGCATCCTCCCTGTCGCCACTCGCAGCGGCATCAGTCTCACCGCCACCCGACAAACCTTCTTTTGGATCCGGGCTGGGAGCAACCGGATCTGGTCCTCTTGAGCGCCAACGATCAGACTCTGGCCCCGCCGCCGTGGTCGCCTGCTACTGCCCCTCGAGCCACGCGTAGGCCGTCCGCTTCACGAGCCGTCCATGCCGGTCGCCGCTCGCACCACCCACAGACAGCCCGCGTCGTCGTCGGGGCAGCCCCGCCATGGGGTTGTCCGACACGACCTCCAGCCGTTCCACTTGGCACTGACTAGATCCGAGCACGGGGTTGCCGGATCTGGTGTTGGGGGGAGGGGGAGCGGCTCGTCGGAGTCTGGGGGGGGGGGGGGGGGGGGGTCGGGGGGGGAGGCACGTTGGGGAGGATGGGTTCGCGTGGAGATAGTTGGAAGGAAGGCCCCGGCGCCACCTTCATTGCGTCCGCCGGCTTGCCGGCAACCCACTCAGGCGGCGACGAGGGGGAAGGAGCTCTGGAGGGGGCGCTCGGGCCGCCGGCGGTGGCTAGGGTTCCGCCTGTAGCCCTAGGAGGAGAAAGGACGCGGGCTTCCCCCTTGTTCGCGAGTGTTATTATTGGTGGCTTGTCATGTTCTGATTTAATCTACTACGTTTTAGCAAGCTGCAATGGCAGCCTACTGGTGACTTGAACTCTCTCATCCCTCAAAGTTGCTCTCTGTAATTCTTGCTCGAATGTGTTCAAAAGGATTTTTGTTAAAGCTTTTAAGCTCTAAATCCCATGCATCGCTCTGAAATTTTAGTCATGTAGTGCTAAGTTCTTTTAAAGTTCACTGGAATGTCTTATATATACCCAAACATCAATTTACAGAGTAGAATAAATACTTTTCATATAGGTGTTTTCTTGTATACAAGAAAATACAAGTGTAATTCAATTACAACTGAAATAAATACAAGATTTTCAAACACGTCCTGAGGGTGGGTGGTCAAAAATTGAATTGTATGGACGCCATCCATCCGGCCACGCCCTAAGGCTTTTGGTGGCACTTGGGAAACTCGTGGAGTATTTGCTATTTACACTCGGGAGAAATTTAGATACTAGGAGATTTAGCAGATTCTGATAACTTTTGGCCAGTATGGGCTGCAGCCCCAGTCCGAGCTGTCTCCTCCTCTGTAGATGTGAACTTACGCCAATCTTTTAGTTATAAATTTGTCTTCTATGCTATATGTATTTCTATAATTGTCTAAACGGATCGGTAAACTAGGTTGAGTGTTTGACATTTTCTTTTCATTCGATTCGTAAGAAAATTAATTTTGAAGTTTGAAATATTTACTGAATGTTTTTTTCAATTTTTGTGAAAACCGTGAATCCATCGGGCGGGTTTCACGGTTGGATCGATGGTGGCGTTAGGTAGCTTGAGCGGATAACACGTGTGCATGCATGTTTCACAGATGCTGTCCGTGCGCGACTGCGCGGCGAAACAGCTGGCTTGCGTAGAGGCAAATGCGATGCACGCGCTGCACGTGAATATGCGCACGTACGTCTCGTGCACGAGCCGCTCGCGCGTGCGCTTATTAAACATCCACGTCAGGCGCCGGCGTGGGCCCCGCCAACGTGTACTCCTCCTCTGCCTCGTCACCCGCGGCATCGCGTGCGGCGCGCGCTCGAGCCTCGGGCGCCGTGGCGGCGGTCGCGTGAGCGGCCGTTGCGGCATGTTAGGTTAGCTGAGTACCGCGGGCAGGCGGTATAAGTGGAGAGCTCGAGGACGGAGTCCCTCTCCGCATATCAGTCTCGGAGCTGCGAACAGACTTCCTGTCTGTCGCAAGCGACAGCCGCCGCGTCGCGTACTCGAATCGCCCCGCCGGAGGGAGTTGGAGATGGATGCCGGCGCAGTGCACGTCGTCCAAGTTGAGGCGTTCGCCGGCCGAAGAGGTGCGGACGGCTCCGCTTCGGTTAAGGTAATAACAGATCGATCGCCTTGCCCTCGCCTGCGTTAAGTCCATGCTCTGACTCTGACAGACTGCTGCCGAACACTGCTGATATGGCATCTCATCATTGGGTTGTTGGTTCTTCGCCCCGAGAAGGCGACTCGGCGTGCGCCCATTGTGTTTGCGAAAATGCCTTTAAGGGATTAGCCTTCCTTTGTGGCATCATTGCAGTATATGGCACTTGTATCTTTTTCCGTGCGGCATTTAAGCCTCAGTGAATTGTTCTCCTTTTCCCCTTATTCTGATCCATATTATTGTAGTTAAATGGCGATGAGCATTCTTAATATAAGTCTTGGTGCTGGATGTGTTAACACAGGAACCATCATGGAAAAGGTTTTTGCAGCACGTTGGACCAGGCTTTATGGTCTGCTTGGCTTACCTCGACCCCGGAAACTGTAAGTACTTACCATCACTTTCTATCCCCCCACATGCGCCATTTCATTTGGTCCTGATGCTTATCAAATTGAAACAGTGCAGACCGATTTACAAGCCGGTGCCAATCACAGATATGAGGTACATTATTGTCTCTCCTTTGGGACCCTACACCCAAATTTTCTTATCTTGCTTCACCTTAGCTTGCTATACTCTGAGACGGGATCAAACAAAAACTAACTACTTTGCTATTGCCATTTGTTCTTTATTTTCATCCTTTGTAGCTCCTCTGGGTGATCCTGATCGGCCTCATCTTTGCTCTAGTCATACAGTCACTATCTGCTAATCTCGGAGTAGTGACAGGTACTACAAAAATGGATTCTAATGTTATGGTGTATGCAGTAATACAATTTGGCATTATTGGTTGTTAACTGTCGCAGGAAGGCATCTTGCTGAATTATGCAAGTCAGAGTATCCAGTATGGGTTAGAATGTGCCTATGGCTGCTGGCAGAGTTAGCTGTCATAGCCGCTGATATTCCAGAAGGTTAGCCTTAATATGAAGGTCTATAAGAAATATCAGTTTTTGACTGTCATAATGTCAGTTCAGGTAACAAATAAAGTATTCGGGAATTCCTTCCAAACGGATTTTAATTACAAATCTTCACACATTGCAGTTATAGGGACAGCTTTTGCTTTCAACCTGTTGTTCCATATCCCTGTGTGGGTAGGAGTTCTCATAGCTGGCTCCAGCACACTTCTACTACTTGGGATGCAAAGATATGGGGTACTTTTTTTTTTTCTTGTTCTAGATAATTTTTCTGTACCAAACATACCTATATTGATGAGTTATCACAAACACTAATGTACGAAAAGGTTAAACTAGACAATTTTCAGTACTGAAGTGAGCTCCGTATAATCATTCGTTGATTACCAAAATAATTTCATATATATAGCCCAATATGACCTCTGTTTTGTACATGTACCTAGGTTAGGAAGCTGGAGTTTTTGGTTGCAGTGTTAGTGTTTATCATGGCAGTGTGTTTCTTCACTGAGATGACCATAGTAAAGCCTCCAGCAAAGGAGGTTATCAAGGGACTATTCATTCCCAAGCTGAGCGGATCCAGTGCTACTGGAGACACTATTGCTCTTCTTGGGGCTCTTGTAATGCCGTAAGCAATCAAGTGCACACAATATTTTGTTTCTAACTTCTAAGGCATATTTTTCTTTTTTTCTTGTAAGGAGATTCTGTTCAACAGATAGAATGTTCTCAATAGTAACACACTTGCTTATAATCATCTGTTAGCACAGATGCGCTCCTGAGTTTGAGTTTCTTTTTTCAAAAAAAAAATCCTTTTAACTAAAACTAGTTTTTCCTAAATTACTTACAGGCACAATCTATTCTTACATTCTGCCCTGGTCCTATCGAGGAACACACCTGAGTCAGTAAGAGGAATAAAGGTGAACAGATACTGTATGTATTTTTGATAGTTATTTTGCTAGGCAGACAATTCAGGAAATAGCAGTTGTAATATGTAAACAATTAATAAACATACTTGCTTACTTGCACTTCAGGATGCTTGCAGGTTCTTCCTGTTCGAAAGTGGTATAGCTCTGTTCGTTGCACTTCTCATCAACATATGCATCATCTCTGTCTCTGGCACCGTCTGCAGCTCAAGCAACCTGTCACCCAATGACCCTGCGAAATGTAGTGACCTCACCTTGGATTCCTCCTCTTTCCTCCTCAGGGTACTACTATAGTTTCATAATTAATATATAATTATCGCTACAGAATTCATTAATTAATAAGTTGTTTGGTTCTTTTAGAATGTTCTTGGCAAGTCAAGTGCAGTTGTGTATGGTGTGGCACTCTTGGCTTCTGGACAGAGCTCAACCATCACTGGAACTTATGCCGGGCAATACATTATGCAGGTACTTCAATGTAAAATAGATGTTATTTCGCAAAAAAAAATTGTAAAATAGATGTTCTGCTTCTGGAATATGCAGTCAAACCTCTAAAACACTCAGAATTATTAATAGATGCTTAATTTTTAGATATATCTTGTGCGAAATGTGTTCAGAAATACATTTAGAGTATGCAGTTTTTAAATTATTTTTCATACAGTTTCCAGAATTATTTAATATGAAAATTTTGTATTCATTATGTAGATGTGTAGGAGAATGATAAAAACAAGTCAAAAATAAGTAATACAACATCGCTCTTTTGATTGTTTATTAGTGATATATATGCTTGGAAGGGATAAGCAATGATATAGAAAAGAATTGCAAGCAAATTAGATAGGAGCTATACTATATCTTCGCTTCTAAATTCTCCTTAAAACTGATACTTCATAGAAATATGTTCATTCTCTCGAACACATTGTATCATTTTCTTTGCAACCATAATAGCTGGTGCATATATTGTGGAGTACATAAACGGCTCATTTCAAGTGCTAAACCTAGATGCAATCACACATGCACATAATCAATTTTTCTTTTAATACAGGGTTTCCTGGACATCAAGATGAAACAGTGGCTGAGGAATTTGATGACTCGTAGCATTGCCATTGTCCCAAGCTTAATTGTCTCCATCATTTGTGGCTCCAGCGGAGCTGGCCGTCTCATTGTCATCGCATCGGTAATATTAATTGCACCATATGGTACATCTACTGTCAGTGTATAACACCAAATTTTAACAGAATATATTAGTTACAATTTAAAGCAGTTTGATTTCATAAAATGAAGGTCAGTTTGTTTGGTTTAACTGCTGTTACATTACACAGATGATTCTGTCTTTTGAGCTGCCATTTGCTCTCATCCCACTTCTCAAGTTCAGCAGCAGTAGCAACAAGATGGGTGAAAATAGGAACTCCATTTATGTAAGTATTTACCTTATTATGAAGATGCTTTGTCCGCATTCATCATGAAGAAAAACCGTTGATTTATTAATGTATGCACTTGTTGATCACTGCAGATTATTGCATTTTCATGGCTGCTTGGGTTTATGATTATTGGTATAAACATCTACTTCCTAAGCGCAAAATTAGTTGGTTGGATCTTTCACAACTCACTACCTATCTATGCTAACGTGCTCATTGGCATAGTCGTGTTCCCTCTTATGCTGCTCTACGTATCTTCTGTGATCTACCTGACGTTCAGGAAGGATACCGTCAAGTTTCTGTCCCGACATGAGCTTCAAACTATTGATACCAAAAATTCAAAGGTTGTCAATGACAGTGGCAAGGATGAAAACAAGGAGCAGCTTGTTTAGTCTCAATGACTGTTTAAGACAACATTGGGACGGCTAGATCTATTTCATTCATTCGTTCAATTTGCTAACTGTAGTTAATTGATTTTATCCTTTTTAGGCACTCACTTAATATGTATGGCCGTCAAATTGTTTTTGTCACAGTAAGAAATTGACCTCTGTATCTTAATGTGACACGAGAGGCAGCAATAGATATTATTCTTGTAAACATTTAATTCTGAACTTCTTACTATTCTGTTACGGTTTATCCCTTTTGAAAGACTTGTAAGGAGGACTTCCAATTAATTATGATACGGGAAGATATGCAAATTAGATTTGCACAAACGCCATCAAATGGATGGGTTTTAAGCTTCATCTTGCACCTGTTTGTTTATTAAGAGTTCTATCAGTGAGCTTCCACTGGACATGAGATGGCACTGAAAACATTTGGGTGCCCACTGAATCTGATTTACACATTCCTGTATGTGATACACTGTTGCCTGTGCAAATTTGAACTGACAAACATAGCAAAAAGAAAAAAGAGTAAAGCGTACCGTAGGTCCCTAAACTATTCACGATATGTCATCTAGGTCCATAAACTCTCAAACTGACTATCTGTGTCTCTAAACTATTTTTACTGTATCAAGTGAGGTCCAAACTATTTTTACTATATCAAAATAGGTCCATTTTTCTTTTGAAATACCATATCAGAAAAAAAAGCTAAAAGGCCTCTAACCGGGTGGTTAGGACATTCAAGTGGCACTTCTCAGGTCCTAGGTTCGATCCCTCACGTGTCAAAACATAGATTAAGGACCAAACTCACACGGGGTCACGGATCCCAAGATCCCTGTTATAAGGATAGAGTAAAGAAAAGTTCACAAATTTTTTTTGACCTACGTAAATGTCTTTTCTTAATAAAATGTACAAAGGACGGAGCTATCTTACCGGTAGGTCTAGTTTTTTTAAAAATTTTCATGATCAATATATCATGCATTGATATAAAAAAGTTTATAATAGTTTTCTCTCATACTATATTGTCTTGAGACTATCAATATTAAGTTGCAGTGTTCGTTGACGAAAAGCAACTTTTTAAAAATGTCATACAATAAATTTTACTTTTCAGAAATGTTTATAATATATTTCTAACTTTCAAATGGGATTTGGACCTCACAGTAAAAATAGTTTAATTATTCAGATATTTAGTTTGAGAGTTTATTGACCTAAATGACACAGACTGAATAGTTTAACGTATTTTACGCTAAAAAAATTGTAACGGCTACTCATATCTCTTTCCTTATCCCTTCCTCTCTTTCAATAATAAAACTGTGCTCTCATATGACGTAGCATTGCATTGAAATATTTCCTGAACATTTCATATCCGAAGCTCATATCACATTTGAGATCAGAAACGATTTTTTTTCGAAGTTCATATTGAATGAAAGGAGTACTCTGAATTCAAAGTTTACGTTGCAAGATTAGAAAAGTGAAAATAAAAAGTGGCAGTTAGTAGGCTGGGCTAACTAACCCCTGCGCCACTCTGCAGCCCATCAGAGTCCACGATCAGCATTTCAGCAACAGCCCACTTAACCTACTCCCTTCCACGACCCAGGAAAGCCCAGCCTCCACTTATCCGCGTACTTCGCCGTCCTATCCTACACGCCCCACTACACAGCGGCGCCGGCGTTGCCGGACTCCGGCGGCGGAGGTCGGAGGTGAAGATGTGGTGCCAGTCGTGCAGGGAGGAGTATGACGAGGAGGACGCCGGGACTTGCAAGGAATGCTACGAGGAGGCCAGCGAGACGGAGGAGGAGCTCAAGCGCGAGATCGACGAGCTCCGCTCCCGCCTCCTTTTCCTCCGCCTACCCTCCCCCACGCTCGACGCCGCTGCCACGGGCCATGCCGACATACACCTCCACGCCTCCTGCGGCACTGGATCCGGCGCCGGCGACTCCGACGCCGGGCGCCCCGACACCCCCGCCGTGCCCGCCCATCGCGTCATCCTCGTAAGCTTTCGTCTCCATGCGTTTCGATGGGTTATCTGTTATCATGGTTCATGTTTGTGCTATATATTGAATAGTCTAAAAGCTAACCCACATCCTAAAGGGGGAAATATTCAGGTTCCTTCAGGCCCATCACGTTAGAGCTGATCTAAATCCTAATGAATGGGAGTTGTTCTGTGTTACACTTGATCTCGTTTTAGGTATGTTAGACTTAATTAGCGGTGCCCGGTAGATTAATGTGGCCGGGTTGTGCGGACTTGGAGAGTGCCGGCCACTGGCCACAGCAGTTAGGCCAACATTTTGTTCTGCACTGCTTGTGCTTGGCTCCTCTGTTTAGCTCCTACTCTATTATACTTAATTTTATGAAATTTTCGCCTTAGGATATGTGATAAGGCGTCGCCTCGCCACACGCTTTAAGCACCTAGGCGGCTGGAAGGGGGTGGCATGCCGCACTTAGCCTTACCGCCTTAAAAACATAGGGTGCCATCAGAATGTAAACTTTTCTGTGGTTGTGTCCGTTCTAAGGTTAATTCATACGCACAATCGATGAATCTAAGCTTATGCACGATTCATGTGAGGAGTGAGGGTAATGTGTTATTCTCTCATATTGCTTGAGTTGTTTCACTCTTTTCATGTAGTAAATGTTTGCAAAGTTCCATAATTTAGGACATGCTTTCTTCTGCCTTGGGACTGCTTTTAGGGCCAGGCAACTAAACCGCCCTAATCCAGGGAATCCAAAGCCTGGGGGTTCTGCCTGCCCCAGTAGTTTCTCCAGGGCATCATCCAAAGTAATCATTAGCTTCACGATGCTTGTAGTTGTAGCATTTTTCTGTTAGCTGGTCTGAAGAAGATATGTTTGGATAGAATACAATCTAGTATTTTCATATCTGTTAAATGGAGATGTATTTAGACTTGAACTTCTGTGTGCTAGTTCATCTCCATCTCATCTTCGGACACGCAAGTTTTTATAATTTTTTGAAACCTCTAAACATGTTTTTTAATGGAGTTTCCAAGTGTCTACCTAGATAGTGGTTTGCACTAGATGTTTACCCCTGATATGCTGCTGAAATAAGTATCATAACAAGCAAAATTGACACGATTAGTTTGTGTATGAAGTATGAACAATGTGTGTCAATGTTCAGATAACATTGCTCTGTGGACAGTACAGCATGGATCAAAATTCAAAAGGGTTTAGTAATGTACTTGCTGTGGAGAGAGGGAGGTGATTTTCAGCTTTTAACAGCTATATTGTGTCTGTAACCATTTATGGAGGAAATGCTCTTTGTTTTATGATAGTATAGTTTAGAGTTTAGATATCCAATAAAGAGAATTTAGGTGCTAGAGGTTTATGCATTTCATTGTTTGATTTATTTTCAAGAAAATTGTAAATAACTCGTCTAAACTGCACGTTAACACCCATGACTGTTAGCATCCTCACACGATTAAATAAGCATATTTCAAATATGCATGGTATGGAAACTCCTACTATAAAAGTACTATTAAAACATAAAAAAGTCAATAGCAAGGGTGAATATGTCTTAATCATAAAAAATGTCTAACAGGAAGGAAAAATATGCAACTTGCAGTGAATCCTTGATCCTGTCAATAGCGCCAATAGTATCGTCTTGTGTGGCTACAACACATATGACACCCAATCCCTTTATCCAGGGTAGTTGGTCACGTGATTCTACCAAGGAGTCTGATTCCCTCTGCTTGTATAACTTTTAGAATGCTGCCTGGACACATCGACATCATTTCGCTGGTCAAATTACATAATGAATTGTCTATAAGAAATAATTTCTCTTGATTCTTAATGTAACCTGCTCAACTTTATTTTAAACAATTATGGTATTCTTGAATACGATTAATATTGCTGTAAAGAGTTTTACCTCTCTGTTTTTTTTATATAATTGACACAGGTAGTATTTGATATGCAATCCTTGTTTTTTGGGGCACGAGAACCTATAGGTAGTTTGAGAGAAGTTTCGTTTGAAGTGGTACTTCAAGACCAAAAATGGCCACGTAGTAGTACACAACATGTTCAGATGCCCACCAAATGGTACATATTAGTCATTAACTGCTCGAGTACCTGGCACACTCACATACTTAAACGAAGGTTTAATGTTGCTCCAGATTGAGAGTAGTTGCTTGTGAAGATTTATTCCCTTTTGTCTTTTCACACGTTTTTGTTCAGAATCCTTTATCTATCATTGTTCTGAACTTAGTCACATTTTACTTTGACATGCATTACATATGTTATTACTTGTATGCACGAATAATCATGTGAATTCCAGCAAGGTATAAGTAGCTTTAAGTAGATATTTTTTAATTTATTTCTAATCATGCTAGTGTTCTTGAAAGGCTCACCGCTCGCAGGGACTTAGATTTCCTTTCAATTAGTTATGCTGTTGATTCTCTGAGGATACTATGTTGTCTGTCAATTAGTTTCACCTGACTTGGTTCCCCTTATTTTCATCTGAATTACGTGTTAATCTGAATTTCCCTTTGAAAACAGGCAAGCAGATCTCCTGTTTTTAGAGCGATGCTAGAGAATGAGATGGAAGAGAGCCGGAGTGGCATCATCAAAATCTATGATGTATCCTATGATGTCCTTCGTGCATTTGTCCATTACATGTACACAGCGGATGTTTTTGTAGATGAGAAAATGGCATCTGATCTCTTGGTGTTGGCTGAGAAATATGAAGTAAAGCACCTAAAGGCCTACTGTGAAAAGTTCATTGCATCAAAAGTGAACAATGATAATGCCATTACTCACTATGCCTTTGCACACCGGCATAGTGCGAAGCAGCTACTTGAGGCATCCCTGGCAGTACTCATGGAGAACATGTCCACACTGGCAGACCGGGAGGAATACAAGGAGCTCGTTGAGAAGGACCCAAGGCTTGTTGTGGAGATATATGAAGCCTATCTCAACCGACAAGTTAACACAGCTGCTGGGAAGGACACAGATTGCAGTAGGAAGCGATAATAGAAAACAAAACAACTAGAGGAAGTAATAATCTAACCAAGGTTTTGCATATTGCTGTAGGCAATACTTACATCAAATTCTGCGTATAGTGTATATGCAGAACTGTTAACTGAATATTCATATTAGTTATTAAAGGGTGCATCCGACGATGGTGCACTACTTTTGATGAAATGTGGTGTATCCGTATCTTCATGTCAACCTATGCGTGATGGATACCTATGTCTCTTGATGGTTATGGATAGTACTTAGGCTATGTGTTATTGCCTCATTTTTGTTGTCCGTAGGCATTTTGGTACCCCTTCTGGTCGGACCAAACCTTGTGATTGTGATACTCTAAAGAGTTTTCAGGTTTAGGACATGACGCATGCATTTGGTTTGTGATGTTGTGCTTAATATGAGCCACAACATTTTTATCAAGCTGAATAAAAAAAGTTGCCTATATTTAGCACCGGTCAGGTATTATGCTCGTTGTAGGGTGGGTGAAGCATATTATGACTATCTGAGACTGTCCTTTTCCAGATTGTCTTTGATTCTGTGATCGTAATTGCAAATAGATCACATTTACAGCCATGTCACCTCGCTGGCACAAAAGCTTCGGTTCATTGCTTCTCATACAAACTATGGACTAGCAGCGCATTCACTTGCATGATCACTAACACAGTATTTCACTCATGTTCCTTTTGCAACAATGTTCAAGATCCTTTTACATTTTCAAGTTAGGAACCAGGGAGAGGGCTTTGTGATAACCTCAGCAATGGGGAGAAGACTTAGTTGTCTGAAGCACAGAATTTGGGCACCCCCAGAGATAGGGGGAAAAAAAATACTCACCCAACATAAGAGGACCAAGGTGGCACTTTATTAGAAGTTGGGTGCAAGTTGAGACATGATTCAGTGATGGCCTAAACATTCAAAAGATGAGCTCCAAATACCATTTGCCATATACAAATATAGTTATTTAAAATCCAGCATAGTACAAAATTTTGCTTTCATCCCAAGCTTGATAATGTCATTAGCATGAACTACCTATCAAAATCTGACAACCTAAACAAGTCCTATCCCAACGCTAGTAATCAGTGAACAGTTCAGAGAGCTGTTCATCTGTCCAGTCTGTCCATCCAGCTACAGATGCCACCGACATCCCCTTCTTCGAGAGGGAAATCAACGGCTGGTGATTTGCAGCAGCAGCAGCATCAGTTGCTGACATACTTGTCGGCTGGGCAGCGTCTGTATTTGCAAGACAGATAGAGGAGTGGTTACCATGAAATGGTTTTGCCACATCATGCGTGTCAATGTCCATACTATTTTCCGAACCATCCTTGCCCATAGTATTGATACATGTATTCATTGTTACATCATAGCAATCCCGAAGGGTTGCATTAGTCTTCGGCTTTTTTCTGCTAGGTAGCATAAGTTCATCACTGAACGATAGCCTCAACTTTTCTGTAGCACATGCTTCACTACAAGATCTGTCTCCTGGAATAGGCTGCAACCATGTGTTAGGAATATTGAAACTTTGACAGGTGCTCAATTTATTTGCTGAAGTTCTATTACTTAAATCCGGTGTTCTGTTGGGATCGCAAGCAACTGACATCTTATGACTGGGCATCATCTTTTTATCATCTACGAGTCTTATCATCATGTTGGCAGAACCTTCAACTTCACCTCTTTCAGGTATCAGCAAATTTCCTTGTTGTCTCTCCTGCCAAGTGGCTGGATTTTGGCTACTAGAAGTTTTCAGCGACTGCTGGCTGGTACAGTTGGTTGGTACAATATTGCTTCTATCCAGGCCCAAACTACCATGAACATTTGTTTTGTCACTTGAATGCAAGTCCTCTACCTGACTAGCCTTTGTCCTGGGGACTGTTGCCTGTAAGCCATGTGCTCCAGTTTGTTAGTTAGTTAGGCTGCATATTCTTTCTCCTCAAAGTCAATTTAGCTGCATGCATTCAGTTAGGTTAGTGGTTAAGAATTAGTCTTGTTTTCCTAGATTGTAGGAGGCTCTCTAAGTGGCTGTCCTAGATTTCAGCAGGCCACTACGGCCATTTCCCTTTAGGCTGCATATTCGGTTTCTTCAGAGTCAAGTTAGCTGCATCTGCATGCATTCAGTTAGGAGGTTAGTGGTTAAGAATTAGTCTTGATTTCCTATATTGCAGGAGGCCCTCTCAGCTGAGTGGCTGTCCTAGATTCCAGCAGGACACTACGGCCATTTCCCTTTGCCTTCAACTACAAATAAAGTGGAGTAAACAGAAAACGCTGCAGCTCTATCGCAGCACAAACAATTGTGTCAATTTGAGAGTTGAGAGTGAGAGAGTTCCTTGCCTGTTTGCCAACAGAGACCATCTTAATGAAGATTGGTGTCGCTTCAGATGTTCCTAAGGGCTTGTCTCCTAGGTGTGCAACCCACTGTGTTTCTTTCCACTTTGCTGCAGTACAATGTGTGCACATAGTATCATATTAATGATGCTTGTAAATAAATGGAAGTAAACAGGATAAAATGTTACCGTGCAATTGGCTTTCCGTGATAAGTGGCGAAATGTCTTCTTCAAATGGGGGATCACAATCCTTTCGCACAACCTGGAAACATGAGCATTATTACACCTTAGTGCCACAAGAGCTTAGTCCAACAGCAAGTATGATACAACACACTTGGTTATTACATTGTGAAATTGATAAAATATCACTGAGACTTCCAGAAAAGCCTGCCATACAAATATTATTAGTTGATATTCATGATTTCGATTAGATTCAGAGAGACATGATGAGCAGGGATGGATACAACTAGAAATACTTAGTTTAATTTGTTCATGGCCAAATTTTATTACTTGATCCAAGATTCAATTCTCTATCCAGTGAAAGTTTACGTAAGACCTTATGGCATCCGCTTTGACGGTCTTGTTTTCTAAACAAGTTTTTTTACAAAATGTATGTTTACCTTTACATTGCCAACGAATTTAAGAAACAATATTAAATGTTTTACATGCCTCCAAGATTTTTGTACTGCAGGTTCCAAAAAGTAAATAATAGCAAAACGTTGTGTTTCAATAATATCACATCAGTTTGGACAGCAACTAAGTGGGGCAGCACTAGCAAAGTCCATCAAAAACCTATTACACCAATCGGCGTTAGTAACAAACAGTAAAATAAAACTTGATTGTACCTTAATAACTTTTCCTTTAGTTATGTTCAGGTATGAAGCAGTACGAGATGGCTTGAAAACAGAAACCTGAAATAGAGAGTATTGTCAACATTTGAATCAATCGCTAACCAGCACACTAGAGTAGTTTCACAACCTTATCAAGGATTATGACACACCCGACAGATATATCCTGACCAACATTTTCCTCTGAAAGGACTTTCTGATGAATTGAAGCACCGATCCAATCAGTTGGATCCTGTGAATTAAAAACAATTTATCACCTTATGGTTTTCAATTAAACTGTGTCAGCTGAAGGGTGAAATACAATCATAGCCAACCATATTAGAAGATATTAGTTGATAAAGTTTCTGAAAATAACAGCAGTACACGGTGTAGAAGAAGGCAAAGATGCTCATGTTCACCTTAAGTGTAACGTATAGATCACCAAGACCGTTTGGTTTGCATGACGTGACCAACCCCATGACCTGACACAACCAGAAATCCTCAGAACTAGGAATTCATCAAGAAACACATTGGGTTGAAATAAAAGGGCGGCCATTTGCAACAACAAAGTTGACAGCAAACTCAGCACGCACCAGAGGTGCTCGATGTAATTCCCGGTCGGTCTTGACCTTCTTGATCCCAGGCCTCTCCCAAGCGCGGTCCTTTCCTGCGCCTGTTACCACAGAAGCGAAACAGTCACACAGGAAAACCACTGAGGAAATGCAGAAATTTTGCAGGTCCGCGGTTATCCGTCACCAAGAAACTGCAGCGCGCAGAGCCACGGGGGTCGCAGGAAGTCGGCGTCGGCGGACTGGGCATCCGCGCGTCCCAGTACAGGCGAGACGCCGGAGTCTCGGACTCGAATCGCATCCTCGACGGCGGTTGCGGGCCCGGGGATGTGCTGGCCGTGAGAGGGGCGCGAGGGCCTATCCGGGTTTGGGGCGGCGGCGGCGGCGGTGGGATGAAGGGGCCGGGAGGAGGAAGCGGGGCTCGGGCGGAGGTCTGAGTCGACGTCTAGAGCGTCCTCCCAGGCCACGCCTTCTTCTTCTGCGGTGGCGACATGGACGGCGCCGGGGCGTGGGAGCTGCGCCATGGAGCGGGGGAGGAGGAAGTTTCGTCGTTTTGGGGGCGGGGCTAAGCGGCCTGGATCGCCGGAGTTTCTTTTTCTTTTTTTTTCTTTTTTTTTTAAACATGATCGCGGGAGATGGCTCTTCCATTTCGTCCTGGCAGCGCGCGCTAGTTGGGCTGGGCGTTGATGTGTGGCATGCGAAGGAAACAGGCCCTGTATGCTTGTTCATTTTTTTCATTTTTGTTAAAAGGTGCGTAATGTCTCCCTCAATTGTCTGATTTTTATACGTTAGTTACTACCTCCGTTTAATTTATACTAAAAAGAGTCAATAATTAAAAAATAGAAATAGTATAAAATTGGATATGCTGACTCCCTAATGTTGAATTGCTCCTGTCAATATTTTTTTTTTTCTCCTCAATCGATTTCGACGACATTCGAAATCAGGAAAAACAAACAGGATTTCAGTTTAAGAAGTCGTGATACCTAATCTTGCATTGAGGAATACGAATTAGATAACCGTGATAGTTAAGGGAGATAATACAGACATAAGAATTCAAAAGAGCAATTGCACCTATTTTATGTTGTAACCGTGATTTTCCACGATTACTCTTATGGTTTGTGATTGCACCCTGACGTTTTGAAAATATGGCCAAAGAGTACCGCTGCTCTTTTAGATGCACCATGCTGGTTGATTAGATCTGGAGTAAAAAAACCCTTACCCATCGTAAAATTTTTATATTCACACCCTGGTTTGATGTACTCATTTGGACGAATTTGTATTGTGTTTGTTAGGGTCTGAATTATTTCTGAATTTTGAAATAACAAAACAGTAGGATGGAATTCAGACAAATTCACAAAACATTTCAATTTATTAACAAATAATCAAATATGGGTAGAATTTCAACAAATTTTGATGTCATGCCCACGGCAACGCGGCTGCCCCGCTTCGCCCTGTGCGCGACATCCTGTGCGTGCTTGCAGCCGGCCATATATTCATTCTCACATTCTGGAGAACATCTTGGTCTCTTAAGCCTTTTCAGTACTGGCGCATGAATAAGCGATGCAATCCCAACAATGATGCATGTGGCATATATACCGTTACACATTGGATAACCAAATTATCATTGGACTCTCAAATCGTCAGGCTCATTTTTTTAATGATCCATTTTACGGCAAAGCAGGTCTTATCTCTACTACTAATTAATTTCGTAACGATCGTCCATACATCCTTATTCCATTCTCACCCGCCGCATGGTCCACCCCCCGCTACTTCCTCCTCCTCCTCCCCCGACCCCCCACCCCTTCCTCCATCAGGGGTAAAAAGGAGTCCGGATCACATGTAAATTAAAAAATAAGTAAATCACAGTCCATATATATCCAAATCTAGGTACTCTACCACACACCCCACCCCACGCAATAGAAGAAGAAGAAGAAGAAGAAGAAGAAGAAGAAGAAGAAGGCAACATGATTCGAGAAATTGAATAAAAGAAAACCGCATCGACGCCAATCCGACACGTGAGGGAAGGAAGACCAGCACGCCGCGCGTCGGAGAGCGAGGACCCCACAGTGGCCAGAAACGTCGTGCCCTTGCTATCGAACCACCTTGGAACTGTCGCAAACCCGGCCGATAAAATCGTACGGTTGCTCATCTAGGATCAATTGGGGTGTCACTTGACGACGCAAGCGACCATACAGTACAATAATTAACGAGAACACGCAAAACATGATTAAAAAGGTACATTAATTCTTAATATTACATCATTGGTTCAGAGGTTTAAAGTGTGAAAGCGTAGTTTTGAAAACAAAGCGCGAGACAGCGGAAACTAAATATTAACAACTTGATGATACAATTAAGCACCTCAGCCTTACGGTGCTTAATCTTCATGGGCCGGAGAAGCGGGAACCCACTCAAAGGTCCACTCGGAGGGTGCTTCCCCTTCCCAACCACCAAAGCCAAAAGAGTCAAAGGTAGAGGGATCACCTGCAAAAACAATTAATCCACAAACCCTGAGCAACTAATACGCAGCAAGACTTACTGTCAATATAGCCATCTAATGGCCAACTCCTAAAATGCAGGAAGTATTTGTGGAAGTTAACCTTGGATTGCAAAAACAGCCACTAGTTGTAGTTCCAATTTTTAGCCAAGTTAACATGGTTCATTATTAACAAACTAAGTGTTGCCCCTATACTAAACAAGCAAGATCTCAACACAACAAGTTTGGGGTTAAGCCAGCAATTTCATCACATTCCTACTTATTATATCGTTGCGGCAGAAAGGAGCAAGTGGTACTCTTAACCACGAGGGCGGCAATTATAATTGATTTACATCCTACAGGAGAAACCCGAATGACGCAACACGTGCACACTCGAATGAGTCACACGTGGCTACCTTTCGTAATATCGTGACAGAGTTGGCTCAACATCCATCTCTCCAAGGACATGGTCCTCCAGGCGATGCCCTGCATCCCTGTACGGCCCTAAGCCTTTCCCACTAGCACAAACCCAAGAAACAAAATTGTGAATTCATCCATCATGACGGTCCATTCACCCGGAAAAAGAGATGGCCAATCGTCCAACAAAGCACAATGAGCTACGTCAGTTTCTTGGGTCCCATGTACCGGTATGCATTCGGTACACAAGTCAAACTTGACCAATGCAACCGCACCCGACAAAGTTTTAAGTTTTATTCAAATGTTAACTGACATTCCTCAAATTACTTCTTTGATCGAACATGAGTAGTCTCCATACTACTCAATTTCTACCGTTTTCCTACCCTTAATGCATAGCATTCTATCATGATGGCTCTAACAAAGACATCCAATAGAAAATCCTATCAAGTCATGCAACTAAGTTTCACAGCAATTTCCTCGAAACTTAATGCACCAGCAATTCTTACACACATAATGATAAAAAGAATTCTTGTAAAACATAGGTGTGCACCGGGGCTTGTCTTAGTCTGCGGAGTGGTCAGCACACTCAAGAGAAGAGTTAGTTTCTGCGGCTGCCTCCTCCGATGTCACATTCTCCGTCGGAATTTCGGGATCGGTCCCTATATTCGGAAAATGCAATGTAAATTGATGATTGTCAAGACTTAGAAAAATAAATGGTTACCCTTACATTAGCATGATGTGGTGAAAAGGAATGCTCAGAACATTTTTAGTGTTGTTAGTTTTTTCTAGCTTAGCTTGAAGTATCCTCTTCATAAAAATTAATGGGTGATTTAATCACTAATTAAAGTGGGTGCAAGCAAAAATATAAATTCTCATTTTTAGAAGGTTTCTGGGCTAAGGAATTTTCTGCAAAGGAAAAAAAAAACCCTCAGGAACGTTTGTACCAGATTGGTGATTTTACCTACAAAGATTAAAAAGATATTAATAATTGAATTCATGTATAGATTTTAAGCACAATTAATGAAACACAGAGTTACACATGTCAAAATAATTTGAAACTTTTTGTGGTGTTACGTTGTGCTAAAAGAGGCCCACTGACCAATAATCACTTATAGGTGATTAGATTAGCCATAAAAATTTTTATGGCAGATTCACTTATAAGAATTATTGTGCCCAAATATTTAGAGGTAAGCGCTCCAGGTGAGGGTTCTGACCAAAAGGAATCCAAAAATTTTTTGTTTGCATTTTTCTGAGCAATATTTGATTTTTGGTGGATTTTACAAGCTCTAGGAATTTTCTGGTAAATGAATAATGTTTGAAAACTGAGCCGGGCCCACATGGCAGCGACATAGGACAGGGGAAGTGGCGCACAGGCGGTGCTTGACGGTGATTCTCGCTGGTGAGAGGTCGGCGGCGACAACCGCGGGGCGCGTTGCGCTCAACGCGGCTCGGGCAGCAAAATGGTCAAAGTGGGGGCGGTAGAGCTCACCGGAGCTTGGCCGGCGGCGGTCGGCGGTGAAGGCGACGGCGGCGGACGATGTTCCGCTCGTCCGGTGGGCGGGGAGGTCGATGGAGAGTGGCGCGAGCATCGGTGGACGTCGGCGGAGCTGCCGGGCAAAGTTAGGGGTCAGGGAAACGGCCGGAGGTGGGTCGGCGTTGGAGAGGTGGCGGCGGGGGAGAGCTCCGGCGGCGGCGTGCCTGTTCCGGCGTCCCTGTTCCACGGCACACGACGGAGTCAAGGAAAACGGAGAGAGCAAGACGGGAGGACTTCGCCGGCACGAGGAATCGAACCGGCACTCACCTGCAGCGAACTTTCGGTCGTCGACAGTGATGGAGTCCGCGGCGGCACTCGGAGCAGAATTAGCCTGCGTTTTCGGTGGTTGCGAGCTCGGGGAGAGGAAAAGCGGCTCGGGAGGGAGCGGTGAGGTGTGGCGCACTTGCTAGAGGGGCCGGTTAAGGCGGAGTGCAGCGGAGCGGCCGGTCGTTGCGCGAGCGTGAACGGTGGCCATGGTGGCGGAGCAGGGAGGAAGAAGAAGGGAAATTGAGCGGGGAAAAGAGGAAGGGAGCCAGCGGGAGGGAAGAGATAAGGCGCATGGGAGTTGACTTGCTGTGCGTGCGCTCGGCGATGATGGCCTGCAGGTGGTGCAAGGACAGTGGCAGCAAGTCACACGAGCGGCAGCAGCGGCGCACGGGGAGTGAATTCATGGCACGCGTCGTTTTGCTGCTGTCTTGCGTGGCTAGGGAGCGTAGAGAGCTGCGACGGTAGGCGGCAGCGGCAGCAGCGGAGCGTCGGTCGAGCAGAGCAGTCGGGCGGGAGCAGTACTGCATCGGCCGGCGGCGCCAGCAGAGAGAAAAGAAAAAGAAAGGAAGAAAGGAAGGAGAGAGAGAGAGAAAAGGAATTTGGTATTTTTGAAAGTGCACTTCCCAAGAAACAAAATAAGAATTGATGATTCCATTCGATGGGGGATTCTGCTAGACAAGGAAAACTTTGAGTGCAAGGAAGGATTGAAATTCGAATTGGGATCTTATTTGCAACTTCGAACTCTGTATCATTCACTCGGTCCCCTTATCCATTTATTTATTTATTTCCCCCTATTCAATTAGGTTCCCGTTTCGGACAAACTTAGGATTATCCGATTTTTATACCAACCATTAATCTTTTTATTATTGGATTACATGAAAGATTAACGTGCACCTCTTCAATTAAATTTCCAAATTTAATCAATTAGCATTGAAATTGGAAACCTTCTAATTAATATCAAATTTTGTGTATTGGATCTCGCTTATTTAATTTCACTAATTCAATTAGATAATTTGGAAGTTTTTAATTCTTTATTTGAGCACCATTATTTGATTAACAATGATTTATCTTGAGATGTCACAGGAACCACCTCTTGAGATGTCACAGGAACCACCGTTGCGTGCGCTTCAGACCAGCGCGTGAACGCCGTTGCGGCAGATCTACACCTCAGACCAGCACTCGTCGCGCTGTGACCGCGCCTGAGACATGCGTGGGGCATCGACGCACGAGCCGGCGATTTTGCCTCGTCGGCGCCGGAGGATGCCGCGCCTGAGATCTGCCGCCACACACCACCCGCCTGAGCAAGTGCGAGTTGCCGCGCCTAAGATTTCGCGCGCACGAGCTAGCTCCACCACTCAACGCACCGCCTAGCAAACCACCGGTGATCAGCCGCCGGGCGGCGCTAGGGCAAAGCCCTCACCCTAACACCGACTCTCTTTCTTTCTCTCTCTCTCTCTCCTCATCGCGGCAAGGTAGGAGCAAAATGGTTTAGGGTTAGGGTTTCTACAGCCACATCATGTTTTATTTGTTCCGATTTTCGCTCCGCGCCATTGATTGTCGATCACACGACTCAGATCGATGTTGGAGTTAAGATGGGCTCGTTGCCCATGCGAGGGCCGCGCGGTGTTACGCGGGCCGGGCCAGTTTCTGCCTGCAATAGTCGGCTGAGATAATAAAGATTAAGGCCATTTTTATGTATTATTTTTGGTCTTTTTCAGCATTTTCCTTATTGATGTTTTGATCTTAAAATTCACGAAAATTTAAGATTTTGTCTAAATAGAACCAAAGAGAAGTTTAGTCTGAGAAATTATTTGATATTTTATTAAACATTATGAGTACAATTCACATAATGTCTTAGTGAATTTATTTTCATGACTAGTTAATTGCCTGTGCGTTGCTACGGGAAAAATCATTCAAAAGAGGTATCGTAGAACTTGACAGGATGCACCACCAATTGCTCTTCCGCCCTTAAGACACCCACCGGTCTTGTCAAAATTCAGAAATACTAATCCACCATTTTCATAATAATCAACATCTCATATACACTCATAAGAATTCTTCGAATTAAACAACAAACATTGGGGATTTAACCATGTAAGAGATGTTGTCTGGAACACTGACATAAAAAAAATCCTTGCACGTTAGTTTTTTATTTCCATCTATCCAAAAGTTGCTTCTACTAACAAAAATTAAAACACAATAATTTTTACTAATTATTTTTTGTGAATGGTAATTTCTACTAATTATAATCATCAAATTACATCTCGTTGTCGCGTGGAGCTCATTGAGAAAATAAAACAAATTTTTGGCGACAACAGGGGATGGAGACCGGTCGCTCTCGGCCTGTTTGTTTACGCTTTTTTGAAACTTGCTTATATGAAAAGCGCACGCTTGTCTGAAAAGTAGTGATTTGGAGAATGGTCATCAAAGCTAGATATTCAGTAACCGACCTTGTGTTCGTTCTGCGGGAAGACTTGTACTGAGCTTCAATCCGTAGGGAGGAGGCGAGTTGAGGCTTGTTCTGCAGGGACCACAGAGGATGCGCTTCCGGGGCAGATCTTGAAGAAGCAGGTGGAGGAGGAGGTCGGCTCGGGGACGCCGACAGCCAGCGCTGTAGTTGTCGCCGCGACCTTGAGGCCTCCGCGCACTGCTGCTGTTGTCCTATCGCAGCATCTGTGGGAATTGTCGGATTTACATTTAAGTTTATCAAATTAACCCGTCGTCTATGAACGGTATGCGAGTACATAGTCCGATAAAAAGGAATGTAAATCCGGTAGTACCCTGACATGCTTCTCAAGCAATGCCCAAGATCCAAACACGTCGAAACAACTACGATTGATACATCACATAGGTCATAATGGTTCAGTTACATCAGCTTTAAAGTAATATTACAGACTGTAGGTTCAATACTTAAGTCCTGATATTAAAATACGAAAGCGATCCTAAGGAATAGAGCGGTCGTAGCAGTGGCAAAGATAAAACAACAAAGGATCATGATGCTCAGTCCACAAATATCGCAAATCACGAGCACCCAAACGTCCGTACTACTCCTCGCTCTCGCCAACATCGACGGAAACAAAGTAGCTGAACACCAACTCATCCCCACCTACAAAAACTTAAGCAATAAACATTTAGTACAAAGGTACTCGCAAGACTTACCTTGTTGTGAGAATTATTTCCGACTCTAAGGATCATGTAACATGGTAGTAGCAAGGTAAGTAAGAGATAGGATAGATTTGATTGCTTAGATACTAAGCATATGTGAATAAACATAAGGTAAAAGACTCTGCGGGCATAAACACCTACTAAACCCATGACCACAAGTACCTTGTAACCAAATCAAGTATACCATCAACCATAATCCATTTCTTATCATGTTATGTGTCAACTCTACCATATTATCCAAAGGACACTAAGCTTAATCATAACCGAGACCACGACGATTCGAACCGATTATACACCCTGCAGGAGAGTCCAACTGTACCCACATGACTGAGGACCATACGGCTCGTACAACCTGCTAAAGTTACACAATGGGGTACTCATGTCAACCTTTTTTACACTCGTGCCCACACGGTTCGAAAATACACATGGTGTCGAGTACCACGGCCTCGCAGACACACGTGAGTCCCTCAGTCCACGCACTGTGCAGTCATCGGCCAAACGCTGGTACGCAGTCAGATACTCAGCTTGTCTTACCATTATATTCGACATGTGATATGAATGAAAAGTGCTCAGGTCAAGAATAACATGACCGGGTCCTAGGTCAACCTAGACAGAGCCTACGGCACACAAGACCTCCACGTCTTGCTGCACTTTCTTATTCCACCATCCGGATTTCAGTTTTAACATTTTCCAACTTTTAGCAACATATGAACTCGCCACAAGCCCATAAGTAACCGGGGTAAATCCTATACATACGAGTGGGACTTACCACTCGACTTCTATCGTTAATCTAGCATGGCTAAGCATTTTATGACTCGGACAAAGACACACTACTCAATTGACAAGGTGACGTAATCAACATCAAGGAGGGGTAACATGCAACAATAATAGGATTTCCCGACATTACCACTATTGCCCGACCAATGCAATCCTATACGTAAGCATATATATTAACATTAAATATTTACTTAGGATAGCAATATGAGGTGCTTGTCTTCAGCAACAGCAGTGGTGTTCTCCTCAGCGACCTGGTCAGCCTCTGGTGCTCCTCCCTCAGTAGTACCCGTGTTACTCTCCGACGGATCGTACTCTATAAAATAAAACACGTCGGTATGAGAAAGTATGCCATGATGGCATGATGCAAATAAAAGATGCGGTATGGTGCAGAGAGGTAGCTACTAAGACTACGAACATAATGTAAAAAGAAACACGTCAAACGGAGGTCTACTGCTCAAGTTATTTGAAAACAGTTTTTACCCATTCGGAAAACTAGTTTTGGGTCAAGTTGAGCTTCCAAGATTTTATTAAAAAACTAACAAGTTTCTGTTATTTACACTTAGAAAATCAAGAAAAGGTACTAAAAGACATGATAAATTCATGAAACTTGATACATGAACTTGAATGTTACTAAAGTGAGGTTTACAAAACAGCTATCCTCAATTTTGGTTAGCATGCACAATGTATTTTAGAAAATAGTAAATCTAAATGGCAGTTTGGAGATTAATTACACTTGAATCTTGTCAAGGTTAAATTCTGGTAAAATTACAAAGAGGTTCTGCATGCCAAGACACACTACTGGTGCAAATTTCAGCTCAAGAAAAGTTCTGGAACTCCAGTATTAAATTAGGAATAGAACATCAGAACCTATTTAGGAAGTCCCATGGACTTTCATGAAAAAGAATTTCAGAAGATGTTTAGAGCATTTCACAAGGATTCTAGGGAATTTTAGTTTATCATTTTGGAGCTAGCATCGATTTATTATGCATTTTAAAAAATAAAAAAATCATTAAGATTCATAGAACATGGGGTTCTGCTTGCCTTAACACACTTCTGGCACAAGTTTCAACTCCAAAGGTCCTGCAACTCCAGAAGTAAATCAAAAATCAGAACAGGGGGGTTTTGCTTGTCATGACATACTTCTGTCACAAGTTCCAACTCTAAAAGAGTCCTGAAAGTCCAGACGTAAATCAAAAACAAAACAGGGGGTTCTGCTTGCCATGACATACTTCTGACACAGTTCCAACTCCAGAAGAGTCCTGGAACTCCAGAAGTAAATCAAAAACAGAACGGGGCGCAGGAGAAGTTCATCGCTGGTGAGGCGCGCAACGGAGGAGGGGTTTTAGGGTTCGATTGAGATGTCTGGGAGCATCATCGTGTCGCGTGTAGTCGATTTGGTGGATGATGAAGGTCACAGGGATGACTGGAGACTGGTCAGCGACAAGCAGCTCGCGGTGGCTACCATGGCGGCAGAGACAGCGCGTTGAGTTCTTTCACCGACGGCTTCCTGTGAGCAAAACCTTGTCACTAAGAAGCGCAAGGACGAGAGAAGCTAGCTGGCGACAGGAATCGAACCAAGATGGTACTGAGAGGACGAATTCGAAGCTCGAATGTCGGCGGCGGTGCTCTCAACGGGAGGTTGAAGAAGATGGTGTTCCCGACAAGTGAATGAACCAGAGGGGGTGCCGCTGCTCTGAGAGCTGAGGAGGGGGGGGGGTGAGAGGAGGTTAAATAGCAAGGCGTTGCCTCTTGGAGTTGCCCGTGGCAGGCTGTCCACGTGAAGGGGGGTTGAGGGGCGGCAATGGCGGCGAATGGGCACGCGTGTGTGTGGCAGTGGTGCGTTAGGAGTGTTACGTGGAGAGAGAGAAGTCTGGCGCGCTGCTTTTGTCGCTTGCCGTCGTCCTCTTTGCGCGCTGAAGGGGGGTAGAGAGGGAGGAGAAAGGAGGGAGCGGGATTTCCGGCCTGATGGAGCAGAAGAGAGGGAGCAGGGTGGCTCTGGCGTTTGCCGCGGCCTGCGGCGCTGCGGTTGGCCACCGCGGCAGTGCGGCAGGCGCGGCGCGTCGATCTAAAATTCTTTTTGAATTATGCAATATTTCAAATCTCCTTTCTAAATTCAATTGAAATCTGTACTTCCTCGGCTCCAAAAATTATGAAAATTGTTGTGGGTACTCAATACATTATTTGGAACAACTTTTGTTTAAGGAAGGAGTCCGCTTCTAAAATTTTACAATTTTTCAACTTAAATTAAATTTGTTCAAATTTTTAAGGGGGTTAAACCTTTTCAAAAAATTCCGATAAAATCTCAAAAATTCTATTTTAATGTGCAGTTAATTAATATGTAAAAACATTTGTATGACTTCATTACGAAAATAGAAGATTTTGTAAAAGAAAAATAAAAGTTATTTGCAAATGAACAATTTTGCTACCGGACCCAAAACTCCCCGTTTAATAGGAAATGGTCAAAATTCAAAATCAAAATCAGTGAGCTCATTTCCATCCGAACAAAAGGACTAGAATTTGGGGATGTGACAGCATCCTTCCCTGCACGCGACAATCTCTGTGCGGAGAGCACAGCTTGCGAGCCAAACAGGAGTTTGGGACGGAGCAGCCGTGCAGGATGGCGGCGTGAGGAGCCGACTGCGACGCGACAAGGAGCTGGCAGCAAGAGGTATAGCACGACTGCATGGCAAAACGGCGGCGTGCGCGTACTTGCATTCTCTATTCTGCTACGGAAGATGCGGAGGCGGTGAGCCGAAAACGCGTAAGCGGATGACGTCAACACATTTAATAGTTAGTAGAGATAGAGATTAGCTTCTATTTAATGGAACCATCGAGAAGTTTAGGTAGAAAATTTTATGTTTTAGGAAATAAGTTTGTGACCAACATTGATTTTGACTGTGTTTCATCCCTATTTAAATTATGGTGATTTTGTATCTATTTGTTTCTACCCAACGATGATGCCAAATAGAAAAGGGTAAATGACAAAAATCCACCTATAAGCTCCCTCTAGTTTGATATCCCCCATAAGATGATTTGTGGCAAAAACCCACCCACCCACAAGTTTTAGCCAAAATCTCCTCCCTACCCACTCATCTCACATGTTTTTTCTAATAATTTATTAAGTAAGATTTAAATTTTATAGACAATTCAAAATATTTATTTAAAAAATATTCAAAATATTTATAAGAATTAAATTCTTCGAGAACATTTGATTTTTACGAGCCAATTAAAACTATTTAAATTCAAATTTGAGAATTTCCTATAAGTATTCTGATTTGAAATTTCAAAATTCAAAAGTATTTCATAATTTTCCAATAAATATTCAAATATGAAATATTTGACTTTCATGGAACCTTTCCAAATCTAAAATTTTGAATATTTGGAATTGTTCCACAAAAATCATGCTCCCGTATATTTGAAATCAAATAATATTTTGAATATTTTTTAAATTTATAGAAACTTAAATCTTACTTAATAAATTGTTAGGAAATACATGTGGGATTAGTGGGGCGGGGGGGGGGGGGGGGAGGGGGGGGGCGGGACAGGGTTGTGATGCTGCTGGAACAGGGTTCATGGGTTTTTCACGGTTTATGAGAGAGGGTCTCTTTTCTCTTAGCGAAACGCCCTGCATCAAGCGATCTACCTACGTCGAGTTTCAAGTTACATGCAGTTTACCATGTCGATCTATTTGATCGCATCTGGACAAGGATCTTGGACCGTTGCATGTGGCCTCGATTTTTCTAAACCCTGTTAGTAGTTGATTAATATACAATAAAATTGAATTGATAGAACTAGTAGCGACCACCACTGCACAGAAGATTGACTCCAAGGTCGAACCACAGAAACAAAAATAAGAAAAATCTCTAAATCTAAACTTGCCGATGAACTTGAAGTAGTGGACGAAGATCATGAAGTCGTCCTCGGCCCGCAATCACCGTTCCCAACACTACCGCGCCAGATCCGCACTACAAGGATTCATCAATATTGCAAAGAAACTATTGCCACAAATAACAAATCGTTGCAAAAATCTACACTATTGTCAGGTCTTGATTGTTTGTGGAAATATTATATATTTCTCACCAAATATAAAATTTGTAGTGATAAGTTTATTGCACCTACTCGTAAATCATTGTAATAAAATTTAACTATCGCCACAAGTTATTTATTGTTGCAATTGTTGTAGTGAGCTATTGCAACGTGTCATTAATCGTTACGATACATAGTACGTATTGCCACAATCTAAAATCATTGCGACAAGTTTTTCATTATTTCAACAGACTATTAAATTGTTGTAATAAAAATAACATTATTGCAACAAACTAATAATTGTAGTAATGAGCTACTGCAACATGCTAATGGATTACTGCAATAAGTGGGTTCTTTTCCAACGATCAAAGATTACGTTACAATATGATCTCTCTATTGCAGCAAAAATGTTTCACTCACAATTGCTTAACATGTAAGATATATCTTACAATAGTCAAATGCGTGCAACAGATGACATGGTTAGTGCATAACACTCTTAAGACTAGAGATCTTGGGTTTGAGTCTTGTCCAAGGGTATAATTTAGATATAATATAGTACGTAAAGAACATATTCACTTATGCGTGGTTGTCAGACTCTCTTCAAGAACTTTGGGACCAAAAAAAATGATTTTTTTGCTATATTTTAAAATTTGGATAGTTTTGAATATGAACCACTAATCATTGCAATAGAAGTTATCACCACATATTTACAATCGTTGCATTTGTCAATAATCACAACAAATGAATTTTGTTGCAATTGTTACTTAATGTCACGATTTGCTATTATGGTAATAAACTATTACCACGCTATTTATTGCAATAATTGTTGTATTTATTTGCCACGAATTATTTTGTTGCAAAAGTGTGTTTTTACAATGACTTTGATGCTATTACCATAATTTAGCTTGTTGCAAAAAATAGTTTCCCTTGTAGTGCCGGCGAGATCCGGACCAGACCCTGACGGATTGCATATATCTTCCGTTATCTGATTGAAAAAAATTTTGTATCACATATATTCCTTGATAGTGTGGTAATGGTAACAAATTAAACATACCAAGAAGAAATGAAACATATAAGGAAGATAGTTATTGCCATAGCTGAAGGTATGTAATACTGTTGGAGGGCCTACTCATCTTATTCGTATATATATCTACGCATGCGACGTACGTATACTATATAAAAGGTACATGACACGATGGAGATATCGTCTCCCTATCAGAGATGAGATGAGTTGAGATGATCAGTAGGGCTTCCTTCCTCTGATGTTGCCACGGGGTTCGTAGTTGCAGATGATGAAGACGCCGCGGTTGCCGCTGCAGACGACGCGCGCGCAGCCTATGCTGGTGGACGCGCGCCACACCACCTGCGTGTAGTGCCCGCACGCCCTGCCGGCGGCACAGCTGTTGGAGTCGTAATCGTACCACTGCTTCTCGTCCACCCACGACTTCACCGCGTCCGCCGCCTTCCAGTTGGCTCCGGCGGAACCCCAGAAGAGGTTCTCGCCGTACGGCCCGCCCGAGTGCTGCAGCCGGCAGTCGCGGGACCTCTGCCGAGCGTAGTCCTCAGCGTACTCCTGGAGCTTCGAGCTCCAGCGCACCCCGCCCACGCCGACGGCGGAACGGGCGGCGTTGTGAGGCCTGATGTAGTCCTGAGGTGAGTTCTGTGCCTCGGTTGGTTGAACGGCGGCCATGGCGGCAGCCATGGCAAACACGAGCAAGACGGCTAGTTTGGGTGACTCCGCCATGATCGACTGCGTGCTATGTGTATATAGTGGCTTAAGGTTTATCCTTTGCTCTGTGTGCCTCCTGCTTCTTTCTTATGTTCTGTGAAGCTGCTGGCATGTACGGATACTTATAGTCGAGGCCGCAAGAATGAGATTTCTCCGTTGTGAATCGAAAATGATCCTGGATTTTCCAACAAGTAATCAAGGGTACGAAATTCCACAGACATGACATCATGCATGGCATCGAGGTATTTTCTTAAGAGCAGATAGGTACAGGTTTGAAAGACTCTTTCTGCTTGTTGTGGTCAACCTGTCATGCTTCGTACAACAAGTACACTCGATGATCTGTTCCTTTGCTGGGATATTGAGAACTAGTCGTCTGAGACGACTGTTGACAAGTGTACACCACGTACTCCATATCCTACTTATTATACTTCTACATTCAATAACAAGTCAACTTGTATTCACACTCAATAATATTAATCTCCTGTGTCTGTTGAACGGTTCCTTACTTATCCTGTAGCTACGTGGTAATGAGGAGATCAAACCGACCGTGATGTCAATGCAACCTGTGATTTTTAGTTACAGAAATGAAAAACAAACTGATCTCGATCAAAACAGGGCAAAACGCTAACGAGGAAGGATCTTGCTTCCTTTCCGCGTGTTGGGCTTGCCCTCCTACAACAACAAACCATGGAGCCGTCATTTTTTTATTATCCTTTTGAGAACACGTACTCTTACTTGTGGTAGAACCAATCCAACTATGCTAAGTGCTTATGTGCATGAGTGTTTTCTTAGGGGTGAGTGCAGCAACCTGACCCCTATGTGATCTACACATAAGCGGTGACATCTTTTAGGTTCGGCGGTAACAAATTATCCCCCGGCAACCTGACACCATAAACTCCGGCGACTGAAACATGTAGCCAATTCGAATGATAATCTTTTAGTCCTCCAATTCTCGTCGTGAGGACAACACTTGTTATCCTAACCATAAATATTTGAAAACAGACATGGTACCGTTTTTTTCTCCAATGCTAAAACTTAGTTTTCAGGCGCCTGAAAGTTGGGGGTCCTGTCGCACAGTATTTATAGCCTTTCGATTGAGATCGGACAACTACAATTCGTATGTTTTCCACAGTAAATACTCCCTCCATTTTCTTTTACTTAGTCACCTTTTGATTTTACCTAAAAACTTTGACCATTCGTCTTATTTAAAAAAATATGAGAAATATCATATGTTTCGTTATGATTTGATTTATCACAAAAGGTTTTTAAAATACAAGAAATGTCAAAGTTGATAGTCAAGATTAACGACGACAAATAAAAAAATAGAGGGAGTACATATATAATCCGACAAAGTTCTACAAAGATTAAAAAAACAACTGATACCTTGTAGCTGCTATATATATGTAATAGATTTAATTATTACAAATGTTGAGTGAAAGGAATCTCAATTTTAAGGGCATGTTTGATATAGGTTATTTAGCAAACAACTTCTCTAAAAATAGCTCCTCTTTTAAAAACAACTTCTTCTAAAAACAGCTTGTATTATAAAAATGTTTGATAAAACCGCTTCTTTTATATCTCTTAATATATATGTGAATGAAGAAGTGATGAGAAGCTATAGTTTTTATACTTTTAGCTTCTAGTATAAATTAGAAAAGTGATTCTTAGGGTAGGGTGTAGAAATGTTTTTTTCTAAAAATATTTAGCAATTTTTTCAAAGAAGCTAAAGCTGAAGCGTTTTTAAAATATATAACAGACACACCCTAAGAACTTAAAAATTAAAATTTATGAAACATTTATTTGTCTAAGTCTAGTCATGCCGATTGGAAGGACCGAGCGTGGCTCCGTTTGCAAGGACCTGGGACTCCCAGCGAGCCCGCCCGCGTTTGAGCGTTGCTTGGTGCAGGTGCCTCATCGGGGGTTTTTTTCCATTTCCTGTGGTGCGGGTTTGATCCCTCGGGCTCTCAATTCCTAGTCATAGGTCAAAAAAGAAAATTCCTCATCTATCTCATTCAAAGCACATGTCTAAGACCAGCCAAGATCACTATCTCTCATAGGTTGTGATGCTGCTGTGTAGGAGTGGAACGGGGTTCATGGGTTTTTCACGGTCTATGAGAGAGGGTCTCCTTTCTCTTAACGAAACACCTCAAGATATCCCCATGGACCGTGTTTTTTGTTATGCTGATTGGAATACTCGGGATACAATTAGTTGCTACCCAACTGTTGCATTGCAGGTTGAACAACAATGGACGATTTACTTGGAAGACACTAAGGCACGAACCAAACCTTTATTTGCATGGTATGATGGCCTTGTGATGGGAACGAGGTCCTGATGTTACTACAGGTTCTGATAATCAACGATTTGGACGGAGTCGAGACACAAATCGATCCGGCTCCCGAACGGCATGTTTCGAACTCTGCAATTGCAGCATCACGTCTCCTCTGGTTATCACCCACGCAAATACAGATGACCTCGTCGAGAAGGCTAGTCTTTGCCTGCGAATCGAAGAACACAAGAAAGAACACAGAAGATCTAACTCAATGTTGAATTAATCTCACGAATTGGGGTTCTACAAACCGATGATGGCGAAACTGTTCTTGACAGAATAATCTAAGCAAAATCCCCAAACCCAAATGATGGGGTGACGGCTGGATATAAAGAAATTAGGGAAGTGCAAGTCCTGTAGACGCAACCCTAACGGACTCTAACTCGGTATAAGGCCAACCAGCCCAAAGTCGGTGTCGTAGCATCTTGACAGATTCTGGACTGTCCAATGTTTCGATGATTCCCGTGGACTCTGGAGATATTTAGACGTGAGATCAGTTTTTCATTGGAAAGATATAATCTTGTCCTCTTTCCATGAAGTGGTAGATCACCTAAATGGAGTCCGTATGCGACTTGGGCGTCCGTTTTAGCGTAGGCTGCTCCTAGACTTCGAGTTGGATTCAAAGTTGACATTGATTGAGCCACTTGTTTTGAAGATTCCTGACGATTGCGGATGAATTAAGGTATGAGACCAGTGGCATTGAAAAGATAATCTTCTCAACTTTCCATGCTAATGTAGATCGTCCAAAAGGGAGTCCGTATGCGATCTGGACGTCCGTTTTATTGAAGACTGGTCCTGGACTCTAAGTTGGTTTCGATGTCGATGTAGATTGGACCTCCACCTTGCATATGACGCCCATGCTGGCCTCCTCAGGAGGTGGCCAAGGGGGAGGACGTCCATGGGCTTCCTTTGGACATTCACCACTTGGTTGGGTCGTCGCTACTCTTAGGCCGGGATCCCAAGGAATATTAGGCCCACGGCGACATGATAAATGTCCAGCACACGCATCCCTTTTCATCCTTCAAGATATTATTTCTGCATTGCATCAAATACACAACATATGGTGTAGTATTTTTTGTTCAAATAGATATATTGTTGAATCAACATAAAACATTTCACCTTCAATTTATCACTATCATGTTATATCCGTGTGGATCTTGTTATATCCGTGTGGATCATGTCCTCATCATTTTCCCGTTCTTGATAGGAAACTGTCCTCGGTTTGAGCAGGCGCATGAAAGGGTTGTTTATCATCTTGAAAACACATGGAGAAATTGTTTAATGTTGTGGTGACCAGTAGGGCTCCCCTTCTTGTGATGAACCTGTTTCTTAGATGAAAAAATAGAGGGACTATACGGAACAGGATACATGTGATTGCAGCAATTTAATTCATCATTTGATTGCAAAGCAACATGAGATTCCAGATCGTCGCAAATGTAAACTCGATGTACCATATATTCTCCTTTCAAATTATATTTTCAAATGAAATGAAAAGAATTTCTAGTTAACCATGGTAGTTCAGCACACACAACTTTCTTCTCTAAGCTACTAAGATCACATAAAGTATCAAATTCATATAACCCAAAATATTTAAAGAAGACAACAGTTTGAGTTCATCTTTTTCATTAGCAATGAGAATCAAAAGATTATTCTATGTACGAGGAAAAGAATCATTCCCATTCATGACGTGTGGCATAGGAACAACCAAAACATTATCACAAAACTCTTCTTTATCAGGCAGGCCAGCAGGAAAATCAACAAATGGTTCCACTAGTTATTGCTCTACGATAGCATGTTTGGGACATGAATTTAGCACATCAAGAGAGCTCTCACCTGAAACAACCAAATGTTCTTTTTGTTCCACATCATCCTCTTCTTTAGTATATGCTACAAAATGTTAGTTCCAACAGAGGGCAGTATGACATGTTTATTTTGTAGCAATTCAGCATTAGATGAAGGCATTAAAACATCTGAAACAATCCACTCTTTTCTAAAAGGTTCATTTTTTCTTCTCCCAGCCCTCTCAAGATCAGCTTCTTTAATTGCAGCAGCAGTCATAGGAATGAGAGTAATATGTTTACTATTGTACTTGAAAAAGTATTTATTAGTAATGTTATTGTGCAGAACATTGTTTGTAGAAATCTATGGTTTACCTAGCAACAAATGACATGCTTGCATAGGTACTATGTCAAATTCTGCACTATCCTTATAGGCACCAAGGAAAAAATCACTGTGCGCAATTTTGTTTACCTTTATCTTCTCACAAGAGTTTACCCACTTGATGTAGAACGGACGTGGGCGCGGTTCTATGGTTAAGCCAAGCTTCTCAACTAATTCAATGCTTGTAATATTGTAGCTGCTCTCGGTGTCAATGATTGTGTGGCAACGTGCATCCTGCACACATAAGGAAGTCTGAAACAAACCGTTGCATTGATTTTGCTTCGCCTTCTCCATTTTAGAACTGATCACATGTTGTGGTGGAGAAGATATGTTGTCCGGACTCTTTAGTGCACACATTATAGCACGCTCAAGATCATCTTGTGATGGTGAACGTCATTCACTTTTCACATAATATCCTGTCATGGTTAGTAGAAAAAAATATAAAACAAAAATATTATCCCTATTAACTACTATGGTATTAGTGGAACTCTCAATAAAACCAGAGGCAGTGTCTAACCAAGTTCTTACATGGTTCTTACTAGCAAAACAAAGATACCTAGGAGACGTGATTCAGTGATTACGAGGGTAGAAAATCAGTGCCTGTTTAGAAGTTGTATTTAGAGTTTGTAAGGCAAAATATTTGGTAGCTAGGAAAAGCAACAGTTAAATTCAGAGTTTGCAAAACTGAAAAGTAGTCCCAAACTTATCTATGTCGCTGGTCTAAACCTGTCCTAAACCTAGCTTCAGCAAACAACACCACGACTCAGCACAAGGACATAAAAGGATGCAAGCACTTCTGATTTTTTTTCTTCACTTTCCTTTTCTTTTGGACGTGGCTTTTTTTTGGGCAACTCATTGCCTTTTTCGTCTTTTTATTAGTTTTTTTTTTCAACACAGTGTGCTGCAAGAAGAGAAATGCTGACGCTCAATAGTAAACAAATCTCTGGACAGATCACTATTTCTTTACTATTATAGATGCCAATTACACACGGTGAGTAATGAAGCCGAAAATTTTACAGCATAATCTATACAAAATTTGGGATCCAACCCAACTGGAATCACGTCAAAAGGAGGCCTAGAACTCGCGATATAAAAATAATAAACTTGCTGTGTTGGGAAGTGACAAAATTGAATTCAACCCAAACTTGACAGCACCAACGAACTCAACTCTATAGACTAACAAAATACTAGACCAAGACACGATTAAACCAATGAACATAACGACACAACGAGGGACTAAAATTCGAAAAAGCAATCTGAAAAATAAAATTGCAGTGGCACAAAGGGTGATGGGAATACAGTGAATCACAAAAATATTTTTGTAGGGCTGTTTTCTGGATTTATAGGACAATGACAAAACTAATAAACTAGGATAGATGTCAACCTGAGGGAATACCTGATGCTTTGATACCACTTGATGGGAACGAGGTCCCAATCTTCCTACAGCTTCTGATAATCAACAATTTGGATGGAGTCGAGACACAAATCGATCCAGCTTTCGAATGGCACGTTCCGAACCCTGCAATCGCAGCACCACGTCTCCTCTAGTTATTACCTGCGCAAACACGGATGACCTCGCCGAGAAGGCTAGTCCTTGCCTGTGAATCGAAGAACGCAAACAAGAATACGGAAGATCTAACTCAATGTTGAATTAATCTCACGAATTGAGGTTCTACAAACCGATGACGGCGAGACTGTTCTTGACAGAATCATCTATGCAAAACCCCAAAATAGTGGGGTGACGGCTGGGTATAAGGAATTGGGGACGTGCAAGTCCCATAGACGCAACCCTAACGGACTAACTCGGTACAAGGCCAACCGGGCCAAAGTCGGTGTCGCAGCACCGTGATAGATTCTGGATTGTCCAATGTTTTAATGATTTCTATGGACTTTGGAGGTATTTAAATGTGGGACCAGTTCCATTGGAAAGATAATCCCGTCCTCTTTCCATGAAGTGGTAGATCACCTAAAACGCAGTCCGTATGCGACTTGGGCGTCCATTTTAGTATAGGCTGTTCCTAGACTCCGAGTTGGATTTGAAGTTAACATTGATTGGGCCATTTGTTTCGAAGATTCCCAACGTCTACGGATGAATTAAGGTATGGGACCAGTGGCATTGGAAAGGTAATCTTCTCAGCGTTCCACGTGTATGTAAATCGTCCAAAACGGAGTCCATATGCGATCTGAACATCCGTTTTATGGAAGACTGGTCCTAAACTTCGAGTTGGTTTCGAAGTCGATGTAGATTGGGCCTCCACCTTGCATATGACGCCCATGCTGGCCTCCTCAGGAGGTGGCCAAGGGGAGGACGTCCATGGGCTTCCTTTGGACGTTCTATACTTGGTTGGGTCGTTCCTTCTTTTAGGTCGGGATCCCCAGGAATATTAGCCCCACGGCGGAATGTCCAGCACACGCATTCCTTTTTCATCCTTTAAAATATTATTTTTGCATTATAGGAGATACATAACGCATGGTGTAATATTTTTTAAAATAAATATATTGTTAAATCAATATAAAACATATTCACCTTCAATTTATCACTATCATATGTGAATCTGATTATATTCATGTGGATCGTGTCCTCATCACCTTGTTCGTTAGTTTAACCATCGATGAATATGTTTCT
Source organism: Oropetium thomaeum (assembly GCA_001182835.1). Lineage (NCBI taxonomy): Eukaryota > Viridiplantae > Streptophyta > Magnoliopsida > Poales > Poaceae > Oropetium > Oropetium thomaeum. The sequence goes on from LFJQ01000034.1 coordinate 787,336, forward strand.
GCCTTCCTAGAATATGGCCACCAGCGTCCCACACGAGGATAGAACACGATCGTATATTTGGTGCTCCTGACGCTTCCAAATCCTATCCTTTATAGAAAATATTAAGCACAATTTATGGTGATCATTTGCCTTTATTTAATTTTCAATCTCATCTGGCTTATTAAGTTACCCGAGGGTGGCCAGCTCTCGTTGTGGCCCTGTTAAGATACATTATAAAAAAATATTACCTTTTTAAGCGGCAATACTTCAAATTAAATCTGAATCGTTGATTTAATAAAAAGAAAAAAAAACCCACCACTCTCCCTACCAGATCCCTCCTAAATGCAGGCAGTGGTTCCGCTCCTCCCAGTCTACCGCATGCACTACCAAAATCATGCTTGTGTTACGGGGGATTTTTACTATTATACTATTATGAACATTGGACTTCTCTCTTACAACATCACAACGCTGGACTTCTTTAAAATATCATTAAAATAGTGTTTTTAATGTCGTCATTGTTCATCTTCCACTGTTATGTTCTAACTATTTTGCCTCTATTAAAAGATAGAAAAAGACAGAACTACCCCTCAAATATATGACAGCTTCAAGAAATATAAAAATATGTGGCCACATGGATGATCATAGAGTTGCCACACAAGATCAAGTAGTGGCCAAAAAAAGTCCTTCCTGGACCTTCGTTCGTCCGTGGCTAATGCATGGCCGGAGCGACGGCGGCTCGTCGGAACTCGGCCAACCGGTGACGAAACTTGAAACCAAAAGAACCAGAATGGAGCACGGCACGGCGAGCATCCGTTGGAGAGGTTCTAAACGTTCAGCCATGGCCGGAATCACGCGAACGATGAGCAAGTAGTCTGCCGGAGTTCGACGGGGTCGTGCGCTCGAATGAATGCGGGAAAGTGGGAGCGAATAATGAAGAGCTTTACCATGAATAGAGCTGCTCGTGGGAAGGAACAGACGAGATGGTTTTGGGAGCTCGTGGAGGAAGAAAGAAGACAAGCTCGGGTAAACCGATTCGATCCACAAGTAGCTACAGTATGTGTTATTTTTGCTGGAGGGCATTTTGGACTTTTTCTTAGCCTCCTAACTTGTTAAACTCGTTAATTGCAGTTGAAACATAATCCAATGGTAAAAGAAAGGAGGTGTCAGTATTGTAATGTTATTTTAGAGAAGTCTAACGTTGTGAATATTGTAGTATGCGTTTTGTTAGCAGTATTATAACATTATTAATGAGTATTATTGTCCAAATTTTTTGTTGTCTTGTTTTTTTCCTGTACGGTTTGTCTTCATGGACCGGTCTCGGACACATAAAAACAATGTCCTCGCAATGCCCGAAAAAAAAAGAAGCATGCACGTGGTAAATAATAAAGCAGTTGCCATGCATCTATGCATATTTCCTTGTCTCACAACTCACGGAAAGAATTAGTTGGTTGCCGAAAAAAATGGCATGCACAATACGAACCTTGCGTAACTAATTAATTAATTAGTCTATATCTCTACAGCTAATTAATTTTTTAATGATCGTCCGTGTGTGGCTTATACCGTCAGCTCGTCCGTGCGCGGCTAATCTGTCGGCTCGTCTGCTCTCCTGCCGCGTGTTTCTCCCTATAGAGTCCATGTGAAATGTGAAATCGAATCCAAGCCGAATACAAAACTTATCCAACTGAGATACAAAACCGGCTAAATAGTCCCACAATGATTGAAAGAGACTTGCAAAAGTAAGTCCTAGTAAAACCAAAAAAAGAAAAATAAATCACACCAGAACTTAACCCAGGGAGGAGGTGAACAAAGGGGCAAAATTCGTCACTGCCATTGTCCTCACATCGCCGCGAACTTCAGGACATCGTGCCGCGGCCGCTGGATGGGCAAGAGTGACCTCGAACTTGCGGGCGGTCGCAGCGGCCAAAGTGAGCCAGTCACTAGGTGTGAGCATGCAGCAGGAAGGCGAGCACCAAGAGGACGCTCAAGCGGTGCATCGATCCGGCGTGGTTCGTGATGCGCGCGGTCTTGATATGAGTGCCAAAGATTAGCACACATAGAAGGATGAGATTGAGGGAGGAAGCATCGAGGTCGTCGCCATGCTGCTGGGGGGAGATAGATTTGGTCTTGTGCCTCTCGTGAATGGTTACAGATGAGATTGTTCTGGATAAGGATGAATTTTTGCAAATGTGCCCTCTCATAAATGGGCGCACTGTCGTTCCACGAGCATCAGACTAGAGAGAGGCAAGCGGCTGGTTCAGGGAATCCAACGGGATGGGATCCACCCCGGTGAGAATTAATTTTGAACCCTTAAAATGCTAATGAATAGATAGAAAGTTTCCTCCGCTCAAAGCTAGGTAATTAACAAACTATTTTTTAAATTTTTTTTTCACAACCAATAACTATATCAATACAAACTTGCAACGTGAATATAAGATAGAAATTTTATATAACCTTTAATTTGTTTACATTTGAATAATAGTATTTGTTTTGCATCAATTAAATAATTTTTCTTTGGAAAGTGTGTCGGTCTAAGTTTAATCAAAAATGAAATATTAAACTTGCTAAATTACAGAATCATCCTAATTAAACTAAACAAAACTTGTGGCATTTGGTTGTTGTTCATACAAGACAAATACTATCCGATTAGAATATAGCATTGTGTTGCGTCATGACAACTTTGTATTCAACAGTAACTACATTTTCTTTTGTGAATAAGTAACTATATTTGTGTTCTTAGAAATGGTAATAAATTAAATTATATCATGTCGATAGCATCAAATACTTTTGAACAGGAGTAACTATTGACCTTTATTAACATGGCTTGAAGTTAGTTTCGTAGCAAAAAAATTGAATGAATGGATTTTAGGTTCGTAGCAAAGCACATGCAAATTTGAATGAATGGATTTTAGGTTCGTAGCAAAGCACATGCAAATTTCTATTATATATGGATCCCTCTACCATCTTAATCTGGAATGTGCGGGGATTGAACTCTCCTGCACGTCAAGACTCTGTGCGAATGTTAGTCGATTCTACTAGAGCAGATATAGTTTGTCTGCAAGAAACAAAGATGATGTATATTACTCACTAGAATGTCCTTTCAATGCTGAGAGCTGATTTTGATAATAATTTCGTTTACCTGCCGTCGGTTGGAGCAAGCGGAGGAATTCTTATTGCATGGAGATCTAATTTGGGAGCTGCGGCTGCAAGCAGAATTGACTTGTTTAGTGCCTCTGTTCAGTTCAGCCCGCAAAATAGTGAATCCTGGTGGCTCACGTGTGTCTATGGGCCACAAGGAGCAGATGATAAAGTGGCTTTTCTCCAAGAACTCAGGGACATCAGATTTCTGTGTAATGGACCGTGGATGCTAGCAGGTGACTTTAATATGATCTACAGAGATGAAGACAAGAATAACACCAATCTTAATAGGGCTATGATGGGCCGTTTCAGAAGGTTCATTGATGATGTGGCTATCACAGAGATTCCTTTACATGGTCGAAAATTTACCTGGACAGGTTCGGGCAATTCCCCCACCATGGTGAAGCTTGATCGGGTTTTCTGTTCGGTTGATTGGGAGCAGCTTTTTCCAAACTCCCTTCTGCAGAGTACAGCCTCAGGGGACTCTGACCATTGCCCCTTGATCTTAGGGCTGAATGTCATTCAGCAAGGAAAAAGAAGATTTCAGTTTGAATCTTTTTGGCCAAAGTTTGATGGTTTTATGGATACTGTGCAGAATGCTTGGGATTCTATACCATGTAAGCTGTGCCCTATGGAAACTCTTTCCTTGAAGCTCAAAGCTACAGCAAGAGAATTACAAAGTTGGAGTGACAAGAAAGTGGGGCATCTTAAGTCACAACTAGAGGATGCAAAAGAAATCCTTCATCAGCTTGAAATTGCACAAGATAGCAGGTGTTTGTCTCCTCAAGAGCTGTGGTTGCGCAATAACTTAAAAAAGCATTCTCTTGCTGTTTCATCCCTGATCCGCACAGTGGCTAGGATTCGGTCAAGAATTAATTGGTTGCGGGATGGTGATGCTAACACAAAACTATTTCATCTCCATGCACGCCACAGGAAGAGGAAGAATTTCATTGCTAAACTTGTGAGTGGAAATCAGATAGCTACCAGTCACACTGACAAAGCTGAAGTGCTGCGGGATTTCTATACCAACTTGATAGGTTCCAGAGAGGAAAGAGAGCACACCATTGATCTGGATACACTTGGTTGCCAGCAACATGATCTTGGTCTGTTGGAGGCACCAATCTCTGAGGAAGAAGTCTGGAACACGATTAAGCAGCTACCTTCAGATAAAGCCCCGGGCCCGGATGGTTTTACGGGAAGATTTTATAAAGTCTGCTGGCCCATTATTAAAGCAGATGTTATGGCAGCCATCTCAGCAGTTTGGAGAAGGGATTTCAGAAATTTTAGACTGCTCAATTCAGCATATATTACTCTCTTACCAAAGAAAGAAGATGCTTCTCATGAAAAGGATTTTCGCCCCATAAGTCTCATTCACAGCTTTGCAAAATTGATCACTAAAATTCTTGCTAACAGGCTGGCGGGTCGGCTTGAGAGCATGATTTCCACTAATCAAAGTGCATTCGTCAAAGGTCGATTCATCCAAGACAATTTTATGATGGTTCAGCAAACGGCAAGGTATCTGCACTCACAAAGGAAGCCGAGAATCCTTCTTAAACTTGATATATCAAAGGCTTTTGACTCAATTTCTTGGGCTTTCCTCTTGGAAGTGTTGGAGAAACAAGGTTTTGGAGCAATATGGCGTGACATTCTGAGTGGACTTCTAACATCCTCATCCACATAAATTCTTTTGAATGGAGTCCCTGGTGAGGTCATTACCCATAAACGGGGCTTGCGGCAAGGTGATCCGCTTTCACCAATGCTCTTTATTTTGGTTATGGATGTCCTAAATCTTTTGGTGACGAAGGCCTCTGACTTGGGACTTTTGATGCCACTCTCATCTCGCTCCATCCAGCACCGGCTCTCTCTCTATGCGGATGATGTGGTTCTCTTTATCCATCCTATAACGAATGACATTGACCTCACAACTGGTATTCTTAAGCTGTTTGGCAGTGCTTCAGGTCTGCATACTAATGTGCAAAAAAGTAGCGTAGTGCCGATAGCATGCAATGAAGAGGACTTGCAGATGGTTCAGCAGCGGCTCCCATGCCAGTTGGAGTCCTTTCCAGTCCGGTATCTTGGTCTACCTCTATCCATCTCTAGGCTTACCAAGCCCCAGCTTCAGCCGTTCATCGACCGTCTAGCTGATCTTCTTCCTGGATGGAAAGCCGAGCTGATGACAAGGGCTGGCAGAGCTATGCATGTTCAGTTTGTTCTCACTGCCACGGTTATCTATCACGCCATGGCGCTGGATTCACCTGCTTGGGCAGTGAGGGCCATTGATAAGATCAGACGAAATTTTTTGTGGAAAGGTAGAAAAGAAGCCAATGGAGGCCATTGTTTGGTTGCTTGGTCAAAGGTGACTCGGCCTAAGGATCTTGGAGGGCTAGGAATTTCCGATCTAACACTTCTGAACTGGGCTCTCAGAGTGAGATGGCTGTGGTTGAGGAAATCTGATCCGAGCAAACCATGGGCGTCCCTCCCAATTCAGGTAAACAGGTGTGTTGAGGTGCTCTTCGCCATGGCAATGAAGTCCGAAGTGGGTGACGGGAACAACACTTTATTTTGGAAGGATCGCTGGATTTTTGGGCAATGCATTCAGGATGTAAGCCCAACTCTCACTGCCATGGTTCCCAAGAGAGTTATAAACAGACGAACAGTAGCTGAAGCTCTCATTGAGAATAAATGGGTAGAGGATATTCATGGGGAAGCATCTCTGGCTGTCATGGTAGAGGTTATCACAGTAGCAGACTTTATTTCAACAACAGTCCTGCAACCTGGGATACCGGATAAACACCTTTGGAGGCTTTCTAGTTCAGGCAAGTACACTGCTACCTCGGCCTACAGGGCACTCTTTGCGGGCTCTGTGAGTTTTGCTCCTTGGGAGCGGATTTGGAAGACTTGGGCGCCACCTAAATGCAAATTCTTTATGTGGTTAGTTGCCCACGATCGATGTTGGACAGCCGACAGATTAGCTAAGCGCCACTTGCCTCATCCGGATAAATGCCCTCTATGTGATCAGGAAGCAGAAACCATTAATCATTTGCTCACCTCATGTGTCTTTGCGCGCCAATTCTGCTTTTCTCTTCTTCGGCGATTTGGCTTAGCATCCTGTACCCTCAGCCTTTGGATGTTCTCCTAGATGAATGGTGGAGCCGGGTCCTTCATTCAGTAGAGAACTCTATGCAGAAAGGCCTCAATTCTCTCATTATTCTGGGCGCATGGACTTTATGGCGGCATCGCAATGACTGTGTCTTCAATGGCCGATCTCTGGACCTTGCTGTAGCTCTTCTGATGGCACAGGAGGAAGCGAGGTTCTGGGCTCTAGCTGGGGCCAAGGGCCTAAGTCAATTGCTTGAACCTGGTTGAGTGTTAGTGCTCTTTGTTTAGTGTGGCTGGTCGTCGTTCTGTAATCGGTTCATGTGACTTTGTAGACTTTGTATGGAGGTGTGTTGTAACCTTTTTTCTTTTTTCTTCTTCTATTAATGCAATGATACGCAGCTCTCCTGCGTATTCGAGAAAAAAAATTTCTATTATATCTTTAGGTTTTTTTCTTGGATACATAGGAGAGTTGCGTATCATTGCATTAAGAGAGAGAAATATGGTCCCTTACAAAACTTCACCGCCTCACTCCGGACCAAGTTGTGAGGGGTTGTGTTACATAGATGGTGTACTAACTACAGAAATAAAAAGGCCTGACCAAAACTCTCACACACACACACACACACACTGAAATGCCACGCACACTAGAAAACTACTACCATGTGCTGAGGGCCCGAAGACCACGAGCACCTGCAAGGCACCATAGGTGAGCCTCTTCCTTAAACATTTGGACCAAGGTGTTGATGTTTGGGTTAGTATGCTCGAATACCCCTGCATTGCAGTGTTTCCAGAGCATCAATGCACCCAAAACGACCACGGAGTTGAAACCTTTTCTCTTTTCTTTCGGGTTCGCTTACTGGCCTTTCTCCACCACTTCGCGAAGGTCTGATTCTGATGTCCAGGTACTTTATAAGCGAGACCAAGCGGGGCCAGAATCTCATACCAAAATTGGCGGGCAAAAACACAAGAAGTGAGAATGTGCTGAGTCGTCTCTTCTTCTTGGTCACACAAGACGCATTTGTCAGGGTGATCTAGGCCGCACTTTTGCGAGCGATCTGCTATCCAGCACCTGTTGCGGATTGCTAACCAAAGAAAATCTTGCATTTTCCAGGTGCCCATGTTTTCCAAATTAGACGCCAAGGCTCAAAGGTAGTGGAACCATTGAAAAATGCATGATAGGCGGATCGGGAAGAGAAAGTACCAGAGGCTTCAAACTTCCATATATGATGATCTTCCTCAAGGGATAGTGCTATGCCCTGGATGATGTCTGACAGCATGAAATCATATTGGCCTACCATAGACAAACCTCCTTGGATGTCAGTCGGCCAACTGTTATTCAGAAGTGCCTCTGCCACTGTTCTAGTGTTGCGGATTTTTTGGGGTACAACCGCAACCACTTCCGGAGCCAAATCAGCAATACAACTTCCCATAATCCACCTGTCCGACCAAAACAAAGTGTTGGATCCATTTCCGACATGAGAACTTAGAGCAATGTCAAAGAGGGCCACAACATTCGGGTGTATGTTGAGTTGAAGTCCTTGCCAAGGCCGGTTGGGGTCCGTTTTTTTAACCACAGCCACCATATTTGCAATGACCAGCTCATCTACTCAAGGTTTAGGACACGGAGACCACCATGCTCTAGAGGGCACTGCACTTTGTCCCATGTGACTAAACACGACCCTCCGTTAACCTGATCACGCCTTTTCCAAAGAAAGCTCGGTGGAGTTTATCCACCGCCTTGATGAACCACTTCGGCATATTGATGGTGAGCAAAGCATAAATTGGAATGGCTGAGAGTACAAACCGTACCCAGGTTGTTCTCCCTGCCATGTTCATTAGCGTTGCTTGCCACCCCGGTAGTTTTCCTCCAACCTTCTCGACCCAAGGCAGCAAATCGGACTTCCTTAGTTTCCTATCCGAAATAGGAAGGCCCAAGTAAGTAGTTGGGAATTCTGCCCGAGTACAAGGGAGTGTATGATCAATTCTCTCTAATTCTTGTTGATCACATCTGATTGGGATAACACAACTTTTCTGTAGATTGGTGAGGAGTCTAGATGCAGTCCCAAACTTCTCAAGAATTGTAAGTGTGAGATTCATATCGTCTTCTACCGGCCGAATGAATAAGGTGACGTCATCTGCATATAAAGATATACGTTGATCCGTATTTCGTCCTTCAATTGGCTGCAACAACCCAAGAATACTCGCCTTTGTGAACATGCTGTTTAGGACATCCATGACCAAAATGAAAAGCATAGGGATAATGGATCCCCTTGCCTGAGCCCTCGTTGATGCCTTATTTTGTCTCCTGGCTGCCCATTCACAAGCACCTGAGTTGAAGCAGTGCGTAGAAGATTTGAGACAAGATTACACCAGCTCGGACCAAAGCCCAAATGAGTGAGAACCTCCAACAAGAATCCCCATGATACCGAGTCAAAAGCTTTTGAGATGTCAAGCTTCAAGAAAATGCTAGGCACTCTGCATCTATAGAGCAATCTGATTGTTTGTTGGACTAACATGTAATTATCATGAATGCAAAGACCACGAATGAAAGCACTTTGGTTAGTACTCACCATAGAGTTCAGGTATGGGGCAAGTCTGTTGGCCAATATTTTTCAAATGAGCTTTGCAAAACTATGGATTAGACTTATGGGCCCGAAGTCTTTTGCAAGAATGATGACTGCAGCCATGAAATCCCATTTAATAATCTGCCAACATGATTTGTAGAATCGACCTGAAAAACCATCCGGTCCAGGTGCACGGTCAGACGGCAAAGCTTTTTATGGTGGCCCATACTTCGTCTTCGGTAATTGGGATCTCTAGGGCCGAGAGATCAAGGTTTTCTCTGTGGAAATAAGTGAGATCCAGAGTTGACTCTCTAGGCAAGGCCGTACCCAAAACCTCATTGAAGTAATTGAACATGACCTCTTCCTTGTCTGCTTGTGCGGTGACCACCTGATCATCATTCATTAGCTTCGATATAAAATTCTTTTTCTTACGGAAACCAGCTTGGCTGTGAAATAAAGCAGTATTTGCATCCCCATCCTTCAGATAACGGACCCGTGATCAGAGTCGGGCTATAGTTCGATCCAAAGAGGCCATAACCAGGCAGTGACGCTTTGCTGTACCTCGGAGCCAATCCTCATAAGCATTCAAGGGGCGGCTGCCTTGGGCGATCTCCAATCGATGGAGGATCTCACGAGCAATACTGTGTTGAGTTTTAGCATGGCCGATCTCCCTCTGACTCCATGATTGAAGGGCACGAGCGAGGCGTTTTAGCTTTATAGAAATCCGCTCCACGGGGCACATAGCAGTGACTGGTTGTGCCCAAGACGGCTGTACCACATCATGGAAACCATCAAGCTTAGGCCAGTAGCTCTCAAAATGGAATCGCCTCTTCCCATGGACACGTTCCCTCAAACCCAAGACCAATGGACAATGATCCGATAGCTCAGTAGCCTGACTTTGCAAAAGACAATCCGGATAGATAGCTTCCCAATCTGTGGTGCACAAGACTCTATCCAATTTGACAAGAGTTGGAGCATGCCTCTCATGTGACCAGGTGTACCTTCTTCCAAGAAGAGGTACTTCCTTGATGTCCATATCGTTTACAAAATGCCGGAACCTTCCCATCATTGCTCTATTCAGAATCTCATTGTTTTTGTCCTCTGCAGCATAGATCATATTGAAATCTCCGGCGAGCATCCATGGACCAGTGCCATGCTTGCAGACCTCGCGGAGTTCCTCAAGGAAAGCCACTTTCCCTGAATCCTGATGAGGCCCGTATACGCCGGTAAACCACCAAGCCTGATCTTGGTCTGTTCCTTCACTGAATTTTATGGACACGGAATGACGATGAGTTCTCCAATGAATTCCGATAAAATCCTCTCGCCAAGCCACCAAGATGCCGCCTCGGGTGGCCTGAGCCGGAAGGTATGCGAACTTGCTGTAGGTACGACCCAAAAAAGGAATGCACATCCCAATCAGATATATATGACAGCTTGGTATCTTGTAGACAAACCACATCCGGCTTATAATAATCGACCACTTTTCAAACATTATCACGCCGGGCTCTATCATTAAGGCCTCGGACATTCCAAATCAGAAATTTTGTTTGATCCATTGCAAACAATTAATTACAAGACCACTCGGAGCACTGACTAAACAGCCACTTGAATCTCCTGGGGACGAATTGGGGAGGTAGGAGGCACTTCCTTTCCAATTAGTGCTGCAAGGGGACATGCTGCTTGCTGAGAGGTTGCTCGAAAAACTTGGTGTATTTGTCCTTCTCAACCTCCGTTACTTTGTTGGTGTGGTCCACAAAACCCAATTTTCGACAGATTGTAGTGGTTGCATGGACGTTAATCTCCGGTGGCAATCTAGCGACTCACCTGCTGCGTCGAGGTGCTTGCTTTTATATCTTTAGTTATATATTCACTATGTTCTCTTTTTTGTCGCCGCTGACCTTATACATTAACTTTGAGCATTCATTTTATTAAAAAAAAGATGATATATAATATTATATATTTTATTATAATTTGATCTATTAGTAAAGATATTTGAATAATAATTTATAGTTTTATAATTTAAAATTTTTTTAATAAGACAAATGGTCAAAGTTGATTTAAAAAGTCAATATTGACAAAAAAAATGAAAAAGAGATGTGTTTATTTCATACCCGTAGCAATGCACGGACATTATGCTAGATACTAATTAATTATGTAACAATTGTCCATGCAGGTTTATTTGGCGCATCCCTGCCGTGCGATCTGCCTGCCGCCGCTCAAAGAGAAGATCTACCGCTGCATGCACACTCATCGTATGAGAAGGAAAACAAAGGACTATCCTGACGCCCCTTCTATGAGCAATCAATACGCCGCGACTGTCAAAGCACATCTTTTTTTAGCAAGCGGCGTGGGGGGAGGGGGTGTTGAATCGGTGTGGGTGAATTCTAAAACTCAAGTCGTGGTCTTGTATAAGGCTACGAATCCTATCGTACTAGCGTTTTACAAACAACAAGCAAAACGAACACACTAGCACGATAGCAGTCACCAAAAGAGAAAAAAAAACAACGAGCAACCTATGCAATTCTACTAGGTCAACGAGAAGGCGACAAGAACAGCAAGTTAGAGAAAGACAATGATAGATAAAGGTTGACACATCGATGTTTTTTCGAGGTTTCGGAGGATGGCTCCTCCCCTAATCCTTGCTGGACCACTCCGATCAGAGTCTCGATCCCTCCCGCTGTTTCCGGAACGGTATCTCTCAAGGCGCCCTTGAGCGAAGACACGGACGTCCTACACTGCCAAGGGCAGCACCTTGTTTTGCTCAAGACAAGCTTCCTAGCTTAGACCCTCTCTTTTGATGCCCCTTTAAATGGAGGGCTCCAAACCGTATACAAACTTAGTGTAGACTTACACAATCTCCACCAGAAGGTTAATCACTGACTCCTAACCGGTCTAAGCCCTATCATAAGACCAAGAGTAACAAGCCAAGATGCCTCCTACAGCCCACTAGTTTAGAGGTGAATGAACACTCCTTGTTACTCTCCCACAATGACTTAGAGATCTTCTCTTCTTTGCTATAGTGCTTTTCTTTTTGACTCTTGGCTCTCCTATGGTTCCTCAGGCATTCCACTGACATAAGTCCCTTAAAAAACTGAAGGGACCACTATTTATCAGGCCAAGCACGCTCACTAGCCGTTACATTTAAATCCCACTACGCAGTCAACCGTCGTACCATATGATAACTTTGATCCCCTGAATCTAACTCTAAAATAGGTGTTACACCCCAGGTGTCTCTTTGTCTAAAACATCAAACCTCAATTGTAGTTGTAGCTATGCCAAAACAAAGCCAATTTCAAACTCCAAACTTTCAAAATAATCTCAAATACGAAGTTTGACTTAATTTAAAAAAATTGAGTTATCTAAATAAACTCCCATAAAAATTAATGACAAAACTCAGGAAAAATAATTTTATTTTGATCATAAGCTCTAACTAAAATTTTTAAACAAGTTTCAATTCTGAAATCATAAGTTAACTATGTTAAATTATTCAAAATAAGCTTTTGATAGACTTAATCTCTGAATTTTAAGTTGAAAATGAACTTCATTCTAAAAGAAACTTTGTAGTTTGTGTTTTGTTCTGTGAGCAAAATAATTCTCATAATTTTTGGAGGTCTCAAGCATTTTTGTTTGATTTACCTTAAGAGAGAAAATTTCAAATGAATCGGAAATTCATGGACCCGCCCGTCAGCCACCCTATTCCTTCCTCTTTCTCTTTTCTCCTGCTCGACTGGACAGCCATGCATCACGGCACGCGTCCTGCCCATTCGGCGACGGTTTCAGCTGGAGGAGAGCGCCTCGGCATTCCCGACCACTCCTCCACAACTACACTCATTCGCAATCTTTCTAGAGCGGGTCTTGCGAAAAATCACCATGGCCAGTAACACTTCAGCTACTCACGCCATTGCCAAAATCCCCGAGCTCTTATGAGTCCTGGTCCGCTATTCGAGCGTGTGCGGGTTCTCCACACGAGAGGGAGGGGACCTATCTGACATTTTTCCCTTTGGTTTCCGAGGTCGCCGGAGTCGAATTGCTCCTATCGTCATTTTCGAGCATCACCGCACCACATCGCTGTCGACCATTTTCCGGCCAACCCCGTTGATTTAAACCTCAACACTAGTCTTGTTCAGGTTTCGACGGACCTGTAGGAGGTCGCCGTTCGTTTCCTCGTCCTTCACGTCGAGCTCTTTTCTTTGCCGAACCTCGTCACACTATCACCCGCCACTAACCATCTTTCTGGTGAGTCTGTCCGGCCAAGATCCTCCTAGGTGAGTTCTCCATGCGATTGAGAGTCTTTGGTAATCTTCTCAGCGAGAATGGTAGCCATTTTGGCCTTCCGGCGAGCACGCTGCCCATCACCGGCGAGCAGCGCTGCTGCTCTGGTTATGGTCGCGGATCCCGTGTGGGCAAGGATCCCATATGGCTACCCTATGGTCTCTTGTGTGGCGCAGATCTGATTGGCTCATGTTCTCTCTCAGTTATCTTTTTTTAGAAAACATTGCAATCTTGTAAAATCCATATAAAATCAAATAATGGTCATAAAAATGCAATCTAAATTTTGTTGCTTTCGACTTTATCCAATCTATCATGTGGAAATCTTTATGTTTAGAAATATTTTGGCCACATTAATTCTTACTAGTAAAACCGTAATAAAAATGTTATGGCTAATCTTGTTGCTTAAAAATCTTGATTTTTGGATAGTATGTTCCAATTAGGTTCCTTGTCACCATAAAAAGTCCCATAATATTTTGTTATGTTTAACCCTGTGTTTTACTTAATTACACCTAAAACAGATATAAATTTACTCAATTAATTTCTCCTAAACCATTCATGATAAAATCATCAATTTTGGTACTGATACTCTTTAACTCATGTACATCATGCATGAAATTTCACCTGTACTAAGTCCTGATCAAGATAATGATATCATGTTTTACAAACAACCGTCCATAATTATTAGCTTAATCATTGGTTAATTTAGTGAAGGAAATATTTCAAACTAATGTAATTACTGAGTAACATTATTTATATATACAGAGCATCCATTTTACTCACGTAATGATCACCCTAAGAATAACCTTTGATCTTATTAACTTATGTTGAACATCCTTTTAATATTGCATTGTTCATATTGGACCCGATCAAGATCTTTCGGTGGAGAATCTAGAAGTTGAGGATCCCTCTAACTTGGTTTGTGATTGTGCTAACACTCCACTAAATCAAGGCAAGCCTCAGTGCACACCTATGTTTTTAAAGTGTTACTATTATCATTATGTTTGCAGGTCATGTTTTGTGCATTAGTTTGAGGAATTGTTATGAACCCTAGATGCATGACCTAGTAGGATTTTTCTATGGGTATAAGTCAGTTTGGTACAGCCAGTCGATAGTTGCTATGGTTAATTATAGAACATTGATAATTTATGAGTAGTATGGAGACTACTCATTTAATCTCTAAAATGTTGGGTACGTGGGTAAACTTCACATGATTAAAACTTGATACCAGACGGGTATGATTAATAAATGAATGACTATGTTCCTGCTTTGTACATTAATTTTTTTTAGGCCCGTCTGTGTTGCTGGTACCGCTAGGCAAATTTGAGTTATGTACCGAATAATACTGGTATATGAGATCCAGGAAATCGATGTAGTTCATTATGCAGTAGCTGAACAATAGGCCATCTCTCTTTTTCGGGTGAATGGACTGATATGGTGGGTGGTTTTGCTGTTTTGTTTTCGGGTATATGCTAGTTTGAAAGGCTTGGGGCCAACCATGGATGCAATGCGTTGCATGGAGGACCATGTACTTGGGAGAGATGGGTTTTGGCTCGGCTCTGTCATGATGTCGTGAAAGTCGGCCACATGTTACTCATAGTAGTGTGCACGTGTTGTGTATTCGGGTTTCTTCTGCAGGATGGACATCTATTATAGTCGCCATCCCTCAAGGTTATGAGTACCGCTTGCTTGGTGTTGCCATCATTATGAGAAATGAAATATCTGATGATATACTTGCTGTTTTATGATCTAAATTATTTTTATTGCAACCATACTTGATTAATGAATTCTTTTAGTTCGGCTAAAATCTGAAAGTAGGATCAACTCTTAGTGCTGTTTTTGGCAAGATAAATCCCAGCCCGACCAATGATCTTGCATGCTAGGAGTCGGTCTTAGAAGACCACGTTGGCGGGTCAGTCTTGCTGAGTATTAGTTGTTCAAGGTTTGTGGCTTATTTGTTTTTGCAAATATTTCTCTTGACAATTCTCTTGTTGGTTGTGCTAACATTTGTGTGGAGAGTGAAGCTCCTAGGGAGTGGTGCTTTGAGTGGATTCCCACTTCACCGACTCATAAAGAATGAGCATATTAGGGCTGATGTGCTTATTGTATATATGTATCGTCGAGTTGTATATTTTAGCTTCCGCTTTCATACTCGGTTTTAAAATTTTGCTTCCGCACTCTAAACTGAACCAATAAGTATGTAATAACTTTAAATCACTCTTGTAATATGTTTTCTGCGTGTTCTTGTTAATTCTTGTACTATTTGGTTCCTTGCTTCGACAAGTGACACCCATATGATTTTGGATGAGCAAGCCGGTCCAAAATTGAGGACGGCCTTGCGATAGTGGGGTTATTACTCTAATTAACGAGACGTATTTTCAAAATTAAACGCTTACGGTGAGGTTACGGTTTAGTAAGCCGACATAGAGTTGTTAATAGTGAAAGGTGGCAAATCTAAACTAGTATAGGAAGATAACTAAACCCACCACTTAGATTAACATTTTCTTTAACGACACACCTACACTCAGGTAAGCAAGGTAAGGTACGTCTCCGATTGAGTTGAAAGTCGGGACATCCCTGTTGCGATAGCAGCAGTAGCGTCTCGTACATGATGTATGAGAGGTGGGTATGTTCGTTGTAATATACATACACCCCTTTGCCATTTAATGGGAGAAGCGGCCCTCTACTGTACGGGGTGTGGGATACGGACCTATTAAGAAAGCAGACCTTCGCAATAGTGGAGTTGATAGAACTGGAGTGCCCGATCTTTCGTTGAGTGAAGATAACTTGATTTGGTGGAAGTAGACCCTCACGATCCAACTACGACGAGCAAGCCCGAGGCGCTAATGCAATCGCTGAACCAACTCCCGATGGTTACCAACCTTGCTGGTGCAAGATCAGCCTGATCACGAAGATCGTTTCCTGCGCGCAATCGAAGAATGAGTAAGAAAGAGATGCAAGCAATCTGATGTATTACTTGAAGGTGGAGTTCTGAATACACGTGGCAGCGCTGTAATGCGTGCGACGGCTGTAGCTAAAGCTAACAATTAAACAAAACTCAAAAATAAACAAGGGGCGCAGCCCTTGGCTAAATACACGAGGGGAGGGGCGCAGCCCCTGGGTGGCGGCCAGAGGTGGGGGTGCAGTCCCTGGGTGGCGCGCATCCTAGGGTTGCGTGCAACCCTAGGTTGGCCCATTAGGGGGGGTCTTCAACTGGGCCGACTGGCTAATCTTCTGGGCCTTCGTTCTTCAAACACCATGACATAGTTCAGCTCTCTTGCACGGGCCCTCGTGATTGGCCCCACTGATGAAGGAAGGGTCGCTTGAGGTAGAGGCGCATCTGGTGGAGCCGTGACTGGAAGTGGAGGCGCGTCCGCAGGTGCTGCTGGTGTGGCCGTTCCCGTGTTGGAGTCGATGTCCTCATCATCCTCCCCTTCTTGAACTGAAGTCGTCCTCGACGGCAACTCCTCATTCTCACCCGCATATGGTTTCAAATCTGCAACATTAAAACTAGTGGAAACACCAAATTCCGCAGGCAGATCAAGAATATAAGCATTATCATTGATCTTGGTTAGCACTTTAAAAGGCCAGCAGCACGAGGCATCAATTTAGAATGGCGCAAAGCAGGAAACCTATCCTTACGCAAGTGTAACCAAACCATATCACCGGGTTCAAAGTAACATGTTTGCGCCCTTTACTACCAGCAACCTTATATTTGGCATTAGCATCAACAATGTTTTGTTGTGTTTGCTCATGTAAATGTATCATTTGTTCAACATGCGCAACCGCATCTATATGTGGCTCATCCTCAGCATCAAGTGAAAACAAATCAATAGACGCCCTAGGGATGTAACCATAAACAATCTGAAAAGGGCACATCTTTGTAGAAGAATGCATTGCACGATTATAAGCAAACTCAACATGAGGCAAGCAGTCTTTCCAACGCCTTAAATTCTTGTCTAACACAGCCCTAAGCATGGTTGACAAACTTCTATTAACTACCTCAGTTTGCCCATCAGTTTGAGGATGACAAGTGGTGCTAAAAAATAACTTAGTGCCTAGTTTATTCCAAAGACAACGCTAAAAATGACTAAAAAACTTAGCATCACGATCAGAGACAATTGTTTTAGGAATTCATACAAGCGAACAATGTCTCGAAAGAACAAATCAGCAATCATGGATGCATCATCAGTTTTATGACAGGGTATAAAATGAGCCATTTTAGAGAACCTATCAACAACGACAAATATGCTGTCCCTCCCCTTCTTAGTGCGAGGCAATCCCAAAACAAAATCCATCGAAATATCATGCCAAGGAGCAGAAGGAACAGGGAGAGGCATATACAAACCATGGTTAACCAAACGAGACTTAGCTTTTTGACACGTAGGGCAACGAGCAACGAAGCGCTCGACGTCATGACGCATCCGAGGCCAGTAGAAGTGGTCGGTCAGCACTTCTTGTGTTTTGAAAACACCGAAGTGACCCATGAGGCCCCTCCATGAGCTTCCTGCAACAATAACAAACGAACCGAACCAGCTGGAATGCATAGCTTGTTAGCACGAAATAGGAACCCATCCTGTATATGAAACTTGCCCCATGGTTTGCCATCCTTACAATGTGAAATAATATCATGAAAATCAGCATCATTCACATATTGATCTTTCAAAGTGTGTAAGCCAAAGATTTTAAAATCTAATTGGGACAGCATGGTATAGCGACGAGACAAAGCATCAGCAATGATATTTTCCTTCCCGTTCTTGTGTTTAATGATGTAAGGAAAGGACTCAATAAATTCTACCCATTTAGCATGTCAACGGTTCAGATTAGTTTGGGTACGAATGTGTTTCAAAGCCTCATGATCAGAATGAATAATAAATTCGCGAGGCCACAAGTAATGCTGCCATGTTTGCAAAGTGCGCACTAAAGCATATAACTCCTTATCATAAGTTGAATATTTCAGGGCAGCGCCGCTCAATTTCTCACTAAAGTAAGCAACAGGTTTACGGTCTTGTAGCAAAACAGCACCTAAACCTATGCCACTAGCATCACATTCTAATTCAAACACTTTATTGAAATCAGAAAATTGTAAAAGAGGAGCATGAGTTAACCTGTCCTTCAAAGTGTTGAATGCATCTTCCTGTGGTGCGCCCCAAGCAAATGAAACGCCTTTCTTTGTGAGCTCATGCAACGGGGCAGCAATGGAGCTGAAATCACGCACGAACCGTCTGTAGAATCCGGCGAGGTCAAGGAAACTCCGAACCTGCGTGACCGTCGTCGGTGTAGGCCAGCTCTGAATGGCCTCCACCTTGCTGCTATCCACCTCAATTCCCTGTGAAGTAACAACATATCCAAGAAAAGAGACGCGTTGCGTGCAAAAGGTGCATTTTTCCAAGTTACCGAACAAACGAGCAGCACGCAAAGCATCAAAAACAGCACGCATATGTTCTAAATGCGCATCCATAGACTTGCTGTAAATAAGAATATCATCAAAGTAAACAACAACAAACAGTCCTATGAATGGCCTAAGAACTTCATTCATTAAGCGCATGAAAGTGCTGGGAGCATTAGACAAACCAAACGGCATAACCAACCATTCATATAGGCCAAATTTGGTTTTAAAAGCAGTTTTCCATTCATCCCCCAATTTCATCCTAATCTGATGGTACCCGCTACGCAAATCAACCTTAGCAAAAAGAACAGCGCCACTAAGCTCATCAAGCATATCATCAAGGCGTGGTATGGGATATCGATAACGAATTGTGATGTTATTAATAGCACGACAATCGACACACATACACCAAGAACCATCTTTTTTAGGAACAAGTAAAACAGGAACTGAGCAAGGACTGAGTGACTCACGGATGTAGCCCTTGTCCACTAGTGCTTGCACCTGGCGCTGGATCTCCTTTGTCTCATCGGGATTAGTGCGGTACGGGGCGCGATTGGGAAGCTGGGCGCCGGGGATGAGATCGATCTGATGTTCGATGCCATGGATAGGAGGAAGACCTGGTGGCAAGTCCTTGGGAAAGACATCGGCATAGTCCTGCAAAAGGTTAGCAACAGCAGGGGGAATATCCAAGAACGGTGCCTCATGAAGTAAGACAAGCATGTTGGAGCAAACAAGTGCATAGCAAGGCAAATTATCATCACACAGCTCAGCAAAATCAGTACGTGTAGCAAGCAAAACAGGGGTATGCAACTTGATTTCAGATCTAGCAGGGGCGGCTGGAGGTGATTTGTGAGATTTTGCTGTCTTGGCCGCCCGAGCCATGTCATCTTTCAGAATTTGTTCCGGGGTCATGGAATGAATGATTATTTTCTGACCCTTAAACATGAGTGAATAATAATTTGAACGACCATGATGTACACTATCAGTATCATATTGCCAAGGTCGACCAAGCAACAAAGAGCATGCTTCCATAGGGACAACATCACAATCAGCATAATCAGAATAGGCGCCCAGAGAAAAAGGAATACGTACCGAGCGTGTTACCTTTATTTTGCCACCATCATTGAGCCATTGGATGTGGTACGGGTGTGGATGTTGGCGAGTGGGTAAAGATAATTGCTCTACCAGCGCCGTACTCGCCAAATTGTTGCAGCTGCCACTGTCGATGATGATCCGGATCGTCCGTTCGTGTACGACGCCCTTAGTGTGGAAAATCGTGTGTCACTGATTGTGCTCGGCCGTGGCAACCTGTGTACTGAGGACACGCTGCACAACAAGACTCTCATACCTATCGGCGGCGCTGGAATCAACGTGAACCTCCGTATGATCTGCATGGTCAGTGGAAAGCATAGCATGTCTAGTCTCCTCAGTATCACTAGCGGAAGAGTACTCACCATTGTCACGGATCAGCAAGGTACGCTTGTTGGGGCAGTCCCGAATCACATGACCGTAACCTTTGCAACGATGGCACTGAATGTCCCGAGTGCGTCCTGTGGAAGGAGAGGCACCGTGGGGCGGAGGTGCTACCGGCTTGGCCGGCTGCTCGTGTGGTGATGCACTTGAAGTGGACGGCGCACGCTCGCGCGGCGTGGAGGACGTCGGGCGGGGGGTTGGGGTGGAAGCTTGGCCGCGTCCTGCAAAAGAGTTAGCGCGTGTCGACGATCGCCGTCCCTGCACTTCACGTTCAGCTTTGCAAGCAAATTCAAACAAAGTGGTCATATCATCATATTCCTTGTAATCAAGGATGTCCTGAATTTCACGGTTCAAACCACCCCTAAAACGTGCCATAGCAGCGTCCTCCTGCTCAACTAAACCACAACGAATCATGCCCTTTTATAATGCTTGGTAATATTCCTCAACAGTTTGGGAACCTTGCTGAAATCGTTGCATTTGGTTGAGCAAGTCACGGGCATAATAAGAAGGAACAAATCTGTGACGCATGGCAGTTTTTAGTTCATCCCAAGTGGTGGGAGTGTTATCGGGAAACTTTTGTTTATATTCACGCCACCAAATTAAAGCAAAATCAGTAAATTCACTAATAGCAGCCTTAACTTATAGATGAGCAGGAATATCATGGCATGAAAATTTCTGTTCGACCTCTAATTCCCAATCAAGATAAGCAGCAGGATCATATTTGCCATTAAAGGATGGAATGCGAAATTTGATCTTAGCAAAGGAATCAGGAGGTGGGACACGTACCCTGCGTGCACGACCGCGGCGACCACCATCGTCCAGTTCCGTATCACCGCCATAGTCGCGCGCCTGCTGCAACTCTGTTAGCTGCGTGGTCAAGGTCTCAAGACGAGTTATGATCGTCTCGAGCGTGGCGTGGGCGGCCGTTTGAGCGAGGTCGATCTGGTCGAAACGCTCGGTCGATGAAGCAACCGTGGAATCCAGCCGTTCATGCAGCGTCTTGATGTCGCTGGCAAGGCCTTCGACGTGCACGTGCACGTCCTGCAGTGGAGTGTCCGTCTTGGCGTCGTCTCCTGCCATTGTTAGTGCAAACACGAAACAGCAACGGAGAGGACACTACGATAGCAGGTGTATGGTGGGGGGAAATCGCTCAAAACAACGCTGTTATCAAATCCTTACCCGTTCTTACCAAGCACACAGGGGTGAGCTGCAACCAACAGGTAGAACCGGTGAAAGATTGGAGGAGCGATTGCCTGGAGAACAAAACCTGCTCGTAGTAGAAATATGTGTAGTTCTGGGCAGGCTGCACTCAAGACAAGGATTAGCACGATCAAACAATAATTACAAAGTTGAATAATAGTGCTAAACACGTATGGACGCTGCTGGAAACAAGTGCGAGAACGAGCAAGGGTTGGGTGTATGGGAAGGTACGATGGAAAACAACCCGCGGCTGAGTGCCCAAAACTGATTATATGAACAAGGAAAAGCAAATGAACAGGTCACCACATGCACTTTTTTCGGAGATGGCAGGGGTAAAAAGGCAATTAAAAGATACTGAGTAAGGTCGAATGTATCACGGAGCCGATGCTGCAGAACACGAACAGACTCACGAGTCCAACGAGGACACACGGCGAACCAGGTCGGTTGGGATTTTCCCAGCAAATCGATCACGTGCAACAAAAGTCTCCTGGTCGGTTTTTTTTTTTGTTGTGGCACACTGGCATGCTCTTTTCTCTCTTTTTCTTTTTTTTTCTTTTTTTTTTGATTGGACTGTAACGAAAACAAAACAGAGACGGAGACGAGTGGAATTCAGCGGCGTGACTGGTCGGATTTGGGTTCTGGCGCGACGCTGAGATAGCAGATCGCAACCGAGTAGGACTCGTGCGCGGCGCTGAGATAGCAGAGCGCAACCGAGTAGGACGCGTGCGCGGCGCTGAGATAGCAGATCGTAATCGAGCAGGACTCGCGCGCGGCGCTGAGAGAGCAGATCGGAACCGAGCAGGACTCGTGCGCGGCGCGGAGGGAACAGATCTAGGCGTGTACGGCAGGGGAGCAGTGTTAGGGTTTGTGGCGGCTAGAACAGATGGATAAAAACACAAGTAATCCAGCAACAACGAAACGCGCAAGCACACAAATTCAACAATGCAAATTACTGATCGAAAGTGCAAGGCGCAAGGGGGTGCTGGGATAACAGATCTAACCTGAAAATTTTTTGTTGTTGGTTTTTTGTGGACTATAGGATGAATGAAAAACACACGAAAAACTCACCGAGAAACACTGGATCTGATACCACATGATAGAACTGGAGTGCTCGATCTTTCGGTGAGTGAAGATAACTTGATTTGGTGGAAGTAGACCCTCACGACCCGACTACGACGAGCAAGCCCGAGGCGCCAATGCAATTGCTGAACCAACTCCCGATGGTTACCAACCTTGCTGGTGCAAGATCAGCCTGATCACGAAGATCGTTTCCTGCGCGCAATCGAAGAACGAGCAAGAAAGAGATGCAAGCAATCTGATGTATTACTTGAAGGTGGAGTTCTGAATACACGTGGCAGCGCTGTAATACGTGCGACGGCTGTAGCTAAAGCTAACAATTCATCAAAACTCAAAAATAAACAAGGGGCGCAGCCCTTGGCTAAATACACGAGGGGAGGGGCGCAGCCCCTGGGTGGCGGCCAGAGGTGGGTGGCGCGCATCCTAGGGTTGCATGCAACCCTAGGTTGGCCCATTAGGGGGGGTCTTCAACTGGGCCGACTGGCTAATCTTCTGGGCCTTCGTTCTTCAACACCATGACATAGTTCAGCTCTCTTGCACGGGCCCTCGTGATTGGCCCCACTGATGAAGGAAGGGTCGCTTGAGGTAGAGGCGCATCTGGTGGAGCCGTGACTGGAAGTGGAGGCGCGTCCGCAGGTGCTGCTGGTGTGGCCGTTCCCGTGTTGGAGTCGATGTCCTCATCAGGAGTCTTGTGCCGTTGGCGCACAAGAGATGAGTCTATTATTCGGACATAAGTCTTGCTGCCTGAGGTGAAGGTGAAGTGCAGTCTGTCGCCGCGCAGTGAAGGTTGGATACGTGATCCCCATACGTGGCCTACTCGGGACGACCCATATGACAATGATATGGGTTGTTGTATTTATTTTTAATATATTATTATTGCACTAGCTGTGATGTTTCTGCAGGTACACTAACAAACGTTAGAACGTGTAGAAAACAATTTGAGTTGAGAGAACGAGTAGTGCCACCAAGGTTAACGTATCAGGTTTTCTTTTGGTGAGGACAAATAGGTCGTATCATTTTCTTATCTTGATGCATGTGTGTTAAAAATTTTACCTTAATAAACAAGCCTAATATCATAGCTATAAATAGGAATGACAAAATAGTGATATTAAGACAAAAATTTAAAATTTGTTCTCCCTTTGTTGCTGCTCTATTTATCTTAAAAGAGGTCCTTTAGAACCCGTGGAGTCCATCTTCAAACCTCCTTTCTTTAAGGGGATAAACCATTGTATGACACTGGAATATTAAACAAACCCTTATTTGATACTGCAAACACGAAAAATATGAAAAACCCTTCTGTGACAACGAGTTGCAATTTTAATGCCTTCTATGACATCGGCCTTATAGGTTAAATAAAATAAATTAAGAAAACAATACTTCTGGAATCCTCAAAAACTATTTGATTTAAAATTAGGATATTTAAATCTACCATAGAAAATTTAGAATTATATAAAATATTTACATTTTGAAATAAATTGTAAAACTTGGTTAAACTATTTCTTTTAGCTCCCTGATCACTCAAAAATTACGTCTATCAAATATGTGAATAGAATTTAAAATTCAAATTTTTAATCTTCAGAAAATTTTATAGTAACGCACATTGAGCATAATTTTATACTGACCACTAACCTCACAAGCATATGTGTACCAAGTTTAATAATTTATCTCAAAGTATAACTATTTGTAATAATTCAATCAATGTGGTTATGGTAGATTTTAAACTCTAAAGTTTAAATCAAAATTATTTTCGAATTTGAACTTGTATTGAAAAGAAAAGTTGTAGAAATGAGTTGACATACCACCACAAAAAGTTTGGTCTTTTTTGGATTGCATAAATATTATTTTGTGAATTTGCATTATTGGAACTATAAGTTCGATGTTATAGAAGGGATTAAAATTGTAACTCGGTGTCATACAAGGGTTTTTCATATTTGCAGTATCAAATAAGGGTTTATTTTAAAGAGTAAATACATCATAGGTCCCTAAACTATTCACGATGTGTCATCTACGTCCATACACTCTCAAACTGACCATCTGGGTCCCTAAACTATTTTTGTGTGTTCAGTGAGGTCCAAATATATTTTTACTGTATCTAGTTAGGTTCTTTTTTAAAAAAAAATTATATAAGAAAAAGAAGCAAAATGGTCTCTAGCCGGGTGGTTAGGGTGTTCAAGTGGAACTTCTCAGGTCCTAGGTTTGATCCCTCACAACGCGAATTTTTGATTGAGGTCGAAAAAATCTCCACATAATAGTCCGCGTGAAATCAGAGATTAAGGACCGACCTAAACTCACATTGATCACGGATCCCAAGACTCTTATTATAAGGACAGGGTAAAAAAAGTTCAGGAATTTTTTTGACCTCCGTAAGAATGTCTTTTTTCTTAACAAAATGTCCGAAGGGTGGAGCTGTCTTACACCTGTGGGTCGAGTTTTTTAAAAATTTTAACTGATTATGTATGTTATGCATTGAGGACAAAAACAATGTTTTCTCAGTGTTATACTACCCATATCGAGTTGCAATGTTCGTTGACGAAAGCCAACTTTTTAAAAGTATCATACAAGAAATTTTTTCTTTCTTAAATGGTGACAATATATTTCTGGCTTCCAAATAGGATTTGGACCTCACTTGACACAGCAAAAATAGTTTAGGGACCCAGATGATCAGTTTGAGAGTTTATGGATCTAAGTGACAGGGTGAATAGTTTAGGAACCTACATTGTATTTTATTCTATTTTAAATTGCAGTGTCATATAAGGGTTTATCCCTTCTTTAAGGGGGAAGGTCTACCTTTGTTCTGAGCATAACAACCAAATTTCAAAGCTCATAACTTTTTCATCTCTTACCATGAAACTGTGAACGAGTATAATCTAGAAAGCTTGTAAAGTTGTCTACAACTTTGGTATTCATCTTTTCATGTTTCTTATCACATAACCTATTTTTGGCTCGATGAAACAAATGTGGCTGGCAGTTAACCCAAGTTGGATTGACATCTTGCAAAATTCAAAACTCTTATTTTACTCCTCCAATTTATGTGATCCAAATTTCTTAGGAAGCATGAGGAAATGGTCTTCAACTTTGATATTCAATTTTTTCTTTTAATCCACCTGAAAGGCCCTTGAAATGATGAGTTAAGATTGACACCTAAATCTGCAGCTTTTTTGTTCGAACTGAGAGTTGTGAGTCACTGAATTCATATCTTCCAGTCCTGTTGTCGTACGGGGCTAAATAAATTCTTTGTCGAAAGGTGTGGAAGATATCTACAACTTTTGTATTCAAAAGTTTTTAGGATTCTGCTCCCAAGTTTTAGTAAAGTATTTTTCCTCTACTGCTACATTTTGGACAAAAATCTGAAACCTATGTCGTAATCTCATTTTATGCATTCTTTTCGATGACTCTTGCAATTGTTTGTCACGTGCGTATATGCTTTTAAATATGCAAATCTGTCACATGTGGCCCTGTTGGAAATGAGATTTGACCTTGTTCAATCTTTTTCCACAAATGGCTCTTCCTGACTATGACAACCGTGTTGCACTAAAGCCTCCACCGCCCTCTCCTATGGATGAGGACACTTGATGTCCGATGATGACAGCAGCATGCCACCACCAGCACCTCCTGCAGAGTAGTGGTGTCCTAGTCTCTTATGATGTAAATATGTATGACGTAGGGCTGTAGCCCTAGTAGTCTTTAGCATCGAATGACTAGCGTTGGGAGTATATCTCACTTTTGCAACTTTGGTTTCATTTGACTTAACCCAGATGTAACTTGGTGCAAAACTCATGTTGTAACCAATTAACTCCCATGTGAAGATATGCTTATTAGTATGATCTCTAAGGTTTGTTGAGATATGTTTAATGTTGGTAGTCCTATCTTTGAACTGTGTATCTTCTAAACTGAAATTTCAGTTCCCAACTAGTAAAA
This sequence comes from Oropetium thomaeum, assembly GCA_001182835.1. Taxonomy (NCBI): domain Eukaryota; kingdom Viridiplantae; phylum Streptophyta; class Magnoliopsida; order Poales; family Poaceae; genus Oropetium; species Oropetium thomaeum. The sequence continues at coordinate 813,439 of LFJQ01000034.1, forward strand.
AAATCATATTATTTACAATTATTGACCTTTGATCCCGTTTTAATACTTTCTAGAAAGCTTAGGAAGTGCTTTTCGTCTTTGTAATCAAGCCTTTGTCGAATCAGACCTGGAGATGAGCAAACGGCTAGCTCAGGGCTGACAGCAACTCTGCACACTTACAGAATTTCAGCAACATGATCTTCAACTTCAAAAACTCATAACTCCTGATCCATGTCGAATGAGGGTAAATAAATACATTCTGGAAAGCTTAAAATGTTATCTAAAACCTTTTGTATTCAAAAGGTTTTCAAATTGTTAATGTATAAGCCCCAGAGTTGAAATGTATCTGAACCGCACGTTCTAACAGAATCAGGAGTTCTCTATGAAACGAATTAGAAACGACCGTGCTAGATCGAAAAGTTGTTTTGTTTTCTGTTATGAACTAAGGGGATCATAATTTGTGTTTTACCATGATTTTAGCAATTTTTGGGATGGTTTGACTTGGTTTTATATGCTTAAAGCGCAGTCCTGAAATTTACTCGCATTATACCATATATTTGTGTTGGCCATTGTTTATTTATAAATAATGTTCAACTAATGGTGTGAGTGATTTTGTTTGGCAGCATGTCAGAATCACCTCCATCTCCGCCTCCTCCAGAGGCAGTTTGAGCGAAGCAGTTCATGGCTAGCCAGAATCGGTTTTTGAAGGTATTACTCGATCTCCATCGTCGAGTAGGTGGTCAGCTAGCTCATGCACCACATTAGGAATGCTCTTATGGGGATATCTCAGCTACGCATCCACCACTTTTCTCTGAGGCAGCAGACCCTCTTGAAGCTGACCATTGGCTGCGCACAATTGAGTCAAATTTGACCTTCTTCGCTGCTCCGAGGTTCCGAAAACACTCTTTGCGGCACCACAACTTAAGGGTGCAGTTGGAGCTTGGTTAGCGAATTACACTACCACCCAACCAGCCGGTCATGAGATTGAATGGTCAGAGTTTCGTGCTGCTTTTTGGGCTCATCATATTTTTTGGGGCCTCATGCAATGCAAGCTTCAAGAATTTCTTGACTTGCAGCAAGGCAACATGAGTGTGCATGAATATTCCAGGAAGTTCAATTATCTCGCTTAGTATACCTCATATCATGTTGATACTGACACTAAGAACAGGGATTGCTTCATGAAGGGGCTCAATACTAAGCTTCGTGATTGTCTAGCTCTTCATACTATGGGCACCTTTAATGAGTTGGTGAATGCTGCTATCATTCAAGAAGATGCCATTCATGCTCACAAAGAAGAGAAGAAGAAGCCTGCTATTGTGGGTTCTTCGGGCAGTACCAACCTACAAAGTACTGCTTGGCCATCACCTCTCCCACAGGCTAAAGGTACAAGGTACCTATGCCATTCACGGGATATCATTAGCGACCGGTGCAGCAGCTGCAGCAAAGGGCACACTTTGGCTCTAATCAGCAGTCCCAGCATGTTTCTAGGGCCCACAGCAACCAAACGCTCAAGCTGCAGGGTCGGGTGTTTGCTCCTGCTATAATTGTGGTCACACGGGACACCTTATCAAGGACTGTCGTCAACCGAAGCGGCAACAGGGAAATCAGGGCAGCAGCGACCCTCATCCCTCTCATGCCGGAAATGCACCCAAAACCGGCCGTGTCAACTATACTACTATCTAGAAAATTCAGGACAGTGAACAAGTTCTTGCCAGTATGTTTCATATTCGTAATGATCTTATTTTGGTTCTCTTTGATTCAGGCCCAACTCATAATTTTATAAGCATAACATGTGTGCAAAGGTATAAACTAGCTACTCTTATTATGAAAGTGCCCTATCTCATTTCGTCTCGGCCAGAAAAATATCCACGACTTTAGAAGTTCATGATACACTTGTTAATTTGGGTGGAAAATTATTTTGGCCTCAATTTATTGTTCTTGATGGTCAAGGCATTGATATTATCATGAGTATGGGATGGATGAAATAACATAATGCCGTATTGCACATATCTCCTCGAGAGGTTCATTTGAACTCTCCTATTCATGGTCCTCTGTCATTTAAAGTGTCCTATCCGACTGAAAAATCATGACTTCTTTACCAAGCTTCAGCCAAAAGATTGAATGATATTTCTGTGGTGCGTGATTTTTCCGATGTTTTCCGAAAGATCTACCTGGCTTACCTCCTGATCGTGATGTTGAGTTCAAGATCGAACTCCAGCCTGGTACTGCACCTATCTCTCGTAGACTATATAAAATGGTACCGAATGACTTGGTAGAGCTCAAAGTGCAATTAAAATAGCTTTTGTACACGGGTTTCATCCGACCTAGTTCATCTCCTTGGAGCTGACCTGCCATTTTTGTGAAGAAGAAAGGTAAAACTCTGAGGCTATGTGCTGTTTATCGACCGCTTAATGAGGTCATCATCAAAAATAAATATCCATTGCCTTGTATCGATATTTTGTTTGATCAACTGTCTAGCACCAAGGTCTTTTCAAAAATTCGCTTTGGCTATCATCGAATAAAAATTCGGTCCGAAGATATTCCAAAGACCGCCTTCTCTACAAGGAATGGTCTTTAGTACCTTGTCATGTCCTTTGGGTTGACAAATGCTCCAGCCCACTTCATGTATCTAATGAACTCCATTTTCATGCCCGAGCTGGACAAATTCATTGTGGTCTTTATTGATGATATTCTTATATATTCTAAGACCAATGAAGAACACGCCGAACATCTTCGGCTTGTGCTTCAAAGACTCAGGGATCATCAATTATATGCCAAATTTAGCAAATGTGAGTTTTGGCTAAAAGAAGTTCCTTTCTTAGGCCACGTGGTTGCAGCCGAAGGTATAGCTGTTGATCCAAGTAAAGTGCAAGATGTGCTGAATTGGAATTCTCCTAAATCCGTTTTTGAAGTCCGTAGCTTCCTCGGACTTGCTGGATATTATCGTCAATTTATTCCAATCTTCTCAAAAATTTCTAAGCCAATTACCGAGCTACTAAAAAAGGGCCACGAATTCCATTGGAGCAATGCTTGTGATGAGGCTTTGCATACTCTCAAGAAGCACCTAACCACTGCTCCCGTTTTAGCTCAATCTGACATCACCAAGGCATTCGATGTTTATTGTGATGCTTACGGCACATGCCTATGATGTGTCTAAATGCAAAATGGTCGTGTCATTGCCTATGCCTCAAGACAACTTCGGTGCAATGAGCAAAACTATCCTATCCATGACTTAGAGCTTGCTTCTGTGGTTATTGCTCTAAACATGTAGTGTCATTATCTTCTTGGGAATCTTGTGCACTTATACACAGATTACAAGAGCTTGAAATATATTTTCACTCAAGGTGATCTGAATATGAGGCAAAGAAGGTGGTTTGAGTTGATCAAAGACTACGAGTGGAAAATTCATTATCATCCTGGGAAGACCAATGTTGTTGCCAATGCTTTAAATTGAAAATCCCATTGCAATCTTCTAATGGCTCGACCCAATGAAGTAGTTGTGTTGTGATCCAAGTGAACCTAGTGTTCGGGTCATTCCTCGTGGCTCATTGTATAATCTAGCTCTCATTCCCACCATTCGTGAGAAGGTGATAGCAGCCCAAAAAAAGGATAAAGGGATTGAACACATTCGTCGGAGGCTGAATGTGGAGGGAGTAAAATGTTTTCATCAAGATAAAGATGGTGTCCTATGGTTCAACAATTGTCTCGTTGTACCCAAGAATATGGGGCTGCACAAGAAAGTTCTTGATGAAGCCCATCTATCCAGATATTCTATACATCCCGGTAGCAACAAAATGTACCAAGATCTGAGAAGGAAATTTTGGTGGACTCGATGAAACGCGACAACGCTCGTTACATCACCGAATATGATACTTGTCGTCGGGTCAAGGCTGATCATTTGAATAATGCTGGTCCATTGCAACCACTAACTATTCCCTCATGGATATGGGAGGATATTAGTGTGGATTTCATTGTTAGTCTGCTTCTTACATCTCAAAAACATGATTCCATCTGGGTACTTGTTGATCGGTTAACAAAATCAGCTCATTTCATACTAGTACACACTACTTACCACATCCAAAAATATGTAGAGCTCTACATCGCTCGAATATTATGCATACATGGTGTACCCAAGACTATCATTTCAGAATGTGGTGCTCAATTTATGAATCATTTTTGGGAGCAACTTCATGAGTCGTTAGGCACTAAATTAATTCACAGCTCCGCCTATCATCCTCAAACTGATGTGCAACCTGAAAGAGTTAACCAAATACCTGAAGATATGCTTCGAGCATGTGTTTTGACTCATAGAAAATGTTGAGATGAATATCTACCATCGGCAGAATTTTCATACAACAATAGCTATCAAGAGAGCATAAAAATGTCTCCATTTGAGGCTTTATATGGGCATTCTTGTCGCACACCTCTGAACTGGTCCAAATCTGGAGAAAGGGTGAATTTTGGGTCAGATTTAGTAGCTCAAGCTGAAGAGAAAGTGTGAATCATTCAAGCTAATTTACGCGCTGCAAAATCCCGTCAAAAGAGTTATGCCGATAAAAGACCTCAACCCTTGGTTTTCGAAAGGGTGATCATGTCTATCTCCGTGTGTCCCCTACTAAAGGTGTACAACGCTTTGGAGTTAAGGGCGAGCTTGCACCACGGTTTATCAGTCCATTTCAAATTATTCAACAATGTGGTCCGGTAGCATACCGATTGGAGCTGCCTTCTCGTATATCGGGAATTCATAACATATACCATGTATCTCAGCTCCAAAAGTGCCTAAAACCACCTCATGATGCAGTGATTACTGATGAGGTGCAAGTGCATGAAGACCTCACATATCTAGAGTTTTCCATCAAAATTCTTAACCAAAAGGACCAGGTTACCCAATGCAAAATGATCAACTTCTATAAAGTTTAATGGAGTAATCACTCTAAAGCGGAAGCCACTTGGGAGAGTGAGGACTTTCTGCATTCTAAATTTCCCGAGTTCTTAGCAAAGTACTTGAGGTAACAACCATTCTATAACTCTCATTTGTGCATTCTGAAAGCAAGCAAGTAATCTGTTCTGCATCTTGTTGTCTTTCAAGAACCATTCCTCATCTCTAAAATTCTCTTTGATATTCTTTCACCAAAGGAGCTTAATTCCAACCGGCCCCCTCCTTAATCTTTGGGCGAGATTTCTTTAAGGGGCGAGGTTTGTGACACCCCAGGTGTCTCTTGTCTAAAACATCAAACCTCTGTTATAGCTATACCAAAACAAAACCAATTTCAAACTCCAAGCTTTCAAATAATCTCAAATTTGAAATTTGACTTAATTTAAGAAAGAGTTATCTAAATAAACTCCATTAAAATTAATGACAAAACTCAGGGGAAATAATTTTATTTTTATCATAAGCTCTAACTAAAATTTTTAACCAAGTTTAAATTCTGGAATCATAGGTTAACTATTTTAAATTATTCAAACTAAGTTTTTGACAGATTTATTCTCTGGATTTTAAGTTCAAATCTTCTTCAATTTTGAACGTCATCCTAAAAGAAACTTTGTAGCTCGTGTTTTGTTCTGTGAGCACAAAAATTCTCATAATTTTTTGAGGGCTCAAGCATTTTCGTTTGATTTACCAAAGAGAGGGAATTGAAATGAATTGGAAATTCGTGGGGCCACCCATCAGCCACCCTCTTCCTTCCCCTTTCTCTTCTCTCTCGTTCGGCTGGACAGACATGCGTCATGGCACGCGTCCTGCCCGCCTGGAGTCGGTTCCAGCTGGAGGAGAGCGCCTTGAAGAGCGCCTCGGCATCCCCGGCCACTCCCCCACTCATTCGCAATCTTTCTGCAGTGTTTTTTGCAGAAAATCACCATGGCCGGTAACACTTGAGCAACTCGCGTCATTGCCAATATCCCTGAGGTCTGGTGAGTTCTGGTCCGTTATTCGAGCGTATGCGGGTTCTCCACGCGAGAGGAGACTTATCTGACCTTTTCCATTTGGTTTCTGAGGTTGCCGGAGTCGAATCGTGCTCGCTCCTATTGTCATTTCCGAGCATCGCCGCACCTCATCGCTGTCGACCATCTTCCGGCCATCCCCGTCGACTTAAACCTTGACATTGGTCTTTTCCAGGTTTCGGTGGAGCTGTAGGGGGTTGTCATTCGTTTCCTCGTCCTTCACATCGAGCTCATTTCATCGCTGAACCTCATCACACTGTCACCTGCCGCCAACCGTCTTTCCGGTGATTCTCTGCGGCCAAGATCTCCCTAGGTGAGTTCTCCATGCGAGCGAGAGTCTTTTGGTGATATTCTCGTCGCGAACGGTAGCCAGTTCGGCCTTTCTAGTGAGTATGCTGCCTGTCTCCTGCAAGTGGTGCTGCTGCTCTGGTTCTGGTCGTGGATCCCGTGTGGGCGAGGATCCCATGTGGCTACCTATGATCTCCTGTGTCGCACAGATCTGATTGCCTCACGTTCTCTCTCGTTTATCTCTTTCCAGAAAATATTGTGATCTTGTAAAATCCATATAAAACCAAATAATGGTCATAAAAGTGTAATCTAAATTTTATTGGTTTCTTCTTGATGTTAACTTAAGTCTTTATGTAAACAAATATTTTGGCCACATTAATTCTTACTACTAAAACCGTAAGAAAAATGTTATGGCTAATCTACTTGTTTAGAAATCTTGATGTTTTGGACAGTATGTTCCAGTTAGGATTCCTTGTCACCATAAAAAGTCCCATAATATTTTGATCTGTTTAACCTTGTGTTTTCCTTTACGCCTAAAACTAATATAAATTTACTCAATTAATTTCTCTTAAACCATTCATGATAAAATCATCAATTTTGGTAATGATACTCTTAACTCATGTACATCACCAATGAAATTTCACCTGTACTAAGTCTTGATCAAGATAATGATGTCATGTTTTACATACAACCATCCATAATTAACAGCTTAAGCATTTGTTAATTTAATGAAGGAAATATTTCATACTAATGTAATTAGTAAGTGATAGTATTTACATGTACAGAGCATCCTTTTTACTCACATCATGATCACCTAAGAATAACCTTTGATCTTATTAACTTATGTCGAACATCCTTTTAATGTTGCATTCTTCATATAGGACCCGATCAAGATCTTTCGATGGAGAATCCAGAAGTTGAGGATCCCTCTAACTTTGTTTGTGATGTGCTAACACTCTGCTGAACCAAGGCAAGCCCTGGTGTATACCAATGTAAAGTTTTACTTTTATCATTATGTTAGGAGGTCATGTTTTGTGTATTAAGTTTGAGGAATTGTTATGAAACATAGATGCATGACCTAGTAGGATTTTCCTATGGCTTTAATTTAGTTTGGTACAACCATTCGATAGTTGCTATGCTTAATTATAGAACATCGATAATTTATGACTAGTATAGAGACTACTCATTTTAATCTCTAAAATGTTGGGTACGTAAGGTAAACTTCACATAATTAAAAACATTGAGACCAGACCGAGATGATTAATAAATGAATGACTATGTTCCTGCTTTGTACACTAAATTTTTTTGTAGCCCCATCGCTGGTACCGCTGGGCAAGTTTGAGTTGTGTACCGAATACATACTGGTACATGGGATCCAGGAAACCGATGTAGCTTATTATGCAGTAGCTGAACAATCAGCCATCTCTCTTTTTCGGATGAACAGACTGATATGGTGCTTTTGCTCTTTTGTTTTCGAGTACGTGCTAGTGAGAAAGGCTTGGGGCTAACCATGGATGCAAGGCGTTGCATGGAGGACCATGTCCTTGGGAGAAATAGATTTTCGCTCGGCTCTATCAATGATGTGAAAAGGTGGCCACGTGAACTCATAGTAGTGTGCACATGTCGTGTATTCGGTTTTCTCCTACAAGATGGACATTGATTATAATCGTCGTTCCTCATGGTTATGAGTACCGCTTGCTAGGTGCTGCCATATCATAATGAGAAATGAAATATATAATGATATACTTGGTATTTTGATGATCTAAATTATTTGTATTGCAACCATGCTTAATTATCTCTTATGACACACTTTTACTCTTATAATGAACTCTTTTAACTCGGCTAAAATCTGAAAATAGGATCAACTCTTAGTGCTGTTTTTGGCAAGTTAAATCCCATCCCTACAAATGATCTTGCATGCTAGGAGTCGGTCTTAGAAGACCATGTTGTCTGGTCAGTCTTGCTAAATATTAGTTGCTCAGAGTTTCTGACTTATTTATTTTTTTAGGTATTTCTATTGATAATTCTCTTGTTGGTTGTGCTAACATTTGTGGGGAGAGTGAAGCTTCTAGGGAGTGGTCTTTTAAGAGGATTCCTGCTTCACAGACTGAAGAAGCACATTAGGGTTGATGTGCTTATTGTGTGTATGTGTATATATATTAGCTCCCACGTTCGTACTCGGTTTTAAAATTTCACTTCCGCACTCTAAACTGAACCAAGAAGTATGTAATAACTTTAAATCACTCTTGTAATATGTTTTCTGCGTGTTCTTGTTAATTCTTATACTATTTGGTTCCTTACTTCGACAAGTGACACCAACTGACCCTGGATGAGTGAGCCGGTCCTAAATTGAGGATGGCCTTGCGACAAGAGGTCTTCTGGTACATGGTACGACTGTACCGTACGACTACTGTATCTCCAACGACTATCTCCAGCTTAGCTCCAACTGCTCCAATGGTATGATCTCGTTGTACCGTACGACGAGTGTCCTCCACTGGCTTGGCCCAACTTTCAGCTCTTCTGGAAAATGCCTATCGTACCATATGACGACTCTGGCCAGTTCTATCCTGCCTCATTGTCCTTCTGGATAATGGTACGAGGATACCGTCGTACCGTGCGACGATTTTGTGGTAGTTTAAACTTGATGTCTTTGCTGCATCCTTGCTTCCAAGCTTCAACAATCGTCTTCTTTGGCGTCTTAGCTATTCTTCAAGTGTTGTGGGACCTTCATATATGTTGTCGATCACTTCTATATTAGTGAGACATAGCTAGACATCCAACCCCCTCAATAGTACAAGTTTTTCCTATGGACTCAAAATCTTTCTAAGCAAGGGCTCATAGCTTGATCTCCCTGCTCCAAGGTCTTGATTTATCCTTCAACCACGTACTCATCATGTGCTCATCATTCGGTTGTCATCAACATCACCGAGGCACTTTGCTCTTAATGTTGTAGATGGTAGTAGGAGCTGCACGCAACAAGTGAGATCATATCCACTCAATTACCAAAATATTTACACCTTTGGAGCACAATGCGCATGAAGCTTACGGATGAAAATCTGAGCAAGGAGAGCTCCGTAGAGAGAGAGAGACCGGGAGTGCCAGAGTGGCCATCCTTGGTTTGGACAGATAGGCAGATCCAATGGGCCTGCATGGCGGGCTCGAGCCCGCCCTATTGACCACCGAACAGTGGACCACCCCCCCCCCCCCTCTTGATTTACAGAGAGATTTGGGAGTGCACGATGTTCTGGAGGTGGAAGACGACTCTAAGCCACGTATTGGGCTGATTCTTGCTAATATTTCTTAACTGGGCCTGTCCTAGAAAAAGGCTCAAAGAAAACATAATCCTTTGGCCCATGTTTCCATTTCAATCATCGTCTGCTGCCTGCTGCTGGCGCTGAGCATCTTAAGTGGCCGACGCACGGCCTGGGCGCGGTGAGCGAGTGGCATTGCGCGACTTGGTTGGCCCGCGTGGTGAGCGAGTGACGCTGAGTGGCTAGGGGCCTTCGACGGCCGGTGCGCGGCCTCGTTGCGGTGAGCAAGCGGGCGAGCCACGCTGCTTGTGCTTGGGCGCGGTGGACGAGCAAGCAGCGCGTGACCCCGGCGAGCTGGCAGCGTGCAGTGTTCCAATTTCGGAGAGACAGGACACAGAGGCTTGTTCAAAAAATTCAATACTTGTTGCTATTTTTTCTTTGTATAAACTTTTCTCATTACAGTTAACACATGATCTGTCATACATGTGAGTCTTTACTCTTTATCGTTGTGTATCAAATTGTTTTGAATATGACTTATAAAAAATGGTTGAATATTGCAATTTCAAATTTATATACAAAGGAATTTGAACTGATGTTTACCGGACCATATAGTTCAGCCCCCTCTACATTTTTATTTTCAATCTGAATCCACCACAGTACCACATCCTTCATCGAAGCCTAGGATCACATCACCGACGTGCCCTTGAGCTCATCACCGGACCACAGGAGGGAAGAACAAAGGAGGTTGATAGTAGCTCCAGACACTGCAACGAGCGGTGGCGATGACATGCATGGCACGGTGCGTGGTGCCAAGAGCTGCAGCTCTGAACGTGGTGAGCGACACTAATGGCAGCATATCCGAGCTGCTGCGCGACACACAACAAGCATCGAGCAGAGTGGACGATTTGGCTAACTAAGCAAGGGAGGCTAAAGGGCAGTAGGTTGTTGGAGGCAAGTGCTGCTTCGCTCACGACACTATTAATGCGTTTTAGTTCTACTTATTCACTATTTATTGAAATGTCAAAGACAACAGCTGTAGGCTTGTAGCATAAACAGATAAAAACATTTTTTTGGTTTATTCTTTTTTGTTGAATTTCCTATTCTTCAGTCGATGAAATTCTATGACGGCAATGGAGTTATTAGGGTTTACCGAACATACAAAATGTCTTAGAGGTGGTAGGCCTTAGAGGTGGTAGGTCGTTCCAGTGGTAGTGACGGAAAAGACAGCAAAGGTGAAGGTGTCGCCTCACGAGCGGCTGGAGATGACGATTGGGCCAGACTAGGATGTGAGAGCTTGACAACGATAAGTTAGCATAACAGAAGAGTAGCTGTGGTATGGCAGGGAGGATGGTCGGAGGATGGAATAGACAGAGATAAACATAAAGTTTATGATGAGAGAGAGGGGGCATCGTGATGGGTACGGGGTCCCGAGCTTCCTACAAATTCTGATATTCAACGATTTGGGCGGAGTCGCGACACAAATCGATCTGACTTCCGAACGGCACGTTTCGAACTCCCCCAATCGCAGCACCATGTCTTCTCTGGTTATCACCCACGTGAACACGGATGACCTCGCCGAGAAGGCTAGTCTTTGCCTGCGAATCGAAAAACACAAGCAAGAACGAAGTAGAAAGCAACCAAATGCAGATGAAGATTAAACTCACAAAGTTGGGGTCCCACAAACGATGAAATGACGACACTGTTTTTAACAGGAATAATCTAAGCACAACCCGGACCCTAATGGTGGGGTGACGGCTGGATATAAAGGAATTGGAGACGTGCAAGTCCCCTGGATGCAACCCTAATGGACTCTAACTCGGTACAAGGCCCACCGGCCCAAAGTCGGTGTCGCAGCACCCTGATAGATTCTGGACTGTTCAATATTTTGATGATTCCCGTGGACTTTGGAGGAATTTGGACGTGGGACTAGTCCCATTGGAATGAGAATCTCGCCCTCTTTCCATGAAGTGGTAGATCACCTAAGATAGAGTCCGTATGCGACCTGGGCATCCATTTTAGTACAGGTTGCTTCTGGACTCCGAATTGGATTCGAAGTCGACGTGGGCTGGATCTCCTACTTGGCTTGGACGTCCTTGTCCGACTTGTAGCTAGTCTTCAGGGCCTTTCTTGACCTCTCCATGATTTCTAATCAGAATATAATCATTAGATAGCAATCTATTCTCTATAGTAACATATAAACTTGTACTTAAGAACAAGCTCATCTCTGTATTCAATTGTCGTGATCGAGCTCTAGTGATTTGTCCTTCCTTTGTCGTAGCGGGAGAAGGATTGTGTGTAACCATGGGTGCAATGTCCTCATCATCCTCCCCCTCTTGAAGCGGAGTTGTCCTCAACTCCAGCTCATCATCTTCTCCCAAGTATGGCCCCTAATGAAAAGCAATGCCCTTCTTTGTCAACTCAATCAGAGGCGTGGCGATGGTACTGAATTCCTTGATAAAACAGCGATAAAATCTCACTAGGCCAAGAAAAGTCCTAACGTGCGAAACCGTTGTTGGCGTAGGCCAACTATCAATGACCTCCACCTTAGCCATATCAACCTCAATGCCCTGTGGAGCCACAACATAGCCAAAAAAAGAGACTCGATCGGTGGAAAAGATGCACTTGTCGAGGTTACCAAAGAAACGTGTATCACGTGAAGCAGAAAAAACAGCACGTAGATGGTCCCTATATAAGCTATAGACTTGCTATAAATTAAGATATCATCAAAGTAAACCACCATAAATATTACCTATGAATGGACTTAAAACTTCGTTCATTAATCTCATGAAAGTGCTAGGTGCATTAGTTAAACCGAAAGGCATGACTAACCACTCATACAATCCGAACTTAGTTTTAGAAGCAGTTTTCCATTCATCACCAAGTTTCATTCTAATTTGGTGGTAACCACTAAGCTAGTCAATTTTAGTGAAGACGGTAGCACCGCACAACTCATCAAGCATGTCGTCTAGCCTAGGAATAGGATGACGATGTCGTATAGTAATGTTGTTTAACAATCTACACACATGTGCCACGAACCATTTTTTTTTTGGAACCAAAAAAATAGGAACAGCACAAGTACTAAGGCTCTCACGTACATACCTACGGTCTAAAAGGTCCTGAACGTGGCGCTGAATTCCCTTAGTCTCCTCAGGGTTGGTTCGGCACGCCGCACGGTTCGGTAAACTTGCACCAGGAATCAGGTCAAACTGGTGCTCGATCCCTCCAATGGGTGGCAGTCCTGGAGGGATATCGTCAGGAAAAACATTGTGAAACTCCTGCAAAAGGTTAGCAACCGCAGGTGGCAATGTACAAGGCAAATTATCCATTGAAAATAAGGCATCCTTTCACACTAGAACATAGCATGGAGAAGTACCATTAGAAATTTTAGTAAGATCAGATTTTGTAGCAAGCATGACAGGGGATTTCAAAGTGATATCTTGCTGAATTTCAGGTTCAGCATGAGGTGGTTGTTTAGCATTAGCAGCCCTCTCCCTATCAGATTCAATAAGTTGAGCAGGTGTCATGGGTAACAAAGTAATTTTCTTTCCTTTATGCATGAAGGTGTATTACTATGACCATGGTGCAAAGCATCATTATCATGTTCCCAAGGACGACCCAACAAAAGAGAGCATGTTTGCATAGGAACGACATCACAATCCATAGAATCACTATAAGTACCAAGGGAAAAAGGAACGCTACACGATTGTGTTATCTTAGCTTTTCCCGAGTCATTCAACCACTGAATATGGTATGGATGTGGATGTGGTCCCGTGTTTTCAAGCCGAGCTTCTTGACCAAATCAGAACTTACCAAGTTGTTGCAGCTGCCCCCATCAATGATCATACGTGCTCACTGATTCTTGATCCCCAACTCAATCTGGAACAAGTTATGGCGTTGGATCTGATCCGGTTCACTTACCTGTGCATTGAGGACGCGCTGAACAACGATGGAGTGGTACATGGAGGCGTCATGGTTGCCGAGAACAACGCTGTCCGGAGATTGCGGCGCGTCGTCGTCCGCATCTTCAATGTCAGATGTACTCTCGTAACCTCCGTCATCAGTGGCGATGTAGGCACTTTTGCTTGGGCAGTCACGCTGCACTGTCCATGTCCAAGACAGCAATGGCACTGGATGCCAGAGATGCGACCCGTGGATGTAGTGGAAGGCGAAGTCTTCGCTGGTCACTGCACAGAAGATTTAGAAGACTCCGCAGGATGTGTCGAGGGAGGCGGTGCCGTAGTGGTAGGTCGCGTGCTCGATGGTGCAGGAGGTGGACGAAAGCTTGATGGAGACTGCATTGCTCCCGTAGCTGTAGTCGTACTAGGTGGGAAGGAGCGGCGGTTCTTGTCCTCCTTGCTTTCTGTCGTCCCTGCAATTCTTTCTCTGCAAGCATAGCTAGATGGAACAACTGGTTGATATTGTTAAAGGTTTTATAAGAAATGATGAATGTCATGCCTTAAACCCCCATAAAAGCGACAAACTTTATCCTCATTATCCTCAGCTATACCACAACGCATCATGCCCTTCTGTAGCTCAGCATAATAATCTTGGACCGAATTGCTACCTTGCTCTAAGCGCTGCAGTTTGAGACGCATGTCTCGCTGAAAAGAAGGAGGCACAAAGCGATCGCGCATAGCAGTTTTCAACTCATTCCAAGTAGCAGGAAATTGTCATACAGCAGCTAAACCAGTCCACCAAATAATAGCAAAGTTCTTAAATTCGCTAGAAGCTTGCCTAACTCTATGTTGTTCAGTGACTTGGTGAGCCTCAAATTTTTATTGAACTGCCATCTCCCAATCTAGATATATCTCAGCATTATATGAACAAGAAAAGGAGGGGATGAAAAATTTTACCTTAGCAAAGGGATCATCCTGAGGTCGATGCGGATTGTTACCTCCCATACCTTGACAGTTTCTACTTAGGTGATGTCGAAGGCGTGCGTCCCGGTCGTCGTCATCATAGACGGTGTCCTCGTCGTCGTCGTTGTTCCCTGGAGGTGGACGCCTTTCCAAATTGTCAAGCCGCGTTGAAATTGCGGCCAGCTAAGTGGTGATGCCTTGGAGAGTTGTTCCTATGTGCAGGTTGTTGAGGGTCTTCGTCACAGTCTTAGTGATCTTGTCCTCAATGCCTTCAAGCGCCTTGGTAATGGCTCCCTGTAATTAATCTTGGCTGACGCACTCGTTGAAGTTCGCCGGGGTCCTAGGTTCTTCGGTACCTAACATGATGAAAGAGACAAGACACAGAGAAAAACGGTAAAGGTTATCCCTATCAGATACTGTGAGAACGGTGGCACTCCTGGACAGCAAAAGAAAGCTTCAAACCAAGTTCTTGCAAGGATCTAAACGAACACAAAGCAAGGATACTCGAAGAAGTGATCCGGCGATTACGAGGGTACGAAGCCGTGCCTGTTCAGAAGTGTCTTTTATGGAGCTTGGATGACAAGAGTATGTCAGTGGAATATAAATCAAAAACAGATAGTAAATGCTGAATAAATATCCAAAGTATTGGTCCTAGTTGCTGGTCAGAGGCGTCCTATAACAGTTATGATACATGGACAAAGATAGTGTGTAAGAAAAAAATAGCAACAAAGATCAATAGGCAAAAGAAACTATACTTAGCACAAGCAATTGCCAACAGAGGTATGTCGTCTAAGTCTATGCTCTGTCGCTAATGATTTTATTGTCGCCAATGCTTGGATTTCTACTATTGCTTGACATTTTTGGCAACAATTCCTTTTTTACTTTTTTTTATTTTTTTGAAATTTTGTTCACAACGAAGAGCATAGAAATAGAAAGCATACAAAATTTCAGGGCAAACGGCCTAAAAATGTGGTCTATGGAATTTTTCGAATCTGCTGCAAATTTTGGTCAGAAACTTTGGACTGCAAGATGTCTATCTTCCTGGTCGAATTTGGAGATTTAGAAACTCTGAAATTGGCAAAGCTGGTGATGGCGAGATGCGAAATTTCGTGCCGATCGTTTTTCATATAAAGTTTGCCTGATTTCGATATCGTATGAGAAAGTTATGGCCGTTTTAAGGAAGTGTGCCCGAATCAGTATGCGTATTATGGTCGGTGACCGAATCGGGTAGCGGCAAATTGTGGAATTTGGTGGCGGAAGCTGATGGCAAGGTGGGTGATGATGCTGGGTGTGTCGTGATGATGCAGGATGATCAAATTAGGGAAAAAGAAACTAAATACAACAACGGATTAGGTGGGATGGGTGGAGGAAAAAAAATTGCAATGATAAGGCAATGACAAGGATGGCGGAAGCAAGACAAACCAGCAACACGACACAACTAAGGACACCAACTCAACACTACGGACTCTGAAATTGAAATATGCAAAGGCTAAACAAGGGCTTGGATAGGATATAACCTATGACTACAATTTTTTTGTATGGCTATTTTCTGAACGACGGGATGAAACGAAATAATAGACCTAAGGACTACTATGGTGAACCTGAGGGAACACCTGAAGCTCTGATTACCATTTGATGGGTATGGGGTCCCGATCTTCCTACAGGTTCTGACATTCAATGATTTGGGCAGAGTCACGACACAAATCGATCCGGCTTCCGAACGGCACATTCCGAACCCCGCAATCGCAGCACCACGTCTCCTCTGATTATCACTCGCGTAAACACGGATGCCTCGTCGAGAAGGCTAATCTTTGCCTGCGAATCAAAGAACACAAGCAAGAACGAAGTAGAAAGCAACCAAATTATAGATGAAGATTAAACTCACAAAGTTGGGGTCTCACAAACCGATGAAACGGCGACACTGTTTATGACAGGAATAATCTACGCAAAACCCGGATCCTAATGGTGCGGTGACGGCTGGATATAAAGAAATTGGGGACGTGCAAGTTCCCTGGACGCAACCCTAATGTACTCTAACTCGGTACAAGGCCAATCGACCCAAAGTCGGTGTCGCAGCACGCTCACAAATTCTGGACTGTCCAATATTTTGATGATTCTTGTGGACTCTGGAGAAATTTGGACATGGGACTAGTCCCATTGAAAAGACAATCTCATCTTCTTTCCATGAAGTGTTAGATCACCTAAAACGGAGTCTATATGCGACCTGGGCGTCCATTTTAGTATAGGCTGCTCCTGGACTCCGAATTGGATTCAAAGTCGACGTGGGCTGGATCTCCTACTTGGCTTGGACGTCCTTGTCCGACTTGTAGCTGGTCTCCAGTGTCTTCCTTGACCTCTCCATGATTCCTAGTCATAATATAATTATTAGATAGCAATCTATTCTTCATAGTAACATATAAACTCGTACTTAAAAACGAGCTCACCTCTAGATTCAATTGTCGTGTCCGAGCTCTAGTGATTGGTCCTTCATTTGCCGTAGCGGAGAAGGATTGTGTGTAACCATGGGTGCGATGTCCTCATCACATCGGGAGGTTGAATATGATTTTTTTCATTGTTTGATGAAAATCTAAAGGCTTCTGAAATCAGTTGAAAGAATGATTTTTTCTCTGTGAACGGATAATTTGCATCTTTCCATTGCAACGCATGGACCTTGTGCTAGTATTTAATTAAAAGTATTACCTTCCAGGTGGTAATACATGGAAGATCAAAGAAAAAGTGGACAATCCATAATGTTTTAAGGTACTGTAAAACAAACCTTATATTATCTTCATCACTCCCATCTACTGTGTCAAATAATACAACGAAGGCTCAAGTAGTCTTGTTGTGTGTGGACAATAATTCATTTTGTGTTGAGCAGCTTTAATGCTTGGCAGGTTTTTTTCTTAATCTTCGTGTTCAGAGTTAGATGAATAAATAAAAAAGGACCGAGATAGTAATTGAATTACGTTGAGCATACACACCTGTCAGCACCTCTCTTGCCTTTATAATATATATGTCAGTGTACCAAAGGAATCTTTTGAGACTAGGGTGTTTAGCAACTCACTTGTGTTTCTTTTCAGATAACCATAATTACAGAAACTTTAGCTTTACAGGTGTCAGTATTTTAACGTGTGTGCACGTAGCAACGTGCCTACGAAGTACTATCGTTGGGGTTAGGGAGGTAATTGATATGAATCACAGCTGACTCGCTGGACCAAACCAAGTTGTTGCAACTAATAACTTTGCTGACCATATATGGAATACAAAGGATGTCCCAGGTTATTGTTCCACCACTTTGCAAAAGGCCACACCAACACGAGCTTGTTATATATTTGATGGATTGAACAACTGAAGAGGAACTCTTCTTGTGGCCTGATCGACGAAATAAATTTCAAAGACAGCATTATAATGAGCCACTGGTCTTGATCAAGGGCATTGCCTAAACATTTGACAAAACAGTGAAATACATATATATTTATAGTTGGTAGAGATAATCCCTCCGGCCTCTTTTCCGATCGTTAGGACAATTCTGCCAGTTCATATTGCACTAGTAAATCTGTCCTAACAACATGAATAAAAAGAACAGAGGAGTACACATATATGCAAGCATCATTTATTTGTTATTTTTATTGTATTCCCTCCATCCATGAAAAAGGGACGTTTTGGCTCTCAGTAGAATTCCACAAAAAAGTGACGTTTTGTAAGCGTAGGGTACACTCAGGGTCCATTTGATTGTGACTTTTTCGCAGAGCTGAGCTCATCTACTCGTTTGGCCTCTACCCGTTCACTATAGGATCCAGCTGCTACGAGGAGTGCCGCTGCCTGTGGAGCTCCCCAGCAGACTCCTCCGTCCCCTCCCCTCCGGGCTCACCTGCTCTTCCAGCAGATTGGCCAGTCTCGAGGTAACCGGCGGCAAGATCGATGGCACACTCTGTTGGCGGCCCGCATTGTGAACTGTGGTTCCATGGCGGCCGGATGGGCCTATGGAACCATAGCGGCAGGTGGGAAATTTCTTCGGCAGGAGGCGGCATTTGGATGGATTCCACTTCCGGCGGTGGTAGGTAGTGGGATCATTAGCGCAGTGCGAGGTTCACGAAGGTGTGGAATTCGTTCAAGACCGTGGAATGTGGAAAAGATTGGTGATGAGCTCATATTTATCCCCAACTCTAACGATGAAGGTGAGTCTACTTATTTCAACACCAGCATTGACGACGATGAAGCTCACATATGTTTTGTTGTTCCGGTAGTACTCATATGTTATATAGAGCCTCCTCATGTATGCTAGTTGTTCAATGTGTTGCTCATCTATGAAGAATGATTATGTGTTCCTTTTGTGTGAACAATGGTTACATGTTTCTGCTCAACATATCATTCTGAATATTGACACGACCTGAGTACATTAAACACAATTAAACCTAAACATTAATATTAATACAAAAAGAGCAGTGTTCCTTGCGTACTCTGACACTAGACATCATCTTATAAACCTAAACATTAATATTAACACAAAAGGACCACTTTCTGACCCTAGCCACCATGTACTAAACCCGACCATTAATATTAATGCAAAAGGATCACTTTTTGACCCCTAGCCACCATGTACTAAACTCAACCATTAATATTAGTGCAAAAAGACCACTTTCAGACCTAGCCACCATCTACCTGACCGTTAATATTTACACAAAAGGAGCAAACTGACCATAAACACCATACACAAAAGGAGCAAACCGACAATGAGCACCATACACAAAAGGAGCAAACTGGCCCTCGGTATTTAGCTTGCACCAGAGCTTTCAAGGAACTGAATGACATCTTGGTAGAGCTGAGGCTCACATTCAAGTTTTCTAGGAAGAGTGCCTAGTGCCTTCAATCTTGCTTTATTCATGTGAGGTATTTTATATTTGTTCCCACCTTGTATTTTCATCACCTCGATCAAGCAGCCTTGTAATGTTAGGAAGATCCTTCTAATGAGGCTTGAATCATATGTGTTGAATTTATCCACAACATTAGCAACTATGTCATCCATATTTCTACAAATTGTGTCGCTTGTAAGAGACTGTAGAGATGCAAAGAAGCCAAGGTCAACGATATTCATATCTGGGGAATTTGGGGCTTTTTTTTTTGAGGATTGTTTGGGGGCTTTTTGATAAGCCTAATATCAAGGCTAGTTTGTACTGCTACTATAGCAAACTGCTTATCATCCACTGGCACATGGGTTCTAGCGTTATCCTACTGGATCCATATTGTTTTATTTGCATGCTCTATAGGCCATTTTGCCATAACAGCTGGAAGCACTTTAGTGATCAAATAACTGCGCATGGTATCTCTCACTACATTGATGCTCTTGGTAACTAGTGTTCCCCTCTCTCTATTACGACTTGTCCTTTGAGCTGGTTCCTATAATTAATATATGCAGCAATTAGCAACAACAATGACATTACAAATTGTACATCTACACTTTATATAATTGTATATAATAGAATAATCAAATGGTTAGCAGGATGTGATACCTTTCTAACAAAAGGCCACACGCCTATCTTCCCATTAAAAATTTCGTTACCTTCTTCATCATGCATTGGCAGAGCAACTGCTGATAACACCATCACTTTTTCAATAGAGTTTTTGTTTTGCATTGTCCCGTGTGGATCTGCTCTTCTCGTGTCATGTAAAAGTTCTTATTCTTCTTCGTAGCATTGAAGCACCTCTCACCTATGTGAAAAATATTTTCCATCTGAATGAATTTGGGTTCATGTGGTACAGTAGTTGGGTTTAACCGAGAAAGGCACCATTTCAGCCTTTCTATTGTGTTTGCATCCTTCACGAAAGGTTTAAACCATTGCTGTGGTGTCTTAGAAGTCCCTCTTTGAACCACTTATGCACCAAGCCTTTAGAGATCCCTAATTCAGCTGCTAATTTCCATATAGTGCTTCTCTTATGCAAGGGAATACTAACAACCCTTTGCAGGTCAACTTGAATTTTTTTTCCGTCCAGAATTTTGGCCTTCCTAAATGAAACATGTGCTGGTTCACCTGTTCATCTGCATTCTGATTGTCATCTTCATCTTTATTGTCTACTTGGCAAAGGCTTCGGCAAGGACTATGTAAGGAGAAAGCAAAAGGCATGGACACATGCTTCATCCTAACTTCATGGCAGCTGTGGAATGAGCGCAACAACCGAGTCTTCCGACAACAAGCAGCAACCACGGCTCAGATGGTGCAGAGCATCAAAGATGAAGCAAAGCAGTGGATAATAGCAGGGGCAAAGCACCTAGTTTGATGCTGCGAGGGTAAACCCTAGGTGCTCCTTTAGGGTAGTCTGTTGCTTCCATGCCAAACTTGTAAGACTGCCTGCGACCGTCAAAAAGCGGCACTCAATATGTATGGTCATCGACCCTTTTATTCATCTGCATTATCATCTGAGTCGGACCACTCCGTTACATCAAAGTCAATCTTCACGGCATGTGCATAAACACCATAATCATCCAGGTCTTGGACAATGGCGTTCACGTCTGGCAGCTCGGTGCCGAAATCAATGTCAACATCTACATCAACAGATAAGTATTCTTGTATCAAATTTTTTCCCACAAGTTTGGGCTGTTTTAAAAGAGGATGTAAAACAATGATAATGGTCTGTGTACTCCTAGTTTTCCGTTTTGGTTCAAGTTATACTTGACTAGGGGAAATGCATGAATGGATTGTGTACAGTAATGTCACACTATTCTTTGAACAAGCAATGCAACAAAAGTCATTGGCAATAACGTTTAATTCAAAACCAAGTGTGTTGTAAATAACATCTATTCAAACAAAGTTGAGGCCGAGGGCAGAGTTGGCGATGCTTGCTTCCTCACGGATGTCCTCTGCAAGTTGCTCTTGCTGCACTTCATCTACTGGTGTTTAATGGATTTTTGTACATCTTGAGAAAAGAGAAGAAGCTAGCAATGTTCAGATGCGCGTACGAGTATTTATACAAGAAGGACAAAAGGAATTATCCGGCAAGGATTTATAGTAAGATATTTAAATATGGGGTGGTTCAAGTTTTAACCACGTTGCTGCATGCAGCCATGCACTTCATTCTAACGGAATACTCAACCTCGTTCATTGCTTGTTCCCATAAAAAAAGAGAAAGAAATGATCCTGCCAGTTAATGAACGGGAAGTATTCTTATGCGTAAATTGTCAAGATGTACATGCAAGCTGGCCCCTTATATGAGGGAGGTGGTATCAAGGAAACAAAATATGAAGGTCATGGTTGTTGTTGCCTTGTCACGGTGCAGCTAGGAAATTGGAAAATTATTTCTTGATTGATATCAGTCCTTTTTATTTGAGAAAGAGTTGGTGTGATAGATAAATAAAGGGAAGGGGTCTTTTTATACATGGCAAGTTTGCAGCTGGCCACGTATATAAGGAAATTATATTTGAGGAAAGAAAATGCTTTTTCCTTTCTAAATTACAGCAAGAGCAATTACGTGCCCATAGGATGGAAGGTTTCATTTGATTGATTGTCATGTTCCTTTTGTTTAAAAGAAGGAAATTAAAAGGAAAACGTTAAGTATGAAAGGTTGATGCAGAAATAGCAACGCACGACACTGATTAGAGGACTGGCCACCGCAGAAGGAAGGTTGATCATGCCCATGACTGACGGACGCGTTCAGATGCTGCCTCTGATTGTCACCGACCGACTTGTTCATCCTATATAAAGACCACTCCTCCATCATCACGAAGGGACGGCCAGACACCCACCCGCATACACACACCAGAGAGACACGTATGCAGCATTACACCACCCCTTCACGCAAGAACTTGCAGCAAAGAAGAGATTAGGAGAAGCGACCTCCATCTTCAGTAACACTGCTCGCATACATGTCAACACCCACACTCCTGTAGAAGCCAACAAGCTGCCGGAAGACATGGCTGGTGCAGGGGGTTATGCGTTCTAATCTTCTTGTTTGTTCCTGTTCATCATGAATGCATATTAACGTTCCTCCCTACCCCTGTTCCGGCGACGGAAGAACCTTTATATGAAGTGCTACCGTTGGATGTTCATCACTGGCTAGATGACTGGCCTGCCGGCGCTCATCGTTTGTAGCTCAAGGTCCACTCCGGCGACTGGTTGGCGGCGGGTTCGATGTGCCGGTAGGATGTCAAGGTTGTCGAAATGGTTCTCGGACCACACGAAGGAACCTCTCTGTGGTGGCTGTCTATTCATGTCCTTCATCGAGCAAACATGCTATATAGCAACAAGCAAAGAAAATACACATACTTGCGTGTCTAGCTTATGGCTTCTGTGGTTAGCTCTTCCTCCAAACACGTCCACAATATATATACTACTCATGGAGATCATTACCAAGTGCGCCGACGTACGGTGTTCATTCGGCGGCGAGATCTTGGGGACGTCCTGAACACCGCGACATCACGAGGCATGCACCTGAAGATTTGTGAGCTGTTTATCTACGGCGAGCAAGACATAATTAGAAGATATACATCCAGGCCATAATTATACGCGCTGTCATGTGCCACATACTTCGACGACTCGTGTCTCCCTCAAGTGAAACTCACCTGTGACGCTGCCGACATCATGTCGATATCTTCGCTCACTTCTCCACGCATATGACTACCTCAACCAATTGTTTATTCTTACGTCTTACGTCGTACGTGATCGACGAGGCCATACGGCGAGGCAGGGACCACGCGACCGACAAGTCCGTGGATTACGTGAACGTCTATTTTCTCACATCGACATCGACATCATCATTTACTTTTATATCATGTATGGAGAAGATAAAGTGAAGATGACGATGACCACCACTTGCGACTTAATCGGAGGTTTCTTATAGGTTCGCTTATGGAAGTAATTAATCGGAAGCTTTACGCAGCCCTGAGAACTAGGAGGACATATCGTCTGATCTAGATGATCGACTAGGAGGCTATTGAGCGCAACCAAATATATTATAGGGAACTTGTAGTTTTGTTGATTTGGAGAATTAAAAAAATACATGGTCTTCCCTTCTTATGTTTGTCCTATTGTATTTGTGTACTTAGTACACTGGCACACCGACGCAAATTTCTTTTCTATCGATATATCTATTTCTTTTCCGTGTCAAACAAAATGGCACGCCCAGTGGGGACTTAGTTCTCCTCCCAATTTTGCTGTGCATCAGTGGTCGTCGGGCTCGTCTTCACTCGCTCTCCAATCAAAAGAATTGCATGATAATGATGTGGATTTCTGGTCGTACTGATCAAAGAATCCCTTCTTGCAGGAGCATGCCTCAATGCCTTTGACGGGATGCCTCATTCGATCCACTTTGGATGGTCGTTCCCACCTGTGGCAGTTTTCAAGTATGGTTCCAAGAATTACATCCATCAGACACAAGATCTTGCTCAATTCCCAACACGGGAATTGATGAGGTGCAAAAAAAGTCATCCACTTGGCTAAGAAGGAGCGTCGAAGCCTCATGAGAGAAGCATGCTCGCAGCTCAAAGAATCTGCTGCAACAGAGAGAGTGGGAGACGTCTCGTCCTCACAGCACTTGCGCGCCAAGGCTGCTAATAGTCGTGCAAAAGCTGCAGCTTTTTAGATTATCAGTCGACCACCATCCGTCCAAGGCACAGAAGTGGAACTACTCAAGGCTTTGGAAGCCACCTCCAACGCCTATGACGGTGCATTTCCCATGCTCGTCATGGGTCGAGTCCCCATCCACGCCGCAATTATAGGAGGAGTTTTGCAAGGTGCAAAATCTGCTGGAGCAGATAATATGTCGCCTCAAAGCTTGGTCCCAGAGGAGGATTAGTCTTTGAATCTTGGCGACCTTGCGGTCAGGGTGTTTTCGCATCGTAACAGTCTAGTGACTACATATAAATTGTTCTTCCCTAATGAATGTAACATGAACCAACTAAGACGAAGGAGCATGTAAGGCGTGCGATCATAAGAGAATTCTAGAAGAGGCAACGCTCAGCAAGCAGCCTCATCGTGCAGGCCCTACTACTTCATTTGATCATAGTCCTCGTATCACCACGAGTGGTTGGAGGAATCAGGCTTCATGCCACCATACATCGGTGGTGGGTGGACCAGCATCACACGCCAACAATAGGCTTTGCGGTTTTACGGCCCGAGACGCTGGCCCCTTGCGAGGAGAGTTTGATACAAGAATAACAACAACGTCAAGACGAGGTGAGCCTTCTACGGCAGCAACTTCAACATAGAGACATTCTCGAGTCATCCAAGAGAAGTGGAGGGACTGCACCACAACTTCCCTCGTATTATCAAAGGCCACAATCACAACCGTCGAAAATGGGCGCTGCAACATCGATATCCTCCGGCACCAACCATGCAGCAGAGACAAGGACCATTTCCACATCGTTGGAATCAATGGTCACGTTACTCAACTTCTTCTCACCCTAATCAGCAGTGGAGAATAAAGATCCACAAGTGCAAACCCCACCTCGAGTCTCATACGCACCAAGGCGGGAGGGGCATGACATGAGGCAAATTGAGCATCACAGGGAAGAGAAGGCTCCAAGTGCAAAACAAGCTGGGCGCCTATTTCACGCAAGCTGGGCACGTCCTGCCCAACAATATTACCATCCTTTCACGGTGAACCAGCATAAGAGGCAACGGCCGAAGAAATCGAGATGTGCTGCGTCAAGAAGTAGAGGATCTTGTCTTAAAACACACGGAGCTGCAGATTCGCCCTGATGGAGCAATTCAAAATGATGGTGAGAGGGTTACCTTTCGCATCGCACCTCACCTTGCTCGAAGCGAAAGATACAATTATCTTCTCAATCGCTTGACTCCCAAGCCGCGGAGGTTTAGGAGTTGAAACAAGAAACCGTCATCATACTTCGGCGGGAAGATAAGAAAGTCCAAGCGTCTACAAGCACGACCACACCCAACCACATGGGGACTGCGCTAGTTCCATGGAGAGAGTAGAAGAGACATGAACCACGACTCCAGCCCTCAAGGAAGGAAACCACAAACAGCGAGGCAAAGGTGCTGCCTCCGAGCAAGGCACAACGCAAAAGTCTATCCAATTAATTCCTCATGAAGCTGCACCAATTATGGACACTTGTGATTCACCGCTGCAAGGAAATGAGCAAAATCTTCATGATAAAGATGCCATCATGTGCGGCACGCTGGTTGCGCATACAGAGCATGAAGATGAGAGAAGGTGGAAACCCCTGCAAATTACTCAAGAATTCTCGTACCCTTCCGATGAAGAGATAGTACCAAATCCAAAGGCAGCCTCACCCAAGGCAGTCCTACCTAGTTTTGGCTATGTGCGTTCATGGCTTAAGAGTGGGTAAAAGTTGGTGAATGATGTTGTGCCTAAGTTAATAGAAGAAGTGAAAAGTACAGCGCCATGTCTCCCAATCACGTCTGACAGAGGTATGCAATCGGACGGTGGGATATCTCCATGGCAATATATTGACATGGCATCGTGTCTTCCACGAGACCACCACCAACGGCAACAAGTCACGAATCGTCCTGGAGATAATACTCGCCTCAAGAGGATGGCTGGTGACGGCAATATAAGCGAGTTGATGGGAACAATGGAGGAGCGGGATGGTGAAGTGGAGTCATATTATTCCGACAACTCTTCTTCTTCACTTGAGATCCATTCAAGGTCCCCTTATTATTGAGGATTCAATCATTCGATTCCTTCAGATGGAGAAGATCTTATCAACGTCACCAATGCTACCCTGGCACAGATGGCAGCAACAGGGAGCAGCACAATACAAAATGGTGTCAATCAAACGCCATAGGAAAATGCCACAAACTCATCAATACCGGAAGTGCGTGAGCAAGGGTGTAGGATCAATCATTTGGTAGCAAGCCTTGATCAAATCCTTAATATGATATCAAGCACATGGCAAGAAACAAGACAACCAATAGTTTACCAGTAACATGTGGATCCACAATTTGAAGAAACTACGCGGAATGGAACATTCATATATAATGAGCACCCACGTGTTGGTACACAGCTACCCATCATGCCGTTTGCTACGGCCGCTGCATGACGCCCCCATCTACACTGAAGGACAATCATGATATTGTTGAGGAGGATATGGTAACCAAGAGACTCAAGAAAATCGCTGCAAAAAAAAAACCTCCAAGGACATCAGGGAGTGAACTTGAAAAGCCCTATGAAGCATGGCGTGATTTAGTGCCCTTTCCATTTGGATGGCACCCACCTAAGTTCCGTCAATTTGATGGAACTAGTGACGCAATGGAGCACTTGGCCTACTTTGAGGCCGCTTGTGGAGACACTGCTAATAATTCTTCTCCTCTCTTATTGGGCCAGTTCTTAGGGTCTTTGACCGACCTAGCCTTTCATTGGTATAGTCGTTTACCAATGGGCTCCATATGCTGTTGGGCGCAAATGAAAGAAGTATTCTTTGTGGCTATGAAGAAGGATTTCTCAATGGTGGAATTAGACCAAGTGCGACAAAAGAGAGATGAGTCTATTGACGATTCTGTTATTTACTTCCTCGATAGCTATGTGCGGCTCGCTAGTGAGGTGCACCTAGAAGATGCAATTGAGATGTGTGTTCATGGGATGCAACAACATTGGTCCCTCGAGGTGTCCAGGCGTGAACCTAAGACATTTAGCATGTTGAGTTCGGCAGTAGCAGCGACGAAGCTTGAATTTGAGAAGTCTCCACAAATAATGGAACTCTACAAGAATGCCACTACCTTTGACCCTTCTAAAAGGTTCAATTTGATGATCAAGACGAACAGCAACGTGAGCAAACCCAAAGTGACTTCGGAAGCAAGCACCATAAGAATATCATGCCAAGGCAATGTCCCCACTATAGGGGCAAAAGGTGAACAATCTAGTGGGAGGCTGCGGCTATTAAGTACCAAAACATACCGTCAACATATCCTTAAAAATAAATAAGGACATGCATTTCATATATGCATGTTAGTTTAAAAATAATATCGCTCCACGTGTACTTGAAAAGTTTGTGCATGCAGACACTTATCATAGGAATGAGGCATAATCCGGCCACATGGCAAAGAAACACAACTTCGACCAATTACAGGACACAACGGAGGCAGCACACGGATTAATGGACCCACCAGACGTGTCATAACACCGCAAAAATCATTAGACACCCCATACCCACACTCAGTGCCCATGCCAAAGTGGGACCCGAGTGCGGCCAATAGGAGATCGGGCGATCTCTAGGATCAGTCGATCCTCTAGTGGCCCCCACTCAGTCCCACCTTTGAAGTGGCGTGAGTTACCGCCTCTCTAACTCGCTCCTAAAGTCGGTGGGGTGAATGAGTGGCGGGAAATGATCCAGAGGAGGGGAGGAAGCCCACATGCCCAAGTCTTCTCCACCTATAAATTGGACCCCTCTCCCTCACTTCCAAGACACACAGGAAGGAGTTTCCCACCTACAATACACTCTCATTTTCTGTATTAGTAGAGTTAGAGTCTAATCTAACAACTCTTCTATCTCTCTAGTAGTCTCTCCATAGGAATAAGTATGGGTCTAGTAGTAGTCTCTTATGACTTTTGTAAGACTTTGTGATATTTTAATAGAGTATATTTCTATGCAATATTCCACATATGGCTTGAGTGCTTTAGTTTATCATTATGATAGCCAGGTGTGTATACTTAGATTACACACTAGTCTACTAGTTATAGTCATAAGCATTAGTATATACATAGTCATGCTTATATGTCACATGTTTAGTATAGTTGATCATTTCTTTGGCATTGATTCATTGTGCTCTTTAGAGCATGCTCTAGTCGAAGGACCGAGGTCCGCCGAGCAGCTTAGAGTATTATTTATGAATATAAGCGTAGTGCTTAGATTACTAAATAACCTTTAATGCCGTGCGACCCACGGAGTTAGGGGTAGCCGGCTTGAAGTGACAGCCTTGTCCATCCCTTGTAATCCCCCACGTCTGGTCGTGAGGTTAGATGTGTATAATAGCTGGAGTCTTTTCCCTGGACTAGGAGTAAACCAATGCCCCGATATGTCTCAACCATGATCCCTTGGTAGCATAGGACATGTATGTATACTAGTATATATGTAAATGTATAGAAATACAACGAGTGCCTAGTTTAACCTTAGATTAGTTTCTACTCCACCAACATAATTTTGTTGGTTTCCTTCTTCGTGTCACACTACCAATACACTCTTTGTCCTTGCCCCTGCATGAGTATATGGTACTTTAGTATGAATAGCTTAGTGTCATATATCCTTGTTAAGCATCTTCTCTGTGCAAATAAATACGATACCCTGGAATACTTCAAGGTGAAATGCTACAATGGTGCTCTGTGCGCTTGTAGTCTTTTTTGTAAAGGTTAGAATACCAATGTAATTATTTCTGGTGCTATTGCTAGGGATTGCCCCTTAGGCAAAACTTAGTGATGCGGAAGGAATACCAACAGAGGCCACACAGCTCTGTACAAGAGCTCCTCAAGAAACAATATATCTTCAAACTTGAATTGATAAAAGACATGTCCAATCAACTAATGGAACATCATGCTTTGAATCTGCCGACCCCACAAATATCAGAGCAAGTGAATATTTTAGTATTGTCCATATCACAGATATGTGGGGCACGTGATTGAAGACTGTATCACATTCAAGAAATGGCTCCAACGGGCTGTTAATGAGAAAAAAGTCAATTTCGACCCTAAAGCCATCAATCCAGATTATCATACGGTGAATATGATCTCGATATGTACATCAGGTCAAGGATAAGAAGGCAAGGATGAAACATGGGTTCCCCTCTCAGATTGAGGACCAGCTATCTGATTTAGTGGCTAAATCAACAAGTGTGTCTACTCCTCGCATGAACAAGACAATCACTATAAAAAGGGACGAATCTTGGAAGACTATCTGCCATGAACCAGCCTTAAGGCACCTGGAGAAGAAATATCAAAGGGGGTCGACACGGACACCTCTCTATGCAAGGAAAAAGGTTGGATCCAAGTAAAAGTCGTATGCCCTCAAGATTTGTACCTTGGTCACAAGGAGATGCTCCTTTCTACGACCAAAGCCAGCGTCGCTCACTCTTGATAGGTTTTTCTCGCTAAAATGGGGACAAACAACCAAGGCAAAGGCAGAAAGTTAGATTAAGAAGGGTTAGGCATCTTGTCCATCGGATGTAACCACATGTAATGTAATTATTGAGTCATCAAATGTTGATGGTAGCGGAGTCTTCACACCTAAAGAGATTGCGGCCCTTCATGAAGCCATTGTACCATCAGAAGACCATATGGAGGAAGTTCTCATGAATTTACAGGGAGGAAAGGTTTTGCCTGAGCTAGCCAAGCCCAACACTTCAAGTACAAACAAAGGGGGATCTCTACATGAAGCTCCATCACAAGAGATAACCAAGAATGCGCTTAACAAAGCCAAAGCAAAGGTGGATGCTGATTATAGTGTTATTGCTAACCTTAAGAGAATCCCTGCCATGTTGAGTGTGTATGATGCCCTCATGATGGTGCCTGACTTTAGAGAGGCCCTAATCGAAGCACTACGGGCGCCAGATGCCTATGAAGCAGTTATGGCTGATTATTGTCCCTTCTCTAATCCATTATTTGTGAATGAGCTAACGTTCACAAATGAAGATATTATCATGCATGAAGAGGACCATAACCGTCCATTGTATATTGAGGGAAATATTGGTGATGCACATTTGCACCGAATCCTCATCGATCCTGGCTCCGCATTTAATATCCTACCCGTTAGAAGCTTGTTACGGGCCGGATTCATGGTCAAGGACTTGGAGCCAACGGACGTTGTGATATGTGGCTTCAATAATCATGGAACATCTACCTTGGGAGCTATCAGTGTTAAATTCAGATGCACATGTTTAGTTTCAAAGTGCACTTCTTTGTTATTGAGTACAACACCTCATACTCCGTGCTCCTGGGGAGACCATGGATTCACAAATATCAAGTGGTTCCATCGACTCTACACCATTGTCTCAATTTCATGGATGGCAATGGTGTGCAACAGCGTATAGCTGGCAACATTTACCCCATACACGATTCAAGAGGTTTCCACGCTGATGCTAATTATTATTTCCCGATGGAGGGGACAAACAAGCAGCTGGGTAGAACACCACCACCAGCCAACGTCATGATTGCGCAAGGGGTCCCAACAGCCCCGACGAAGTGTTGGGTCACCCTGTGTACTCCAACAACTAAGGAAGTTGCCCATCCCAAACCACAAGGAAGGGTGACCCAAAGATGATGTTCTCGGCGGTTCCTCACGAGTATAAAACTCCATCAAACGTCAAACCAGGGAGTTGTACAGCCCCGACTTGACAAAGAAAGGATACTCCATTGCTATTGAAAACGAGGGCTCGAATCTCAGCTCCAGTCACATTGAGGGCAAATACATAGCCCTCAGAAAAGGTAATTTTGACTTGAACTCATAAAGATCTCTCCCCAACTCTAATAGTATCAAACTTAAATCCTCCAACCATCGATAAAGTTGTAGGTACCAAAGGCCGCAAGGGGCTGCCATGCCTCACGTTAAGGGTGCCTGGAGGAGGTATCCCAATGAAAAAAATGGAAGAAAAGTAGAGAACCGTGATGTTTGGCGAGGTTCTGAAAAGTGCGAAGATTATACAACTCCCATCACTTTATGCATCAGTTGCGGGTCCTCTCGAAGTGTTGGTAGTTTCGAATTCTTCCAAAAGTAGTCGATCGTACCACGTTTCACAAGGTTCCGCTAGTGCAACCTTGTGATGCTATATTTGATCTTCTTCACCCTTGCATCAATATGGAGGAGATATTATCCCCAGTGAAGATCGAAGCCAAGATGGTTAAATTGCTGAAAAGAGTGGGTTTTACCATGGAACAAGGTAGGTGAATACCAGTGGGACCTCCTGTGTGTGAACAATAGTGGGCACATATTAAAGCCTTTGTGAAGAACAAGTGCAGTTCTAAGCCAAGGTACGGGCTTGGTTACAATGTCCTTCTCTTATCCGGTGGATGATGAAGGATTTGATTATGCAAAAGGAGTTCATTAATTGCAATATGACCTGCACCATGAATGATAATGATGGTCGCTCACATAAAGCACCTCACGAAATAGTTTTCTTTGAAGCCATGATCACTAATGAAGATGATGCGCTTGAGTTTTATTTAACTCCGCAAGAATTTGAAGAAGGTAGATTGCCTATTATTGATGAACTATTGGAGATTAACCTTGGCACGGATGATGACCCATGTCCAACATTCGTCAGCGCCATGCTTACATGTGAGGAACTGGAAAGTTATAGAAACTTCTTAATGGAGTTTTGCGATTGTTGTGCGTGGTCCTACAAGGAGATGTCGGGTCTTGACCCTCGTGTCGCTACACACAAGTTGGCAATTGACTATGAATTTAAGCCGGTCAATCAGGCCAGAGTTTTGAGGACCAAGTCATTGCAGAGGTGAATAAACTTATTACAGCAGGATTTATTAAGGAGGTCCAGTACCCAAGGTGGCTCGCTAATATTGTCCCTGCTGAAAAGAAAAATTGGCAAGTACGGGTCTGCGTTGATGTTCGTGACCTCTATCGGGCGTGTCCTAAAGATGATTTCCCCATACCCATAGCAGAGATGGTTGTGGATGCAACAACAGGGTACAATGCCTTATCCTTGATGGGTGGTTATTCCGGCTATAGTCAAATTAATATGGATGAAAATGATGCTATTGACACGGCCTTTCAAACTACAAGAGGCAATTTTTACTACACAATGATGCCTTTTGGGCATGCGGGGGCAACATATCAACGAGGGGTCAATATGTTCTCGATGACCTCATACATTGATGATATGGTAGTAAAAACAAAAAGAACATGAAAGGCATCAGGAAGATTTACATGTTGTCTTTGAGTGGTTACGTCGTTACCAACTCAAAATGAACCCACTCAAGTGTGCCTTTGCGGTACAATCAGGTGTCGTCCTTGGTTTCATCATTTGCCATCGAGGAATAATTGAACCCAAGAAAATCGAATCCATCATCCACCGAAAAACTTGAAAGCGTTGAAGTCGTTCCAACGGAAGTTGGCATACATTCGCCGATTCATCTCCAACTTGTCTGGGCGTGTCCATCCTTTTGCTCGTCTCACAAAAAAGGATGTGCAATTGATTTGAGATGAACAATGTCAAGAGGGTTTGGACAGCATCAAAAGGTACTTACTTAATCCACCTGTCTTGGCAGCTCCTATTAAAGGGCGCCCACTAATTTTTTACATCGCTGCCCAACCTGCTTCTTTAGGTGCTATGCTAGCCCAACTCAATGATGAAGGGATGGAGGTAGCATGCTATTATTTGAGTCGCACACTAGTGGGAGCTGAACATAACTACTCATCAATAGAGAAGCTATGTTTAGCACTGATATTTGCATTGAAGACATTGAGACACTACATGTTAACACACGAGATTTAGCTCGTTGCAAGGGCAGACTCGTTACGGTATGTATTGAGTCAACTTGTGCTCACGGGGCAACTTGGAAATGGGCTTTACTCATGATGGAATCTCATGTAATTATGTGCCGTAGAAAGCAATAAAAGGAGAAGCATTGGCCGAGTTTCTCGCAGCACACCCTGTGCCAGATGACTCACCTCTTGTAACAAATCTCCCGGTTGAAGACGTATTCATGATTGATCTAGAAGCACCGTGGGAGTTTTATTTTGATGGAGCCTCACGAGCGGAGAATGATCATGACAATGTGCCTAAAACGACTTGCGGGCGCTGGGTTGGTTTTCAAGACACCCCAAGGATAGGTGATATATCACTCTTTCTCCCTTCTCAAGGAAGGATGCACAAATAATGAGGAAGAATATGCGGCTTTAATCTTTGGCCTTCTTCTTGCGCTCTCAATGGATATACGTTAGTTGCGTGCTTACGAGGACTCACAACTCATTGTGCGTCAAGTAAATAATATTTATGAGGTACGTAAACCTGAATTATTGCAGAATTATGCAGCTGCACGAAAATTGATGGAAAAATTTGAAGACGTCAAAGTTTTACATGGGCCGCGAAGCAGGAATGCGCCCGCTGATGCACTATCGAAACTGGCAGCAGTACTTGTCCTGCCTAGAGGTGGCCCTACTCAAGTGGTAGTTGAAGAAAGATGGTTGCTACCTGCTGTCTTGGAGATCCTACCAGAGGAATATGAGGTTAATTCGATCATGACAAGTGTCATAACAGAGGGAGAATGGCATCAACCATTTCTCGACTACTTCAATCATGGCTGCCTACCAGATGACACGGTACAAAGGCACCAACTACAACGATGCCTCCCATCTTATGTCCGCAAGGCGGGAATTCTGTATCATCGAGCTTATGGACAAGAAATGCTTCTAGGATGTGTAGATAAAATTGAAGCAGATCAGATTCTACGGGAGATACACCATGGTGTATGCGGGGGACATCGAAGTGGCCCGAAAATGTATCATAATGTTTGGCCTGCTGGATATTATTGACCGGGAATTATGGCCTATTGTTTAAAGGTGGCAAAAACGTGTCATAACTGCCAAGTACACGGGATTTCAACACCGTCCTCCTGTCCCTCTTCACCCCTCGGTGCCATCATGGCCAAGGAGCAAATTGGGCTATTGATGTTATTGGTCAGATTGACCCTCCATCGTCCAAGGGGCATCGTTTCATTCTAGCCATCACTGATTATTTCTCCAAGTGGGCTGAAGCCGTTCCACTATGTGAAGTAAAGAGTGATAATGTCATTAACTTCTTAGAGCGACGTGTTATTCATCACTTCGGGGTTCCTCATCGTGTTACCTCGGATAATGGAAATGCTTTCAATTCGCAAAAGATGGAAAATTTCAAGGTGAAATATAATATCAAATGGAATTATTCCACAGGGTACTACCCTCAAGCCAATGGGATGGCTAAAGCGTTCAACGAGACCCTTGGCAAAATTCTCAAGAAATTCATGAGCAAATATTGAAGAGATTGGCATGATCGTCTCTGTGAGGCGTTATGGGCTTATCGTGTGACTGTGCGGACTCCAACTCAAGCCACCCCATATTCACTTGTCTATGGGAGTGAAGCAGTCTTGCCATTGGAAATTCAAGTGCCCTCACTACGAGTGGCTATTCAAGAGGAACTCACGAGTGATGAACAGATTCAGCTCCGGTTCCAGGAGCTTGAAGATTTGGAAGAAGGGCGCTTACAAGCAGTTCAAAATATGGAGTTGTATCGTTAAAATATGGTTAGAGGTTATGACAAATTCGTCAACCAAAGAATCTTCAAGAAAGGCGAACTTGTCCTTTTGTTAAGACGCAACATTGTGGTAAAACATAAGAATAAAGGGAAATTTTAGCCAAAAATGGTAAGGTCCATTCGTTGTTGAGCAAGTATATGATGGTGGCGCCTATCAATTAATTGATCATCAGCCAATGCCCCCTATCAATTGGAGATTTGTGAAGAAGTACTTCCAATGAAGTCTCCTCTCTCTTTTTTGCTGTTTTTGTTTTCCTCTTTTCCTCGTTTTTGTTTTCCTTGTTTTTTTTAAAAAAAAAAGAGTAGAGAGACTATTGCTTTCAATGCGTTTCCTCCTACTATTTTCATTAAGTCGTTGACACTTTTGTCCTAAATGAAAACATGATTTTCTCCAAAATTTTATTGAGCTTGTAGTGGAAGATTTTGCTGGCTAGGAACTCATCTAAGTGAAGGATTTGGGTTAGCTAGGATGAGACGATGCTACAAAATATCACACCAACAACCCATTGCACTAAATACATATGAAGCGTTTCTGTTAGATGGGGGTGGGAAGATGGACTCGGGAACTGCTGATCAAATAAAAGCTCATACCTCACGTACCTTCTGGTTTGAGCCATGAAACCTCTGGGAAAACTATAGGAAGAAGAGCAAGGAAGGGCTACCTTACGTAACACAAGTTGTCGTTAACTGTGAAGCCTCTTGCCAACCTATGAGGTAAACAACAAGGGACAAAAAAATAATATGCCTGTGAGGACTACTGAGTTACACAAAGGTGTACTGTCGATCTTCGAATTCTTAAGGAAGATGATGGCCAAGCATGATGAAGTAAGCAATTCGACAAGCTGTGAAAAATAAACCAAGTCTACAATTTCTCAAATCAATGGGTCGCCTGCAAGTGAGGACGACCCAAATTCACAAATTCAAGCTAAGTCAATTCCTGAAGTATCTTCTTCAAGAATTCAGAATCAAAGAAAGACAAGGTTAATTTATATTCTAATACAAGATTCACGTAAAGATGCAAGACGCTGCAGAAAGAGAAGATAGTCGTTCACTGTCCTCAGCAAAGGTAAAGGCATTTCCGGTTAGCCTTCTGATCCTAAAACCCTTCTCTGCGCAGCCACACCTATGTCTCTCGGTTATTTTAACTGGCATAATATCCGAGGTACGAGTGATTGTGGTCCTAATTAATGAAAGGAAAATCTAGAGCAAGAATTCCTATCATCATCCAGCAGAATCCACTGAAGTGTGTGATCATCACTCACTACACACAAACACAATACTAATAATTTCCTCGAGTTGTTGTGGATATGGTTGTTCATCAGTGGCACTAATGACAAGTTCTCGGCCAGCTTTATCCTATACTATCTTGATAGTCAATGTTTAGTGGGAAAGCCAACATTTTTTTTTTTTCAAAACACAACAAAACATCTGGTTCTTACGCTAGCTTTGCAGCGCTTTTTCTTTTTTTCGTTTATCTTATTTCTTTTATAGGAAAAACATATAGTGATTTCAAGGAGCTGCATGGTTATCCGCAGCGAATTGGCAATGAACGGGAGCAACATAGCATGCCAGTGCGGCTGATGTGAAACTATGAAACCCTTCGACTTGATCGGTTGGCGCCAAAAATTTAAAGTGGTCGTGGTCATATCGATAAACCTCCTTCAAGGCGCTGCATGGTCATCCACAGCAATTGAAGATGAACGTGAGATTGTGAACTCTGCATTTTGATCGGCTGGCACCAAAAATAAATGGTCACGATCAAGTCAATAAATCTGTTCAAGAATCTGCATGGACATCCGCGGTAAATTGAAGTGGAATGCAATAGTTAGCAAGTGTAAAACTGTTGTTGGGTATTGTTGGCACCATAATACCATAAGGTGGTCACATTCGAATCACCAATATACATTGGACTACATACAAGTATAAAAAGTTTTTCTTCTTTTATTCTTCATCAAATGGCATGGTCTTTCACTGTGTGATAAAGTTTAGTAGAGTAAAAATTGTTCGCCAATGCAAAAACATTAAACGTGCTTTAAAGCCATTAACTAGCAAGTGGGAGTCTTGTCTAGATGTTAATCTTAATGGATGCCATATTCAGTTGTGTTCGATCGTACTCAGGTCGGCAGCTTCGGTGCGCGCATTAGTCAAGAAAAGCGCCGCTAAAAGGACAACTAAGAAATGGCTACAGCACGCAGAAAGCATACAGGGCATAAACGAAAGAAAATATTTGTGATGAGGCACGTATAGCAGATCCCAAATTGAAGCGTTTGACAGAAGGATGATTGATATACCATGGAAAATACGTTTATTTCTTTCGCTAAGTCAAGTTCGTTCCTGTTGCGCGAACACACTTAACTTAGCGAAGGGGCATTTAATCCAGGCCGATGCCATATATCCAAGAGCGCTTGACGTGCATATATCGGCAGCTTCTTTTGCGAACGCGTACTAGCCAAAGAAAGTGCCGCATAGCACTAGGATATAGAGTATTCCTTAAAAGATAAAAAATGTATGGGAAGTTACGTGTAACACATGCCAAAGATATCATCTGAATATTTGCAAGGCGTAAGGCGAATGAAGTTTTGTATGGATACCCGGTATAAGGTTTTGGCTCCACTTGATTAATAAAAAGAGAGAGAAGTAGAGGAAGAGAAGGAGCATACATGCACGTACTACTCCAACAAGCACCAATGTCTCATTATAGTAATAGGAAAGTTGACTCACATGGTAAAAGGGAGCAATGTAAATGCCCCCGATTAATACAATATTAGACTAAACATAAAGGGGGCACGACAATTGCCTGACTTGATGATGCTATGACTCTTTATTCAAAACCTGGTAAAAACAAAAGAAAAAAAGACTCGCACAAGACACAAGACACAGTGCGATACATTTATTCTGGCCATGGCAATAGACTCAACGACGAAGGAAGACCTCTGGATCGGTGGGATAGGCCAGGATGACAGCGATCTCATATGGGTTTTCTGCTGCGAGCTGTGTCTGCTGTGACTTGGCGGCCTCCAGTCGGGTCTTCAGGATGTCGTGATGCTCTTCCATCTTGTGTACTCCAGCGATGGCCTGCTGCTTGATGGTTCGCTCCTCTACAAGATGCTGACCATAGCGTTCCGCCAGGAGGCGGAGTTCTGCCTCACGATTCAACATAGCCTCCAGCTCATCATGCATCTTTGCTGCTTTCTCATGGCATTGTTCCGCCTTCCTTGAGACAAGTTGATGATTTTCCTGCAGCTTCTTCTCCTTCTCTCCAATGAGGCTGATTCAGACGTGGCCTTCATGCATGCTTCTTCTATAGTATTGATGGTTGACTGCACTTTCACCATTTCACCGGAAAAAACGGACTCATCAAAAGCTACAGCTGTGGTAGTTTTTCCAAGCAGATAATGCTGCAACTTGTTGAGCTCCTTGATTAAGGATGATAGATCAGCTGGACGAGGTTCTTTGAAGTCTGAAACCCCTGATTGAGTGGCTTTGTCAATGAACTTGACAGCTGGCTCCTTGTTTTCATGGGTTTCTCCCGTAGAGTGCGCTGGATCAGTTTCAAATCATGGAGGACGCAGCTGGATAGGCGACTTTTTCAAAGTCGTCTTCATCACCGAGAGGAAGATGCAGATTGCGGTCGTGAGCTCGACTCCCTGTAGCAAGGCGATTTGTCTCCACAAAATATTGATCCTCAGGTGACACTAAAGATTCAACATAATCCTCTATCATCTTTTTCACAGCATGAGTGGGTGTATAGAGTCTCTCCTTCTCCCCGAGTGAAAAAAGGGGCAACTGGATTTTTAACCCTGTTTGAAGGTACATTACTCGTTTGACCCTATTTTTCATTTTCTGTAGATTTGACCCTGCTTTTTAACACTTTGGTGAAAAGTTAACCCAAACAGGTCAAATTGACAAGAATATTTTCATCAAATTGACCCTATTTGGGTCAGGTTTTCATCAAAGTAGTGCAGGCAGGGTCAAATCCGTGAAAAAAAAATTGGGTCAAATTGACAATTGGCCTTCAAAGTAGGGTCATTAAACAATTTGCCCCCAAAAAAAGTTGCAGTTTAATAGTTAAAGACAGGTAACCTGAACTAATTATGTTGCTGCATATTTGTTACCTGGAGATGGGGATTCTCAAAACTGGAACTGTCCTCCTCAATAAGAGCGTATTGGACAGACAGCCTGTCAACACTCCTCTTTGATGGAGAGATAGTTGAAGAAGACCCGGCTCGAGTCTTCGTGGTAGGCACATACTCAGCTCGTTTCTCTGTCAGGGGTGGAGGAAACGACAGGTGTGGCAAGCAAACTTTCGACGTCCTCGCCTGTCACACCTGTCGCTTCCTGCATCTCAACGGTAACAACAGGCCGTGCAATTGAGAGTACACCAGATCAGCGAAAAAAATTTGGATCATCAGAAAGGTAAAATGAAACAAAAATAAAAGTAGTTCGTACCTCTTTCTCACGTTGTGGCTTCTTCAATGTCTTCGCTTGCTGGCAGCGGCACTTCGCGCCAGACGTGATTCTTAGGCACATGTGGTTCTTTGCCCTCACGAAGTGGTACTGCTTGAGCATCCATGGTGCATGGATCCGGCGAGTGATGACGTTTGCCGTGGCGCTGCGATCGCGAAGGAGGTGGCATCCATGGTGGAGAAAAAGCGACTTCTTCTCATCATGGGATGAAGTACTACCCGACTGTTCCCGAGCCTAGGTCTGCGTCCAGCCCTTGGGAGTATCACCGGTAAGCCGTGGAGAAGTGTTGTCATTACTTGATGAGATTTGTGATGGACAATCACCGGCTGCCTCGAGGACGATGGGGCATTGGTCATCAGTTGACAAGCAGGACGAAGAGGAGCTCGATTCAACGGGCCTGGCCTCTTCTGCACGACATGTCAACGGGTTAACACCGGTCTTCATCACCAGAGCCATTACCACGATAATGGCAAGGTTTTAACTAAACAACACAAAGATAAGGACACCACATGAAGTCAAGCAATTGTAAGATAAAAGAAGTACGAGCTTAATCAAACATGGTGAAGTGCTCACCTTTGACGTAGAGCTGCTATTGTCTTCTCAACCTTGCTGAGTTCGTTGATACTCAGAACGTCTCATGGCCTGTATTTATAAGAGGCTCACGTTTTATGGGAATTTTGCCCGGTAAATGGTAGTGTTGTTTGGTAAATAAAATAATCGGGGCAAGATATCATATGCTGGCTGATCTCATACGGTGACATGCAAACGGTTACCAAAACAATGGCGTATTCCATGACAGCAGAACGAGAAGTTAACTTTCCACAAAAACACATATTTCTTTCTTTCGCTTAGTCAAGCCCGTTTTTGCTACGCGAATGCGCTTAACTTAGTGAAGGGGCATTTTGTTTAATGGATTTATGTACATCTTGGGAACAGATATGAAGCTAGCAATGTCCAGATGTGCGTACGAGTATTTATAAAAAGGACAAAAGGAGCTATCCGGCAAGGATTTATAATAAGATGTTTAAATATGGGGTGGTTAACTTTTAACCACGTTGCTGCATGCAGCCATGCACTTCATTCAAACGGAATACTCAACCTCGTTCATTGCTTGTTCCCGTGAAAAAAGGAAAGAAAAGATCCGGCCGGTTAATGGACGGGAAATATTGTTATACGTAAATTGTGAAGACGTACGTGCAAGCTGGCCGTGTATATGAGGCAGGTGGTATTAAGAAAACAAAATATGAAGGTCCACAAGGCAGCCGGGGAAAGACGCGTCATGGTTGTTGTTGCCTTGTCACGGTGCAGCTAGGAAATTGGACAATTATTTCTTGATTGATATCAGTCCTTATTATTTGAGAAAGAGTGGTGTGATGGATAAATAAAGGGAAGGGGTCTTTTTATACATGGCAAGTTTGCAGCTGGCCGCGTATATAAGGAAATTATATTTGAGAAAAGAAAATGTTTTTTCCTTTCCAAATTACAGCAAGAGCATTTACGTGCCTATAGTGAAGATTTCATTTTGATTGTCATGCTCCTTATGTTTAAAGGAAGGAAATTAAAATAAAAAAAGTAAATATGGAAGCTTAATGCCGAAATAGCAACGTACGATACTGACTAGAGGACCGGCCATCATAGGAGGAAGGTTGATCACGCTCGTGACCGGTGGATGCGTTCAGACGCTGCCTCTGCTTGTCACCGACTCCCTATATAAAAGACCACTGCTCCATCATCACGAGGGGACGGCCAGACACCTACCCGCATACACACACTCGTATACACCCACCCGCATACACACACCAGAGAGACACACACATATATGCAGCATCACACCACCCCTTCACGCAAGAACTTGCAGCAAAGAAGAGATTAGGAGAAGAGACCTCCATGTTCCGTAACACTGCATGCATACACATCAACACCCACACTTGTGTAGAAGCCAACAAGCTGCCGGAAGACATGGCCGGTGCAGGTGGTTATGCGTGCTAATCTTTTTGTTTGTTCCTGTTCATCGTGCATGCATATTCAGGTTCCTCCCTACCCCTGTTCCGGCAACGGGAGAACCTTTCTCTGAAGTGCTACCGTCAGATGTTCATCACCGGCTAGATGACTGGCCTGCCGGCGCTCATCGTGGGTATCTCAAGGTCCACTTCTTCAACTGGTCGGCGGCGGGTTCGACGCGCCGGTAAAGCTGAGACATCGCATCATGTACCACATCGCCAGGGAAGAATTTGCCCATGAAGGGTCAAGATTTCAAGCTCGTCGAAATGGTTCTCGGACCACACGAAGGAATCTCTCTGTGGTGGCTTTGTATTCATATCCATCATGCTACATGGCAACAAGTGGCGGACCTACAAATTTTTTAGAGCCTGGGCAACCTAAAAAAACCCCTCCTAAGAACTGAATCATAAATTTAAATAAAAGGCAAACAAATGACAACCAATTTTGAGTAAGATCAACTGATTAAGGTTAAAATTAACTAATCAATAACAAAAACTAGTTTATTTAGTCTTTAATTTACCTGTTTGGTTGATTTTTGGGTTCTTGTCGGCCACTCCATGAGGTTTAAGTGACTAGCCACTATTTTTGTGATTATACTTCCTCTGTTCTCTTTATTTTACTGTTAGGACAATTATACTTCCTCCGTAAGAATGTATTTGTCAGATTTAGCATACATGCATATTATATCATAGTCTTATGTTAAAATTCAATTAAGTACAGACACCATGAGCCACGACATCGTGTACTCAAATCACACGTCAAACACTGAGTAGTACATACACATCAACACCACAGTACTACCTCCGTTTTTTATTGTTGATATTTTTTAATATAAATTTATATTATAATGTGTCAACAATTTAAAAACGGAGGTATTAGTTTAGACACTAGTACCAGTATCTAGTCTCAAATGTACAAGCCGAACTGTAGCAGTGCTCCTGCCGCTCACGCTTTGGTGGTTGCTGCTCACGCATCCGTATCCCTGGCCAGTGTGCTCAGTGCTGCCCGCAACTGGAGCCCGGACAGGCGCCCAGGGTCGCCGGGCCTTGGGTCCGCCAGTGAACAAGAAAGGAAAGTACACAGACTCGCGTGTCTAGCTGATGGCTTCTGTGATTAGCTCTTCCTCCAAACACGTCCAGAATATATATACTACTCGTGGTGATCATTACCAAGTGCGCCGACATACAGTGTTCATTCGGCAGTGAGCTCTTGGGGACGTCCTGAACACCGTGACGTCACGAGGCATGCACTGAAAATTTGTGAGCTTTTTATCTACGGCGAGCAAAACATAATTAGAAAATGTACATCCAAGCCATGATTATATGCGTTCTCATGCGCCACATACTTCGACGACTCGTGTCTCCCTCAAGTGAAACTCGTCTGTGACGCTGCCGATGTCAAGTAGATATCTTCACTCACTTCTCCAAGCATATGACTACCTCAACCAACCGTTTATTCTTATGTCGTCCGTGTCCGACGAGGCCAGACGGCGAGGCAGGCACCACGTGACCAATGAGGCCATGGATTACGCCAACGCCTATTTCTCGTATCGACATCGACACCATCATTTACTTTTATATAATGAACGGAGAAGATAAAATGAAGATGACGACGACCACCACAACGCAGCTTAATCGAAGGTTTTTCGTAGGTTCGCTTATGGGAGTAATTAATCGGGAGCTTTATGAAGCCTTGGGAACCAGGAGGACATATCGTCTGATCTAGATGATCGACCATGAGGCTATGGAGCGCAACCAAATATATTATAGGGAACTTGTAATTTTGTTGATTCAAAAAAATTGATAAAATACATGGTCTTCCCTACTTATGTTTATCCTATTTTATTTGTATATTTTGTACACGGACACACCCACACAAATTTATTTTCTATCAATATATCTATTTATTTTCCGTGTCAAACAACTGGCACCTGCAGATTGAAGTCCGGAAAGGCAACTTCTCCCTTCGGTATCCATGGGTGATTTTCGTCTACCAAAAATATGGCCACTGAATGAAGTTGCTTTTATAAGCCACGATGCGGTGAAAATTGTTGTTGTTTAAACATGGCGCCATTGGATTTGGCGGCAACCAGCTTTTGGGATCAAAATGTGGTCCGGTTACTTTGGTGTAAATGTGTGGTTCTAAATGTTTTGGATTTTAGTGATGTGTGGTGAAAAGATTCTTCTATCTACGTCATCTCTCGTTCACTCTCTCACATTAAATAAGGGTAGAAAGGTATTTTATCAGGAACAGTATTTTTACATTTGAATCCCAAAACGTCCCTTTGTTCATGGACGGAGGGAGTAATAAAATGTCAAAAATCAGCGCAAGCATGATTCATGTTTTAATGTGTTGTCCATGTTGATCATTCACGTAAGGTGTTTGAAGTACTGGAACGCATATCTAGGTTGCATATCAACCCCCTCCTTCACTGCATGATATAATTACTCAATTATATACAGCGCGTGACATGATAAAATTCTTGCCTAACATGGGAACTTTTTAGTCCTAACGCCTCCGACTCCTGTTATCAAATTGTTGGTCTACTATCTGCATGGTCCTATAACCTGGTTGACCATAATAAACTTGTGGAAGGAAGAAATTGAGGACGAGTGACCAGAACAACTATATATGGCCCAAAACCTGCCCGTTTGAGGTACTATCTTGAGATACTGCAGAGCTCAAATAATGTTGCTCACCGTTGCGTGTACATATATATATATATATATATATGTATATATGTGTGTATATATATATACATATTTATATATATACATATATATATACATACATATATATATATGAGGACTTGGACCTGTAAATTCTTTCGTTTAAACAAACATATCTAAGCTCGTGTGTTGCTTATGCAGTGTTTATATACATGACAACATGTTGTAATTATGATGGAGCAAGCACAGTTGTCATTTACATAATCTGTACCAATTCAAAAAATTGGTGATATGTCGAGAAAAGTATCCAATATAGATACACAGTAAGTTTAGTACGATTCAGAATCACGCAAT
Organism: Oropetium thomaeum; assembly: GCA_001182835.1. NCBI lineage: Eukaryota > Viridiplantae > Streptophyta > Magnoliopsida > Poales > Poaceae > Oropetium > Oropetium thomaeum. Next base: position 857,451 of record LFJQ01000034.1, read on the forward strand.
CCGTTGCTCTGTCCTCTGCTCCATCTCCTACTGCCGCCGCTGCTGCTAACCACTCTAAGGGCATCCGCAATGGAGAAACAAAATCGGTAGTAAGGAGTAAAAAAATCATACAAGTTGGTAGTAAACATTGTAAGAGTCAGTAGTAATAAAAGCCAGGTTATAATACTATTGTCGGAAAGCAAGAGATAAAAAATTGTTTTTTTCCTCTCTCTTCTTTACCACTGCGTTCTTTCAGTCACACAACAACCGTCCTAGCATAGATGAGATAAAAAGTAATAGGTCCTACAGCAACAATAAACATTGTGACGATTCAAATAACTACTACCGAGTTTTTGCTGACCCCGTCTTAATGCCAAAGTGGGTAGTAACCATTGCTGTTGCCCTAACTAGGATACCAGGTCCAACTAGTCCCCACCACAATCATGGCCGGCCGGTGACAGTGACACCCTCATTAATTCACTACTGATGTGCAAGTTATATTCATGCGCTACTGATATGATTAGAGAGAGAGAGAGATAAACTTTGGCTTTTTTAGCAATTATGGCAGTGTTGATTGCATGCATGACTTTCTATTGCTCGATTTCATTATTTTTCGTGTTCAAAACTTGTAGACGCTCCTTACCTGACAGCATTTTTGTCCAGGGCTTTCTAGTGTAGCAAATGATAATCCTTCAGTTCTAGTGCAGCAATATGCTGTGTATTAGTCATGACTTATCTTTTGGTTTTGTTAGAAACTATATATTGTGTTGATACTAAGTGTGTTGTCATGATCATTCAAATGTTGCTAAGTTGTTGTCAAAATTGCTGTTTGCATTGTTATATGTGAAAAGATGAATTTTTAGATTTTTTTGGTGATTTTGATTCCAAGTCAATGTTCAAATTTGCTCAATTAACCTTAAATTTTATTTGTCAAAGTGAACGAGGACCACATAAGAAAAAAAAAAGTAAGACCAAATGAGCAAGGGTAAAATGGACTTTTGTCCTACCGGTTAACATTTGTAGCTGCCCCAAACGGACCAGGGCCAAACGGAAGGTTCAACAGAAAAAAGCATGACCAAGCCAATAAAATCTGAAAAATGAGGCTAAAGTGGCAATATGGCTCTAAAGCTGTGCAGAAAAGCAATTTATCCATAATGAAAATAATTTATCACGAAGAATAACTCTCCTTGTAACGTGATAAAAAAGTCAAAGATAATGGAATTTCAAAAATGCATTACGATGAAACATATGCAGATACAACCCCCCGTTCTCTATTTTTTTCTGATCATTAGGAAAATGCAGCTAATTCATATTGCACTAAATGCATTTGTACTGACGACATGAATAAAATAATAGTGTATACATATATGCAAGCACGAATTATCTGTTATTTGTGTAGAAACAAAGAAAATGAAACTCCAAAATTCAATCCATTATTCATGTTTTATTCTTTAAAAAAGGGGGAAAAAATTTTATCGATGTCTATAAGGTTCGTTCTTTTTTTTTTTTGGGAAAGTGATGCGTGAGCAGGTTCGTCATCAAACAAAGTGATGGGTGACCACTGACACTGACGATGACCATTTTTGGCTTTAGTGAGCTCCTCACCTCCGATACTGAAGCCGATCGAGTTTGCTGCTACTTGTCCCAGAAAAATAAAAATAAAAAAATAAAAATAAAGGCATAAGCGGAGTGCTACTGCTAGTGCTAGATCACGCCCCTCACCACCACACGATGCTTCCTCTGGTCTTAGCGCCGTTGGCGGTCCTCCTCTCTTCCTCAGCGAAGGCTAACCAGCACCCGCTCGACCCACTCACGGCCGCCGAGCTCTCCGCCGTCCGCATCGCCGTGCTCGCCTCGCCGGCCATCTCCGCGCGCCCGCTGACCTTCCACTATGTCGGCCTCGACGAGCCCGACAAGGCCGACGTGCTCGCCCACGCCTACGCCACCGCCAAACGCCGCCGTCGCCGCCGCCGCGCCCTCCCGCTCCCACGCCACGCCTTCGTCATCGCGCGGGCCGGGGGGCAGTCCCACGAGCTCCGTGTCGACGTCACCGACGCCTCCGCCTCGTCCGTCCTCTCGCACGCCGTCCACCGCGGCGCCGGGTTCCCGAGGTTCACGGCCGAGGATCAGGTCGCCGCGGCGGTGCTGCCGCCGGCGTATCCGCCCTTCGTGGAGTCCGTGCGGCGGCGCGGGCTCGACGTCGAGGACGTCGGGTGCGGCGTGATCGCCATGGGTTGGTTCGGCGGCAGGGACGAGGAGGACGACGCGAGCGGCGGCCGGGTGGCGAAGATGCAGTGCTTCGTCTTCGGCGGCGGGACGACAACGGCGACGGCCAACTTCTACGCGCGGCCGCTGGAGGGCGTCACTCTGGTCGTGGACCTCGACCGGATGGCCGTCGTCGGGTACAAGGACAGGGTGAGGTACCCGGTGCCCAAGGCGGAGGGCACGGAGTACCGCGCCGAGAAGGTCGGCCCGCCGTTCACGGGGCCGGCGGTGGCGCCCGGCGTGGTCGTGCAGCCGGAGGGCAGCGGCGTCCACATCCATGGCCGCGTTGTCAGGTAATTAATAAGCGCTATCAGCTCTGTTTCCATGTTCGCTAGTAGTGTTCTGTTCGAATGGAATCTTGAACCAGGAGATATTTTTGCAATTCAAAGTCCTTGTACAGTTACACTCACTTTGGTGTGCGATTACGATAGGAGTAGCACTAGCCTCGCCCTCGCCTTCACGAAAGAACTGGGCATCAATTTGTGGCTCCTGTGCCGCACCCACAAAGATTGCTAGTGGCAGTGCTTAATTAGGATGGGCCATAAATTAAAGGAAGTGTCAAGAAATGGCACGTACCCTGTTCACCAGAGTACCAGACGATTATGGACCAAAACATATTCAGTTTGGATTGTTTTGGGCACAGGTGCTGCTGCTGCAGCTCAAAACACCACACCAAATTCTGAGGGGACCAGGGTAGTACAAAGCATGCATCAAAATATCTTGAGCCTACCGACGAACGATACAGTAATGCTGAGTTGTACTACGAATCCAACCATCTCAATCATTCAACAGAAAGCAAAAAAAAAATCGTAGGCCACTGCACAACCCATGTTGCAAACTGGTGACTGACTACTGCTCCATAGCCCATACTATGTGTTGATTACTGTACCTATAACTGTCTGAGGACTGTAGAACCATGTGACAAATATAATTGATCTGCCATGCGTACCTATCTTCCTCCTAATAACAAAATTACAGTACGATATATTTTATTCTGATTGACCACACATTAGGGGAAACTGATGACTATGATAACAACCACACGTCCACACCATGCAACAGACTGTCCAAATTGTATGAACAAAGCTTAAGCTGTTCACGCTCTCCGAACTATGAAACATATGATGATAACAGTTACTAATAAAAGGGAAATTCCCTCACTGACATCGGACTTTAACGAATTCCTTCTTTGACATTGTAAAATTGGAAATCCTATGTAGATGTATGGTATATAACCTTCATTTTCAGATAATGTCAGGATTCATATGTTGCATCAAATCTAACAATAGCATAAACAGAATTTTATAGATCTTGCTGGTCTTTGCATTCAACTAGATGGGCTAACTGGGAATTCCACCTGGGCTTCGACATGCGCGCCGGCACCGTCATCTCTCAGGCCTCAATATACGACGCCGACGCTAGGCAGCGGCGGCAGGTGCTGTACCGCGGCTTCGTTTCTGAAGTCTTTGTTCCGTACATGGACCCAGAAGAGGAGTGGTACTTCCACACGTTCATGGACGCCGGTGACTACGGCCTGGGGACGGTGGCGTTCCCGCTTCAGCCTGGTGGTGACTGTCCTGGCAACGCCGTCTACTTCGACGGCTTCTACGCCGACTACGACGGCAAGCCTGTGAAGGTCGACAACGTGATCTGTGTGTTCGAGCGGTATGCTTGCGATGTCGCGTGGCGCCACACCGAGGCTTCGTTGTCAGGGCAAATGGTAACACGATGTCTTCTTTGGATTGGATTCGTATATGCGATTCATCGAAACAAAAACCATATACACCTTTCAAGGATCGCATGAATCTCATGTCTCAATTCCTCTGACGCGTAGTGCAGTTCACGGAAGTCCGGCCGGATGTGACTCTAGTGGTGAGGATGGCGGTGACAGTGGGTAACTATGACTACGTACTGGACTGGGAGTTCAAGACGAGCGGCACCATCAAACTCCTGGTATGCATCGTTGAGCCCATTAAGTTAGAGGAGTTGTACAATGCATACTACTTGCAGTAAATTACTACTAGTAATTTTTTGGGTACTTTAGTAATTTTATAATTTTTTCTTTATTTATGAGATTGTCATTACGTTTTAATTAAGGACCAATAATTATGTGCATCACAATATTCGACCGACACCACTACCAAGATCTCAACAGCTGTCGCCATTGGGCCTTCTCCGGCAGTCCTACCATCGCTGTCAGGCTCTCTCCCCCGTCGTTAGGGGCTCTCCCGGTTCACGGCCGCGTCGTTGCCCCCCGCTCTCCCTGCCGCCCGGACGTCCTTGCTGGTTACTTAACACCTCCATCGCCGGCACCGGACGACTTCATTACCTAACGCTCCCGCCACCTCCTCCTTGTCGTGGATCGCCGCCGCCTCCAGAAAAGCATCAGCCTTGCTGACGCGCGTTTCCTCAACGCGCCGGCACTGCCGCAAACACGTCGAATGCAAGTAACAGAGTCTGGCGAGTCATCGACGACGGGGAACTCTGACCGAAAACTTGTCACACCATTCTAATTATTATTATAATAAATATTCTATTTTTGGTTTCCCATAATACCCTTGTAAAAAGATTACTGCCCACTAATACTACTAGTAATTTTGGTATGATCATAATTAATCTGAATCGTTAGATCAAAATTACTAGTAGTAATTACTGCAAGTAGCATGTACCGGAAAGGTGCTCTTAAGTTAGCAAGGCACAGATATGATGATTTTGCCACTGAATATATTACTGTTTTGCTCGGGTGTTCTAGGCGTCTCTCAGTGGAATCCTAGAGATGAAGGCGACGACCTACACGCACACCGACCAGATCACGGAGGAGGACGCGCATGGCACCCTGGTCGCCGAGAACACCATCGGCGTGTACCACGACCACTTCATCACGTACCACCTGGACCTCGACATCGACGGCACCAACAACTCCTTCGTCAAGAACACGCTCATCCCCACGCGCAACACGAGGAACCCCGCCACGGGCGGCGCCGACACGCCGCGGCGGAGCTACTGGACGGTGCGCCGCGGGGTGGCCGAGACCGAGGCTGACGGCCAGGTGCGCCTGAACGACGCGCCACCGGCCGACCTGCTGTTCGTGAACCCGAGCAAGCGGACCAAGATCGGTAACGAGGTCGGGTACCGGCTCGTCCCGGGCGGCGCGACGGCGACCTCGCTGCTCGCCGACGACGACTACCCGCAGCGGCGCGCCGCCTACACCAAGAAGCAGGTGTGGGTGACGCCGTACGACCGGTCGGAGAAGTGGGCGCCGGGGCTGTACTCCGTGCAGGGCACTGGCGAGGACGGCCTGGCCGCGTGGGGCGCGAGGAACAGAAGGATTAAGGACCAGGACGTCGTGCTGTGGTACACGCTGGGGTTCCACCACGTCCCGTGCCAGGACGACTTCCCCGTCATGCCGTCGCTCAGCGGCTCGTTCGAGCTGCGGCCCTTCAACTTCTTCGAAAGCAACCCGTTGATCAGGAGCAGGCCGACCGCTCGTGCGTTCCCCAACTGCTCGTGCGGCGTCCAGGTGATGTAATTAGTTAGTTAACGACGAAAGATGCCTTTGCACGCTGTATGATCCGGAACGACAATTATTCATCGCCGAAAACAATAATAATGCTAGACTAGTAGAAGATAGTAATTTTGTTGGCAACACAGCAGGTTAGTTAACTTTTACGCAGTTGCATTCTCCCGTTTAATAAAATGTTTTGCCTCTTCTCATACGTCCCTCTGACTTCTGTATTTCTTAGAAGACCACACTATTTGTAGTAACCCTGGTTGAATTAGTTACAAAAACATGCCGATCGGTCGCTCTCTGAGAGGAACTTCAGTTCTCTGCGCCACTTTCTCTCCATTTCTATAAAGCATTCTTCAATCCCTAGTGTTGTGCTAATACATAGTACAATACGTCCAGCTCAACCATTTATTGTTCTTTTTTATATTATTCCATTTAAACATCTGTATCTGGTTATGGCAGCTTGGGGTCAAAATATTTGTTGCTGAAACACACAAAATTTGATAAACAGTTTATGTATCCATTAGCTCTCAAAATTGTGGCTGAAATACAATTGTTCCTTCTTTTACAACAACTCAGGCCGACAGGATTAAAATAAGTGTTCTGATCCATCGAATTCAAAAACAAAATCAATTAGGACCAGACGGAAAATGCTGTTGGTGAACCAAACACAGTGAAGCTATAGGTTCCTTAATATTGAACAAGAGTCAAATATGCAAGCGTGTTTTGTATACAAGAGTCAAACAGAAAGATAATACAGAGAGGGTTTATTAGCAAATATCGTGAGTATCTTTCTCAGTCTTGCAACCAACTGGCGATCAGGTTGCAGATGGGTTTATAAAAGATCCTTGACAGTAAAGAAACTTATGAACTTTCGACATAATCTCAACTTGGGAAGTTTAGAGATTGAGGGGGAGTGTTGAAAGATGTTGATATCTATAATGTGACCACTACCTATTCTAAAAGTTTAGTACCTTGTATGATCTGGAACGACAATTCGTTGCCAGATTCATTCCTACAACAATAAAATATATGATTGTTACAGATTTTTTTTTTGCATAGTTGCATTCTCCTGAATTTTAATATCGATTTACAAAATGATATCTTTTAGAAGACAATATATACTACTCCTTTTGAAAAAAAAAAAGGTAATCTTTGGTTCTGGCCTATCCGCAGACCGAAGCTGACAGGGACTACAGACACGACAGTGGAAGGTACAAGGGGAAGGTCCTTCCGGTAGAGTGAATGCCTGATGGGATAGGACGACAATCGTAGCCTCCGTATCGCTGGATCGGTTCAATCCCTATTATAGGTACACTTAAGGCTATTTATAGCCTTGTAGCCCCCGGGGTTGGTATCATCGTATTACACATATACTCTCCTACAATAGTCTTTAGAGGATAGAACAATAACTCAAGTGTTGTTGGTACAGCTAGTACGGAACCCTTCATACGGACGCTTGACTACGGAGCCCTTCGTGCCTTAGTAGGCCTTTGGGCTAGCCTACCTAGATGATGGGCCTTTGCTGCCGATGGGCCTCGGTCCTCCAACAGTGATAAAAACTAGATTCTACAAAACAAAACCTAGATGAACCTGTGTAGATTCAGTAAGAGCCGGAAAAGAATGGGTTAGCCTATAATCTAGGTTTCTAGACGATGCAAATAGGGCCTTAGCCCAATAGCCCTTATTGATCAAGTTACAAGTTATAAAGCATGTCAATCAGTGTGCAATCTAAGAGACATAATAGTTCTTGCAACACTTCTCCATTTCCGTGTAACATCATTCAATTCTGTTGTCCTCTACCACACATATACTACTTTCATTTTTCATACATAGTCGTGATTACAACAATTTTAGTTAACAATCACCTAAAATTATTGTCAACCATACTCTAAAAATGGAGGAAGTAGTTAGCACATATAAAAGCACACCTTTATTGTTGAAATATATCAATACTTTACCTTTGTTGTGAAGTATTAATCCATGCTAAGGATATAAAAAAACTAATACTCAGTTATTTTTGCCAACCTAAAAATATTTCAAAGTGAGTTAAAAAAAAAACAAATGTTCAGTAGACTCCAAAGATTGAAATCGTCCTTGAGTGTCCACGAGCAAAGAATTTCATGTGTCATGTCCAATGATGTGAATCACCGGATGTCTACAAACCTGAGTTAGGGTTTTATATTAGACAAATATTTCATTCATAGAATGTTTTACCAAAGTCCTATTGACGATCTAATTCATTAATGCCAGGACCAGACCATGAATAGTACCAAAATCCCATTGCCATCAAAAAGTAAACATTTTTTATGGTTTTGTGTTGATAGAAGAAAAAACATATAAATTACAGTTCCCAGTATGTAGTAATTGTAGTATATATCGTTCTTGATTTTACGCCACCCGATCCCATTGCCTAATCCATGAGTGTTTTATATAGTGAGACCATGAGTCACAGGCATGCTATAAATGTCCAACCAGCAACAATCAATAGGAAAGGACATTAGTAGCCCAACATATCAATCATCCACTAACATGGGTTTGGAATGCATCGGGAGTATAGGAAGTACATGTTATAGCCAAACATATCAATCATGCCCTTGTGTTTGATTTACCAGCCACGGGGACATGAATGACCTAGTTTAACCTCAACTCTATTTTTATAGTGGTAACTACATCATATGATGTAACTATCAGTTTCAGAATCATATCATGCGTAAGAATAGACAACATATAGCTATATTTTTTTGGTAAAATTAGCTGTGACACACTCAAAAAACACATGACTTGCTGTAAAACACACCGTAACTTCGGTTATTGGCTGGGGCACTCTATAAAAATCCGAAATTATGCTCCAGTACATCACGCTCTTCATTTTTTTCATTTCGATCAGAGAAAATTTTAAACATGGACCTTTCTTCCCTGCGGATCAGAGCGCTATGAAAGGAGATGAATTTAAGAGCAAATATGCATTTGGCAGTACTGGCTGAGACCTGATATGAACCATGGCACAGTTAATACAATTATCTACCTTCTTGTATCTCATTTATCTATTTCTTTTTTCAAAAAAAAGAACACATTATATGTTTCGTAAAGTAGAGGGTAAAAAAAGGATCAGGACTCAAGCAGAAATATAAAATTTCTGTGTTTGGCCACAGTAAATAATTTTCAATTTTAACAAATATATATTAACAAAAAATTCAATAAAATTAATCATGTGTATCAATGATGTTATTAGACTCATTATCAAAGAAGTTCATGCAGTATTTATGGCTTTATATTTGAAATTTATTTTCATAGATATTGCTAGTCAGATATAAAGAAAAATGGCGTTAACCAATCCAAGAAGTGCTCATAATTTGGAAGAGAGGGAGTTGTACTGACAACTACAACAGGAGTTCACCATGTTTTCAAGTTTTTATGAACAGCATGTATTTATCATACATGTATTGTTTCATGGTATTATTGATGGAGGTAGAGGACACACCCTATGCTTTAATGATTGCTCCCACAAAGTTTCATGAGTTACATGGTAATTTGATGTACCAGTGTTCCGTCTCAACCTATATAAAGGAAGACGGTAGGAGTGGTGCACACTGCACACCACACTTCTTCCTCGTTTCATCTCATTAGTAGCCTCCTTCAAAAAGATGAGCGGGGAATTTTCTGTTTTAACTAGTCAATCGTACTAGCTAGCATAGATGTTTTACGGTTATTTAGGATTGGGGTGCATTGGGATACCAGCCAGACTATCGTGAGATTGATCATGTTGCTTCTATTGAAGTTCTAGTATACTTGTTTGCTTCTCTAGTGAAAAATGCACGGTTTGATCTGCTAGGTTAGACTTTTTAGCTAGTTCCATAGCTACACGGAGAATCTCACCAAGCTCGTGGAAGGGACAGAGCAACATACTGCGAGAGCATGTCCTGTTGGTGCCCAGTACACAATCTGGGTGTAAGCACGCACGCCTTGGGCCGCATGTGCTCCTCCATCTGCTTGCTCCGTCTACACCCTCTTAACTAAGTATCCAATTAATTACACCATATTAGAATCTTTTCTTAATATTTTGTGATATTTGGAGCGGTTGCAAGATTAAAGATTGGTGCACATGACTTGTCTGAACAACTCCAGACAATTATTGGATTTGCATCATATTAAGTTCTTACAACATCAGTGCAATGAATTAGGGTATCGAAATGAACCGTATAAGTTTAAATCTCGTGAACTAATGTTCAAATATTCTTTCTAAAACAAATAATTGTTGATCTTATACGGATTTTTTTTTTTCAGTTTTAATCATGCCATCACCAACTTACAGCTTTGCACTAACACCCCATGCGACCGTGCCTTACGTCAGCACATGCTCTCTTGCATTATGGCATTGCAAGCCTTTGCCGACATACTGTACACTTTTGCCCACAGATCATTGTTGGTAAAGGTTGATAATGCCATGTTGGCATGCACAAACCATCACGTCATCTAACTATTCCACGAACTCAAGGTGGTGGTATTTGGGGACCCGGTGATTGGCCACTTGGTGTGCCCCATATTTAAGTGATACTACATCTAATTTTCATAACAGGAGTCCTGCCGCTTCAACAGTTATGATGTGCTTTTGTGAGCATCGGTCAGCGAGGACTGTACTAATAGCACAACTAGATGTAGTATAGGTCACATAAATATTCTATGAATTGCAGTAAATTGCTAAATGACACTAATACCTGCACATCAGTATTACTGCAGGTTAATTAACTCCTTCAAGAACTTCATTATCTCAATAAATATAAGAATGAGTAATTAATTAACCATGCGGACGTCTATGGTTTAGGTAGGATTCTACTAGCATCACAGCGAAAGCATGAAAGGCTAAAAGATCGTTCCACAACGCTAGCTTCCAGTTTGGACCAACTATATATGACCAGCTCCGAAGCCGACCATCTTTCTTACCACTGCATGCCCAGGTGAATCGAAACAGGAGATACAACCGATCTCTCCTTTCTTGATGATTATGCTCAAGGGTCATCCATTAGTTAAAGATGCGCTTCCAACTGCGTGCTCTAGAAGTGAAGCAGACGTCAACGAGTTCGAATGTCACCCATGGGAGGTAATATGCAGTATGGCTCTTGGAGAGGATGTTGTTCCAGATAACTCCTGCTCCAATGAACATGCCAATTAAATCATCTTTTTGAGCCGGAACCATCAGTTTCTTATATCATTGTTCGGCTCTGTCTCTTAGCTTTATCGGTCCGGTATGCATTGTTTTATTTTTTGCGAAGGATGTATGCATTGTGTATTTGGTTGATATATATAGGGGCAAATAACAAGAAAATTTTGTGTACATGACATCTCGATCTAGTATTAACGAGAGTCCTAATGTACAACACTTTTAAGGGACTTTAAGGACTGCTCCGGTGGAGCATTTTTAAGAAAGTGACATGATTCTTAAAAGCATTGATTAATTTTATTATATATTTTTATGTTTAAAGCTAGCCGGCTTATCCTTTTTGTGGTTGAAACAGCCGGCTTATCCTTCACTTGTGTGATGCGATTCCATCGCGATCGAAGGCTGGCGTACGGGAGTCATGGCCAGCGGAGGCGACCTCCAAGCCCTGCACAATGCGAGCAACAGCCCCAGTGTCCCGGTCGGATTAGAGGCGGGGTGAGGAAACCTTTTTGCTGACCGTGCACCAGTACACCACCATCACCCACAAGCCCTACATGTGGAGGTTGATTTCAATTTTCGTGGCCAGCAGAGCGGATGAAGCATGTGAGCTAAGGAGGATGATGAGCTGAAGCAGGGGAATGGGGCGTCCGCACGATTACATTACGTGGCGGCTCAGCTCACGGCTAAGAGGTTAAGCCAGCTTGTTTTATATTAAAAAACTTTTTTCTAAATAGCCACTTTAATTAGATTGGTGTCATGTTTAAAAGAACTCCACTGCAGCTGATCTCACGAAGAGAAACATGTAAACAAAATCATCCATTTATTGAGACCATCAATTAATGAGAACATTTCCGGTACATACTACTTGTAGTAACTACTGCTAGTAATAATTTTAATCCGACGATTCAGGTTTATTATGGTCCGACCAAAATTACTAGTAGTATTAGTAATTCTTTTACAGGGTATTATGGGAAACAATAACATAGATTTTTTATACTAATATAATAATCATTAGAAAGGTGTGATAAATTTTATTCCCTTGTGTTCGTCACATTCGCTTGCCGTTCTTTTTCATTCACTAGGGTAAATTTCATCGACGAGGAGGTAGCAAGGAGGGGCGCAACTTTTTGCAAAATGCATGCCTGTTATTGGAAACTCTCACAATGGACATCTTCGCCAAACATATTGTCTGTCAGTATTATTATTTTCTTAACAAAAAGTCATGGTAGTAAAGCCTGCAGCACCAATCTAATGGACTGCATACACGAGCTTCTTGGTTGGATTGTATGCTTGAGAACCGCTCCAATGTCCACCATCTTGGCTACCACTGCCCAGGTGAATCAAAACAGGAGATACCACGAATCTCTGCGTTTTTTTATGATTGTTCTCTACACGCTTGTGTGTTCAAGGGCCATTGCTTAGTTGCAAATGCATCTCCAACTGCACGCTTCCGATGTGAAGCAGACGTCAAACCAGCTCTAATGAACATTCGGACATAGTAATATGTCAACACAAAGGATCTTGTTCCAGATACTGTATGAACACTCAAATTGCATCATGCTTTCGGGCCAGAACCAACAGTTTTTTTTAAAATAATTGTTGCTATATATGTCTCTTTCCACCATACAGTATACACATTATGTAGTATTTGGTTGATGATACAAGAGCTAATAAAAGGAAAGTTTTTTGTGGCATTTATTCTATTTGTAATAAGAGTTTTGGTCCTACAACAGTTATAACGAGCCTTGATGCAATTAAAAATAATGTTGAACAATTAAAAATTCATGTCACTTTCTTTTTGGAATTAACTACATATGTACTCTCTCCGTCCATGAAAAAACGATGTCGTGAGCTTCACACCATGTCTCTGAAAGGTGATTTTTTAGACTCTGATCGACCCACTTGACTTGAAATTTTTTTCTTGAGTGCGGGACGCCGGACGTCCTCCACCATACGTTTCATCTCCTTACCCTTGTCCACATCTACTTGAGTGGGACCATTTGGTGCTGCGCATTGGAGCAGGAGCAGGAGCGATCGAACTGTACTTCCCTATGTCTTTCATACAAGACAATCTGCATTTTCCTGTGTGCCGAAACCTGCAGAAAAATTTGTTCTTGTCAGATCTGAAACTCAATTTCCTGTGTGCCAAAATGCACAGAAAAATTAATTCTTGTCGAATTTGAAACTCGTTTTCCCTGTGCGTCGCAACCGATATGTAAATATCAAAAAAAAAGTTGAATTGAATTATTATCCACAGGGATAAAATTCAGATTCCTCAAGCCACCAAAATTGACATTTAAATAACTTCTCATAGTTTGAAATTGGGATAATCATAATCCTGTGTGTTCGGTCCAAGACGTCAGTAAAATACACGTTTGCCCTATACAAATCGACCAGGAAAAAGGTTACTCTCCCATGTGCCATTCATTTTCCTGTTGGGGATTGTGTAGCCGTCAGCAAACTAAGTAATTTTCCTGAGGGTTTTAAGTTTTACTGATGCTTTTACTGGAACCGTTATGAAGTTAGCCTATTTTGCTCTGTGTTTTAGGGTACCGTCATGAAAATTAGAGTTTCCAGTAGTGTAAAACCAGATATTGACAGGTCATCCAAACAGGCGTGGTATTTCTTTTGCCCAGATAATTTTTTGCCAAATCTTTTCTGGCTGGAGTTCCTTCAATCAATCAAGCTATTAATGTCACAGGATTCAGAGACAACGATCAAGTTCTCCACTACATGCAGAGCGCCAGACGATGTCACAGTGACCGATCCTACTAGAGCTCTGTCAGGATCGGGCAAGAAACGCCAACATGACCCATCCTAGTAAACCTCCAGTAGGATCGGGCGAATGATGCCGTCTGTCCGATCCTGATACGTATATGAGGTTGTTTTTAATAAAGTCAGCGCTCAATCCTGATGGATACAATTCAATGTCCCCAAATTTCAAATTCGAATTCAGATTCAAATTAAACAGAATTCAGACATAGATTCAAATTGTATAGGATTCAGACATAGATTCAAATTCAACCATCAAAGTAGACTTCAAATTCATCCATACAAACAACAAAATACACATATTTACAACCAATTGTCCAAACAACTACAAGTTTCAATTCACCAAGACGCCGGGATGGCATCCAACCTTTTAGTGTCGTGTTCAGCATTCTCTTTGATAATGTCCATTTGGTTAATTCTAATTGTTGTTATTATGTCTTCATGCTTAGCGAGGTCGATTGATGGATCACGGTACCGCCCTTTGACATTAATAATCTGTCGCAACATAAAGCATAATAGCTTGGTCATCATCAAGTGCATGCTGATTTCAATGTCTTCATGATTTTCATTCTGCCCAATCTTCGCTTTCTCATCCTACACATATGAAAGAAAAATATGTTAGTAAATTAACAAGAACACATGCAACATATCAAATTAGATGTAAAAGCATCGTTTACTTACATCTTGCAATGCAATGCCGGGCATATTGTAACACCCCAGGTGTCTCTTCATCTAAAACATTAAACCTTGGCTATAGCAATGCTAAAACAAATAAATTTCAGAATGCAAATTTTCAAAATAACTTAAATATGAATTTTGAACTTAATCCAAACATATTTGAGCCATCTAACAAAACTTCCACAAAGTTTATGACAAAACTCAGTGGGCATAATCTTAAATTCATTAGAAGCTCCAACCAAAATTGTTGACCAAGTTTCAATCCTGGAACCAAATGCTAACTATTTTAAACTTCATCCTAAAAGAAAAGTTGTAGAGTGGGTATTGATCTGACAACACAAAAATTTTCAGAATTTTCGAAGGTCCTGAGCATTTTTCATTTGATTTAACTAAGGGAGAGAAATTGAATAAAACTGAAAATCATGGGACCCACCCATCATCCCCTTCCTCTCTCTTCTTTCTCTCCCCATCGGCTGGACACACATGCGCTCGGACACGCGCCCTGTCTGCCTGGCGCCGATTCCAGTTGGAGGAGGACATCAAGAGGAGCGCCTCGGCATCTCTGACCGCACTCCCCCTCATGTTCACTATCTATGCAGCGTTGCGTCCAAGAAATCACCATGGTTAGTGACCCTGAGCTATTCAAGCTAATGCCGAATCCTCGAGCTCTTGTAAGTCCTTGTCTGTTATTCACGTGCGTGTGGCTTCTCCACACGAGGGCGAACCTATCTGACCTTTTTACCTTTGGTTTTCGAGGCCACCGGAGTCGAATCGTGCATGTTGCCTCATCATTTTCGAGCATCATCGCACCTCGTCACTATCGACCATCTTGCGGCCATCCCCGTCGACTGGAACCTCGACGCCGGTCTTCTCTAGGTTTCGGGGGAGCTGTAGGAGGTCATCATTCGTGTCCTCGTCCTTCATGTCGAGCTCGTTTTGTCGTCGACCTCGCCACACCGTCACCCACCGCCAACCGTCTTTCCTATTAGAATTATTAGGCTTGGCCTATGTGATATTCAAAATAATTCCTAGAAAATCTTAAAGGCCCATTCATGCATGAGGATGGTGCAAATCTTTAGTCCCACACGGATACGATATGGAAACCGACGTGGACAAGAGATCGTGTTCAACACGGCCACGATTTGGTAACTGACTCGGGTGAGAGATCGTGTCCAATACGGCCACGATCTGATAACCAACTCGGGTGAGGGACGCGTCAACCCTAGCGGTTCCCCCCTATAAAACCAGGCGGACACCACAGCTAGAGGGCACCTCGCAACCGAACCAACGCACCCCAGCGCATCTAGGTTTTCATCTCTGCTACCGCTGCGCCACCGCTGCTGTCTACTCCATCCCGATCGTTGGCGTGCACCGTTGAACGGGAGAGGAGGTCTCCGAAACCCTCGTCCTCTGAGCTCCTGCACCGGGAGAGGGCGAATAAGGTTTTTGGGAAGCACTCTGCGCGACTGCTCGATCGCGTCGTCTTTATCGCTTCGACGCGATCTTCACCGACTTAGTCACCACGGCTCGTCTTCCGCGCCGCCACCTGATGCTCATCGTTCCTGAGCTTCTCTGCATGGCTGCCGTTCAACACGGACATCTTCGCTATCTGGTCGTCATCAAGAAAGAATCGTACGACTCTCATCTATTATGTCTTTCATAAGTGGCATCGTGATCTACTATGTGTTCATGGTGCTTGAGTGTATGGTAGAATTTGTGATTCTGTTTGGCATAAAGGACTTGTTTAGATCTAGCGTAGATTTAGTTATATGTAATCTGCCATGTGTGATCATAAATAGACTTGTTTAGGTCTAGCGTAGATCTAGTAAATATTTGCAATATGTATGTCCGATCATGATTTATTTCTGGTTAAATTAAAACTAAAAGTGTTAATTGATTCAATAATCTAAAAACCTTATTTTAGGCACTTTGGTATGGCTGGATTTAGTGAGGCGCTGAGGCCTGATAAATTTGCTGGCGTACACTTCAAGAGATGGCAAGTCAAGGCCATGCTATGGCTTGAATCAATGTAAGTGTACTAGACTTTTTACATGCCGGCAAACTGGAGGGTACTCTGTCTTCTGCAGAGGAGGCAAAGTACAACCGGAAAAACACAATTTTTGTTGGCGCTGTGATCAATAATCTTGTAGATAACCTATAAGACGTGTACACGCATCACAAAGTCGCCAAGGAATTGTGGAACGCCCTGATTGCTGACTATGGTGTCAGTGATTTCGGCACTGAGATATATATCATGGAGCAGTATCATGACTACAAGATGGTCGAAGGTCGTTCTGTAGTAGATCAGGCTCATGAAATACAGTGCATGATAAAGGAACTTAAGCTTCTCAAGGTAGGCGTGCCAGACAAGTTTGTGGCTGTGGGAACCCTATCCAAGTTGCCCCCAGCTTGGAGAGATTTCGCCACGGCTGTCAAGCACAAGAGGCAGGAGATATCTGTTTTGGATCTGATCTCCTCGCTTGCCATTGAGAACAGGGCTCATGTTAAGGATGGTCGACTCAAGGCAGTCGAGGGCCAGACTAGCGCCAATATGGTGCAGCACTAGGGGTTCCATTAAGGTGGCAAGGCCAAGGGCAAGAACAATAAGCCTAAGCAGACCACTACCTTCAAGAAGAGGAAGAACAAGGAGAACAATGAAGGCTCCTTTGTGTGTGGTGCCAATGATCATTGGGCAAAGAAGTGTCCACGACGCAAAAGCAAGAAGCCTTCACCAGGACAGAAGACTGCGAACATGGTGACCAGCGCTGATGAGGAAAATAGTGGGTATGGTTATTTACCTTCTATTTTTTTAGTGTTTCAATCTACTAGTTGGTGGCTTGATACTAGTGCCAATGTTCACGTATGTTCTGACGCCTCTTTGTTTTCTTCTTACCAGGTCGCTCGGGATTCTTCCGTCTAGATGGGTGATAGGTCTCATGCTACTATTCATGGTGTTGGCTCGGTCGATCTGAAGTTCACTGTTGACGGTCGTTAAGTACCAAATATACCATCAACATTTCTCTAAAAATGAATAAGGACATGCATTTCATATATGCAAGTTAGTTTAAAATTAATAAAGTTTCACATGTACTTGGAAAGTTTGTGCATGCAGATATTTTTCACAGGAATTGAGGCATAATCCGCTCCATGGCAAGAAAACACACTTCTGACCAATCATAGCCTACCACGGAGGCACCCCATGGATCGCTAAGGTGAAGAAAACACAACTCCGACCAATCATAGGGCGCCGCAGCACACGGATTCATGTACCCACCAGACGTGCCAAAAGTAACAGAAAACCAAAGTCAACCACGTACCCAGCTTAGGACCCACCAGGTAGTCACCCTACCAAAGTGGGACCCAAGCGGGCCCCATAGTAGGTTGGGCAACCCCCTGTGGGTAGGCCCACTCGGCCCCAGCTTTGGCTAGGTGGCAGTTACCGCCTCTCCAAGGTCGGTTCTGGCATCGGTGGCTGGCAATTCGGGCAGGAAGCGGTCCAGAAGGGGGGAGGAAGCTCACTTGCTCAAGTTTTCTCCACCTATAAATAGGACCCCTCTCCCCTCACTTCCAAAACACACAAGAAGAGCTCCCACCTGCAAACAAACTCTCATTTCAGTATTCGTGGTATTAGAATTTAGTCCAAGAGCTTTTCTAGCTCTCTAGTAGTCTTTCCATAGGAATAGGTACGGGTCTAGTATTCTCTTCCTTTTTCCTTTTGTATGACTTTATGATATTTCTATGCATTATTATTCATATGGTTTTTGAGTGGTTATTATTATCCTTGTGCTTGCCATGTGAATAAAACTTAGGATTTATTATAGTGTATTTTGGTAGTATACTAGTATACTAGTCATAGTCTTAAGTATAGATATATATGTAGTTATGTATATATGTATATGCTTAGTATAGTTGATCGTTGCTTTGGCATTGGTTTCACTGTTCTCATTAGAGTATGCTCTAGTCGAAATACTAAGGTCCACCGGACGGCTAGAGTAATATTTAGGCATGTAAGTGTGGTGCTTAGATTACTAAATATATCCTTAGATGTCGTGCGACCCACGGAGCTAGGGGTAACGGCTTTAAGTGATAGCCTTGTCCATCCTTTGTAATCCCCCACGTCCGGTCGTAGGGTTAGAGGTGTATAATTATCGTAGTCTTTTCCCTGGATTGGGAGTAAATCGGTGCCCTGATATGTCCCTGCTCTGATCCCTTTCTAACATAGAACATATACGTATACTAGTATATATAAATACAGAAATAAAATGAGTGCTTAGATTAGCCTTAGATTAGTTCTACTCTGCTGCTATAATTACTTGTAGGTCCTCTTCTTAGTGTCGCACTACCTAGATTTTATCTTATGTTTATCCCTGCATGAGTATATGATATCTTAATATGAGTGAATTAGTACCATACTTCATACGTATTATTCTCGTTAAGTATCCTCCCTGTGGAAATAAATACGATATCCTGGAATACTGCAAGGTGAAATGCTACAACGGTATTCTGTGCGCTTGCGGTCTTTTCTGTAAATGTTAGAATAATGATGCAAATATTTCTGGCGCCGTTGCTATGGATTGTCTTTGGGAAAAACTTAGTAATGACGTAAGAAATACCAACAAGCATTTCTGACACAGTTGCTATTTTGGACAAAACTTAGTAATGACGTAAGAAATACTAACATTCACTTCGAGAAAGATCGTGCAACTGAAGAACCTACAGCATGTCCCTTCTATTAGGAAGAATTTAGTTAGTGGCTCCCTTTCGTGTAGGGATGGTTTTAATGTAGTGCTTGAGTCTAATAAAGTTGTCGTGTCTAACAGTGGACAATTTATTGGTAAAGGCTATGAGTGCGGAGGCTTGTTCCGCTTTTCCCTTTCAGATTTTTGCAATAAGTCCGTGAACTTTATTCCTGATGGTATTAATGATAGTAATGCTAGTGTTTGGCATTCACGTTTATGTCATCTAAATTTTGGTTCTATGAATCGACTATCCAGCTTGAATTTAATTCCGAAGTTTTCCATTGTCAAAGGTTCTAAGTGCCATAGTTGTTGCAGTCAAAGCAACCTCAAAAACCTCACAAGGTCGCCAAGGAGAGACACTTGACACCGCTAGAACTTATTCATTCAGATCTTTTGTGAAATGAATGGTATTTTGACTGTGAGTGGAAAAAGATATTTCATGACTTTGATTGATGATGCGACAAGATTTTGCTATGTTTATTTGCTTCAAACAAAAGATGAGGCTCTAAACTACTTTAAAATTTATAAGGCTGAAGTTGAAAGTCAAGTAGAGAAAAAGATCAAACGACTTAGGTTCGATCGTGGTGGTGAGGGTTTTTTCAAACAATATAAGGATCATGACACTGAGAAGGGGGGGGGGGGTTGAATAGGTGTGGATGAACACAAACGTGTCACACAATTCTCAAAACTCGAGTTGTCGAAACACGTCCTAAGTAAGTCTAGTGGAACCCTAGCATACTAGTGATATAAGAGCAACAAGCAAAGCAAACACACAAGCACGATAGCCACCAAGAGAGAAGGAAAACAACAAGCAACCTATGCAATTTTACTAGCTCAAAGGAAAGACAACAATAAGAACAAGCTAGAGAAAGAGTGACAGAGAAAGGTTGACGCGTCGATGTTTTCTCGAGGTATCGAAGGATGGCGCCTCCTCTAGTCCTCGTTGGACCACTCCCACTGGAGTCTCGGCCCCTCCTGCCGTTCTCGGAATGGTATCACCCAAGGGTGCTTTACTCCTCGAGTGAGGACACGGACTCCCTCCGCCGCCTCGAGCAACACCTTGTTACCCGGTGATAAGCCTCCAAGCTCGGACGCTCTCTCTTGATGCCCCTAACGGAGGGCTCCAAACCATGTACAAACTTGTAAAGTCTTCCACAAATTCCACGGAAGCTCAATCATCAACTCCTAACCGGTCTAGGTCCAACCATAAGACCAAAAATAACAACCCAAGATGCCCCTCTACAGCCCACTAGCATTCAAAGATCTTCTCTTCTTTGCCCAAGTGCTTCTCTCTTTGACTTCTTGGCCCTTCTAGGGTTCCTCTGTTATTCCACTGGCCAAAAGTCCCTCAAACAACCGAGAGGGACGGCTATTTATAGGGCCAACCACGCCCACTAGCCGTTACACTCAGGTCCGTCTATGCAGTCAATCGATGGTACGACGATACCGTCGTACGGTACAACGACTATACCTCCTGAACTCAACTCTGAAATAGGTCTTCTAGAGAATGGTCGATGATACCGTCATATAGTATTCTCCAGTCATTGTGACACCCCAGGTGTCACTTAAAAAAAAAACTCATCGAATAAATCAAAAACCCTAAAATTTTCTTGCGCTTTGAAGAAAAATTTACCCTTGAGCTAATTAGCAATATTGTTTTAAACATTTCCATTAGCCTCCAAAAAAATTTGGGTAAATTTCTGAGCACTTTTATCAGATTAGGAGTTTTTGAACCACGGTATCAAAATCAGTTCAAAGTAGGTAAAAATTTCATCGCAACTTTCAAAATCCATCAAAGTCCCATATAACCCTAGTAATGTTTTTACATAGCAATTAAGTTCACTTCAAAATAACATTTTGGAGATTTTATCAGGATTTTTAGAAAAGGTTTAATTCCCTTAAAAATTCAAACAAACTTGAATTTAATTGGAAATTACCAAATTTTAGAGGCAGAATCAGGACTTCATCCTTAACAAAAGTTGTTCCAAATAATTCACTGATTGCCCACAAAAATTTTTCAAATTTATCCGGGCTCAGGAAGTACTTTTTCATTTAAATTTGGAGAGGGATTTTAAAATAATTTTTAAAAAAATCAAATTAAAATTGGCCGTCCTTGCGACGGCCAACCGGGGCGCCGTAGCGGCTGACGGCCGTGTCGAGCGCCGACCGGCATACCTTTTGGCGCCGTGCCATCAAGTCGACGGGAATACTGCTTGAAGATCTCTCCCTCCCTCTCTCTCTCCCATCCTCTCTCTCTCTCCCGCGCCATATTTTCTCCTCTACGCCACGCCACCACCGAGCACGCCACCGCACGCCGTCTCCAATCGACGACGCCGCGTGCTGCTCCCCTTCTCCCTCTCCCTCTCTGCTCACTCCCGCGCGCGCGATAAAGGCAGCCGCAGCGGCAAAACCGGCCGCCGCTCTTTTTCCCTTCTTCTTCTCTGTTGTTCCCTGCCGCAGCTCCCCTCCTCTGTTTTTCCTTCACCGCGCACGACGGGCGGCGGCAGCAGCAGCACTCCCCTTTCAAAATCCACTCAATCCACTGCAAATTGATGCTTTAGCAAGCAACCGGTCATCTGACAAGCGCACGCGGTAAGGAATCACCGGAGCTCGTCGGATTTCGGCCGTCTTCTAACGCCGGTTCTCGTCAATCCAGCAAGGCGCTCGGCGAGACCTAGCTATCCCTCACTTTCAGAGCAATTAACCATGTCAAACATGCTTCCCTGATCCCCGAGCAGCTCACTGAGCTTCCCATTTGTCCAGTTGAGGATCATTCCGTCGGGAATGCCATCGTCGGGGACTCCCCTGTTTGGCCCGCCGTGGCCGAGCGAGATGGCGACCTCCTCGTGGCCATGTTCCTCAATGCCGGCTCTCCCCACTCGCCGGTGAAGCTCCCTGACCAAGAACCCCTTGCTATCGAGCTCTCCGTCGACCACACGCCGCTACCGAATCTCGTGGCCGCCGCCACCCGCAGTCGACTTCTCTCCGGTGAGTTTCCTTGATCAGAACCTTCTACATGGAGTCCCCTTTTCATGAGCATCTCGTCGGTGGTAGTCTCAGTCTGATTACACCACATTTCTGGGCCGCCCGGCGCCCCTCCCGCGAGCTCCGACGAGACGGCAGCCATGGCTGGAGCTCCTGGTCCGATCTGGATCTTGTGTGCCTAGGGATCTTGTGCGGCGACTGTGTAACTACATGTGTGGCTTCATTTTGAGTGGTTCACGTTTTCCTCTCCTTTAGTCTTTTACAGGAATTACTTAAAACTTGTAATATCCATATAAAATCAAACAAGGTTCATAAAATTGCAAAACAAAATTTATTAGTTCCTTCTTGATCATGTCTACCACCTGCATAACTCAAATATCTATGTTAACAAATATTTTGACCACTTTAATTCTTATAATAAAACAATTATAAAATTTTTATGGCTAATCCACTTACTTAAAAATCATGGTTTTTGACCAGTATACTCCTGTTATCATTTCATGGCAGTAGAAGAAGTTTCACAATTTTTAGAACAATTTAACTTCTTGCTTTCGCTAAATAACCCAAAACTAGATTAAAACTTACTGTGTCAATATCTCTTTAACCTTTGTGGTTAAAATACTCCAATTTGGTCTAGAGGTTACATAATGCATTGATGTATGCACAAAATTTTTCTTCTACAGAAACTTTATCAAAATAATTTTATCATAGTTGGCATACACCACCCTTAATTAGTAAACTCTCAGTAATAATAGAATTTAATGCTAATGCTAATAATTACCTTTATGGTTATTATTTTACAATAACAAAATATTAATATCGAACAGTAAGTATAATAATGACACTAATTAATAATAATCATCTAACTCTAGTAGTTGCATATTACCAAACTTACAACTAATACCAACCTTGCCCCAACCCATCCTCTTAGGGCTTCTATTAAATATAATTAATTTTAAGGCTAATAGTGACCTTAATCCTAATAGTCACCCTAATTAGAGATCTAGCGCTAGTGACAATTCAAATGATTAGACAACAATGAACGATAAGCATCTTAAACATGCCCCTTTAAGAATAATTAGGATTATGATCATAAGCTAGACTCTTGACCATCATTAATAATCTCTAAATAGTATAAGTAATTTAAGTAATACTAATTCCCTAAAGTGTATTACAATGATAGTGACCCTAATTTAATAATAATTCAATTTCATCATTTCTAGTCCGTTTCGTAAAATGCATGGTAAATTGAGGAAAACTCCAAAAATGCTAAACCAAAGTTCCTTGGAATCCTTTGGAAATACTTTAAACATCTGCTAAAGCACTTTCTCTTGGAACTGCCTAAATAGATAGGTAGAGACCTTCTGTTTTTGCTTCACATCTGAAGTTCCAGAACTCTTATGGAACTAGAATTTCTGTCAGATGTGTGGGATGGCAAGCAGAACTCAAATGTTCTATTTTTGCTTTACATCTGGAGTTCCAGAACTCTTCTGGAGTTGGAACTTCTGTCAAATGTATGTCATGGCACACAGAACTCAAATGTTCTATTTTTTCTTTACATCTGGAGTTTCAGAACTCATCTAGAGTTGGAACTTCTGTCAGATGTATGTCATGGCACACAAAACTCAAATGTTCTGTTTTCACTTTACATCTGGAGTTCCAGAACTCATCTGGAATTGGAACTTTTGTCAGATGTATGTCATGGCACACAGAACTCTAATGTTCTGTTTTGGCTTTACATCTGGAGTTCCAGAACCCTTTTGAAGCTAGAATTTCTGCCAGAAATGTGTCATAGTCAGCAGAACCCCCAGAAGTGTGTCACAGCAAACAGAAACGCTCTGTAATTTTTCCCCAGAATTTGACCTTAACAAGATTCCATGCATACCTATGAATAATCTCATAGCAGCAACTCGTTAGAATTGTTATAAAATCTAGGAGATTCAGTTCAACCTCAACCCAACCCCAAAAATCATTTTCCTATAGTACTATCAGATAAAAATCATCTCCTAACACAATCTGGAAATTTCATAATAGGCCATGGTTATTAAGCAAATAATCAACTTATTTAAAAGCCGAAGTCAAACCTTGTCAGGAGCAAATATCTTAATTTAAAACACCATATTTCCTTATTTAACAATAACTCATCTCATTCTTGTTGCATCATGTAGACATCGGGGTGAACGAAGTAGCTGTCGATCCGGAGTCTTCGACCCCTGAAGAACTCGTCATCACCAACATAGGAGATCAAGGCAAGCCCCGGTGCACAACCAAGTTTTAAAGTTTTTCCTTTTAAAAATATGTGTTGTGACTGTGCATTAGGTTTCTAGGAGTTTATTGAAACCCTAGTTGCATCTGTGTTCCATAGGAACCCCTATCTGTACTTGCTTTAGGTAGCCAGTATAGTATGCTATGCTTAGTGATACTTAACGGTAGAAGTCAAGCAGAGTGGACGGTGCTCGCGACTGCTAGGGTTGATTGAAACTTTCACCTGAAACATATGACTATGGATGATTAAGGAAAGTTAAAAGCTGGAGGATCAAACAGGGTACAAAGTAGGTCGGCAATTGGACTGGGTCCAGGATGGCCGTAGTCTTGTCTGATCCGTGTGGTCCGAGTCTGATCGAGCATTAAATGTACTCATCATATACTGGACATAATGGGGCCTAGTAAACCTACGTAGCCTAGTGATTGTAAAGTCAAACCTGTCCTACGGTGTCTGATTCAGAGACGATCTGGGGTGGGCAGTGTGGGAAATCCACAGAAACCGTCCAGGACGTGTGTTCTGGTGAGATGCGGCACTGCTAAGGCAGGCGTAGGAGGGAATTGACTTTGCAGGATCTGGTGCGAACGGTTGCCATGTGTGGTCTAGGACGCGCACGTGTCGTATGATTAGGTTATCCCTGCAGGTGCAAATTGGTTCGAATCGCTGTCGCTCCCAGTTTGTGAGTTTTGCTCGTGAAACGCACCACATCACAGTATAATTAAGTTGAAGAGCTATAAGGATGATGACTGAGATATGATGATTATTATATGTGGTTCTTTTATGATTGACTAGCTCAGTGCAAACTAAGGTTATGTTTCTAGTCACTTAACCTGAGCTAAAACTTGACCAAGATTAGTTTAGGTAATGCGAGTCCTTTGGCAAGAAACCTACCCTGAGTTAGCCAGCATGTCTAGGTGTCGGCTGTAGTTAGCCATTTTGACGGGTCAGTCTTGTTGAGCTTCTTAGAAGCTCACGCTTTGCAAATACATGGTTTTCAGGTGCAGACGTGTTTAACCAAGATGATAGCTAGTGGGAGGAACCTCGTCCGGAGTTCGGGAATCTTTAGTGGGAACTTTGTGCTTCGCTGTAGTGAATGTTGTGTGGCTAGTAGTATGGTGCCACTGGGCAAGGCCCATACTTTTACTTTTTATGAGAGTCGGAGTCTGTACCTCATTTGAAGTCTTCCACTGTATTTCGTGATTTCAAAAACTCTATTCGTACTCTGATGATGTAAGACTGAAATTTTAATTTATGGAATTATAATTCTCTCCTCCTGTAAGAGATTGCTGTTTATTCTATCTTTGTTGTACAATGTGTATGCTCGCTTCGCGGAGTATTTGCCCAACAGGGTCCTGGCGAGATGCGGCATCCGTCCTAGACTGAGTTTTCTGGGGCGGGTCCGCGTCAGTCATCTCCAGCTCAGCTCCAATGGTACGACGACCCCGTCGTATGGTACGGCGACTCTTCTCTTCCTGGCTTGGCCCAACTTCCAGACCTTCTGGAAAATGGTAGGACGATATAGTCGTACGGTACGGTGATTCTGCTGAAACTGGAATCTGATGTCTTTGCTGCATCCTTGCTTCCAAGCTTCACAAATCGTCTTCCTCGGCTTCCTAGTTGCTCTCCAAGTGCTATGGGACCTTCACACGTTGTCCACCACCTCTACACTAGTGAGACACAGCTAGACATCCCAACCCCCCTTAATAGTACCGATTTTTCCTATGGACTCAAACCCTAGCTACACAAGCTCTCCTAGCTTGATCTCAATGCTCCAAGGTCTTGATTCATTCTTCAACCACGTACTCATCATAGGCTCAATATGGTTGTCATCAACATTTGTAAAGGCACTTTGCTCTTGAGATTGTAGATGGTAGCAGGAGCTGCACTGAACAAATGAGATCATGTTTATTCAATCACCAAAACATTCATGCCTTTGGGGAACAATGGTCATGAAGCTAACAATCTCCCCCTTTTTGGTGATTGATGACAACACATGATCGAAATAATCGAAACCATAGAGATGAGATATGATATGAATGAAAGGGCAAGGGTACTTGACAAGGTGAGGAATAGGAAAGCAAACTGAGTCAAGAAACCTTCATGTCATGTCATCATGTTGTAGAATTTGTTGATGAAGCACACAATGCTAGGAGCATTGCGTGTCATGTCAAACTATATATCTAAGAAATCTCCACGACCTACAATGTTAGTCTTCCAATGATATGTGATATATGATAAAAGAAAGAAAGAGAGCACACTATCATTTA
This sequence comes from Oropetium thomaeum, assembly GCA_001182835.1. Taxonomy (NCBI): domain Eukaryota; kingdom Viridiplantae; phylum Streptophyta; class Magnoliopsida; order Poales; family Poaceae; genus Oropetium; species Oropetium thomaeum. Next base: position 884,068 of record LFJQ01000034.1, read on the forward strand.
GCATCAAGTATATGGAACGGGACGGGATGATTTTGTATCTTGTCTCCGCCTTTACGACACAACCATCATGATGATCTGAAATAAGCATAAGATGACAAGACGGAAGCGCGTGAGTGAAAACCAAGTGATCATCGATGAGCAGAAAAATAGGAACACAAAAAAGAACACCAAGCTCATCAATATCATGGGAACACAAAATATGGATGTATAAAGCTCAAGAGAAAAACATAAGTGCATACATCCATGGCAACAAAATACAGAGTCTAGAAGAAGCCAAATACCCCATATCTCACGAGGCTCTCCCCTCTGATACAAAAGTCACTCTTCACCTATCTAAGGATCATCTCAACTCCCTAAACTCTCTCCCCCTTTGGCATCAAGCACCAAAAAAAGAAAAAACATGTAGTGGAGGAGATCTAATGCGTAGGCGAAGAGGGTGCAGTGGTCGCTGGAGGGTCCTGCTACTCTAAAGGGGGCTGCTCTGTTGTGGAGTCACCTGGGGCCACAGCCGTATCCCCCTGACGAGGTACTATCTCGAACTGGTCGAGATCAACAGAAGAGCTGCTGGTAGAGTGACCTGCTGTTGCTGGCTGTGGGTGTTCTCTGTCAAACTGCTCCAAGTCCTGTGCGAACTGAGCTGCCTCGTGTGGTGAGAGACCTGCACCTAACCCAAGCTCCTCATCCCTGGTCCTCTGCTCAGAAGTGGCTGCAGCCTGTGGTACTGTGATAGTGACAGAGGAACTCTGCACGGCTGGAACCACTGGATCCTCAAAGCCTAAGGTACGTCAAAGTGAAGGAGATGGCTCTGAGGAAGTCTCTGCTGCTGTCGTCCTTGCTGTTGTTGTGAGAACTTTGAGGCTGTGAAAAACATAGCAGACGGGGAGAAGGATGTCGACGGCGAAAACATGGCAGCAGTGAAGGATGGGAAACCCTTTGTGGTCATGCTCGCATACTGACTCGAGGACTCTGACAATGTGTGCATTAGAGTAGACAGAGTCCTGAGTGTCGTGGTGGGAAAGACGAGATGTGGTTGTGGCTGCGGCTGGGGTGGAGCCGATAGCTGTCCTGGGAAGACTGTGGGAAGCCCAGCTCCCTGAAACCATCTAGCTATCGCACCGAAGCTGGCCATCATCATAGCACTTTGGTCTGCCTTCAGCTTCTGCGTCCTCTCGAGTGCCTCTGTTGTGAGCCTAGCCTAGTCTACAGTCTGTCTGGCCTACTCTCTGAAGGCTTTGCCTCTCCACCTCTGCCTCAATGACCCGTGCCTGTCTGGCCTGCTCTGCCTAGATAGCATGAAGTGTGGCAACTATAGACGGGTCAAGAGGAGCTGTAGTCTGCTGTGGTGGTGCCTCTATTGTGTGTTCGGGGCCCTCAGAACTGGCAGTGTGGTGTGCTCCTCCCTCTGCAAACACTGTCCTAGCCTCCTCTCTTGATGGTGACTCAGTGGGCTGAGTGGTACTCGAGGGAGTGGCCCGTCTCAGTGCTCTCTCATCTATAGGCTCAATGGGAGTGTAGAACCTGACTGCATTTGGTAGTGCTCTATACTCTGCCTCAGTCATATGTCCAGTCCTCCACAACAGATAGCAAAGGTGAGGTCCGAAGGTGAGTTGATGGTTACCAATCCTCTCAAGCATAACATCTTGCACCTGCCATAAGATAAGCTTGGTGAGGTCAAATTGAAGGTGTCCAAGCAGATAAGCAGTCACCCACCGATGGAGAATTAGAAACCTCTCCTTGTACCCTGACCTAGGTACAATGGTCCTAGACACAATAGCCCGTACAACTCTCGCCTCATGAGTAAGTCTGCGGGGTAAACGAGAGAAGTTAGGGTGGTTTGGTGGTGGAAAGACTCTGCTCATCAACTCATCTGATGGCTCAACACCACCGAGAGCTCTATGGTGCATCCGATCCTGGGCTGCTCAGTTTGTGCAGGCTGACCTGATGTGATAGAAACCCAAAGTGGTGAATGAAGTCCTCTCTGGTCAACCGAACCTGCTCTCCTCTGAAGGTGAACCATATGTAGGAGTGGTCTCATCATTGTAACGGTAATCTATGGTCACCAGATCTGCTAGGCCTAGCAGGTAACTGAAGTGTGGCCTACACCTCAGTTGAGTACGAAGAAGGTGGGGTGCTTATGCTGCGCAATCAGTGGACTCCCCCTAGGCTGAGCATACCTCCTCCTATAGGCCTCATAGAGTCTCCGTTGTTTATAGTATAGAAGGATGCTGCGGTGGGATCTCTCTGAGCTGGTACCCAAGCTGCTATGGGCACTCTCCTGATGGTCCATAGCTGTGGGCCGGTCTTCTTGAGCATGTCTGCTCATCTGCCTGAGTCTAACCCATGACCCTCTGTGCTCGTGCTGCTGCTCTAGTGCATACAATGCAAGGTCCCTCAGCACTGTGTGGGCAAGACTGTCCTACAGGTGCCTTAGTCTCTAGCTACTCCTCAGGCTCTAGCTTCTGTGTCTCCTCCTATTCTGTGGTTCTCGACTGACAGTGTCTGGCAGGAGTACCCCGCGATAGACTAGTCCTCTATCTAGTCGACCTTCTTTGTGTAAGCACTGCTGGCTCCACCTGCCACTGAGGCTCTCTGATAGTGAAGCCTCTCTGCATCTCAGCTGCCTCTGCTGCTAGTCTGGCTTTTTCTACAGCCTTTTCTTCCTTAGACTTAGGCACCTTCTGCACTGCCAACCTCTTGCCCTTCCTGTCACTGGGACCCTGATCCATTACTGACACTCTGAGCTATCAACTACACACAAGATAGGTTTAAGAGCTTGGCTCTCAAACCGTCCACTGATCTCTGCTAGCTGATTGTGACTCTGCCAAGATGGGATTAAGAGCTTGGCTCTCAATCCATTCATTGCAAAATGCTTTGTGTCACTGACCAACAACCACCACACATAGGATAGATAGAGTAGGTCTGAGAATCCTAGTACATCTAGTAGCAAAGCACCGTAGGTAAGGGATATGCAAGAAATCGTAGCGGTACAATCAAGGCCATGTCGATGAGCAATTATATCAACAATGACATCAACAACCCTAAACTCACAATTTTGATCGACGATAAGCAATTGTGACCTAGGTGAGAGATAGTGACCAATGTAGCATCTAATCATAAACATGAGAGCTTGTGCAACACTAATCAACAACAAGTGATCAATTCACTAGAATTGCAATAAAAGATTAAACTTTTATTAGGGCATGCAACCTAGTGACACTTGTTCATGGAATTTTGGGGCAAAATCAGATGAAAGGCTAGAATGGCTCAATAACCCGAGGATCAGGAAGCACGGAACCATCAAGAGCACGTCGGAGAAAGTCTCTGATCACCAGCGGTCACCGGAGAGGGCGCACATGTCGGTGGAGCTGGATAGGGCAGTGGACCTGGTTTGTGGAGCTCGAAGGCGTGCTTGTACTAGCTGCAGTGAGCGGTGGCGCACTGAGGAGATCGGCTCCAGTGAGGTGCGGCGGAGTGGTGTGAAGGTGGACGGCAGCGAGGCACGGTAGTGGCTTAGGGTAGATGCAGCTCGGTGCGGCGTGGCGGCGGCGTGCAGCGCGGGCGAGGCGGTGCGTGCAAAGCCGTGGCACAAGCAGGGCGCGGTAGAAAGCAGGTGGTGGAGCTCTGGCGAGGGAGAGTGAGTGGGGGCGTGGTGCTCGAGGGTGCGGATGCAAGGTGTTGCTTCAGAGACAAAGATGGCGCCGTTAGGGTTAACAGTGGAACGGACGGCCGAGATCCAAAGAAATCAATAATGGGCGGCCTAGATCCACGCGTTTTTTCTGAACTTCGTATGGTATGATGATTACCTGAGGGGGAACTGAAGAAATCTCAGACGCGCTTCAAATTCCAATCGTGGCATGGTACGATGATAGTGTCATATGGTATGACGGTAGGAAAAACAGTGAGTTCAATGGATTTTCAAAGAATTTCAAGTCGTGTCCAAGTGTCCTCACATAAGAGCCAAATAAAAACACACATGGACTAAATTGGGAACTCTCAAACACTCCTTTGCATATGGGTTGCCTCTTGGCATATAGTTTTCGCAATCCTCGAATAAGAGCCAAAAAGAACCAAGCAAATGGAGAACCAAAAGAGGTGAAGAATCAAAAGGGAATGTATGGACCACTATCTATTAACCGCATAAGTAGCTTTAACCTTAGGGCTCGAGTGAACATAATCCAATGGCATGAAGCTGACAATTTCTTTGGGCATACGTACATGAGAATGTGAAAACATAGACAATGTAGTCACCAAGAATCTCAAGTGTGTCACCTTCTTTGTGATTTACCTATATGCAATGCATGAACAAGCAAGAATTTAAATGCAAGACATGTGCCATGTGTATGCAAGTAGAAATTAAACATCGCATAAAGGAAACCTAGCAATGCCAAGTTTGAACCCGACTCAAGCTTATTCACAATGTGCCATACCCTTGCCTTGAGTGAGCCAAACGACCAACTCAAACAAAGCCCCGTGCACATTGCTATCTTGAGTTGGTTAGGCATTGAACTAATTTTTATGTGTTTTTCTTTTAGTTATTTACACATGATGCATGGAACAATTCTAGTCCACAAAGGAGTTCTAACTACCATGCAAATGCAAGAACAAGAAAAACACACTACACTAGGGTACCTCCTTCTTGGGTAGATAGTTCGTGGAGGTCCTTGCCACTTGTGGTGGACATGCAATGATCTTCAAATTGATGCACGATCCACCAACATCACCATCCCTCTAGGTCTTGGCCTTGGGGACCCAAGTAAGCTTGATTTACCTCTCTTGGTCAACACTCTTTGGGACCCAAATGTTCTTGATCTTCCTTTTGCCAACAGGTGGTCCAAGTGCCTTGGCCTTCACCTTCCCATGCTTGTCCTTGAAGAGCTTGTAGTGCACATTGTCATGGAAAAGGTTAGCCTTAGGTAAAACTTTGAACCACTCACCTTGGGGCAATACTTGATAGTGTGTCCATCAAGACAACACTTCTCACAATAGTAGTCATTCGCCAAGAGTGGTGCCACCCATGAGGGAATGGTGTCATCCTTGCCAATGGTGTCGATGACGGACGGATAGGAGCCTAGGCCTCTATGTGAGACATTGTTGGTGAGGTTGCAGCGTAGGATCTCCTTGTGAATGGTTCTCCCTCTAAAAAGCCTCTCAAAGGCATCCATCACCATTGTTCTTTCTTTCTTAAGCTTGTGATATTCCTTCAAAATGTTAGGCTCAAGAGAAGAATTCTTCGAAGAGAGGGTTAGTCCATCACAAGATGTATATGATATGCACGTAGATGAACTAGCAAGAGAAGGATGGGGCTTGGCTTCTGAGCATCAATGGTGAGCTCAAGTTTCTTGTACTTCTCAATGAGATCCTCATTTTCCTTCTCAAGCTTCTCATGGCTTTCACTAAGAGCTTTGTAAGCTTGTACAACATCGGGGAGCTCACCCACAAGTTCCCTCACATGGAAAGCCGCCATATCATACTCCAACTTCACTCTTTTTACCTCCTTGTTCTTCATGGTGAGACGCTTGTGAGCCAGCTCAAGGATGTTAAGAAGCTCATTGTACGTAGGTGGCTCATCATCATCATCATCATCATCACTATCATCATGGCTCTTGGCCATTAAGCACATAGGAGGTCGAGGTAGAGTGTTGGAGGGGCTTGTCGTGATGGCAAGACCGGCATCTTATCATCATCGCTTGAGGAAGGGTCTTCTTCATCATCATCGTCGGTGTCCCATTCAGCAACAATGTAAGCCTTGCGTGTGGTCTTCTTCTCCTTGCCTTTGCCCTTGGTGAAGAACTTCTTCTTATATCTTCTCTTGGGTTCTTCTTCATCATCTTCACTTGAGTCATCCTTCCTCCTCTCTCTTCTTGGCTTAGGGCAATCTTTTGTGAAATGGCCTTCTTGCCACAACTGAAAGAACGATTGCTCCTCAAGCCCAAAGCTTGCCCTTTGAAGAACACCTTTCTCATGAGGAGGGCACAAGCTCATCATCAACAACGAGTTCGCCATCATCTTTCTCCTCTTCTTTGCACTTGCTCTTGCTCTTTGTGTTGGGAGCATCTTCAGTCACGAGAGCAAGGTCCTTGGTGGTGGGCTGAGAGTCCTTATCTACACTCAACATGTTGTTCTTGAAGCTCGATACCTTTCCAAGCAGATAGCTTATAGGTGTGGTGTTGAAGTCCGATTGGAACAACACCATCACAATGGGACCACACTTGGCCGGCAACCACATCAAGAGCTTGCGGATCACTTCAGCTTGTGTTATTTGATTTTGAAGTCCCAAGCCATTCATCTCCTCCACAACTACATGAATACGACCATAGACATCCTTAGCGTTGTCATGAGGAAGCATATACAAAGGGACATACTTTTTCTTAAGCACATAATATCGCTCCTCTTTGGTGTCGCTAGACCCATCATGGATCTCTTCGATTTTTCTCCAAATCAAGTGGGCGGTTCCAAAGGTGTTGATACTCATGAAGATTTCTTTGGAAATAAAAGCAAGAAGGATGTTCTTAGCCTTAGCATTGTAACGAATGAAAGCTCTGGCAGCTTGTTCTCCGGGAAGTGTGTCCTCGTGTGTGTACTTCTACACCTTCTCATCGACCGACTCAAGATAAGCTCGCATGCGAGCCTTCCAATACGAGTAGTCACTCTCGTTGAAAATGGGTGGGCACCCCTATCCTCCCGACATCTTTACTCAAAGGCGGTGAAGCCCTGAATGAGTACCGTAGCTTTGATACCACTTGTAAGAATCAAGACACCAAGAAGGGGGTTGAATCGGTGTGGACGAACACAAACTTGTCACACAATTCTCAAAACACAATCGTCGAAACACAGTCCTAAGCAAGTCTAGTGACAAAGAACCCTATCATACTAGTGGTATAAGGCAACAAGCAAAGCAAACACACTAGCACGATAGCCACCAAGAAAGAAGGAAAACAACACGCAATCTATGCAATTCTACTAGATCAAAAGAAAGACAACAAGAATAACAAGCTGGAAAAGAGTGATAGAGAAAGGTTGACGCGTTGATGTTTTTCTGAGGTAACGGAGGATGGCGCCTCTTCTAGTCCTCGTTGGACCACTCCCACCGGAGTTTTAGTCCCTCCCGCCGTTCCCGGAATGGTATCACCCAAGGTGCGCTTCACCCCTAAAGTGAAGACACGGACTCCACCGCCTCGGTGTGAGAGACCCGTCCAATTTACATTCAAGTTTACCAAATTGACTCGCGGCCCAATCAAGGTATGCGAGTACTCAACCCGATAAAAAGGAATGTAAACCCGACAGTCCCCCCACATGCTTCTCAAGCAATGCCCAAGATCCAAGCACGTCAGTAACAACGATTGATACATCACATAGGTCACATTAATTCAATTACATTAGATTTAAAGTAATCAAACCAAGGTTCAACATAAGTCTTGAAATTAAAAATTAAAATGTAGAAGCGATTCTAAGGAATATAGCGGTCGCAGCAGTTGCAACGATAAAGCAGCAAAGGATTGCGATGCCCAGCCCATGAACATCGCAAATCACGGTCACTCAAATGTCCGGACTACTCCTCGCCCTCGTCGGCATCGGCAGGGACAAAGTAGCCGAAGACCAACTCGTCCTCACCTGCAAAAAACTTAAGCAACAAACGTTGAGTACGAAGGTACTCGCAAGACTTACCCTGTTGTGGGAATTATTTCCCGACTCAAAGGATAATGCAATATGGCAGAAGCAAGGTAAGTAACGTATGGGGATAGACTTGATTGCTTAAAGCTGAAACTAAGCATATGTGAATAAGCATAAAGTAAAGGACTCTGCGGGCACAAACACCTACTAAAACCCATGACCAAGTACCATATAACCATAAACCATTATACCATCAACCATAATCCAATTCCCATCACTTTATGTGTCAACTTTACGATATTATCCAAAGGACACTGAGCTTGATCATAACCGAGATCACTGCGGATTCGAACCGATTATACACCCTGCAGGGGAGTCCAACTGTACCCACATGACTGAGGACCATACGGCTCATGCAACCCGCTAAAGTTACACAAGGGGGTACTCATGTCAACCTTTTTCACACTCGTGCCCACACGGTTGGAAAATCCACACGGTGTCGAGTACCACGGCCTCGCAGGCACACGTGAGTCCCTCGTCGAGTATCACGGCCTCGCAGGCACACGTGACTCCCTCGTTCCACGTAGCGTGCAGTCATCGGCCAAATGTTGGTACGTAGTGACATACTCAGCTTGTCTTACCATTATATCGGACATGTGGTATGAACAGAAAGTTCTCGGGCCAAGAATAACACGGCCGAGTCCTAGGTTAATCCAGACGGGGCCTTCGGCACACAAGACCTCCACGTCTTGCTGCACTCCAATCCCACCGTACAGATTTCAGTTTCAACACTTTTCAATCTTTACCATCGTATGAACTTGCCACAAGTTCATAAGTAACCAGGGTGAATCCTATCCACGCGAGTGGGACTTACCACTCGACTTCTATCGTTTATCTAAGCAGGGCTAAGCATTTCGTGACTCGAACAAAGACACACTACCCAGTTCACAAGGTGACGTAATCAATATCAAGGAGGGGTAACATGCAACAATAATAGGTTTTTCTGATATTACCACTATGCCCGACTTAATGCAGTCCTGTACGTAAGCATATTTATTAACTATAAATATATTTATTTAGGATAGTAAAATGAGATGCTTGCCTTCAGTAGCAGCGGTGGTGTTCTCTTCAGCAGCTTGATCAACTTCTGGTGCTCCTCCCACAGCAGCACCCGTGTCACTCTCCGATGGATCGTACTCTATAAAGTAAAAAGCGTCGGTATGACATGTATGCCATGATGCCATGATGCACAAAAGATGCGATATGGTGCAGAGAGGTAGCTACTGAGACTATGAACACAATGCAAAAAGAAGCACGTCAAACGGAGGTGTACAGCTCCAGTTATGCTGAAAACAGTTTTACGGATTCCGGATACGGGTTCCCGGTTCCCGGGTTCCGGTTCCGATATCGGGTAGCACACAGACATCGTTTCCGGAAAAAGTCCCAAAACAAGTCTCATGCACTGGCCTCACCATGTGGCTAGGGGTTACTATGACACTAAGTTTGAATGGTTTTTACTCGCGTTAGCAGGAACACGAACCCTCCGACTGTCGTTGCCCGTTTACGATATCGGGGGAATACCGTGACGATATCGTAAAAGTCGTAACGACTTTTACGATGAAAATCAAAGTTAAGTTACAGGAATGGGACCATTTTTAGTTCAAAGAACACTCCAAACTAAGACTTTTGGCACTGGGTTGGGGTCAAGTTGAGCTTGCAAGAATTTATTAAAAATCTAACAAGGTTCTATTTTTCAAAATTATAAAATCAGAAACATACACTAAAACCTATGGAAAAATCATGAAACTTGATGGAGGTACCAGTGAGCATCTAAACAAAAGTTTGAGTTAAGGGTTTGGACTTTTGGAAAACTTTGCTACTGCATTTTGGAAAAAGACAAATAAACTAGACATTTTGGGGTATTAACAATGACATGCATGCACAAATGTTGCCCTAAAATCCTGATAAAAATGCAGGACATGCACCATGCTAAGATACATTCATGGTTCAAAAAGCAACCCTAGAAACTTTTTGGAACTTCAAATAACATTCAAAAGCAGAAATAATTCATTGAGTTATTGAGGAAAACCTAGGAACATTTTTGAAAAAGTGCTTCAACAGAAAACTAGTTCATTCTACAAGGATTCAAACAAAATTAGGTTTAGCATTTTTATATTTTCGCAAGATTTATTACACATTTTACAAACACTGGCTAATTAATGGAAAAATGGAAAAATAAAGGAACAGTAGGGCAGAATAGGGGAATAGGGCTAAGGGCGGCGCTCCGGTGAGTTCCTCGCCGGCAAAAGGAATTGAGGGGAGGGGGTACCGTGGCGGCGAATTTGGAGTTGAAGGCTGACGGCGGTGCGCTCGGCCGAAGGAAGACGATGACGGTGTTCCGGGCGACAGGGGGCACGGCTGGTGGCCTTGGTCGACGGTGAGCTGAAGGGAGCCGAGAGCAACTTGGTCAGCACGGTGGCGGGGCTCGGGAGTGGCCGGAGTGCTCTGTCGACGCGAGGGCGGCAGGTTGGCAATGGCGGCGGCGGCAGACCGGGACAGAGAAAAGAAAGGGAAGGGGAGGTGCTTGTGGCTTTGTACATGAGTGAGTGAGCTAAGTGGGGGAAGGAGGGAGAGAGAGAGATGGCAGCGCCACGGATTGGTGAGGTCGAGCGGCGACTAGCGCGGGAGGGCGGTGGCCCGGCAGTGATGGTGCCGTGCGGTGAGGAGAAAGGATGGCGCCAGAGAGAGGGAAGGAGAGAGGGGAGAAGGAGCAGTGGAGGGAAAATCTTTTGGCAAGATCTTGCTTGGCGAAGTAGCGAAGTCGTGGGAAAACGGGAGCCGGCGCCTTCCTTGGCCGAAGGCCACGGTGGTTGGCCGCTTGAGGGCGGCGGCCCTATTCATCTCCCTTTTTTTTTGAATTGATTTGAATTAATTCAACAGCTCCTTCTTGATTCAATGGAAAACCCTACCTCCCCAGCTCAGGAATTTTTGAAACTTTTTGAGGGTGCTAAATGAATTATTTGGAACAACTTTGTTTTAAGGAAAATGCCCTGATTCAACCCCTAAAAATTGTAAACTTTCAACTTAGTTCAAGTTTGTTGGAATTTTAAAAGGGTTTAAACCTTTACCAAAAATTTTGATAAAATCTCCAAAAATTCTACTTTAATGTGTAGTTAATTTTCATGTAAAAACATTGGGGTAGTTCCATTAAGAAAACAGAAGATTCCTTGAAAGCACGACTAGGGTTACCGAAATCGACAAAACCCTGAAACTCTGAACCACAACTCAAAACAGGAAAAGTCAAAAAGCGAATTCAAAGCTAGTGAGCTCTTTATCATCTGGACACAAGTTTGAAACTTTGGGATGTGACAGACCACCCCCCCTTTAAATAATCTCGTCCCGAGATTACTGGTTAAGTAGGTGCAGCGCAAAGGAATATCAACAATAAGGATGGAATGCTAACAAGCAAACGGGAAGAGAATCAACGAGGGGACTTACGGCTCAGCGAAAAGCTCTTGTGGGTGTTAGGTTGAGCAAGAACGGGTGCCGTTGTGAGCAACGTTTTTAATGTCTGGAAAGCTTGCTCGCAATTGGAGGACCAAAAGAAGTTCTCTCCTTTGTGTAGTAGCCTAGTCATTGGCTTGGCAATCTTGGAGAAATCCTTTATAAACCGATGATAGTAACCCGCAAGTCCCAGAAAACTGCAGATTTCCTTTACGTTGGTTGGTGGAGACCAATCAAGTACTTCCTATACCTTGGTGGAATCCACGACAACACCATTTTCAGAAATGACATGCCCAAGAAAAGCCACTTTGTGTAGCCAAAATTTGCACTTGCTGAAGTTGGCATAAAGACGGTGTTCACGAAGCTCCCCGAGTACAATTCGGAGGTGAACAGCATGATCTGCTTCCGTCTTGGAGAAGACAAGAATATCATCGATGAAGATCACCACACATACATCAAGTTCCTCCACAAAAATAGAGTCATCAAGTACATGAAGCAGGCAGGGGCATTGGTAAGACCAAAAGACATGACAAGGTACTCGTACAAGCCGTAACGAGTAGAAAAGACAGTTTTTCGGAATGTCCTCCTCTCTGATTTTTATTTGATGGTAGCCCAGCCTCAGATCAATTTTGGAGAAACAACGAGCGCCAGAGAGCTGATCGAAAAGGATATCAATCCGCGGAAGTGGATATTTGTTTTTGATGGTAACGGCGTTCAAGGCACGATAATCGACGCACATGCGCAGTGTGCCGTCCTTCTTCTTCACAAAGATGGCGGGACATCCCCAAGGAGAAGAACTTGGACGAATAAAACCCTTGTCGAGGAGATCCTTCAGCTACTTTTTCATTTCAGCTAGCCCCTCAAAAGACATCGGATACGGCCGTTTCAAATCGGAGCTGTTCCAGGTTCGAGTTCTATGGCAAACTCAACAGCCCGGTCGGGCGGCATACCTGGCAAATCATCAGGGAAAACATCCAGATATTCGCACACTACGGGGATGGAGGAAAGCTCAGAGCTGGTCGCACCTTTCAAATGGTACAGCCCGGAACTATCACCCTCGAGGTGTAGCAAAAAAAAAACGATCGCCGGTTGGGCCTTTCAGAGAAACAACTCTGGAAGCCACGTGGATGACGGCATCATGGGAAATCATCCAATTCATCCCAAGAATAACATCCAACCCTTGCAGATCTAGGAGTAAGAGATTGGCTTGCAAAGTAACACCGCTGATTGGAGTCAGTGATGTCGGAACCATGGAATCTACGTGGATTTTTACTCCGGGGGATTCTATGATATATGGTGTACGAGTAGGGAATATTTTTAGGTTATATTGTGTGACGTACTCTCGCCTAATAAAGAAATGTGATGCATCAGAATAAAAAAGAACTTTGGTAGGACGAGAGTCGACGGATAACGTACCAACGAGTACGTCGGCACATCATATGACATCAAGGATGTGTCATAAACGGGGAAGTTGATTTGTTGGAATGCTATCGGCGACACGAAGGCAACGATTGTTACGATGAGGTGAAAGACATGGTGTATCGATCAACATACACCGATATTTCAGGTTTGATGAGCTCACTAACCCCGAACACAAAACTTAAAACAACAACAAAAGAAAAGGGGATCAAACACAACTAGCAATCTGCAGCTCAAAACAAGCAAAGGAGATGATCGATGCATGAGATACAAATGCTAACGGTTCGTACTATGGATTCTCACACGGATGCATAATACACTCTCCCAGCACACAAGCAACACTACTAAAGGTAAACACACAACGCCAACATGGGCGATTTTGAATGACAGGAGAGGTTTAGAGAAAAACACGCGCCCTATCACAAATGGGTGGCTGCCAAGACCCGCTAAACTATTCTAACGACCCATCTAACAAGGAGGGCAGCAGGCAAGGGGTACATTCCTAATCATCAGAACCAAAAAAAGTTAAGACTGGTGAGGACTAAAAACAGCAACCACTACTACTTTCAAATTTTAGTTGGTTTTAGTGAATTTAAGACAACAACTACCCACCCCGTGTTGCTAAGCACAATTTTAGGGTGTATTTTTGTGAACTTTAGCTCTGATACCAGCGCTGTGAGAGACCCGTCTAATTTACATTCAAGTTTACCAAATTGACTCGCGGCCCAAGCAAGGTATGCGAGTACTCAACCCGATAAAAAAGAATATAAACCCGGCAGTCCCCCGACATGCTTCTCAAGCAATGCCCAAGATCCAAGCACGTCGGTAACAATGATTGATATATCACATAGGTCACATTAATTCAATTACATTAGATTTGAAGTAATCTTACAAACCAAGGTTCAACATAAGTCCTGAAATTAAAAATTAAAATGCGGAAGCGATTCTAAGGAATATAGCTGTCGCAGCACTTACAACGATAAAGCAGCAAAGGATTGCGATGACCAGCCCATGAACATCGCAAATCACGGTCACTCGAATCTCCGAGCTACTCCTCCCCCTCACCGGCATCAGCGGGGACAAAGTAGCCGAAGACCAACTCGTCCTCACCTGCAAAAAACTTAAGCAACAAACGTTGAGTACGAAGGTACTCGCAAGACTTACCCTGTTGTGGGAATTATTTTCCGACTCTAAGGATAATGCAATATGGCAGAAGCAAGGTAAGTAAGGTATGGGGATAGACTTGATTGCTTAAAGCTGAAACTAAGCATATGTGAATAAGCATAAAGTAAAGGACTCTACGGGCACAAACACCTACTAAAACCATGACAAAGTACCATGTAACCATAAACCATTATACCATCAACCATAATCCAATTCCCATCATTTTATGTGTCAACTTTACGATATTATCCAAAGGACACTGAGCTTGGTCATGACCGAGATCACTGCAGATTCGAACCGATTATACACCCTGTAGGGCAGTCTAACTGTACCCACACGACTGAGGACCATACAGCTCATGCAACCCGCTAAAGTTACACAAGGGGGTACTCATGTCAACCTTTTTCACACTCGTGCCCACACGGTTGGAAAATCCACACGGTGTCGAGTACCACGGCCTCGTAGGCACACGTGAGACCCTCGTCGAGTATCACGGCCTCGCAGGCACACGTGACTCCCTCGTTCCACGCACCATGCAGTCATCGGTCAAACGTTGGTATGCAGTGAAATACTCAGCTTGTCTTACCATTACATTTGACATGTGGTATGAACAGAAAGTGCTCAGGTCAAGAATAACACGGCCGGATCCTAGGTTAATCCAGACGAGGCATTCGGCACACAAGACCTCCACGTCTTGCTGCACTCCTATCCCACCGTCCAGATTTCAGTTTCAACACTTTCCAATCTTTACCATCGTATGAACTTGCCACAAGTTCATAAGTAACTAGGGTGAATCCTATACACGCGAGTGGGACTTACCACTCGACTTCTACTGTTTATCTAAGCAGGGCTAAGCATTTCGTGACTCGAACAAAGACACACTACCCAGTTCACAAGGTGGCGTAATCAATATCAAGGAGGGGTAACATGCAACAATAATAGGATTTTCCGATATTACCACAATGTCCCACTTAATGCAGTCCTATACGTAAGCATATTTATTAACAGTAAATATTTATTTAGGATAGTAATATGAGGTGCTTGCCTTCAGTAGCAGCGGTGGTGTTCTCTTCAGCAGCTTGATCAACTTCTGGTGCTCCTCCCACAGCAGCATCCGTGTCACTCTACGATGGATCGTACTCTATAAAGTAAAACACGTCGGTATGAGATGTATGTCATGATGCCATGATGCACAAAAGATGCGATATGGTGTAGAGAGGTAGCTACTGAGACTAAGAACAAAATGCAAAAAGAAGCACATCAAACGGAGGTGTACAGCTCAAGTTATGCTGAAAACAGTTTTACCGATTCCGGATACGGGTTCTCGGTTCCCGGGTTCCGGTTCCGATATCGGGTAGCACAAGGACATCGTTTTCGGGAAAAGTCCCAAAACAAGTCTCATGCACTGGCTTCACCAAGTGGCTATAGGTTACAATGATACTAAGTTTGAATGGTTTTTACTCACGTTAGCAGGAACACGAGCCCTTCGACTGTCGTGCCCGTTTACGACATCGGGGAATACCGTGACGATATCGTAAAAGTCGTAACGACTTTTCTGATGAAAATAAAAGTTAAATTACAGGCATGGGACCATTTTTAGTTCAAAGAACACTCCAAACTAAGACTTTTGCCACTGGGTTGGGGTCAAGTTGAGCTTGCAAGAATTTATTAAAAATCTAACAAGGTTCTATTTTTTAAATTTATAAAATCAGAAACATACACTAAAACCTATGGAAAAATCATGAAACTTTATAGAAGTACCAGTGAGCATCTAAACTAATGTTTTGGTTAAGGGTTTGGACTTTTGGAAGACTTTCCGATGCATTTTGGAAAAAGACAAATAAACTAGACATTTTGGGGTATTAACAATGACATGCATGCACAAATGTTGCCGTAGAAATCCTGACAAAAATGCAGGAGATGCACCATGCCAAGATACATTCATGGTTCAAAAATCAACCCTAGCAACCTTGTGGAACTCAAATAAAATTCAAAACCAGAAATAATTCATTGAGTTATTGAGGAAAATCCAGGAATATTTTTGAAAAAGTGCTTCAACAGAAAACTAGACATTCTACAAGAATACAAATAAAATTAGATTTAGCATTTTTAGATTTTTCCAATAGTTATTACACATTTTACAAACACTGGCTAATTAATGGAAAAATGAAAAAATAAAGGAACAGTAGGGCAGAATAGGGGAATAGGGATGAGGGCGGCGCTCCGATGAGTTCCTCGCCGGAGGAGGGGGCTAGGAGGGGGATGGAGCGGTCGTGGAGCTTCACCTTGAGACGCGGGATTGATTTGAAGAGGATGAAGGCCACGAAAACGTCGGGAAGGTAGTCGGCGGCGGTGAGCTCGCGGCGGTGTTAATGGTGCCCGAAAGGGTGGCGCGGGAGAATCTTCCTGCTGCGGCCATTAACTTGTCAAATTGGTGCACCATATCATGGAGAGCTCACCGGCGAAAGGAATTGAGGGGAGGGGGTACCGTGGCAGCGAATTTGGAGTTGAAGGCCGATGGAAGACAATCACTACAAGAGATAATGCCTTTTATGACGTTTATAGAGTGACAACTAACCGAGCGTCATAGATATTTTTGGTTTGTGACGATTGAATTGATTTAGTGACGAACTTGAAATGTGTGTCATAAAAACCAGTGTGAAATCGTCATAAAATAAGGCACCAGCATATTGTGACGAACTAAAGTAGTGTCAATTTTGTGACATAATTGGATCGTTGAAAAATATTAAAAGATTCGTCACAAAAAAATTGTTGGGTTTGTTGTATTTTTTTTGTCATAATGGAAAAGGAAGAAACAATGAAATTAAAATATTCTTAAAATTTTCATTTTGTCAGATACTGCTGTAGTACCTATTTATGGGTCGGAGAAAAAAAAATAAAAAACACACCTATTATCAGGACTCGAACCGTGATGCTCACGTAGCACAGGTGAACGCATGAACCAATTGCACCATCGATTAATATCGTTCTGTAGAGAGAAAGTAGATCATTTGTACTGAGACTCCCAAGCTTTATCTTATCGGGACTTCATATGCGGATGGAGAGAGGCTGGGGCGCAAGAGCTGCTCATCTCGGCGCCGCCACCCCGCCTTCAACTTTCTCCCTCCCCTGCACTGCATGCTCCACCGCTGCCGAGTTCGCTTCCCCCCTCCCCTGCACGGCCGGTGTGCTTCACTCCTGCCGAGTTCGCTTCCCCCATCCCCAGCACGGCGTGCTTCACCGCCGCTGAGTTCGTTTCCCCCCTCCCCTGCACGGCGTGCTCCACCCGCCGTTGTATCGCCAAGGCGTAGGCCGACAAGGGGCTCGACGAGGAGGTGGTGGTGGTGGTTGGATACGAGCACGCCGCGGCATCTACTGCCTCATCCAGTGCTGCAGCCTGCAATTGGCCGAAGCAGCGACGAGATCCTGTATTGCAGCCTGAGGCTGGGCCTCAGGACCAGCGGTGCCACCTCCAGGCAAGCCCTTGCGCCGGCGTCACTCTGCTCCTGCTCCAGTATCCCCTCCCGCCGAAGCCAACGAGCAAGGTATGGATTAATTTTGAATGAAATAAATCTTGGAGTATTGATATGGTTTTGTTGTTTCATCGATGCAAGAATTAGCATGTACAGAATGTTTTTTTCTTTCTTCGATGCATGAATTATGGTGCAATACTCCATTTAACACAGAGGTAATAATGAAGAATGTTCTAATTTTTTTAAATATCCACAAATGGACCGAGAAAATTGGATCAATTCTAGGCTATTCAGCAGCCTACATCTTGATGGCGTTCATGAGTTCATGCAGTTTGTTTCTCAGACAGTTGGTGAAAATGAAGAGATATGGTGCCCTTGTCGTAGTGTTTGAATCGGAGCCGTCATCGGAAAAGTATAGTACAAGATCACTTAATACTACATCATATGGGTAGCACATACACTAGGTGGATATCATGGAGAACCTTCGGCTGATAGAATTGATGAAAATGAAAGGCAGGATGATGAGCATATTACATTGAATGAGAATGTTGGTGTGCATGAGGAGGAGGAAGACCCCGATGATGGAATTCCTGAGATGGTAGAGGAGCTGTATAAAGCTGAACAACGAGATGGCGACAGATCTATTTTCACAGCTATATTAGAAGAGATGAGGAAGAAATTTGCCCTGGTTCACCATATTCAAAATTTTCTTTTGTGGTGAGGCTACTTCATATAAAGTCCTTTTATCGTATTAGCAATATTGCATTCACAACAATATTGAAGATGTTGTCATCTTCATTCCCATCCGGCTCTATTCCTGAATCATATGATGAGGCAAAGAAAGTTATTCGTGCACTAGGACTTGGATATGTATCAATTCATGTGTGTCCGAATAACTATGTTTTGTTTCGGAAAGTGTATAAAAAACTTGATGAATGTCCTGTATGTCATGCATCAAGATGGAAAGATCCAGATACAAAGAAGCGGATTCCTCGAAAAGTATTGCGCCATTTTCCATTGATTCCAAGGCTTAAGAGGATATTTGGGTCCAAAAAAACTGCGGAGGGGGCACAATGGCACAAGTGTAAAAGGCAAGCAGTTGAGAATGAACTAAGTCATCTAGCTGATGGTGAGGCATGGAAAGATTTTGATAGGAATTATCCCTGGTTTGCAGCAGATACCAAGAAACATCAGACTTGGACTTGACACAGACGGTTTCAATCCATATGGTAACATGAGTTCCTCCTACAGTATGTGGCCGGTATTTGTTATGCCTTACAACTTTGCTCCATGGGAATGTATGGAGCAGTCCAACTTTATGATGACTCTACTCATTCCTGGTCCCAACCAGTGCCCTGGAAAGGATTTTGATGTATTTTTAGAGCCATTGATTGAAGAGTTGCTAGAACTTTGGATTGGTGTCCCTACATATGACACATTCAGTAATAAAAATGTTTGATCTTCATGCAGCAGTGATATGGTGCATTCATGATTATCCAGGCTTGAGCGTACTGTCTGGTAGAGTCACAAAAGGCTATTATGGTTGTGTGCATTGTGACAAGAACCCTTGTTCTAGAAGAATAAGGAATAAAATATGTTATATTGGACATCGACGTTTCCTTCCAAAGGGGCATTCATGGAGAAAAATGAAATGTTTTGATGGTCAGATTGAAAAATGTGACAAGCCAGAGCCATTTACTACAAATGAGTTGATGGAGCAGTTGGAGAGGGTTAAGAATGTGAGACCAGGCAAGCATCAAGAGAGTAAAAAGAGGAAACGAGTTGCAGATAATCAATGTTGGAAACGAAGGTCATGCTTGTTTCATTTGCCATACTGGTTGAGTCTAAAGGTACGACATAATCTTGACATAATGCACATTGAGAAAAATGTGTGTGACTATTTCCTTGGCACATTTCTTGGCATTCCTAGGAAAACAAAGGACACTATTAGTGCAAGACTTGATTTGGAAGATATGGGCATAAGAAAAAATTTACACGTAATTCGTGATGGAAATTCATACATTTGTCCAAATGCCTCCTACACGATGACTAGAGATCAAAAGGTTGCATTTTGTGAATTCTTAAGAAGTTTGAAATTTCCTGATGGTTATGCTTCTAACTTAGCAAACCATGTCTCTGTCGATGGGTGCAACCTCCAAGGACTAAAAACTCATGATTGTCATATTCTACTCCAAAGGACTTTAGCTGCCGGTGTTCGTGGAATCTTGCATAAGGACATATATACAACAATTGCAGAATTAGGTAACTTCTTTCAGCAGCTATGTGCCAAAACTTTGAAGGTAGATGTTTTGAAGAGATTGAAAGCTGAAATCCCACTTATACTTTGCAAGCTTGAGAAAATATTTCCTCCCCGTTTCTTCGATATTTGCTTGCACTTAACTGTCCATTTACCTGATGAGGCAATGCTAAGAGGGCCAGTACAATATGGATGGATGTATCCTGTAGAAAGAATGTTGTGTACATTGAAACGTTTTGTGAGGAACAGGGCAAGGCCTGAAGGGTCCATTGCAGAAGCGTATGTAGCTAATGAGTGCATGACCTATTGCTCAAGGTTCTTTGACGATATTGATACAAGACACAATAGTGTGGGAAGGAACCGAGAGCGTATTGATTTGAAAAAAGGTGATTTATCTGTTTTCCGACATGGAGTTGATTTACTTGGAACATCTAGGGTTACACACCTTCATGATGATTATGACAAGATAGTTTGGTACGTGCTCAACAATTGTGAAGTGGTGGAGCCATACATTGAGTACGTCCTCCATTACACATTTTTTTATATCTGCCTTACCTATTCATTTTGTCTATTAATGTTGGATTTAACTACTTTTTGTAGGGCATACAAGCAAATGCTACGGGATATAGAAGTTCCTGACGTTGAAAAGACCCTCGAGAACGAATTCCCCAACTGGTTTAAGAAACATGTAAGTTTCCATTGGTTCTTATTGAGAAGGATTTTGATCCCTTTTTACTTTTCGTGTTCTTAATGTTGGTTGTTACTGACAGATTGCAAAACTATGTTATGTGGACAATAAGGAGATCAGTGATGACCTATTTGCTTTGGCTTGTCAACCAGATCTGCGTATTCGAATATTTTCAGCATGTATTGTGAATGGTGTTCGATATCATACTATTGACCACGAGAAGAATAGAAGTTCTCAGAACAGTGGAATCATGGTTTAGGGTATGCATAAGGAATATAACATTGATTTTTATGGTTCTCTGAAAAAAATTATTCAGTTGCAATATAATTCAGATTTGGCCGTCAATCGGACAGTAGTTTTATTTCAATGTGATTGGTTTGATACTGATAGCAACAAATCTAGAATGAAAGATGATGGGTTTCTACTTAGCATCAAGCTAGGCAGTTATTGGTACAAGAATGATCCTTTTATTCTAGCAACACAAGCCACAAAGGTATTTTACTTGAATGACACCAAGCATGGTGAAAGTTGGAGAGTAGTTCAAAAGTTTACACACAGACACTTATGGAATGTTGCTGAAAGTAACGATGCTGAAACTCAACCTGCTGCCATGGGGCTGTCATATCAAGATGACCACTGTGTACACCCCCATGTGCAACTTACTGAAGGGACTATTGATAATGAGCAGATTAATGGTGAACCTCTTATTGTTGATGCAAGAGAAGTTAATGACGCCCTCAAACAAAATGAATCTCTAGATGATGAGTCAACCGATAACGAAGATGACATTGTAATGCAATATGTCAGTGATAATGAGGCTGCTCCAACAATCAGTGATGATGACAGCAATTGCGATTATGATTAGGCTATTCAGTGATAATATGGCCCTGTCGACTGTTATTAGAATGCACATATTAGATTGTTATAGTACTGTATGCACTGTTATTGTGAAATGTATGGAATGTTGTTATGAGATGTCATAGTACTGTTCATATAAAAATTGTTTCTATTTCTTCTTTTGTCACTGTTATTACTTCGATATTTGTTGCAAAATATTTATCTCAGAAATATTGTTGTTGTGAGAACAAAACATTTATCTTGCCGTTTAGAATCAAAACATTTATCCTGCAAGCAAGTATAGACCATGTATATTTGGGCTCAATTTTCAGTCGGCCCAGCAAGTATAGACCATGTATATTTGAACAATTTGTTATTTTTTAAACCATTTTTAAAAGCACGATTAAATTTGAATTTTTTAATGAAACTTTGTGTGCATGTATAAACCATGTATATTGGTATCTAAACATTTTAGTTATTTTTTTTTTACAAACTTAGAATTGCAATAGATACTTTTTCTACTAACCAAAGTCAAAGTTTTAGATGATGTGTATCCTATAGTCCAATTTTCACATACATTCATTACTAAAACACTCATAAAATATCCAAAATAAATACATTGGTTGATTTTGGCATATATTAGACCCCCGAAAAAATTGTGGTGAAAACTCATCATATTTCTCCAAAAAAAAACATACAAGAATTTTAAAAAATGCACTTATTCTAGGTTTTATTTACCACATGATAGGTGATGAATTTTGATCTGAAATTCTGTGGTAATATGAGTAATGTGTCCCTAAAACAAATGTGATTTTTTTTTGAATTTTTTAAAAATATTGTTACATGTGCAACAGTTAACATAATAAAAATAAACCAACTTAGCGTCTTCTGCTCTTAAAAGCGGAATCTTGGGTCTCTACCTTCTCGTAGGATAGGCTGACGAGTAGGCCGGAAAGGATACGTGAGTTTGTGTTGTTGGCGTAAAATAGAGCCACAACCGATCTATTAAAGACCCTACTCTTCTTCACGGTTGAAACCCTAGCCACACTCTCCCTCACCGTTGCGCCGCACTCACCTCCCTTCTCTCCCTACGCTGCCTTGCGCTCCCTCTTCCTGTCCTCAGCGCTGACGTGGCCATGGTTCCACAGCCAAACAAAAAAGCAGAGTCAGGTTAGCTCCCCTGCTCCCCGTCACTACTTGTTCCTGCCGTGGCTGTGTCTTGACGTGGCCTCCTGGATCTTTAAATTGATGGGTTTGGGGAGGCCACGGCGGACGCGGCCGCAGCGGAATCGAGGCGTCCATAGTGCTGGAGGCCGCGGAATGGAGGCGTCCTGCCGCGGTCGGCGACTACTGGCCATCAGTCGATGCTCTCACTCCCCACCTGAAATTCGAGCCGGCACTCTCCCAATCAAAAGCCGTACCAGCTCCTCCTCCATCCAAGCTCTTGTTCCTCCCCCATCTAAGCTCTTGTTCCTCTCCCATCCAACAAGCTATTGTTCAGCATCAGATTGATGGGCACAGCAGTGGCCATGGCCCTGAGCACCAGCGCGATGGGGACGCACAGCGTTGGCGGTGGCGCCGCGGTGCTTGAGCCGAGCCTAGCCCTTCGTTGATTTGATTTCTAGGCCATGTTTCTTTTCCTTGGTACAGATTTCAGCACGTAGTCTTAGCAGCACATGGTTTTGGAGTTAGCTTTTCTGTTTTTTTCTCACACGGATGTGGAACATGCATAGATGTTTAGTTTGGCACAGATGTGGAGCACACATAGTACATCTGTTCTACTTGATTCTAGTCCCTGCTGTTTTAACTGCTTTACTATTAACTACTTTGCATGTTGTAGTGTCTACTTGGTTCTATTTTTCTGTGGGGACATGCTATTGGCGTTACTATCAGTGACTTTGCATTCGACCAAGTTGCAGTATTATTCTCGAGTACATTTTGTTAGGTGTTATTCGATCTGCCTATCTGACTACCTGACTGCCTATGTGCTATCTCTTTTTTATCTGTATATTATATCTATGCTTACAGCCATTTTGTTTTATGCATGAAAAGTGGATGTTGAAATTAGTGACTATGAGCGGCAAAGGATAAGGAACATAGTGAAGAACAATCAAACAATGCAGCGACTTGGGCTGACTACACTGGCCTCACTTCTGAAGCAATCGACCAAAAGAAATTCAAGAACTCGCAAATCTGGACATAGCAAGGGGCAAGAAGGTTTAGTTGATAAGGTACTGAGATAGTTTGTAACTGTATTCTCATACCAGTCTATTCTTTTATTTTCGTCATAGTTTATCTTTGTTATAAATTTGTTATGCCTACATGAGTATGTCATGCAGGTTGCAGATCAAGATTGTCCTGACACAACATTGTCACTGCGCACCGTGCAAATAAGAGCAACAAGATTAAAAAGGGTGATAGCTTCTGACAACGAAGAAGTTCAACCTCCTAGATTGACAAGGCAGAGAACAAGGGAACAAGCAAGTGACGAAGGTCTCCTGCAAGTGTCAACTACAAATGAACAACAAGCAAGTAACGAAGGTCTCCTTCAAGGGTCAACTACAAATGAACAAGATCTCAATGCAGTTGTTGATGAACAGATCCAGCTCAACAATGAAGGCAAGTCTAATATCTGCATTTGAGTCCATGACTTACTACAATTTTTTAATTACCAAGTTCAGTGGTCTTATGTGGATGATTATTCATGTTCTTTGTTCTAGCAGTACTTAACACCATTGTTCATGTTTCATTTGTAGGTCAAGACGATGCCATGAGAGGTAGACCAAGGGGCAAAAGTATTGGCAAAGGATTGGATAAGTTAACTCGAGGCTTAAATTGCAGGATACCTATCCACATTGCTGAAGGGCACAAGCGACCAGAGGCTCCGATGCAGGCTGCAAAGCTTGCATCAGAATATGGCATTATTCTACGTCAACATGTCCCTGTTCTTCCACACTGGAGCCATTAACAAAATCTACTTCGAAGAATTCAAGGGCAAAGTTTCTGTAAGTACTATTTTGCCTATGTTGTAATTGAGTTTCAAAATGCTCTATCATTATTATACCACACTGATGTAAATGCTCTTGCCTAGGGTCAATTTTCCATTGATGTGACAAACAAGGATGTTGTTTCTGCATGTGCTGATTTGATGAAGTCTGGGCTGAGATAGTTCCGGCACAGGCTAAAAAAAAAATACTTTGATGGGGTGCCAAGGAATGAAGTGCCTACTACTTCACCGGTATCTACAATAAGTGATGATCAATGGGCTCAGCTGCTTCAGATGTGGGATTCAATGAAGCATAAGGTGCTATCTAAACTTTTCAATATAACTGATTACTGCATACTTTTTGCTACGATTATATTATTCCAAAGTACTTTCATGCTTTCTTTAATACTATATTGCTTTGTAGATCAAATGTGAGGCAAACAAACTCAATCGTGCAAAAGTTCAGTACCAGCAGAAGACAGGCTCCCGGTGCTACCTTGCTCATGGCCATGTCCTTGTAAGTTAAGAAACATGTAACTTGTTCGTACAACAGATTACTTTAACCTATTTCCTAACTAATGTTTTTGTTTTATATTTCCGTGCAACTTGAGAAGGAACAGGAGATGTACAAAGACAATCCACCGAATGCAATTGACCTTTTCAAGGACTTCCACTGCAGCAGTAAGAGTGGATTAAGTGAACCAGTCAAAGAAGTACTTGTAAGTACTATTTTTCAATCAATAAAAGATTAGAAGTTGATATGTTTTCTGTTTGGAGTTGAAGGCTTACTCTGACTTACTGTTGTTATTAGTTTGTCATGACAAATACTAAAATTTTCATTATGTGGTAAGCATTAGTTCTTTCAGAGATGTTGAATCTGATTATAGTTCATGATGTAATCAGACTGCACACTTCACTCCAATTATAAATGCTCATGATGTTCACCTGCAATCAGATTATAGCATATAGTTCAATCAGATTACACTTCACTATGAATTATTGATGTTAGGTGCAAGTGGAAGCTATCCTCAATGAGCCTGTCGAGGAAGGTCAGTTGTCGCAGACTCCTGAGGAGGCACTTTCTCAAGTTTTACAATCAAGAAAGTTTTTGCAAAATGCTGGCATAGAGGTGGCAGCAAAGAAAGGCGCCAAACCTGCTCGCGTTCTAGAACTGGAGGCTGAACTTGTAGCTGAGAAGCAAGGTAATGCAGCCCTTAAAGACAAGGTTCAAGTTCTGGAGGAAAAGGTTGCACAATCGGACAGCGCAGTGGAGAAGATCAAGGCAGATAGTGCAGAGGTGTTAGCCCTTCTTCGCAGAGTTCTATCTGCTAGCAACAAATAGTAGGCTACTCTTACTAAGGTAGTTGGCTGGTTGATCTACTAGTTATTTTGCTATCGACACTGCTGTGATCTACTAGTTTGGTCCAAACACTGATCGATAGTTTTGTGGTACTTGTAGTATCTACTACTTGTGACCTGCCTGCATGGTACTTTTGCTTTAGACCTAGTGAAAACTGATCCTCTAAAGTAGTTCTTCGACAACCTTTGTGATTCTGATGTTGTAATTACTAAAAACTGATCCTCAGAAGTAGCTCTTTGATGAACCATTGTAATTCTGATGCTGCAATGACTTATGTTGCTGAAATGAATATTTTGTTGTTGGAATGGTGATCTGAATGTATTGGAATTATGTGAGCTGATTCTTACGAGATCTTTTTGGCTGGGATATATTTGATTAATGCAAATGTTTTTAGGCCCATGATAATTGGGCTGGTACAAAATACGATCAAGGCCCACAACCATAATTGGGCCTATTATTCAATCTAAATGGGCCTTGCTATTACTTAGGTCCATAAGTCAAATGGGCTAGGCCCATTATTCATAATGGCCTCGGCCCATTATCGCAATGGGCTTGTTCACAGTACGAAACGGGCCTAGTGTTTGGCTTTGCCACGTCAGATGTGACTCATCACAACGTCATTGCCACGTCGGATCCAGTCAGCGCCATGTCAGCTATGAATCAGCGCTATGTCACGTGTGGGTCTAGCATTTAGCGACAATTAGAATTGGAATTGTGATCACTATCAATCGTCATAAACTAGTGACGAATCAAAATATCGTCACAAAAAATTTGTGACGAACAAATTTAAATTCGTCACAAATAACTTTTTAACACGCATCTTTTGTGACTAATATATTTTCGTCACGGTATCGTCATAAATACAACATTAGTGACGTATTTTTAGTGTTTTGTGACAAACTCTAAACATCATAGAAGGCATTATCTCTTGTAGTGGATGACGGTGTTCCGGGCGACAGGGGGCACGGCCGGTGGCCTTGGTGGACGGTGAGCTGAAGGGAGCCAAGAGCAACTTTGTCAGCACAGTGGCGGGGCTCAGGAGTAGCTGGAGTGCTTTGTAGACGCGAGGGCGGCAGGTCGGCAATGGCGGCAGCGGCAGACCGGGACAGAGAAAAGAAAGGGAAGGGGAGGTGCTTGCGGCTTTATACATGAGTGAGTGAGCCAAGTGGGGAAGGAGGGAGAGAGAGAGACGGCAGCACCGCGGATTGGTGAGGTGGAGCGGCGCGCGGCGACTGGCGCGGGAGGGCGGTGGCCCGGCAGTGATGGTGCCGTGCGGTGAGGAGAAAGGATGGCACCAGAGAGAGAGAGGGAAGAAGAGAGGGGAGAAGGAGCAGTGGAGGGAAAATCTTTTGGAAAGACCTTGCTTGGTGAAGTAGCAAAGGCACGGGAAAACGGGGAGCCGGCGCCTGCCTCGGCCGAAGGCCATGGCGGTTGGCCGCTTGAGGGCGGCGGCCCTGTTCATCTCCCCTTTTTTTTTAATGCATTTGAATTAATTCAAAAGCTCCTTCTTGATTCAATTGAAAACCTACCTCCCCGGCTCAGGAATTTTGAAACTTTTTGAGGGTGCCAAATGAATTATTTGGAACAACTTTGTTTTAAGGAAAATGCCCTGATTCAACCCCTAAAGTTGTAAACTTTCAACTTAGTTCAAGTTTGTTGGAATTTTAAAAGGGTTTAACCTTTACCAAAAATTTTGATAAAATCTCCAAAATTCTATTTTAATGTGTAGTTAATTGTCATGTAAAAACATTGGGGTATTTCCATTAAGAAAATAGAAGATTCCTTGAAAGCACAACTAGGGTTACCGAAATCGACAAAACCCTGAAACCCTGACCCCCAACTCAAAACAGGAAAAGTCAAAAAGCAAATTCAAAGCTAGTGAGCTCTTTATCATCTGGACACAAGTTTGAAACTTTGGGATGTGACACTGGGGCAGCACCTTATTTTCCGGTGATAAGCCTCCTAGCTCGGGCGCTCTCTCTTGATGCCCCTTTGAACGGAGGGCTCCAAACCGTGTACAAACTTGTGAAGTCTTTTACAAACTCCACAGAAGCTCAATCACCAACTCCTAACCGGTCTAGGCCCTGCCATATAAATAAGAGTAACAAGCCAAGATGCCCCTCTACAGCCCGTTAGCCTAGAGGTGGATGAACACTCCTTTTACTCTCCCACAAGCACTCAAAGATCTTCTTTTCTATGCCCAAATGCTTCTCTCCTTGACTTCTTGGCCCTCATAGGGTTCGTCTACTATTCCACTGGCCAAAAGCCTCTCAAACAACCGAGTGGGACAACTATTTATAGGACCAACCACGCCCACTAGCCGTTACACTAAAGTCCCTTTGCGTAGTCAATCGTCGTACCACCATGGCACGACGATACCGTCATATGGTATGACGACTGTAACTCCTGAACTCAACTCTAAACCAGGTCTTCTGGAGAATGTTACGATGATACCATCGTACGGTACGACGACTATATCTCTCTAGTCGTCTCCAGCTCAGCTCCAACAGCTCCAATGGTACGACGACCCCGTCGTAAGGTACAATGAATCTTATCCTCCTGGCTTGGCCTAACTCCCAGACCTTCTGGAAAATGGTATGATGATACCGTCGTACGGTACAATGATTCTGCTAAAATTGGGATTTTGATGTCTTTGCTGCATCGTTGCTTCCAAGCTTAACAAATCTTCTTCCTAGGCTTCCTAGCTGCTCTCCAAGTGTTGTGGGATCTTTAGACACACTGTAGACCACCTCTACACTAGATAGACATAGCTAGATGTGACACCCCAGGTGTCACCGGGGTTTAAATCGACACACTAAAACCCTAATCAGCAAATTACACACTTAAAAGAAAAATTTACATTGGAAATAAAAAGAAATGATGATTGAAATGCTCTAAAGGATCACTATGGAAACATTGGCACACAACTGAACACTATAGCAAAGTTCGAAAAAATTTCAACTAACAGTGTCGAAATCATGTTAAGAGGGACCAAATCCAAACCCTAATCCAAGACTATCCAAATTTCCACAAAACCCTAGCCATATTTTTGCATAAAAATTAATTATACTTCAAAATAGAATTTTAGGAATTTATTAAAAATTTTTGGATAAGGTTTAGACCTCTTAAAAATTCACATAAGATATAATCATCTTGGAAATTCAAAAATTTTTAGAAGCCAAATCATGACTTGAACCCTAAATAAATAGTGCTCCAAATAAATTTTTGAGCCTACATAAAAATTTTCAAAAAAAATTTTGAACTCGAGAAGCATGTCATTCAATGGAATTGCATTCAAGCTTTAGGTAACAGCAAAAAAAAAATGTTTCAAGCCGGCCGGGGCGCGGCACAGTGCCGCCGCCTGCCACAGGCGGTAGGGCATGGCCGCCCCGGCCGACACGGCCATTACGGTGCACGACTTCAAAATCTTCCCGCGCCTCTTCCTCTCTCTCTACTCCTCTCTCCTTCCCTTTTTCCTCCTGCCCCGCCGTCCGAGCTTCCCTCGCCGGAATTTCTCGCCGCCGCGGCCATCATCGCCCTCTCCAGTGAGCACCTATCCCCGGTGGTAGAACTTGATCTTCGTCTCACCGCCGGCGACCACCCCATCGCTGGCAATTGCTTGCCGGAGCTCACCGGCGCAATCCCCCTGTTTTTCCTTTTCCTTTTTATTTTCCATAATATTGCTCTGTTTTGTAAAATCCATAGAAATTCATAGAATGCTCCACAAATAGCAAAGATAAATTTTTTAGAAACCCCATGAAAGGTACTACTTTTCTGTTAAAGCACTTTTTAGAAAACGTCCACAAATTTGCAGAATTAATTAGAACACTATTTTCTGTTTTTGAATTTTAATTTGAATTCTAGAGCAATTCTAGGACTAATCTTTGATCCACAAATACATCATGGTCAAACACACCCTCTGGAATTTTATGAGGATTTTAGGACCATGAAGTTGCATGTAACCTTTTTAAATTACTTCAATCTGCCTAGTTAAAATATTATCTTCTAAAGTACATTGTAAAAGTCAATCAAAAGGTTAGACCCAAAAGCAAAGTTTGAGCTTTGGTGCTCGTGAATGCCCACATAAAATTTCATAATTTTGTTCTAAGGTTTACAGTGCCTTCTGATTTTATAAAATCCAATAACAAGAACTTTGATGAATTTTTATAAAATATAGAAAATTCATCTAGGCCCCAACCAAAGCTCAAAATGCTTATTTTAGAGAATGCTATCAATTAAAAATAGTCTTGAGGAAGAATTAAAAGTTTCATTTTAACCCTAGGTTAATAGTCGAAGACGTTAAATAATCATTAACCCATAAAAAATGTTGAATTAACCTTAACTAAGGTTGAAGTTGTTGAACATGCCAACTAAAAGTCACCTCATGAGAATTTGAATAGATTTCCTTAAACCTCATTCGCAGATTAAAAATTGAAATAAATCGACGACGTCGAGTAATTAGGGTTAACCCTGATTCTAGGCATCGCCGATCGAACCCTAGTTTCCTATTGGTAAAAGCAATGAGTTTCTTTTCAATTAAACTTATCTTAATCATACTGCATCATGTAGATTCTGAAGCGCGTGAAGTAGCTACGGATCTAGTTGCCTCGACCTCCGCAGAAGAAGTCTTCAGCAACGGCGGAGAAGCAGGCAAGCCCCGATGCACAACCGATGTTTAAAATTTTCCTTTTATAACTAAGTGTGTCTTGTTTGTGCATTAAGTGCTAGGAGTTGATTGAAACCATAGTTGCATTTTTTTCCATAGGAAACCCTAACGGTAGTTGGTATAGATACCCCCTTAGTATGCTATGCTTAGCAGGTATTGCCGGTAGAAGTGGAGCAGAGTGGACGCTGCTCGTGAAAGGTAGGTTGTTGGATGAAACTATCACTTGAAACATGATGACACATGATGGTGAGTTTAATTAAGGAAAGATAAAAGTTTGAGGGTCAGATAGGATACAAAGTAGGTCGGCGACTGGACTTGGTCCAGGGTGACCGTAGACTTGTCTGATCCGTGTGGTTCGAGTCTGATCGAGCCTTGAATGTACTGGTCGTATGCTGGGTGTTATGGGCTCCAGTAAACCTATGTAGCCTAGTGATTGCAACGTCGAACCTGCCCTACGGTGTCTGACTAGGAGGAGATCTGGGGTGGGCAGCATGGGAACTCCACAGAAACCGTCTGGGACGTGTGTTGTCTGGTGGGATGCGAATGCTAAGGCATGCGTAGGCTGGAACTGACGTTGTAGGAGCTGGTGTGAATGGTTGCCACGTGCGAGTCTGGGACACGCACGTGTCGTACGATCAGGTTTCCCCCTGCAGGGTATAAAATCGTTTCGAACCGCTCTCGCTCCCAGTTAGTGAGCATGCTCGTGAAACGCACCACATTCTAGTAAATAGGTTGAGATACAATGAGAATGAATTATGATTACCACTACTGATATCTTTGCTTCTGTTATGTTTGATTAGTTTAGGGCGAACTAAATTTATATTCTAGTCACTTAATCTGGTGCTAAAATTTGACCAAGAGTAGTACATGCTTGCGAGTCCGTTTTTGCAAGTAAACCCATCCGAGTCAGCCAGTATGTCTAGGAGTCGGCTGTAGTCAGCCATGTTAACGGGTATGTCTTGTTGAGCTTCTTAGAAGCTCACGCGTTAGCGATATGTGGTTTTCAGGCACCGACATGCAGGACCAAGCTGGTAGCATCCATTGGGAGGAGTCTCACCCCGAGCTCGGGAACCTCCAGTGGGAGTTGTGCGAGTCGCCGCAGTGAACATTGAAGTGGCTAGTAGCATGACGCCCGTCGGCACGGTGCATGCTTTTGCTTAAGTCTTAGCGTCGGAGTCTGTAATTGTGACACCCCAGGTATCACCAGGGCAAAAGTCGACAACTATAAACCCTAGTCCGCAATTTCACTCACTTTAAAGCAGATTCAATCTTGGGAATAAAAAGAAATATTGTTTAAAATGCTTTAAAGAGACACTATGAAAAGTTTGACAAACAACAGAACACTATAGCAGAGTACGGGAAAAATCTAAATCAGCAGTGTCGAAATCTCGTTAATAGGAAGGAACCCAAACACTAACTCTTGACCATCAAAATTTCCACAGAACCCTAGCCATATTTTTACATAACAATTAAGTACACTTCAAAATAGAATTTTGAGAAATTATTCAAGATTTTGAAAAGGATTTAGACCTCTTAAAAATTCACACAAGCTATAATCAACCTAGAAATTCAAGAATTTTTAGAGACATGACTTGAACCTTAAATGAAAAGTGTTCCAAATAAATTTCTGAGCTTGTACAAAATTTCTCAAAAATTTTTGAGCTTGGTAAGTGTGCCAATTCATCGAATTGCATTCCAGCTAAAATAATAAAAAAAAATGAAAAGGACCGCTGTTGTCGGGCGTGCTACAGTGCCCCGCCCGCCCGACAACGCGGCGCTGCAGGGCAGCTGCCCCCGCCCGACACGGGCCCTGTGGGCACGTCGCCGCCACAATTGCCGCGCCGGCCTCCCCTACCTCCTCACTCCCCCTCGCTCTCTCTCTCTCTCTAGCTCTCTCTCTCTCGTTGACTCGCCGCCGTTTTCTTTCCTCTGCCCGAGCCCGAGCCGCCCGACGCCGCCCCACTGCGCCGGCCTCCGCCACCCCCCTGCTCCCCTACTCCCCTTACCCTGATCTTCCTTTAAATTGGCGCAAATCCTCCTCAGCTTCCCCCTCCCTCTCCCTTTCTTCTTCCCCGCGCGAGCTCACCTCCCTGCCCCGCCCGTGGACACCATTGCCGGCCGCCCCAAGGTGAAACACCACCCTCGGCCAATTTCAATCAAATTCCCTCACCAAATCAGTTCCTCTTCACCCCGTGAAGCTCACAGAACCCTCCATCCTCCGGATTCAAGCCCCCATCGTCGGAATTTCGCTCACCGCCGCCGCCCCGAGACACCCCCACGGTGAGACCCCCTATCCCGGCCAAGAGCTTGATGAATATCATGTTGCCGAGCCTCGTCATGTCGTGTAGATCATAGAAAGCCAAGGTTCGACGGCCGGCGACCACCCCATCGTCGGGAATTGGCCACCGGAGCTCACCGGAGACAGCCCCCTGTTTTTCCTTTTTCCTATTTATTTTCCAGATTATTGCTCTGTCTTCTAAAATCCCTAGAAATTCACAGGAAGATCCAAAAATGCCAAACTAAAATTTGTTAGAACCCCGGTGAAAAGTACTAATTTTCTGTTAAAG
This sequence comes from Oropetium thomaeum, assembly GCA_001182835.1. Taxonomy (NCBI): domain Eukaryota; kingdom Viridiplantae; phylum Streptophyta; class Magnoliopsida; order Poales; family Poaceae; genus Oropetium; species Oropetium thomaeum. The sequence continues at coordinate 916,600 of LFJQ01000034.1, forward strand.
CACTTTTTAACAAATGACCAAACAATTGCAGAATTAATTAGAAACACTCCTTTCTGTTTTTGAATTTTAAATTGCATTATAGAGCAATGATAGGGCTAACCTTTGATCCACAAGTACACCATGGTACTACAGACCCTCTGGAATTTTATAAATATTTTAGGAACAAGAAATGGCATCTAACCCTATTAAATAACTTCAATCTGCCTGGTTTAAATACCATTTTCTAAAGTACATTGTAAAAGTCATTTACAAGGTTAGCCGCAAAAGCCAAGTTTTATATCTAATGCTCAAGAATGCTCACATAAAATTTCATAATTTTATTCTAAGGTTTACTAGTGCTTTCTGATTTTACAAGATCTAAAAACAGGAACTTTGACGAATTTTTATAAAATATAGAAAATTTATCTAGGCCCCACCCAAAGCCCAAAATGCTTATTCCAGGGAGTACTACCAACTAAAAATAATCTTGAGGAAGAATTAAAATCTTCGTTTTAACCCTAGTTTAATAGCCGAAGGAATTAAATAATATTAACCGATGAAAATTGTCGAATTAACTTAACGAGAGTTGAATTTGTTGAACATGCCAACTAAAAGTCATCTCACGAAAGTTTAATAGATTTCTTTAAACATCATTCACAGATTAAGATTTGAATTTAATCGACGGCGTCGAGTAATTAGGGTTAACCCTAATTCTGGGCGTCGCCAATCTAAACCCTAGGTTATTATTGATAATAACAATAAGTTTCTATTTCATTGAACTTATCATAATGCTACTGCATCATGTAGATTCTGACGCTTGCGAGGTAGCTGCAGATCCGAGTTCCTCGACCCTCGTCGAAGAAGTCAACATCAACTCCGAGGAACCAGGCAAGCCCCGGTGCACAATCGAATTTTAAAGTTTTACTTTTATGACTAAGTGTGTCTTGTTTGTGCATTAAGTACTAGGAGTTGATTAAAACCATAGTTGTATTTGTTTCCATAGGAAAACCCTAACGGTAGTTGATATAGACACCCCCTTAGTCTGCTATGCTTAGTAGATAGTTGCCGGTAGAAGTCGAGCAGAGTGGACGCTGCTCGCAAGTAGTAGGTTTTTGAATGAAACTATTCCATGAGATGTGCCACACGATTGTCAATGAGTAAGAAAGATAAAACATTGAGGGTCAGACTGGGTACCAGTAGGTCGGCGACTGGTCCGGGACCAGGGTGACCGTAGTCTGGTCTGATCCGTGTGGCACAGCTGGGCAAGTATTGAATGTACTAATCGTATGCTGGGTGTTATGGGCCCCGGTAAACCTACGTAGCCTAGTGATTGCAACGTCGAACCTGCCCTACGGTGTCTGACTAGGAGGAGATCTGGGGTGGGCAGCGTGGGAACTCCATAGAAACCGTCTGTGACGTGTTGTCTGGTGGGACGCAGGGCTGCTAAGGCAGGCGTAGGAGGGAATTGACGTTGCAGGAGCTGGTGTGAACGGTTGCCACGTGCGAGTCTGGGACAAGCACGTGTCGTACGATTAGGTTAACCCTGCAGAGGCATAAAAATCGGTTCGAATCGCTGTCGCTCTCAGCTATGAGCTTACTTGAACTCTCTGTCACATTTTAGTAAATAGGTTGAAACACAATGAGAATGAATTATGATTATCACTAATGCTATTGATTACTTCTATTATGTTTGCTTAGCTCAGTGCTAACTAAATTTATTTTCTAATCACTTAATCTGATGCTAAAATTTGACAAGAGTAGTATAGGCTTGCGAGTCCTTTTGCAAGTAAACCCACCCGAGTCGGCCAGCATGTCTAGGAGTCGGCTGTAGTCAGCCACTTTTGTCGGGTAAGTCTTGCTGAGCTTCTTAGAAGCTCACGCGTTAGCGTTTTGTGGTTTTCAGGCGCCGTCATGCAGGAACCAGCAGGTAGCTTCCATTGGGAGGAACCGCTCCCCGAGTTTGGGAACCTCCAGTGGGAGTTGTGCGACTCGCCGCAGTGATTGTTGAAGTGGCTAGTAGCATGACGTCCGTGGGCACGGCGCGTGCTTTTGCTTAAGTCCGAGTGTCGGAGTTGTAATCGTTCAAGTCTTCCGCTGTTATCGTTTCAAAACTTCTGCGTACTCTGAACAATGTAATATTCAACTTCGAATTTATGAACCCAAGATGTATTAAGTTCTCTCTTCTTGTAAATTATTGCTGTTTATCCCTGCCTGTGTTGTATCGTGTGTACGCTCGCTTCGCCGAGCGTTGCCCAACAGGATCTTGGCTTAATGACTGACCGGATCCGTCCCGAGATGAGGTTTTCTGGGCGGGTCGTGTCAGTAATCGATGAAGTCTTCCACTGTTATTTCCAAAACTTTAATTGCGTACTCTGATTCACTGTAAGACTTAAGTTTCAAACTATGAACCAATGATGTATTAAATTCTCTCTCCTTGTAAATCATTGCTGTTTGTTCCTGCCTGTGTTGTATCGTGTGTACACTCGCTTCGTCGAGCGTTGCCCAGTAGGATCTGGCTCCACGACCGACCGGATCCGTCCCGAGACGAAGTTTTCTGGGCAGGTCCGCGTCACTAGACATCCCAACTCCCCTTAATAGTATCGGTTTTTCCCATGGACTCAAACCTAGCTACACAAGCTCTGCTAGCTTGATCTCAATGCTCCAAGGTTTTTGAGCCATTCTTCAACCACGTTCGTCATAGGCTCAACATGAGTTGTCATCAATATTTGCCGAGACACTTCGCTCTTGAGATTGTAGATGGTAGTAGGAGCTGCACTCAACAAGTGACATCATGTTCATTCAATCACCAAAACATTCATACCTTTGGAGCACAATGGTCATGAAGCTATCAAATGAATTTGACTTCTTCTATGAGGAACATGGTATTATACATGAGAGGATGCCTCTCTATTCTCCCTAATCAAACGAGATTGTCGAAAGAAAGAATCGCACTTTAACTGATTTGGTTAACTGCATGTTAGACACTGCGGGATTATCTATGGCATGGTGGGGGAAGCCTTTATTGACTTCATGTCATGTCCTAAATAGAGTTCTGATTAATAATAAGGAGAAGACTCCATATGAAGAATGGATTGGGAGAAAACCATCACTTTCTTACTTTTGCACATGGGGTTGTTTGCCAAAGGTAAATGTGCTAATAAACAAGAAGCGTAAGTTGGGACCTAAGACAGTGGATTGCGTCTTTTTGGGATATGCTCATAATAGCATTGCCTATAGATTTTTAGTAGTTAAATCAGAGGCGCCTGATATTCATGTTAATTCATTGATGGAATCTCGTAATGTTACTTTCTTTGAGAACATATTTCCTATGAAAAATTTACATAGCATGCCTAGTCCATCTTCTGATGTGATTGCTGATACAACTCCTACAACTATTGCAAATTCTGATCATGCTGAACAAACACTTGAGCCGATCCATGAGTAGATTGACAGTGAAGCTCCTAGGAGGGGCAAGAGACAAAGAACTACAAAGTCCTTTGGTAATGATTTTACTGTCTATCTCGTGGATGAAACACCCAGAACCATATCTGAGGCTTACGCATCTCCTGATGTAGTGGAAAGAAGCTGTCCATTGTGAGATGGACTCTATTCTTTCTAATGGTACTTCAGAGGTTGTTGATCAACCTTATGGGTGCAAACCTGTAGGCTGCAAGTGGGTGTTCAAGAAGAATCTTAGGCCTGATGGTACTATTGACAAGTATAAGGCTAGGCTTCTAGCTAAGGGCTATACTTAGAAATAAAGCGAAGATTTCTTTGATACTTACTCACCTGTTGCAAGATTGACCACCATTCGTGTACTACTCTCCTTGGCTGCCTCTCATGATCTTCTTGTCCATCAGATGGATGTGAAGACAGCTTTCCTTAATGGAGAGTTGGAAGAGGAAATCTAGATGGAACAGCCTGATGGGTTTGTAGTAAAAGGTCAAGAAATTATTGAAGTCTTTGTATGTCTGAAACAAGCACCAAAGCAATGTCTACACTCATATCAGCAGGCTTCTCAGTGAAGCTGAATGATGTGTGTATTATCTCTATGGTGAGGGTGAAGGAGTTATCCTATGCTTCTATGTTGATGACATACTAATCTTTGGGACAAGTCTTGACCTGACTAACGAGGTGAAGTTGTTTCTATCTCAAAACTTTGATATGAAAGATCTCGGTGAACCTGATGTTATCCTAAACATTAAGCTAATCAAAGGTGAGAATGGGATTACCTTAACGCAATCTCATTATGTGGAAAAGGTTCTGAGCCGTTTTGGCTACAAGGACAGCAAACCTTCTCCAACACCTTATGATCCTAGCTTGATTCTTCAAAAGAACAGACGAATTGGTAGAGACCAATTGAGATATTCTCAGATTATTGGATCACTTATGTATTTAGCTAGTGCCACCAGGCCTGACATCTCGTTTGCTGTGAGCAAGCTGAGCTGGTTTACCTCTAATCCGGGAGATGATCATTGGCGTGCGCTTGAGCGGGTAATGCACTACCTAGTAGGTACTAAGGACTATGGAATTCACTATTTCGGGTTCCTTGCTGTACTTGAAGGCTATAGTGATTCCAATTGGATATCTGATGTTGATGAGTTGTAAGTGGGTATGCTTTTACCCTTGGTGGAGTTGCTGTTTCATGGCGTTCTTGCAACAAACTATATTGATGAGATCAACCATGGAAGCAGAGCTGACTGCACTAGATACCACTATGTTGAGGCTGATTGGCTGCGTGAGCTCTTGATAGACTTACCTATTGTCGAGAAACCAGTGCCAGCAATTCTGATGAACTGTGATAATCAAACGATGATTGTCAAAGTGAACAGTTCTAAAGATAATATGAAATCATCCAGATATATCAAGAGACGCTTGAAGTCTGTCAGAAAAATGAGAAACACCGGAGTAATATCAGTTGATTATATCAATACTAATAAGAACCTAGCAGATCAATTAACTAAGGGGCTATCACGTAATGTGATAGACAATGCATATAAGGAGATGGGTTTGAGACCCATATGAGCTATTCCACAGTGGTAGACCAACCTATGTGATCGGAGATCCCGTGAATTAGGACCTAGGAAAAACAAGCTGGTGGTTAGCATGAGAATACACTTTTGTCCCACTCGAGTAATGATCCAACACTCTCAAATACAGCATGGCAGGTTGGCAACTACCTTAATGTACCCTGTTGGTTTTAATTAGCGAAGATGTTATCCTACACAACATTCTTGAAAGAACACACCTATATGAGCCCGACTGTTGAAAGGTCGCAGTCTATGAGATTTGGGTGATCTCAATTAAGCTCATGAATAGACCACGGAGTACGACCTATATGCTCCAAACCGCAGAGTAGTCTGCTGGCGGGCAAGTATCAGTTAAGACTATAAGTGAAACTTATTTGCACAAAACGTGCAATTCAAGGCGTAGTCCATTGTCCAAGTTGTGAATGAGTGTAGCTTATTGTGGATATTTGTTGACGGTCATTAAGTACCAAATATACAGTCAACATTTCTCTAAAAATGAATAAGGACATGCATTTCATATATGCATGTTAGTTTAAAATTAAAAAAGTTCCACATGTACTTGAAAAGTCTGCGCATGTAGATATTTATCATAGGAATTGAGGCATAATCCGCTCCGTGGCAAGAAAACTGTAACGTCCCGCCTCCTCGATGCCGGGCCCGCTTACATCAGGTAGCTTTTTATAGGACATAGGCTACCCTCACAGACCAACACAAGTCTTTTCTACGCACATTTGTCCTCACTCGTGCGTATCCGGGAATAACTTCCCGGTCGGTCACCCATCCTGAAATTGCTCCAAACCAAGCACGCTTAACCTCGAAGGTTTTTGGAGCTAGGCTACCGGAAAAGAAGTTACAAATTATTGATATGAGTATCCTATTAATCCTATTAAGCCCTGGATCGGGGTGTCACATACTCACCCCCTTAAGAGACCGACGTCCTCGTCGGTTAATCCCAAATCAGGAACGTTCTCTCTTGGCCACGTTCATGTGTCCAGTGCCGGCGCATGTGTCATGCTGTGTGACCACTCTGGATCCACACCAGCCATGCACACCATGCCTGCGCAACTGCGACACACGCGCTCGTAAAACCGCGAGAGTCGGCTCTAATACCATTATGTAACGTCCCGCCTCTTCGATGCCGGGCCCGCTTACATCAGGTAGCTTTTTATAGGACATAGGCTGGCCTCACAGATCAACACAAGTCTTTTCTACGCACATTTGTCCTCACTCGTGCGTATCCGGGAATAACCTCCCGGTCGGTCACCCATCCTGAAATTGCTCCAGACCAAGCACGCTTAACCTCGAAGGTTTTCAGAGCTAGGCTACCGGAAAAGAAGTTGCAACTTGTTGATATGAGTATCCTATTAATCCTATTAAGTCCTGGATCGGGGTGTCACAAAAACACACTTCTAGCTAATCACAGCCTGCCACGGAGGCACCCCATGGATCGTTGAGGTGGAGAAAACACAACTCCGACCAATACAGGGCGCCACGGGGGCAGCACACGGATTCATGGACCCACCAGACGTGCCAAAAGTACCAGAAAACCAAAGCCAACACTGTACCCATGCTCAGGGCCGACCAGGCAGCCACCCTGCCAAAGTGGGACTCGAGTGGGCCCCATAGTGGGTCGGGCGACACCCTGGGTCGGTTGACCTATGGGTAGGCCCACTCGGCCCCAGCTTTGGGCAGGTGGCAGTTACCGCCTCTCCAAGGTTGGCTCTGGCGTCAGTGGCGGCTAATTTGCGCAGAAAGCAGTCCAAAAGGGGGGAGGAAGCTCACTTGCTCAAGTTTTCTCCACCTATAAATAGAACCCCTCTCACTTACTTCCAAAACACACAAGAAGAGTTTCCACCTGCAAACACACTCTCATTTCATTATTAGTGGAGTTAGAATTTAGTCCAAGAGCTCTTTTAGCTCTCTAGTAGTCTTTCCATAGGAATAGGTATAGGTCTAGTATTCTCTTCTTTATTTCCTTTTGTAAGACTTTATGATATTTCTACGCATTATTATTCATATGGTTTGAGTGGTTATTATTATCCTTGTGCTTGCCATGTGAATATACTTAGGATTTATGCTAGTGTATTTAGGTAGTATACCAATATACTAGTCATAGTCTTAAGTATAGAGGTATATATAGTTATGTATATATGTATATGTTTAGTATAGTTGATCATTGCTTTGGCATTGGTTCTACTATGCTCATGCTCTAGTTGAAGGACTAAGGTCCGCCGGGTGGCTAGAGTAATATTCAGGCATGTAGAGTGGTGCTTAGATTACTAAATATTCTTGAATGTCGTGCGACCCACGGAGCTAGGGGTAGGCGGCTTGAAGTGACAACCTTGTTCGTCCTTTGTAATCCCCCACGTCCGGTTGTAGGTTTAGAGGTGTATAATTGCTGGAGTCTTTTCTCTGGATTGGGAGTAAACCGGTGCCCCGATATGTCCCTGCTTCGATCCCTTGCTAGCATAGAGCTTATATGTATACTAGTATATATAAATATATAGGAATATAATCAGCACTTAGATTAGTTCTACTTCGCTGTTATAATTACTTGTAGATTCTCTTTTTAGTGTCGCACTACCTATATTTATCTTGTGTTTACAACTGCATGAGTATATGATATCTTAGTATGAGTGAATTAGTACCATACTTCATCTGCATTATTCTTGTTAAGCATCCTCCCTATAAAAATAAATACGATACCCTGGAATACTCCAAGGTGAAATGCTACAAGGATACTCCGTGCGTTTGCAGTCTTTTCTGTAAACGTTAGAGTACCAATGTAAATATTTCTGGCGCCACTACTATGGATTGTTTTTGGACAAAACTTAGTAATAACGTCAGAAATACCTAAAATGTTCAACTTAACAGTCTCCATCGAAACACTTGTATATCAAACAGTAGTAGCATGAGACAAAGTCTTGATGGGACTTTGACATCTGGTGGGGGTTATTAGAATTATTAGGCTTGGCCTATTGTGACACCCCAGGTGTCACCAGGGTTTAAATCGACACACTACAACCCTAATCGGCAATTACTCACCTAAAAAGTAAAAATCAACACTGGAAGTAAAAAGAAAATGTTGTTTGAAAGGCTCTAAAGGATCACCATGAAAACTTTGGCACACAACAGAACACTATAGCTAAGTTCGGAAAGATTCAACTAACAGTGTCGAAGTCCTGTTAACAGGAATGAAATCCAAACCCTAACTAACTCATGGCTATCCAAATTTACACAAAACCCTAACCATATTTTTGCATAACAATTAAATACACATTAAAAATAGAATTTTTGAGATTTTATCAAAATTAACCCTTTTAAAATTCCAAGTTTGAACCAAGTTGAAAATTCACAGACTTTTAAGAGCTGAATCAGGGAATATTCCTATAAGAAAATTTGTTCCAAATAATTCACTTAGCTCACAGAAAAAGTTTTAAAAATATTTGAACTCGGGAGCTAGGGTTTTCAATTGACCTAAGTGAAGGGAGTTGGAATAATTAAAAAAAGAAATTGAAAATAACTGTATAATGAACAGTGGCGCCGCCCGCCTCAGTGCGCCGCCCACGTCGGCCTTTGTCGCGGTTGCCACCCGAGCACAGCGTGCACCATTACTCCTCCTTGGCATTGAATCTTGGCAAGGGATTTCCCTCCCCTTCCCCTCTCCTCCCTCTCTCTCTGTCCCTGGTGCGCCATAAATTTTTCCTCCACTCGGGCACGCTATCGACAGTAGCCGCCGCCCACGATGCCATTGCCGGCTGCCGCCCCCTGTGCCCCAATTCGTGGTGCCCCTTCTCTCTCTCCCTTCCTCACTTCTCCTTCGAGCATAAAGCCAAGCACCAGCGCCCCTCCTTCCTTCTTCTCCCTGCTCTTCCCCGCGCGCAAGCCTTGTTCCTCTGTTCTGCCGCCGCCATAGCCGCCGCCCACCACCTCCACGACGCCGGCGAGCTCCGGCACCCTCCAAGCCTCGCCCCCTTGCCGCCTAGGTTCCCCTCCATCCCCCGAAGCTCTCCAACCACCAAGAGCTCCGGCCGTGCCACAGTTTGCCCGGAACGCCGCCGCCCTGTTTTTTGGCCGAGAACCTCACTGGCGGTCACCCTTCTCCGAAATTCATCGTCGTGGTACGATGTTTTTCCAATTCCTTTCACCGGCTACTTTCTCTAGTCCTTGCGCACCCAATTGACAAGGTTATGGCCGCAGTCCATCGCCGTTGACGAAGAACGCCTCGTGCCACCACCTCGGCCACCATTGACGCCGCCTCGAGCTCACCGTCGCCGGCCCTGTTCTCTTCTTCCCCGTGGCCTTCGTCCTACTCAAAACGATTCCTTGAGTTGAGGTGATGCTCCACAACACTTCAATTCCCCCTCTAATCTTCTTCTCCGCCGAGAAACCTCACCGGAGCACTGCCGCCCTCTATTTCCCCTGTTCTGTGCCATTGCTGTATTAAATTCCTTCAATTTCCTTTAATTAGACAAAATTTGTAAAGTGTGTAGAAAACAGTGGAAAAATCCAAAAACTCCAAACCTAATTTTATTTGAATCCTTGAACAATGAACTAATTTTCTGTTAAAGCATTTTTTTTGAAATGTCAGAAATAATTAAAATACTCTTGTCTATTTTTGAATTTTAATTTGAATTCTAGAGCAGTGCTACGGCTAAAATTTGATCCACAAGTGCATAATGACAATAGACACCATCTTGAATTTTATGGGGATTTTAGGACCAAAGTTGCATACAACACTTTAATAATACTCCAATCTGCCTAGTTAAAGTATCATTTTCCAAAATACATTGTAAAAGTCATCCAAAAGGTTAGACCCAAAAGCAAAGTTTTAGATTTTGTGCTCATGAGTGACCCCATAAAATTCATAATTTTATTCTAAGGTTTACTAATGGTTTCTGATTTTAAAATATTTAGTAACAGAAATTTTGATGAATTTTTATAAAATCTATAAATTTCATCTAGGCCTCAGCCAAAGTTCAAAATGCATACTTCAGAGAGTACTATCAACTAAAATTGATCTTGAGGTATAATTAAAAGTTTCATTTTTAGCCCTAGGTTAATAGTCGTAATTATTAAATAATTAATACCCGAAGAAAAGTATCGAAGTAACCCTAACCAAAGTGAAATCCTTAATTCTGAGAACATGCCAACTAAGAATCATTTCCTGGAAAGAAAATGAGAAGTTTCATTTAAACCACAATCATAGAATCAAAACTTAATAAAAACGACGAAATCGAGGAAATTAGAGTTAGCCCTAATTCCTAAACGTCGAAACCCTAGTTAATCTTTAGTAAAGGCATTGTGACTCTTTTCATTAAACTTATCACAATCATACTGCATCATGTAATGAAGTAACCACCCTTTATTTTATCAAGTTTTGGTCATCGCCGTCTCACAAACTGCATTTTCATCATATAGGAACCGACCCGGAATTTCCGACAGAGAACGAGAATCCGGAGGAGGCACCCGTAGGAGCTAACTTCTCTCTTGCGCTAACTTTTCTGCAGACCAAGGCAAGCCTCGGTGCACACCTATGTTTTATAAATTTTATGTTTAACACTATGTGTGTAGGAATTGCTTGTGCATTAAGTTTTGTGAAAATTGCCCTGAGACCTAGCTGCATGACTTGGTAGGTTTTTCTATGGGGTATCCTTATTAGAGCCATCGCGATAGAATGCTAAGCTTTAAGGGTAGGAAACGGTAGAATATGAGTAGTAGGGAGACTACTCATGTTTGCTCAAAGAAACAATTTCGAGGAATGGGAGTTAACGATTGAATAAAACTTGAAACTTTATCGAGTGCGGTTGCATTGGTCAAGTTTTAGTTGTGTACCGAGTGCATACTGGTAAATGGGAAACCAACGTAGCTCATTGTACTTTGTTGGACAATTGGCCATCTCTCTTTCCGGGTGAATGGACCGTCAGGGTGAATGAATTCGCATTTTGTTTTCTTGGGCTCGTGCTAGTGGGAAAGGCTTGGGGCCGTACAGGGATGCAGGGCGTCGCCTGGAGGACCATGTCCTTGGAGAGATAGATGTTGGGCCAACTCTATCACGATGTTGCGAAAGGTGGCCACGTGTGACTCATTCGAGTGTGCACGTGTCGTGTCATTCGGGTTTCTCCTGCAGGATGTAAATCAATTATAATTGACGTTCTCAAGGTTAAGAGTACCACTTGTTCCTTTCTGCCGCAACGATATGTAAATAGTGGATTAATGACTCATTCGAGTGTGCACGTGTCGTGTCATTCGGGTTTCTCCTGCAGGATGTAAATCAATTATAATTGACGTTCTCAAGGTTAAGAGTACCACTTGTTCCTTTCTGCCGCAACGATATGTAAATAGTGGATTAATGATGAAGATGGTTGTTTCAACTTTGGATTGTCGTGTTTTAGTCTTGTTTGTTTAGAATAGTGGCACACGTAGCATATTAATAGCGAACCCTGTTAACTTGGCTAAAAATGGAATAGACTATTAGCGTTGTTTTTGCAATACCAGATCCACTTCCACCAACACTCTCTCGCGCAAGCTTCAGGCGGCAGCTAGAGGACTCCAAAGCTGGAGCCAAAACAATGTAGGACATGTCAAGACTCAGCTTGGCATGGCAAGGGAAGTGCTGCATCAGTTGGAAATTGCACACGACAGTCGGATGCTCTCACAAGAAGAAACTTGGTTACGTAACTCTCTCAAGAAGCATTCATTGGCCTTGTCCTCACTCTTGAGAACCATAGCTCGGCTTCGTTCTCGGATTGGCTGGATCAGTGAAGGAGACGCCAACACTGCCCTCTTCCATGCCCAGTCCTGCTACCGAAGCCGAAAAAATTTTGTAGCCCAACTAATAGAGGACGGACAGGTGCACACAGATCAGGCGCGTAAATCTGAAATCATTGATAACTTCTACCAGAATTTGTTGGGGCAATCTGTAGTGAGGGAAAATACAATTAACTTGGCAGCGCTAGGAATTCCTACACATGATTTGTCACAGCTAGATGCTCCCTTTACAGAGGAAGAAGTGTATAACACCATCTAGCTGCTACCACAGGACAAAGCCCCAGGTCCGGATGGGTTCACCATACGATTCTATCTTGTGTGCTGGCCGACAATTAAGAAAGAAATCATGGAAGCCTTCTCAGCTATTTGGAGCAGGAAATTCATCAACTTCGACATTCTAAATTCAGCTTTTATCACCTTACTGCCAAAGGTTGATGGAGCTAACTGTGCCAAAGACTTTCGACCCATAAGTCTCGTTCATAGCTTTGCGAAACTTGTCACAAAACTGATGGCAAACAGGCTAGCGGGACGATTGCATAAGATGATCTCTCCTAATCAGAGTGCTTTCATTAAGGGAAGATTTATCCAAGACAATTTTATGCTCGTGCAACAAACAGCAAGATTTTTGAACCAACAAAAGCTTCCACGTTTCCTGCTCAAGTTGGACATTTCCAAAGCTTTTGATTCGGTGTCTTGGCCTTTCCTAATTGAGGTGATGCGACATTTGGGTTTCGGTTAGATTTGGTGTGATATTATCAGTGGGTTGTTAAGGTCGTCATCAACACGGGTTCTTCTTAATGGGTCTCCCGGTGAGCTTATCCTACATAGGCGTGGGCTTCGGCAAGGGGACCCCCTCTCACCGATGCTTTTCATTCTTGTGATGGATGTGCTTGGCCATATGGTATCCAAAGCTGCTGACCATGGTTTCCTACAGCCATTATCCTCTAGAGCCCTCCAACACCGAATCTCGCTATACGCCGATGACGTCGTGATGTTTCTCAAATCAGAGGCTAGTGATATTGAAATCACCATGGATTTATTGCAACTATTTGGAGATGCTTCTGGTCTCAAGACAAATGTTCACAAAAGTAGCGCCTACCCTATTCAGTGCCTACCAGAGGACATTGAAGTAATCCAAAACAACCTCCCTTGTGCAGTCTCAGAATTTCCTTGCCGTTATCTTGGTTTGCCACTGTCCTTGACAAAGCTCACCAAAAATCAAATTCAGCCAATCATTGACCGCCTAGCTGATCTTCTTCCTGGATGGAAATCTGAGCTCTTGAGTATGGCAGGCAGAGTGATTCATGTGCAGTTCGTGATGATAGCTAAACTTGTTTATCTAGTGATGGCTATGGACTTGCCTCAATGGGCTATTAAGGCGATAGATAAGATTTGTCGGGGATATCTCTGGAGAGGTATAAAAGAGGCAAACGGCGGTCACTGTCTTGTTGCATGGGGAAAAGTGGCACGCCCCAAGGAGCTCGGAGGGTTGGGGATATCAAACTTGAAGAATTTTGGATGGCTGTGGCTACAAAAAACTGACCCCCACCGTCCATGGAGCATGTTCCAAATACAAGTCCCTGATCAGGTCCGTTCATTCTTTGCAGTGGCAATGTCAACACAGGTAGGAGACGGAACTCGCACTCTCTTCTGGGAAGATCGGTGGTTACATGGCAAGCGCATAGCTGACGTGGCTCCACGACTATATTCAGTGGTTGCCAAGAGAAACATCAAGAAAAGAACTGTATCTAAGGCACTAAATGAGCACCTATGGCTTCAGGATGCGAGAGGAGCTTCTTCTGTTGGTGCTTTGAGCGAGTTTCTTGCTCTCTGGGACGTCATTCAGAGTTTTGCTCTACAGCCCCAAGTTGAGGATAGGCACTATTGGCGGCTCTGTTCTTCAGGACAATATTCAGCGAAGTCAGCATATACACATCTTTTTCTAGGAGCAACTCAATTTGGATCATGGGAGCTTATCTGGCAAACTTGGGCTCCTGGAAAATGCAAATTTTTCTTATGGCTTGTGGCGCATGACAGGTGCTGGACAGCAGATCGGCTTGCTCGCCGAGGCTTGGAGCATCCAGTAAAGTGTGTCTTGTGTGATCAAGAACAGGAGACAATCAATCATCTCTTAATGGCCTGTCCTTTTACACGGCATTACTGGTATATAGTTCTAGCTCAGGTTGGCCTACAAGCTCTGGCTCCTCAACCGACGGACACAGTCTTTGATGAATGGTGGAAGAAGACATGGCGCGCTGTGCCGGAGCAACAAAAGAAGGGCTTCAACTCGTTGGTCGCGCTAGGAGCTTGGATCATTTGGACACACCGCAATAGTTGTGTGTTCGAAGGACTAGCTCCAAGTCTATCTCGAGCACTCATGATTACAAATGATGAAAGACGGCTTTGGAAGATGGCTGGAGCACGCGGCCTCTCTACTCTGTCCCTGTCGAGTGTAGATAGTGGGTCTTAGCGTGTTGAGTTTGGTCGCTTTTTAGCTAGTAACAGGCGCGATTGTTTTTTAAGGTTTAAGTGTGGGTAAGGGTTGTGTTGTACGGGTTCTTGTCCCATTTTTCTTCTTAATATAATGAAACGCAGCTCTCCTGCGTTTTCGAGAAAAAAAAGTTGCTCAGGGTTTGTGGATTAATGTTTTGCAGGTGATGCTTCTAACTTTGATTCGTTTGGTTGTGGTGGTTGGGAAGGGGAAGCACCCTCGGAGTGGACCTTCGAGTGGGTTCCCGCTTCTCCGACCTTTGAAGATTAAGCACCCGCGGGCTGGCGTGCTTAATTGTATCGTCGAGTTGTAACTATTAGCTTCCGCTATCAACTGCTTGTTTTCGAACTACGTCTTCTGCAATTTTAATCTTTGAACCAACTGATGTAATCCCAGACTTAATGTACAATCTAAATCTTTTGCGTGTCCTCGTTAATCATTGTACTGTATGGTCGCTTGCTTCGTCAAGTGACACCCCAAAGTGATCCTAGATGAGCAACCGTACGATTTTATCGGACAGGGTTGCGACACCTATGTGATATTCAAAATAATTACTAGAAATATTAAAGGCCCATTCATGCACGAGGATGGTGCAAATCTTTAGTCCCACACAGATATGATATGGAGACCGACCTGGACGAGAGATCGTGTCCAACACGGCCACGGTCTCGTAACTGACTCGGGTGAGAGATCGTGTCCAACACGGCCACAATCTGGTAACCGACTTGGTGAGGGACGCCTCAACCCTAGCAATTTTGCCCTATAAAACCAGGCGGACACCACAGCCAAAGAGCACCTCGCAACCAAACCAACGCATCCCAACGCATCTAGGTTTTCGTCTCATCTACCGCTGTGCCGCCGCTGCCGTCTACTCCATCCCGATCATTGGCGTGCACCGTCGAACGGGAGAGCTGGTCTTTAGAACCCTCGTCCTCTGAGCTCCTAAACTGGGAGAGGGCGAATAAGGTTTTTGGGAAGCTCTCTGCGCGACTGCTCGATCGCTTTGTCTTCAGCGCTTCGGTGCGATCTTCACCGACTTCGTCACCACGGCTCGTCTTCCGCGCCGCCACCTGACGCCCACTGTTCATCGTAGATATCTTCGCTGTCCGGTCATCATCAAGAAAGAATCGTACGTACTCTCATCTATTATCATATCTTCCATACGTGCCATCGTGACCTACTATATGTTCATGTTGCTTGAGTGTATGATAGAATCTGTGATTCTGTTTGGCATGATGGACTTGTTTAGATATAGCGTAGATCTAGTAAATATTTGCAATTTGCCATATGTGATCATGATATACTTGTTTAGATCTATTGTAGATCTAGTAAATATTTGCAATCTGCTATATGTGATCATGATTTATTTCTGGATTAAATTAAAACTAAAGTGTTGATTGATTCAACATTTCTGGTGAGCCTCTTCGGCCGAGATCCGCCTAGGTGAGTTCTCCATGCGATGGAGAGTCCTTTGGTGTTTTTCTCGTTGAGCATGATCGCCATTTGGGCTTTCCCACGAGCGTGCCGCCCGTCTCCGACAAGCAGCTGCTGCTCTGGTTCTGGTCGCGGATCGTGTGTGGACGAGGATCCATATAAATAAAATACTTCTCAGAAAAATTGTAAAATAAAATGTTTTGGTTTCCTATTGATCAGATCTACCCCCTGGATAACTCAAACCTTCTTTTTAACAAATAATTCTTGCTGCATTAATTCTTTCATGTAAAATTGTAATAAAATGTTATCGCTAATCAACACGCTTAAATATCTTGATTTTTGGTCAGTATACTTCAGTTAGGATACCTTGTCATAAAAAGTCCCATAATGTTTTTGACTTGTTTAACCCTGTGTGTTGCTTAATTATGCCTAAAACTGACATAAACTTGCTCAAATAATTCCTCTTATACCATTCATGATAAAATCATCAACTTTGATACTAATACTCCTTAACTAATGTACATCATGCATAAAATTACTCTGTCTTCATAGATAATGCTATCATATTGTACATACAACCACTCATAACTAATAACTTAATCATTTGTTAATGCAATGAATGGAATATTTTAGACTAATATAATTAATAATTAACATCATTTACATGTCTAGAGCATCCTTCTCCCTCATCATAATCACCTAAGAATAATCTTGACTTTGTTAACTTATGTCGATAATCATTTTAGTATTATAGGAATCAAGGTCAATCGTTCGATGGTGAATCCAGAAGCTGAGGAGGACCCAGCTGCTGCTAATATTGTTTGTGATTGTCCTAACCCTCCGTTGGACCAAGGCAAGCCCCGGTGCACACATATGTTCTAAAAATTTTACTTCTATCAATTTGTTTGTAGGTTATGTTTTGTGCATTAAGTTATAGAAATTGTTGTGAAACCTAGATGCATGACCCTCTTAGGATTCCTATGGGTCTAATCTAACTTGTTACGGCCAACGATAGTTGCTATGCTAAATAATATGATATCAGTCACATACAAGTAGTATGGAGACTACTCATTGAATCTCTAAAAATTGTTGGAATTGGGTAATATCACACGTTAAAACTTGAGACTGGACAGGGATGATTAATAAATGAGTCAATGTGATGCTGCTTTGTATACTAATTTTGTAGCCCGTCTGTGTTGTTGGTACCGTTGGGCAAGTTTGAGTTGTGTACGGAATACATACTGGTATATAGGACCCAGGAAACCGACATAGCTCATTATGCAGTAGCTGGACACTTGGTCATCTCTCTTTTTCGGGTGAACAAACCGATATGGTGGATGCTTTTGCAGTTTTTGTTTTTGGGTATGTGCTAGTGGGAAAGTCTTGGCTAACCATGGATGCGATAGGACCATGTCTTTGGGAGAGATGGGTTTTGGACCAGCCCTGTGATGATGTTGCGAAAGGTGGCCACGTGTGACTCATCGTAGTGTACGTGTGTCGTGTATTTTGGATTTCTCCTATAGGATGTACATCGATTATAATCGCTGTTCCTCTTGGTTCTAAGTACCGCATGCTTGGTGCTACCATATTTTGATAAGGAATGGAATATATGATGATATATTTTCTGTTTTGACGATCTAATTTATTGTATTGCAACCATGCTTGATTAGCTCTTATGGCACACCCTTATCTTGATTACTGAACTCTCTTAATTTGGCTAAAATTTGAAAATAGGATCAACTGTTAGTGCTGTTTTTGCATGTTAAATTCCAGCTCCTACAAATGACCTTATATGCTAGGAGTTGGTCTTTAAAGGCCATGTTGACGGGTCAGTCTTGTTGGGTATTAGTTGCTCAAGCTTTATGCCTTAATTGTTTTGGGATAGTTGTTTTGATGTGGTTCGGGACGGTGAAGCTCCCAAGGATTAGTCTTTTGATGGGTTGCAGCTTCACCATCCCGTGATCATGGAGAATAAGAACTTCTATAAGCTGATGTTCTTATTGTAGATATGTATCGTCGAGTGGTATATGTTAGCTTCCAATTTTGTACTCGGTTTTAAAATTTCACTTCCGCACTCTAAACTGAACCAAGAACTATGTAATAATGTTAAATCACTCTTGTAATATATCTCTGCGTGTTTTGTTAATTTTTCTACTATTTGGTCCTTTGCTTCGACAAGTGACACCCAAATGATCCTGGATGAGTAAGCCTGTCCTAAATCGAGGGCGGCCCTGCGACACATATGACCACTTTTGGAGAAAAAGCAACACAATGGACGGTTCTTAGTGCCTGTTTGTAGCACTATAAAGAAATTAAATGTTAAATTATTATATTAACATAGACATATCTAATTATTAAACATTAGTCAAACATAATACCTTAAAATCAGTTTTGCAATTCATGCGTTCAGGGAACCTTGGATTGTAGGGGTCGCCATTCTTCATGTACCATTTGTAAGCCCTTTACCAGCAGGACAAATTTAGCAATTAGCAATACTTTATTTCTGATTATGCTCAAAATCAATATATTGGACGAAGAAGTAACTTACGTTTGGATAACATCAAGAAAGTCTTGAAATCGTTCAACCGAATAGTTAAGAGAGTCTAATACAACCATGAAGGACTTCTATGGAATTATCTGAATGCAAATCCAGTGTCCAGTACACATACATACCAAAATTTAGTGTTTATGTAAATATAAGAAAACGAATAACGTGATACATACTCAAAGTTATAAGGTTGAAATATGCAGGTTGAAATATGCAGGTTCTGTTCTACCACTTCAACATGTAACATGCAATGTACGATGCACACTCAAACATCTTTGAGCGGCGCATTTTGTCGGTCACCTTTGGACCCGGTGCAATGTTTCAGATGGCCTAAACAATCATATTAGGATTTAGGTATCCAACTTCATTTCGGCCCTCAGGATTGTAATTCATTCTACACACGAAAATAACAAGTGATTATTGATGATCATTGTATTCGATCTTATATAAAAGTTTATAACTAAGAGAAATATTAAATACTTACAGACACTACAGGGTCATTATCGTGATGTCCATTTCTTTCAGACGAAAGATGGTATGGAACTCGCTAAAGACAATCGGGAGCACCGGTGGCCCCATATTAAAAACCTCTTTGGGAATTATTTTACTAACAACATCTATCCACTTGGCACATGCACGCATATACCACTCGTGAAAAATTGAAGGGGGCCAAGGCATGTGTCTCAACTTTGTGCTCGACACCAATGGCTTGCCATATATGAACTCAGGATGATCATCGTTGCCACATGCCCATTCTACGATTGATCCATCCAAGCATTCACCTCCTTGAATTGAAGTGGCATTGGCTTCGGAGTTCTCACGTCCTAAGGAGTGTACTTCTTTCTCAAGGAGACCATGCAATTTTCCTCAGCGTTAGAAGCTTCTTCATTGGTCGATACCGACAATTTCTCCTTCCTAATGAATTGCTTAGTTTTCTTTTGTGCACCAGGTGGAGGTTGAGAATTGCTCGGGGCACAAGGTAGAGGAGGAGGTGTCTGTTGTTCTATTGGAGTACAAGGAGGTGATGTTTGTGGCATTAGCACGGGGCTCAGAGGAGGAGGCGAGGTTTGTGGAATTAGCACAGGGCTCAGAGGAGGGGCGATGTTTGTGGAATTGGGCTTGAAGGAGGAGGTGATGGTTGTGGAAGTCTAGCAGACAAACTGACCAGTTTGATAAGTGGTTGTAACTCGTAACCACAAGACCAAAGTATTTTGAGAATCTTTCAAACATTCGATCCCCTCCTCGAGCATAGGAAAGCCCAACGGCAACTCCTTGTACGCTACACGAAAACTGACTACCTGCACCTTTCACACTCATCTGGAATCGAGACACAATGCATAATGCGGCAAGGGATGGCTAAGCCCTCGGCAACCTCTATTTGTTTTGCAGTCGGTCCAAAAGCATAAACAATGTACAAGGTGTGGATTTTGTGATAGTGTCCACTGGTTGTGTAAAAGCCATAAACCAAAGAATGGCACCTCATCAAACTGATTGTATTCTTCTTCATCTTCTACATTCTCGATTCCGACAATTATTTGTTTTCTAGGGACAACAATGTACTTCTTCTCATCTTTTGGGTTGAGTATATAAAACACTTGGGCACAGTTTGTGCAAGTATCTAGGGTTGATCTTTGTGACCGACTTTGTTAAGATATACGATTGTGAAATCGTAGTCATCGACCTCTACGCCTTGCAGATACTTGACCCATTGACACTTAAATATTGGGATCTGTAGGGACGAGCTAGAGTTGAGTTCCCAAATTGCGTCAATGTACCCATAATATACATATTTTTTCCCCTCACCCTTCTGCTTCTGCCTGTACACCATTGTTTTGGTAATGGCTCTTCTTGTCTCTTTCCTTTGTAGAAAATGTGAATCCATTAATGTTGTATGCTTGCCAGGACTCAACCAAGCTTAACGGGCCACAAGCCAACCGATACATCATAGTTTCTTCATCTGTTTCACCATATGCTAGGTTTTGGTCCATCAACCATGATGTAAACTGATGTGTGTGCTCTTTCATTATCCAATCCTCTGAGCGTTCTGGATGTTTTTCATGAATATGTTGCAAATGTTGGCCCATGTATGGCGTCGCAATCTCAAGCTGATGTATGACGCTGAAATGAGCTTCATGCACTCTCTGGTAACTTTCCATCAATAAAAGTATTCTGTCCGACTGTCATTTTTCACAACAGCCTCACCTCATATCGTGATACTGGAACACCAATCAGATCTGCATTTTTCATATAGTTTTGCATAGCATTCTAAGACCTCCTCCGTAGTGTATCCCTCTATCATGGAGCCTTCAAGGTGAGCACGGTTGCGTACATAGCCTTTCAGAACACACATATAACGCTACATATGGCGGAGGTAGACTGGACCAATTGTAAATATTTGATCTGCTATGTGGACCATGTAGTGCTCCATGATATCAAAGAATAAGGGAGGAAAACATATCTCAAGTTGGCACATTGTCTCCATCATCTGTTTACGTGACATGTTGAGCTCATTTGGGTCGATCACCTTCTTTGCAATGGCATTGAAGAAGTGACACATCCGTGTGATGACTAGCTTAACAAATGTTGGTTTAACTGCACTGACTGTGATAGCAAGAAATAGTATAAGCATCATATGACAATTATGAGTGTTATAGCCAGTCATCTTGAGTTTAGACATTGATACGAGATTCTTTATGTTCATAGAGAAACCGGACGGGACTCTAACTGAACGCAGACACTTACACATTGCTCTTTTCTCTTTGTTTGTGAGTGTATAAGCAGTCGGAGAAAGGTAATACGTTCCATTTGGTCTACCTTGAGGGTGAAGTTCTTGCCTTATTCTAAGCCATTTGAGGTCTCTACGGGCGCTAAGCCCATCCTTTGTCTTTCCTGCAATGTCCAATAACAAACCGATTGTGCTTTCAAAAACACCTTTCTCAATACGCATAGTGTCGATGGCATGGCCAACTTCTAACTCTTTCCAATAGGGTAAGTATCTATAGAAAATTGACTGCTTTCCAAACAATGAGTCCTTAGGAGACTTTGTGGATTTCTTCCTTTTTCTCCCTTCTTTTGACTTACCGAATACGAGCTTAATGCTCTTCACCAACTCAAAAACAAAAGCACCATCCCAATGCGCAGGAGGCGTTCCATTCTCTTCTGCATTATCGAATTATTGCCTCATTTGACGATACGTGTGTTTTCTTGGTAAAAAATGATGGTGTCGCATGTACACCATTTTACTAGATGCTAGAAGGTATAACGATGATGTCTGATCCATGCATGACACATGCATGCAGTCTTCCCTTTAACTTGACCAGCTAAAGCTAACCATGCGGGATTATCATTTGCTGTTGTGAAAATGATATCCCTAAGATTGAAATGCTCTTTCTGATACTCGTCCCAAATACGTACCCCCTTAGTTCCCCATAGTTTCTACATACCTTCCATCATTGGTTCTAGGAAAACATCTATATCAGTGCCCGGTTGTTTCGAACCAGAAATGAGGCAAGTCAACATAAGGTACTTTCACTTGTGGCACAACCAAGAAGGAACATTGTAGATGCTTAGAATCACAGGCAATGTACTATGCGGGTTCCTCATTTCACCGAAAGGGCTTATACCATCCGTGCTCAACGCGAATCTAACATTTTTCGCATCTGCAGAGAAGTCTGGATGTTGAATGTCAAAAATTTTTCCACTGCCTAGCATCTGCTGGGTGCCGGATCTTCTCATCCTTCTTACGGCCCACGGCATGCCATGTGATCAGCTTTCTTCATTCTCATTAGAGAACATACGCTTCAAACAATCCACTACTGGTAGGTTGTCACCTCTTCCGTAGCTTGTTGGCCCTATTTTACAACACTGATGCCCTTAGTCCTCTTTCGGCATTTCTTGTTCTTCCCTTTCTTATCTGTGGAACCATAATTGACATTATAGATATCGTCATTTCTTTTGTATCGACTAACATTGCATGTTGGACACTTGTCCACCATTGCATATTCCTTACGATACAACATGTAGTGGTTCGGGCAAGCGCGTATCTTTTGTACACTCAATGTCAACGGGCACAGTAGTTTCTTAGCCATGCATGTGTTAGTGGGCAATGTGTTTGGTTTTGGCAAGAACCTGGCTATGATTTTAAGAAGAGCCAAAAAGCTAGTGTTTGGCCACCCATTGCTATCCTTCAGCATCATGAGCTTAAGCGCCAAACTTAATTCGGTTGAGTCCCTATCACACCCTTTTGACTCCTCATATAGAAGGTTCTTAGAGGCGTTCTAACATCTCTAAGTTATCAAGTCCTTTCTTTGTGTTTTCTATTATCACCTTGGGTCCCATGTGCCGCAATAATTCCTCCACATGATCATCGATATCAGAAGGACTTGCATCCACCGACTCCGTAGCAAAACCATAAGCACCTCCTGGTTGTGCCTCGGTGGTGACCTCTAGATTCACGGACTCATGTATTTCCTCATGGTAACTCTACACATGATAGTCGGCAACAAAACCTCTATGTACTAAGTGCTCACCCTTCAACGTCGAGGAAAAAAATTTGATTCTTATTAGTGCACGAACAATATATTTCTTGTGTATTATAACGAACCACATGCTCCTTTGCGGCCTTAATATATCACTCACTAGATGGAAGTATTCAAGCGGTCTCATATTGTCGTACATCCACGACCTATTTTCCATCTACATAACAAATTAGATTAGTAATTTACTAGAGATATGGAAGTATTCAAAATTATTTTATGAGTAAACATGTAAACCATAAATAATTTTAGTACATGATAGTTATTTTGTATTTTGCTTGTTTCTTTGATATACTAAAAGTAATTACTAATGATTTTGTCAAGAACAATTCAAAATTTGCTATCCCAAGTCATATAATTCTATGAAAGATAGAATGTAACGTAGTGGGTACAGAAACCATGCCAAAAAGCCTCTAAATCTACTCAAAGAATGCTAATTTTAAGCTAAAAGGGTGCAAACCCTAGAAATCTCAAATCTGAAATTAAACCTTGGATCTAGCACTAAACACACCAAAAATATATGGGGTGAGTTTGAATTATCTTGGCAAGAAATCCCTCAAAGGAAAACCGATTCAAACCATCCCCCCTTGTTATTCCATTTTTTATCCCGTCACCTGTACGGACGCAGTGTTCGAACAATCGAAACTCTGTCCGTGTGTCGGGATGTGGGAGGTGACCTGCCACTTATATAGGCCCCTCTATTGGGATTGGACGTCATGACATCACCCGGCCATCCAAACCGGTTACGTAATAGGATCGGTCGATTGACGCAAGTACCCGATACTATGTATTCACCAATTAGGATAGGGCTAAATGACGAATGCTACAGACCGATCCTAATAGAGAAAGTGAATTTGGGATCAGTTCCTTGATAACGTCAGTGTGGCGCTGTGAGAGACCTGTCCAATTATACATTCAAGTTTACCAAATTGACTCGCCGTCTCCGTACGGTATGCGAGTACTCAACCCGATAAAAAGGAATGTAAACCCGGCAGTCCCCCGACATGCTTCTCAAACAATGGCCAAGATCCAAGCACGTCGGTATAACAACGGTTAATACATCACATAGGTCACAATAATTCATTTGCATTACTTTTAAAGTAATCTTACAGACCAAAGGTTCAACATAAAGTCCTGAAACTTAAATTGCGGAAGCGATTCTAAGGAATAGAGCGGTTGCAACGATAAACCAACAAAGGATTGCGATGCCCAGCCCACGAACATCGCAAATCACGATCACATGAACGTCCGGACTACTCCTCGCCCTCACCGGCATCAGCGGGGACAAAGTAGCCGAACACCAAATCATCCTCACCTGCAAAAACTTAAGCAACAGACGTTGAGTATGAAGGTACTCGCAAGACTTACCCTGTTGTGGGAATTATTTCCCGACTCCAAGCATAATGCAATATGGCAGTAGCAAGGTAAGTAAGGTATGGGGATATACTTGATTGCTTAAAGCTGAAACTAAGCATATGTGAATAAGCATAAAGTAAAGGACTTTGCAGGCATAAACACCGACTAAAACCCATGATCATAAGTACCAGGTCACCATAAACTACATATACCATCAACCATAATCCATTTCCCATTGTGTTATGTGTCAACTCTACGATATTATCCAAAGGACACTAAGCTTGATCATAACCGAGATCGCGGCGGATTTGAACCGATTATACACCCTGTAGAGGAGTCCAACTGTACCCACATGACTGAGAACCATACGGCTCATGCAACCCGCTAAAGTTACACAAGGGGGTACTCATGTCAACCTTTTTAAGCCCACACTATTGGAAAATCCACACGGTGTCGAGTACCACGGCCTCGCAGGCACACGTGAGTCCCTCGTCGAGTATCACGGCCTCGCAGGCACACGTGAGTCCCTCGTTCCACGCACGGTGTAGTCATCGGCCAAACGTTGGTATGCAGTGAGATACTCAGCTTGTCTTACCATTATATTCGACATGTGGTATGAACGAAAAGTATTCAGGCCAAGAATAACACGGCCAGGTCCTAGGTCAACCCAGACAGGGCCTACGGCACACAAGACCTCCACGTCATGCCGCAGTCCTATTCCACCGTCCGGATTTCAGTTTCAACACTTTGCAACTTTTATCAACATATGAACTTGCCACAAGTTCATAAGTAACCGGGGTGAATCTTATACATGCGAGTGGGACTTGAACAAAGACACACTACCCAGTTGACAAGGCAATGTAATCAACATCAAGGAGGGGTATCATGCATCAATAATAGGATTTCCCGACAATACCACTATACGTAAGCATATATATATTAATATTAAATAGTTATTTAGGATAGCAATATGAGGTGCTTGCCTTCAGTAGCGGTGGTGGTGTTCTCCTCAGCAACTTGGTCAGCTTCTGGTGCTCCTCCCTCAGCAACACCCGTATCACTCTCCGACGGATCGTACTCTATAAAGCAACACGCGTCGATATGAGAAGTATGCCATGATGCCATGATGCAACAAAAGATGCGATATGGTGCAGAAAGGTAGCTACTAAGACTACGAACACAATGCAAAAAGAAGCACGTCAAACAGAGGTCTCCAGCTCAAGTTATGCTGAAAACAGTTTTACCGATTCGAAAAACTGGTTCCCGGTTCCTGGGTTCCGGTTCCGATATTGGGTAGCACACGGACATCGTTTCCGAGAAAAATCCCAGAACAGGTTTCATGTACTGGCTTCACCAGGTGGCTCGGATTTCTACGACACTAAGTTTGAAGGTTTTTGCTCGCGTTACCAGGAACACAAGCCCACCGGCTATCGTTGCCCGTTTACGACATCGGTAAACATCGTAAAACACCCTAAAATTCGTAACGACCTTCCGAAGAAAAATTCAGACCTAAGTTACGAGCAGGGGACCATTTTTAGTTCAAGGTAACCACCAAAATAAGACTTTTGGCAATGGTTTGGGGTCAAGTTGAGCTACCAAGATTTTATTAAAAATCTAACAAGTTTCTGTTATTTAAAATGATAAAATCCGAAACAAACACTAAAACTTATGGAAAAATCATGAAACTTGATGGAGAGTGAGCATCTAAACTAAAGTTTTGGTTAAGGGTTTGGACTTTTGGAAGACTTTCCTAATGTATTCTAGAAAAAGACAAATTAACTAGACATTTAGGAGTATGATCAATGGCATGCATGAACATTTGTTGCTGTAAACTCCTGGTAAAAATGCAGGAGATGCACAAGTCATGACACACCCAAGATTCAAATTTCAACCCTAGAACCCTTCTGGAACTCCAATTAAAATTCAAAGACAGAAATGATTCATCTAATAATTGAGGAAGTTCCAGGAACGTTTTTGAAAAAAAGTGCTTCAGCAGAAAATTAGTTCATTCTACAAGGTTTCAAATAAAATTAGCTTTAGCATTTTTAGATTTTTCTATGATTTACTGCATAATTTACAAACACTGGCTAAATAATGGAAAATAGAAAAATAAATTAGGAAGAAAGGGCAGAACAGAGAGCAGAGCAGGGCAGGCGGCGCTCCGGTGATGGGCTCGCTGGAGGAGAGGGCTAGGAGGAGGATTGAGGAGCTGGGGAGCTTCGTTGTGAATCGAAGAGTCGATTTGAGGGTGATGAAGGCCGAGGAAATGGTCGGAAGGCGGTCGGCGACGGCGAGCTCCGCGGTGGCATCAATGGCGGCCGAATGGTGGCATGGGGAATTCATCCTCACCGGTGATGAACTGCCGCCGGAACCATGTCAGAAAGGTGTGCCTGGATCAAAGGAAATAGCCGGAGAGATGAATTGAAGGGAGAGGGTACCACGACAACGAATTTGTGATTCGAAGACCGGCGGCGGCGCTCTCGGCCGGAGGAAGGAGAACTGGTGTTCCGGGCGATAGGGTGCACGACCGGGTGTCTTGATGGACGGAGAGCTATAGGAAGACGAGGGGAGGCTTTCGGGCACGATGGTGGAGCACGGCGATCGTCGGACGGTGCTGGCGACGTGGAGGCGGGGTCGGCGGCAATGGCGGCGGTGCTCGGAACAGAGGAGGAAGAAAGAAGAAAGATAAGACGAGGAGGGTGGGGCGCTTCGTCCTCGGCTGGGTTTTGAAGGGGCACACACGCACGCGGAGTTAAGGAGTGGCGCGGCGATTGGGGCAGAGCATCGACGAACGGCGGTTGGCGCGTGTGGGCGGCGCGTGCGGCAGAGGTGGCGTGCGCCAAGGAAGAGAGCTGGCGCAAGGAAGAGAGAGAGAGAGAGAGAGAGAGAGAGAGAGAGAGAGAGAGAG
This sequence comes from Oropetium thomaeum, assembly GCA_001182835.1. NCBI lineage: Eukaryota > Viridiplantae > Streptophyta > Magnoliopsida > Poales > Poaceae > Oropetium > Oropetium thomaeum. The sequence continues at coordinate 943,652 of LFJQ01000034.1, forward strand.
AGAGAGAGGAAGGGAGAGAAAATCTTTGGCGAGATTTTGCTGCCAGAGGAGTGAAGGCGCGGAAGTGGCGCTGGCTGGCACCTGCCTCGGCTGGCCGACCGCTGCGGCGGTTGGCCGCCATGGGCGGTGACTGCCCTGTTCTCCCCTTTTTTTTATTTTTGCTTAATTCAAAACTTTCCCTCACAAGTCAATTGGAAACAATACCTCCCCGGCTTAGAAATTTTTGAAACTATTTGTGGATACTAAAGGAATTATTTGAAACAACTTTTGTTTAAGAAGGGTGTCCTGATTCGGCTTCTAGAGGTTTGCAAATTTTCAAATGAGTTCAAGATGGTTTGAATTTTAAAGGGGTTTAAACCTCTTCCAAAAATTCTAATAAAATCTCCAAAATTCTATTCTAATGAGCACTTAATTAATATGCAAAAACATTGGGGTGGTTTCATTACAAAAACAGAAGATTTTGCAAAAGCATAAGAAGGGTTACCCGTAATCGAAAAGTTTGCAACCCGGAACCAAAACTTCCCAAACAGGAAATGGTCAAAAAATTAAAAACAAGGCCAGTGAGCTCATTTCCATCTGAACAAAAAGACTGAAACTTAAGGATGTGATAAGCGCCCGCTCCTAATAGATATCTATTAGTATCAGACTACTTGTGAGGCCCGTCAATCTCGTCCTCTAGTATCGGGCTGCATTGTTGCCCGATACGATTCTGTAAAGGGGCGCCGATCCCTTTAGGCCTTTCTGTAGTAGTGAATTGCATCATGCTTCCTGGCTGCACTAGCAGTCTCTTATGTTGCTGTTGTCTCTTTCAGCTACCCAGTACTCATTTTATGTTGTGTATCTATGTCATAAGGGCAGAAAGGTAGGTTTTGTGACTTGACTTTTATTAGTGGGAAGGATCATGATACTTCAACGGTTATGAGGAGATTTGTGAGTCGGTGAGAATCTTGATTGAATTAAAGAAAGGGTGAATTCTCCGAGTTCATCTTTCATTTGCATTAACTTATACATTTGTCACATCTTGTAGTAATGGTGTGCAATATTTTACACCTATAGTTCTCACATGAATGTGCATTATGGTGCACATGAAATAGGGCATACATGAAATCCTTTATTCATAGTGCATTATGGTTCCTCCAATAGTCCAAAATTAGCACAGCTGAGACAAAACAGAGGAAACTCATGAAAGTTTCTGAATAAATGAACATTGGATCAACAAATTACAAGATAAATCTGTTGTAGGGGAACAAATGAGCAAATTTTAACATAGATAAAATCCCCGCCCCTAAAACAACATTCATTGTCTGAGAACACATATGCATCCTTTATTCATAGTGCATTATGGTTCCTCCAAAGTTCCAAAATTAGCACATCTGAGTCATAACAGAGGAAACTCATGAAAGTTCCTGTGAGAGACCCATCCAATTTACATTCAATTTATCGAATTGACTCACCATCCATGAAACTTATGCGAGTACACAATCCGATAAAAAAGAATGTAAACCTGGCAGTCCCCCGACATGCATCTCAAGCAACGCCCAATATCCAAGCACGTCGGTACAACAACGATTGATACATCACATAGGTCACAAAGGTTCGATTACATCAGTTTTAAAGTAATATTACAGACCATAGGTTCGATACATAAGTCCTGAAATTAAAATGCGGAAGTGATCCTAAGGAATAGAGCGGTCGCAACGGCGGCAACGATAAAACAACAAAGGATTACGATGCTCAGCCCACGAACATCGCAAATCACGAGCACACGAGCGTCTAGACTATTCCTCGCCCTCGCCGGCATTGGCGGGGACAAAGTAGCCGAACACCAACTCATCCTCACCTGCAAAAACTTAAGCAACAAACGTTGAGTACGAAGGTACTCGCAAGACTTACCCTGTAGTGGGAATTATTTCCGGACTCCAAAGATAATGCAATATGGCAGTAGCAAGGTAAGTAAGGCATAGGGACGGACTCGATTGCTTGAAGCTGTACTAAGCATATGTGGATAAGCATAAAGTAAAACACTGCGGGCATAACACCTACCATAACCCATGACCATAAGAACCATGTAACCATAACTCAAGTACACCATCAACCATAATCCTTTTCCCATTATGTTATGTGTCAACTCTACGATATTATCCAAAGAACACGGAGCTTCATCATAACCGAGACCATGGCGATTCGAAGCGATTATACACCCTGCAGGGGAGTCCAACTTTTCCTACACGATTGAGGACCATACGGCTCGTGCAACCCGCTAAAGTCACACAAGGGGGTACTCATGTCAACCTTTTTCACACTCGTGCCCACACGATTGGAAAATCCACACGGTGTTTTCAAGTACCACGGCCTTGCAGGCACACGTGAGTCCCTCGTTCCACACATCATGCAGTCATCGGCCAAACGTTGGTATGCAGTGAGATACTCAGCTTGTCTTACCATGATATTCGATATGTGGTATGAACGAAAAGTGCTCAGGCCAAGAATAACACGGTCGGGTCCTAGGTCAACCCAGACGGGGCCTATGGCACACAAGACCTCCACGTCTTGCTGCACTCCTATTCCACCGTCCGGATTTCAGTTTAACACTTTCTAACTTTTATCAACATATGAACTCGCCACAAGTCACATAAGTAACCAGGGTGAATTCTATACATGCGAGTGGGACTTACAAAGTCAAGAATGCCAAGAATCCTAGAGAATTTTGGTTCACCATTTTTAGATCTAGCATCGATTTGTTATGCATTTTACAAAGTCAAGAATGCCAAGAATCATTAAGAATCTCAGAACAGGGGGGTCTGCTCGTCATGTCGTGCTTCTGACACACTTCTGGCAACTCCAGAAGAGTTCTGGAACTCTAGAAGTAATGCAAAAACAGAAACAAGGGGTTCTGCTTGCCACGACATACTTTTGACATAGTTCCAACTCCAGAAGTAAAGCAAAAGCAGAAGAAGAGGTTCTGCCTGCCATGACATACTTCTGACATAGTTCCAACTCTAGAAGAGTTCAGAACTCCAAAAGTACAGCAAAAGCAGAACTAACGGTCTACATGCCGTGACATACTTTTGACACAGTTCCAACTCCAGAAGAGTTCTGGAACTCCAGAAGTAAGGCAAAAGCAGAACAAAAACGGCGGGAGAAGTTCACGCCGGCAATGCGCGCGGTGGAGGAGGGGTTTTAGGGTTCGATTGAGATGTCTGGGAGCATCACCGTGTCGTGTGGAGTCGATTGGCCGGTGATGAAGACCACGGGGATGACCGGAGGCTAGTCGGCGACGAGCAGCTCACGGCGGCGACAATGGCGGTGGAGAAGGTGCGACGAGTTCGTTCCTCACCGGAGACTTTCTGCGGGTAGAACCTTGCCACACTGATGCATAAGGATGAGAGGAGCCCGCAGGTGGGAAGAATCGAACCGAAATCAAGCAACAAGGAAGAAATCGATGAAAACCTTGGCGGCGGGGCGCTCCGGACCAAGGTTGATGACGGGTGTTTCCGGCGATGGAGTGGACTAGAGGGGCTCTTGGTGGTCCAAGAGCTGCGCGAGGAGAAGAATAAGAGTGTGGGGGGGGGGGAGAAGGAGCTCGGTTGCGTCCTTAAGGCTTGCAGGGAGAGAGAGAGCGAGAAAGGAGGAGGAGGTGGTAGCACGCAGCAACGAGGAATGGGGCACGAGGGCGGTGGCGTGCGCCCGAGGGAGAGGCAATGAGCGCGGGAGAGAGAGGGAATGGAGCCGATGAGAGAGGAGAAGATCCGCGTGGGATTCGCTCGACGGCTTGAAGGCACAACGAGAAAAGGTGCGCTAGCCCGACGTCACAGCGGCGGGCCATTTGATTTTGATTTTTTTACAAAAATTTGAAAATCCCTCTCCAATTTCAAAAGAAATTTGAACTTCCTTAGCTCGGATAATTTTTAAACTTTTGGTGGACACCCAGTTATTTATTTGGAACAACTTTCGTTAAGGGATAAAGTCCTGATTCTGCATCTAAAAATTTGGGAATTTCTAATAAAATTCAGGTTTGTTTGAATTTTTAAGGGTTTTAGATCTTATCTAAAAGTTCTGACAAAATCTACAAAATTCTATTTTAAAGTGCAGTTAATTAATATGCAAAAATATTGGGGTGGTTTCATTATGAAAATAGAAGATTTTACAAAAGCCAGATAAAAGGTTACCCGCAAGAACAATATGCTACCCGGACCCAAAACTCCCCATAACAGAAAATGATGAAAAATCAAAATCAAGGTCAATGAGCTCAGTTTCATCTGAACAAAGGACTGGAGAGGACGACAGTTTCCGAATAACTGAACATTGGATCAACAAATTACAAGATATATCAGTTGTCGGGGAACAAATGAGCAAATTTTAGCATAGATAAAATCCCCGCCCCTGAAACAACATTCATTGTCCGAGAACACATATGCATTGAATATACATTAATATTTGGATGACATAAATGGAGGAGTATATATACTCATAACGTAAGGAATGAGTCGCACATGGAAACAAGAGGAGTCTACATATGGATTCACTACAAACTCTTGGGGTGGATGGGCTCAAGTTGAAGGTAGTTTCATTTTTTCGAACACGTGCATGTTGAAATGGGTAGGATTTACTCAAGAATCTAAAGTATGTATTGTGTGCCTAATTTTGGGTTGGAGCGTTCTGAAAAAAAAAAAACAGTTTTCAGCTGATGGCCTTTGCGAGGTTGTTTTTTGAAAACTGCTTTTATAAAAGCTAAGTCTGTTTGTTAAACTTGCTTTTCGAATGAGCTTTTGAGATGAGTGGAGAATAAAATGTATGTGTGAATGCAAATAGTTGGTATTACTTATGCATCTATGTATACACTAATATTTGCTAGAAGCAACCTAAAAATAAATACAGTTTCTATATATATTATGTATTCTAAAATCTCTACTACTTATTAATCGGCTTAAGCGTCGTCCGCCCCTCCTTAAGTGTCGTCCGCCCCTCCTGCCGTGCAGGTTTTGTCCGTTTTATGAGTTTCGTCCTGAGTCCACATCGGATGGCGTGACAAAATATGGGAAAAGCAGTCTTAGGTCAATGGCGTGACTGAGTCCAGGTCAGATGCAATCCAACTGCTTTTTTATGAAATCCAAACAAAATCGGCAAGCATCCATAAATCGAGACCAAACAACAAACGGAAGCCAGGAAGCACAAATCGGCTGCTATCATCATGCAATCACACAAACTGCACCACAAAGGAAGCGTAAATCCGGAGCGGTCGTCGCCCACCAACCTAGAAGAGGACCACACCAATGTGCTGCGCCATGACCCGTGAGCTTGGTCGCCGTCGATGTTGGCACGATGCCAGATCCACTCGGCAGAGCCACGTAAAAATTGTTGCACACGTGCACCAGTGAGGAGACCCCATCCAGCTTCTAGCCAGGGAGGTTGTCGCTCGCCGTCTTATGTGGACACCAGACAGAGGAGAGGGGGTAAGGAAGTGTGGGGCCAGGGTTCAATCCAGTTCAATCGGCCCTTTTACTCCAAGCACAATCGAATCTTGGCCACTCACTCACATGTCCCTCGGAGCAACGGTTGTGATAGCACCAACAACATCAGGTCTGCTGATGGGCTGCTGGGCCTCCGCACGCATGTAGTAGGCTATCAATTGTCGTAAATCGATTGCAGATACCCGTGACATGAGTCGAAGAAAAAAGTAGCTGCAGAATGCAGAACAAATTCAATCTTGAGCAAGGAGGAACGTACCTATCCGAGGCCATTCGGACTAATAACTGATGTGAATTACTATATTTTCCAACGCTAGCTGTTATGCATACGATTTTATATCAGTAAGCCCTTTACTCTCGTTGGTCTATAGGAAAGAAGAGTTTCTAAAGATGTAAATCCTAAAAAAACTGAGCTCAGAATCGTGTATTGTACATACCATTTTGTTCTGGCTCATGATAAAATAAGCTACACCCGTAGCAACACACGGGCTTTTATCTAGTACATTATAAATATACAACCTACATTACATGAACATGGGATAGATGAACTACTTTCTTCCTTCAAAACATCTCTTCAGCCTGTTCAGCCACACTTAATTTGTCTCCAAGCACGGTTATATGAACAATCTAGGATTTGCGCTATGAGCCGTCCATTAATAATTCAAAAGTACAAATGAAAATGGTAGAAACTACTAGAAGGGACAGGCACCATCACTATATATACACAGGAAACAACAACAACACGACAGAAATCTTTACACTAATCGAATGTTGGCTTCAGAGGCCTTCATGCACGGAGGCCTTCGCACGGTAGATCGAATCGAACCGAAGCAAGGGAACAAGCCATCCCTTCATGTCGTGGAGTCCTCCTCATGCCAATACACCGGCGGGGCGGACCAGCACGGCGGTGCGGCTTGTCATCGGTGGAACGCTAGCTGCTGCCTCCACACCTCTCACTGTTTTGATGGGGGCAGTTCGTCCAAACTGATCTGGTCCATTGAATCTCAAGGTTTAGTCCATTGAATCCCACTCTTTGTCCTGCCAGGCCCTTCACCTATTTTGATAGGGGCAGTTCGTCCAAACTGATCTGGTCCATTTACCCAGATCGATGTATTTTACCAATTTTAAATCTCAAGGTTTAGTCCATTGAATCCCACTCTTTGTCCTGTCAGGCCCTTCACCTGTTTTGATGGGGGCAGTTCGTCCAAAATGATCTGGTCCATTTACCCAGCTCGATGTATTTTGTCAATTTTGAATCTCAAGGTTTAGTCCATTGAATCCCACTCTTTGTCTTACCGGGCCCTTCACCTGTTTTGATGGGGGCAGTTCGGCCAAACTGATCTGGTCCATTTACCCAGATCGATGTATTTTGCCAATTTTGAAACTCAAGTTTTAGTCCATTGAATCCCACTCTTTGTCCTGCCAGGCCCTTCACCTGGTGGAGACATTGCACCATGGAGAACCACAAGCTTTCAAACATATTGGTTCGAATTAGCAGCTGTATGCATGAGACAAAAAGAGTACTTGCAACATTTGAAAGGTAGGAGGATGTGAAGCATATGTCAATCAGAGTAGGAGATATATATGCTCAGTACTAGTACATACTAATAGGGATTATACACACTAAATTTCTCCATGCCTCTGCTAAATTGTCGTTAGTACCACTGCCTCTGAAGTCGTGAAATGAAACTTTCGTCTGCCCTTCCTTTTCCATACTATTAGCTTATGTCCATTTTTCTGAATTATAAAAAATTGGATAAAGAGAAGTAGAGAACTCAGCGTGTCTAGAAAAGATATTAATGCTCTTTGTGTCTAGAAAATTGGATCTACAAGTATCATATTGGGAATTCCATTATATTGAGTTTCATATACCTAACGAATTCACCCAAAAGACTGAGCTATTATATTAAGTTTCATGCACCTTACCAGTTCAAACCAAAGACCTAATTTGATTGAGAAAAGAAGACAATCCACTTATAGAAAATGGACTCCTTCGATTTGCTTGAATTTTCATTGTTCCAAACACCCTTGTAGTGTTTCTGGCTATTATCTTTGAGGCAATCAACAAGCGAACGCGAGAAGGTTATTGGGTCGTGTCCATTCAGCTTCTGTGCTGAGCAGATGGTGCTTATAGACGTTGGGCTTTTGCAGCAGAGTTGCCAAATGTAAGATTTTAGGGAACAACGAACCGAAGACTATCGGAACCAAAACGAGTTCTGCCTCCGACTGCCCAGGAGTTGAATTCGCCAAGTACATCGCTGTCACCACCACGCCACCATCGACAACCCTTGCTCATCAAACCAAGCCACCGCAACCATCTCTGCAGCAGCCCCAAGCTGGCAAAGAGGACGACGTGGTTGAATATGGTTTGTTGCGGCCGGGCAGAATCGAAGTTGGAGCGAGGCGTTAAAGGCTTTAACATCCCCGCCTTGCACCCGCACCTACGATAGACTTGACATGTGGATTTCACCCTTATTGAGCTATAAAAGAGCACTCCGTGTTGAATTTCTTGTGGTGGAGGTGAGCTGTGAGCAGTTTTCTCTGCTTTTATGTATGCCCCATCCGATTTAGCCTCTTCGTCTTGTCTCCTTTGATATACAGTGGCGGCTCTAATGGGGGTACTGGTTGCGGGACAGTGAAGCCTCCCTTGAATTTCGCGGCAATGGAGGAAAGAAGCAAGGCGTTGGATGCGCTGAACGGCCGAGAACGGCCGGGGTTCGAAGACAACAATTTTTCCGCACACAATGGGCCTTACTTGGTGCGTATGTAACCAATAACCAGCGTTGAATCCTGCGGCTGTCAAACTTCCTTGCCCCACATGGTGCGTATGTAACCAATAACCAGCGCTGATGCCCACGGTCCATTAACCGGTCAGATTCTCAATAGGACAGCACACGTGACGCCGCGCATTCAGTGTATAGAATGGAATTCACGTTTCACAAAAATCTATGTTTTTATTAAATCATAATTTTGTTTGCCAATTTGTTTGAATCATTGTATCCCTTAAAATTAATCTAACAAAACAAGATCCCACATGATATGATTTGTCTAATTTTTTAAATTGATTATTTTTTATTTTGAAACTTAAATTTATAAATGTTTTCATCATAATGAATCAAATATTTTAATGGTAAAAAATAATTGTTCTAGTAAAATTGTAAATTTTTTTAATGCAATTTCGAATTTTACATGTTTTGTCTTAATGAGTTGAATGTTATGGCACCGTAAATCAATTGTCTCAATACGTCCTACTATATTTTTAATTTAGTTTTTATTTTTAAAAATTATTAACATTGAAAATCAATTGTTCTAATAGTTAATAAATATTTCAAAGTGAAAAATAATAGTTATAACAGTAAATGATAAATGAATTGCAGCTCCAATTTTGTAATGTTGCCTGTATCTCATGTGGCTATAAGTTGTGGCAGTCAGCATCCGAGAGAACGAGTACGGCCGAGCGAGCCAAATGCTTATTGGGCCGTGGCCTTCGGCCTGCCGTGCGAGCGCCGCGGCGACGGAAAAGGGAGTTTGCCAGCCGCAGGATTAGACCCGAGGAAATGAACGGTGCTGCCGCGCGACTGCTGGCTCCACTGCCAGCCACAGTGACTGCCGAGGAGTTCGATCCGCTGGCAGCGGCGCGGCGCGGCGGGCGAAGGGGCGGTGCGGCAGGCCGGCGGCAGGTAGCCCGAAGTTCGGCGAGCGTGTAGCGAGGCGCCGCGTGGCTGGCTGACGGCGTGGCGCGGTGCGCGAGCGGGTGGGCACGGTAGGCTGGTGGGCTCGCGGCGCGGCCAGGCTGCGCACGGGCGCCGTAGAACGTCGCGCGGCTTTCGTCAGATCGACTGTTTCCGTTCCTGATTTCTACGATACTCTATTCAAAATTTGAAACTGGCACTGTTTACATATTTTTCTACTTGGACTTCCGTTCTACTTCAAGCTGAAACAATGTCAAATTGTCGATGTTGATAGTGCTAGTACTCCAACTGCAGATGGGAGCACCGATGCTTAAGATTGGCTCAAAGATTTGTTAGCCATGAGTCCTATCCTTTATCTTGCTCTATCGTATTACTTTGATTATTGAAACTTCAAATTTATATACAAGACAATTTGAACCGATGTTTATTTAGACCATGTGCTTTAGCCCCACCTACATTTTTTGGTCTGGATCTACCACTGCTGATACATGCTACACAGTCATGTGTAGTGTTATCTCCAGTTGGATTTCATAACTTTAGAACTGTTATGTAGTTCGATTTCATCTCTATACAAATGCACAGCTTCCCTATATCCTGTTAGGTTCTTCCATGACTTGGTTCTTCAATCTCTATACAAATCAATGTTCAATTGGGGGGGGGGGACTGTGCACATATTTCTTTTGAGCCTCGCAACCCATATGATTTTGATGTTGCATGCTCATAACATATTTCATTTCTACTTGCAGGATCCTTTATGCTGCAAGCAAAATTGCATGAGCATTTTCTTTCGACTGATTGTTTTCATCAGGATTTTAAGGTAACTTTTTGAATGTGTTTATTTCACACAAATTACACAAGTATCCAAGTGCTTGAGCAAGATTTTGTGAAAAGGAAAGCCTTTTATATTACAGTGCCAATGCATTACACTGTCTTACTATGCGTATGCCATGGTTAGTGAACAAATAACTGAAAGAGATATATCTCCTCAAAGTTCAGTTACTCTGTCTCCATGCACACCTAACATGATACTTGATTCCACAAGAGAGATATGCTTTTGGCCAAATTCAATCAACTACTTTTCATTGGCAAATGAGGGATGTTAACAGGTGGTCCTGAATGGGGTTTTCACTAATCAAGGATCCGGACCAAAACCGGATCGATAAACTAGTAAAACTGAGCGAAAACCGTCTTTGCTAACCGAGCCAGACTGGTTTCACTGGAAACCGCCAAAACCGAGTGGTTTTCACCGGTTTTTGAAACCATGGTCCTCATCCAATGATATGGTGAGCCTTTGACCTCTTCATTATCTACTTCCAATTCCAGCCGAATATTGCTGGTTCTAATGGTTTTGACTGATACCAATAAGGTTAGCATCATCTTGTTAAACCATCTAGGCTAGGATCGGCTTAATCCTTCTTCTCCTTCTGGAGTGTAAAAACTGGAGCATAAATTTAGATAAGGGGAGGCCATTTTACACTTGGAGTGTAAAAACTGGATATATAGCTCGATATTTGTTTAAGCAGGATTGCTACAACTTTTTGTCCACAACCTCACCATTATTAACTTCAGTTCTAACTGTTTTGATTGCTATCAACCATCAAAAATTTTAGTGGTTGTCTCACATTTTAGAGTCACTTATTTTTTGATATTGTCCTGTTGAGCTTATATGGAGTGACTAGATGAGTGTCTATTTGTTGCTATGGGTGTGGGAAAAAATATTTAATAATATAATATGATTGACATGGACAAAAATGATTTATAATAGTTCACAAAATGAATACATAGAAATCCCTCATTGGTCCAAACTGAATGTGCGGAGCAGCTCGGATAGATACCTAGATGTCTCATGCCAACCAAACATAGAGCAAAAAAAATCAGACAACCAAAGAAGTTGGATTGCACTAAAAAATTGCAGCAGCAGTACAATATTCTGGATGAGAGTATTGATATGAATTGCAACAGTGCTAGCAGATATGAAACTCATCCTTGTGCAAAAAATAAAAGGATATGAATCTCATCAGTTAACTTCACGAGCAAAGCACCACAATTCTTTTTCCTAACCTAATTTGTGCACCTGATGCTACCTGATGTTGCCTGTTTTGGTAAACAAATACCACATGCACATGGATGAACTTCAGTTAGGAGAGATCAGAGATTTCTAAGAGTAAAAAAAAAAATACTTAAATCTGAAGCAGCATAAAATCCACCATCCATGGTGCATTGGTGCTTCATGTCGAAGCTGTTCAAGCAGCCAACCTAGAGCCCATGTGCTAGATGTCCCTGGACTCCCAACTCCATAAGCCCTGACGTCATGGATTAAGATCGGTAGAGAGCCACGACCATTGAGCAAAGGTGCTTCGCCCACGTCCTCCCATCCCCCGGCCTAGCCCTTCGGTTGGCACTGTTGGGGGATGGCCCACAGCCCCCAAATTTGGCCTAGTAAGGCCTGCTGACAAAGCCTTTGTAATTCTGTACGGAGCACTGTACGAAGGTGAATGCACTAGTCCTCCCCCCCCCCTCCCGACGACGCTCCGCTCGGCTGCCACCACCGCGAAAACTGATCTCCCTCTTCCTGGCGCGCACGGGTTTCGCTTCAATCCGAGGAGTGCCGAGGAGATCTTCTCGGAGATTTTTGGGGGTGCGTTCGGCGGGGCAGGTCTACGCACCCCCGGCGGCGGCGGCGGCGTTCCTCGCGGGTTCCCTCGATTTGGCGGCGTTAGTGCAGGGGAGGCGTCCGGTGGGGCGGCGCAGAGGAAAGCACCGCCGATCGAGCGGCGGCTGGCCTGCAGCCTGGAGGACCTGTACAAGGGCGCCACCAAGAAGATGAAGATATCCAGGGATGTCCTGGACGCTAACGGGTGAGATTCCCTTGTCTAATTATTTTATGCAGAATACAGATTTTAACGAGACATGGTAGCATTGTGATACCGTGGCTAAGATTGAAGTTTTTCCGAGTCAGCATTGCTCTAGTTAATCTTGATCAAAATCTGATGACTGGTGTATTAGCAATCACCAGTAAGTAGCTATTGCCCCTTTTTTATTGACTAGAAGAAAGACCATCCTCTGTTGTTCTAGTTAACAGTCTATCACACTCTCTGAACAATCACTGTCATTTGCATTGTTAGTAAATGATTAATTAATGGAGCAGTAATATGGGGGAGGGGCTTAGATGAACACTGAGGAGATAGAAACTTCATACTCGGCACAGCCTTACAGCCAAGAAACTATAATCATGAACCATTTGTAAGATTACTTTTATTTATCAAACTTGAATATTATTAGGATCGCTGTATTCGTCTTCAATTGGTAAATAAAATGAGGTTTTACAGTTGAGTTGATAAGCGTATTCAAACCTCCTGCTTATTCAGATTCTCGCTTATCTAAAAAGCAAGATAATCGAGAAGCAGGCTTTTCAAATAAGCGAAGTTCCAGAAAAGCGGATCCAAACAGGGCCTAGGAAAGGAAAATAGCTTTTGCGAGGGTTCGAAAAGAAAAAGGAAAAACAAAAACATCGATGGCTGGGGCGGCGCCAGTGACCGCGCGCGACCGGCGGCGAAGGAGTCGGGCCCCCGTGTCTGCTGCGGCGGCGGAAGAGGATGGAGAGGAGCAGCACCTCAACCCGTTCATCGACGCAGGGCCGTCCGCCGCCTCGAGGGTCCAGTTCAGGTGCGTCGTTTGCGTTGCTTGCAGTTTGGCTGCTCTTCTCGAGCCGCTGGCGCGCACAGTGAGTGTGACTCGCACCATGGTTTCTACCGTTGTGGGTACAGGAACGTGGCGTCGCGCTCCCGTTGGGTGGAGGAGGTCGGCGCTGCAGAGGTGGTGGACAGTAAGGGCAAGCTGTGGCTGACCACAGGCGTCACCCGGGCTGACAAGCTGTACTACAACGTGGAGGAGATCGGGTACGCCACCTGTTCGATGAAATGCTGTTGTTGTGTAGCAACTCTTAAATGTAGCTGGCTTCAGTGACCATTGGTTTTTTCTTTTATTACTTGAGTTCGAACGTGCAGGTTCTTGGCAGAAAGAGGTGCTTTGGTTCTTCTTGATGATAAAGATGAAGCAATAGGAATGGAGTACATCTATGAAAAGATCGCTGGAGGAAATTATGGTTGCTGCTGGAATGCTTTCCAAGTGTATAAGCACTTGAAATCTCTTGGATATATTGTCGGACGATATGGTGTTCCCTGGACAATGAAGCATATTGGGATTCATGACTCTGTCGCTGCCCCTAGTAATATAATTGACACTGCTGAGGGCTTTAGTACCGCTGATGGCACCTGCAATGACATAACCAGTTGTCTCAAGAAAATGCACATTGATGGGATATCTCCATCCTTTCAAGTGTATTTGCCCAACAGCAAGTTTAAAAAGTCATCACCAGGAATCCCTAGTTTTCTCATATGTCTGTTAAGGTAAGGTTCCATTCATACTATGTTGCATCCTATATTCTTCAATTTATTTTCAACTGGTATCATTTTGTCTTGTCCATTCATCATTGCACTGTCAATCGATTTCTTGCATAGTATGTTCAAAGCATTCCTCCGTCATTTACATCTTATCCAATTTCCTCTTGGTTGGTTCACCAGCTTTATTTCCCAAGAAAGAAATAGTGGATCATGATTATACAGTAGTTAGACAGCCGGCAGAAAACACCACTGTCATGAAAGTCAAAAGGTGGGTAAAGAGAATACGAAAGTAAAAATAAAAGGTCCTAATATATGAATAATAACTTAAAGTAGCATAGGATTCAGGGTTGGTCCAGGTTTCTATCAGAACTTTGATATATTACTTTTCAATTCGGTACAGGGATAAACCACCTTCAAGGATTGAACGGGAAACTGTGGAGGACAAGTTTCAGGGTATTCCTCTTAAATATTGTCATGTTGATAATGGAAGGGTCAGTTTTCTGTCCTTCGACCAAGTCACACTTCCAAGCCTGCCATGATGTATAGCAGAATTTACTCTCCTTTTATGTTGCTGGGATGCTGATTGTGTAACTGTAGAATTCTTTTTGAAGCTGGATTTGAACTTTATTTGTCCCATAAAATTCTCTCTCAAAGTCTGATCAGCTGTTTTGCTTGTGTTGTAATTTTGCTGAGGACATGTTGCAACTTGAGCTGATGGATCTTATTGGCCCATTGATTTATGCATGATGTTACTTATACATTTTTGTAATCTCTGGACTCTGTATGGTGTAGTAGGTATAGAAAAAAGTGTTAAACATTTCGAAGGGAGAAGGAAACATCCATTCACAGAAAGAACAGATCTTTGAGGCGGCAATCAGACAGGGTGAACAAAATTTGCATTTATTGATGTAGGTGTGCTCCTGAACATCATAAAAAAGCTGAATTAATACAGATCCTAAAAAACCACTCTTACAACTAGAATTGTGTCAACTGTTCAAGAAGTGAAGAAAAAAGAGACGTGAGAACTAGATTTCAAATCTCCAAGGGACCTTCGAACTGCTGCAATACAGGTTGTTTTAACTTTTGTTGTAGCTGAACTAGCACTGCCTTAAATATTGTCCTTCCTGTGTGATGAAGAAAAGCATGGATAATGCCAACAGTTTTTCAAACATATTACAATACGGTATTGTTAGGATTCTCAGAATTAAGCAATTTTCTGAACAGATCTCCAGATTCTACAGCAGTGCAGGGAACCATGTCTAATCTTTGCTTTTTGTTTACATCTGATGAATTTGTTTCTGAGGGTGCAGCAGTGCCTTTTGGATTTCCAACTGCAATGAATGCTACTCTCTTCTTTGTCATAGTTTTGACATCCAGATGTGGAAGTGAAGCTGCCGGAGCACCAAGGGTGTCAGGATGAGAACATGCTGCATTGTTTTCATTTTCCAGATGCCAACCAGTTTGAGACACTCCAGTGTCACTGCAATGGTTCATTTTATCAGGGTGCTCCACCAGAACAACATCATCTTGTTTTCCTAGAGATGTCGTCTCTTCAAGGGTTTTCATCTCTGAAAAATTGGCCACGAATACGAATATACAATTAACTAAAAGTGCTCCTGAATTTCAACCATCATGCAAAGTATAAAAATAGAACTGATCATATCATAAACAAGCAATCGGCAATGACAAATACCTTCGGTTTGGTTTATTAAAACAAATAGCACAGTTGAAAAGAAACCTAAAAAACATTTTAAATTATCAAGGACTAGTAAGAGTTGTATCAAAGTCTACCAGAGGTAATAAATGTCAACCAGGCTATCTGCTATTACAATTACAATACATTATGCCAACATGTTGAGTTGAATGTTCACCATTGATGTGACATACTTACAAATATTGATGGATCAAACCTCAATCAAGTGTCTTGGTAGTATGTGAAGGACGTGATTTTGTCATAAAATGACTCAAAACTACAGAATATTTGATTTGAGATACGTTTAAGGTGCTCGATTTTCAGTCATGCTCAAACACCCATTCGTCAAGCAAGCATCAAATAATCTCATGGGCAAGTAACTAATTCAGAAAATGCAACTAAGAATTCAGGATATTCATATTTATCAACAAACATAGAAGATAAAAGCACCAACCTTCATTGACAAATCCAAGTGTCTCATACTGGATTGTAGTTTCAGGACCACATGACCTTATAAGGCTCTGATCCTCATTTTCGGTTTCCTGACAACTACCTTTCATCTTTTCATGCAAAATAAATTTATCGTTCACCCATACACATTCCAGAACAGTGCGATCATCATGAATCGTGGGGTAATATTCTCTGAATGCCTGTGCACATGACAAAGAAACAAAGTTATGCTGTGCAATTATTATATCTTCCAGCAAGGTCGACTTGTGTGAAATGTAAAAGCACGGTCTTAGACATCACAGTTTCTTCATGATAGACAAAATCAAATGAGTGCAAAAACAAATGGGAACAAAATTACATCATTGCTAGAGTAGAAGCGAGGCAAACCTGCAGTCCACCGACACTGATCTTGACTTCCTGCTTCGTATCAGTAAGTTTAGTAACCCTATTGTATACTGACACGACATCAAGTAACATCTGTGAAATTAAGTACCAGTGGATCAGTGTCTACTGAAAAATATTTATGGTACAAAAGGTGATAACATTAGCCAGCACATGCTACCAATATGAATTTGTTAGCTTGTACTATTAGTACAGGCCACTGATTTATTACTGAATTAGCTTGATTCAATATCAGTTATGCTTGTATATTACAACCCTCACCTGTTGGATCAGGACCCGTACTCGCGCAAGCAAAGCTAAGACTGCTGTGCAAAGATCAATGAAGAATGCTCGACCAAGTAAAAATGTTATCTGACTGTGGCCTTGGTTAAAGAACTCGCATGACAGAAGAAATATATCCAGTTTTACTTGGAAAAGACTCCGATGTTTCACGTGAGACACCATATTAACATAAGTCAAGTACAATAACTGGTTCTGATGTTAGTAAGAAACAAAAATAGGAATGAGAACAAAAACCAAAGGATACATTGCTGCCTTCATAACAGGTTCAGCCATCTGCAGGCAGAGGATAGCGTAGCAATTGATTGAGATGTAAGTGTATTTCATCAAAACGGTATCAATGCTCAACAGACACAAAACACACCTGAGACAAGAGGCGGGCAACACCCAGAAGCCGCTCATGGTGGCTATGATTTGCGCCAGGCTTCTTCTTAATCTGCCTATATCAAAATTCAGGAAACAGTAAAGTAAAGATACTTCAACTCATGGGATGATTGCAAGTGAAATTTCTAAGCACTGCAATGCAACTGCATACAGACTTGGTCGGGACCAGGATAGCGTTGGCCGGGTTGCGGCTGGCGAGGACGGGGAACACGGCGTTGACGACATCCGCGAGGCCGGCGCTGAGCAGCAGCTTGAGGTCCCTCCTCACCTGCGCTCCCAGAAACACGTGGACCCTCGTCAGCCGGAGGCACGCACTAACCGGGTAATCGCTACGGGAGGGTGGGCTCTAGGCGAAGGACACGACCGGGACTCACCTTGAGGAGGTATTGGAAGTAGGCAGCGGCACGGTGCTGGTTACGATGCTTGTACAACAGGCGCTCGAGCACCCCCGCCTCTACCTGCAGGTGGCGCAGCGCCGCCCGCAGCCGGCTCTCCTCATCTCCCTCCTCCGGACGTTGCGACATGGCACATGGGGGAGGCGATGCGGTGGTTCTCGGCGGCGGCCGGGACCAGGTTTCCCGGTGCTTTGGTGTGGTGGGCTGGAACAAACTGAGCCTGGGCCAGGTCGAAATGCTATATTAGAATGGGCTGGACGCGGTGTCGACGGCCTGGACAAGCCGGCCCGCAGACAGCACTGATGTCCTGGCGCCCTACTTCACTCCAGAAACGTAGGATGCCGCTGCGTAGGTCAGCTTGGACGTCGTCCCAGCGGGTCCGCGCGGATGGAGGCTAGCCGTCCATCTATCAAGCTCGGCCTCGGCGTCGACTTCGCCGCTCCCCTGTCCACGACAGGAGTGGCTTGCTTTAGGAGGACGGGGGTGGCCTGCTGCTCGGCGTGGACCGTGCCCGAGCGGATCGACGCGGCCGTTGTCCCGACGGCGGCAGCATAATTGAAGACAAGAGGAAGGCGAGCAATCGTGAGGAGCGAAGAGATTTGTTCGATGGCGGCAGCGGTGTGCTTAGAGCGAGCTGAGAGGGGGCTGAGATGAGCGAATGGATTTCGTGGACTGATCGACTCGTCAGTGCTCCACCAGCCACCGCGCACTGTCCTCGCCCCGCCACCGCACGTAGGCTGATCGATTCGTCGATTGAAGAAGAGCATTATCGTTGTTTTAGTGAAGTCAATCCTTTGAATGATTTTAAAGGAAGTCAAGCGTCATCAGCAAAGTTTAATATAAAGCCATGGAATCTCTACTACTATATAATTTCGTAGTAGTCGTCCATGCGCTCCTACGCGGAATAAGACCCGCCGCCCGTAACCGCGTCAAACTCTATCTTCCTCCTCGTCGCCCCACTCCCTCCTTCCTCAAGTACCCACGCCCCGCCGCCCGTAACAGCATCGAACTCTATCTTCCTCCTCGTCGCCCCGCTCCCTCCTTCCTCAAGTACCCGCGCCGATGACGAGCCCCCACAACCCGAGGACCCGTACGTCGCCTAGCGTCCACATCGTCGTCGATCCGCTCTTTTGTCGCCTCGCCGCCTCACCTCTATGACGCGGGCTGCCGCCGCGCCAGCAGCACACGGCACCCACCAGCACAGCAGCGGCAAGACTCGCAGTCGCGGCAACCCGCCGCCGCCGTTTAGGTGTGGCGGCTACCCTACCTCACCATATTGGGTATTTCACCTCCCCCTCCCCTCTTCTCCACCGTCCGCTCCGCTCCCGCCCCTTCTGATTAGTTAACCGGATTTGTGTTTTGATTTGTGATTTGTGAACCGGATCTGTGTTTTGATTTCTGATTAGTTAGAGCGACTTTGCTGCCCGATTGCGCTTCCGTAGAGTAGCCTTGATTTCCTGTGCCATGCATGAGTTGAGATCCAGGCGATTGCGCTTTTAGGAGTACAGTGCATGGCCGAAGGACAGGATAGATAAATGGTTTTGGGATACTTAGGTCCAAATCAACACTTTAATTTTAACCTGCCTTGTGTTTACACGCCGATTTTTGTCATTCATCTTCGTCGTTGTGCCTGTTATTTTTGCTATGGATGCCATTGCTTCTCTTTTTTTCTGGGTCAATTTACATCAGAAGTCCCTGCACAAAAATGTTTGATGATGCCAGCCTTCAGATACAAAAATGTTTGAGCCCACCCATCCTTAAGCTATCCAAGTGCCACTTTTCAGATGTTCAACCGTTATGTCCACAAAAGAATTAAAAAATTGAACAGAAATTCGGATCCAAATAGTGTTGTGGACTCCTTCATTGAGCAAGCCTATTATTGTTGCAAAAAGTCCATACCAGGTACGTCAAAGTGGCTAGGAGTAGGAGTGCATTCATGGAGTTGGAGGTCAGTAGCAGAGTCTGGTTAGTATTCGTTTAGCAAAATGAATCGTTATGTTTGGTTGCTTAGGAGTTAATTAGCGTTACTTGATTCTTAGGTTACGGGGCTTGATATTAAGGACCACCAAATTTCCATGTAATTGGCAGTTAACAATTAAATTCCTCTGTTTAGGGATTGTTCTTCTTGACCGTAGCTGGGAACTTAGCTCCATATGGCTACGAGAGAATCACTTGCCTGTTGCCTCCACTTTGCCCTCGATATCCCCTGTGATCTCATCCTCTTTCCCACCTCTAGCTGCACTGTCCCTTGCATTTAAACTTCTGCTGATTCCATATTATAATAAGCAGATACTGTACTTAGTTTCTTAAGAGTTACCTTATGTACTTTTTGTTTTTATGATACTGTTTCTTCTTGGTAGCCTACTCTAACTCGCTTGGGACTTAAACACTTTAATATAACAACAGCAGCAGCAGCAGCATATTGTTCTGTTCTATGCACCAGGCTAATGTGGGTGATATCACTTTGTCAACTGAAAAGACAATTAAAATCACATATTGTTTTGATCTATGCTGTAGGCACATGTGGCGTTTCTTACTATTTTTGGTCATCAAGTTAACCTATTGAACTCATGTAATTGAACAAGAAAATTGAAATAACATATGGTCATCAGCTGAATTCATGGCGCATACTCAGGTTGTGTTTTTAAAAGGTGGGAGTAGTTACACTCAGTGTTTCTTACCGATTGAGCCTGTCGAAAAGCGCATCAAGGCCGTGGAAGATTACATCAAGGTCATGCTTATCCTGTCTCCCATATTTCGTGTGATTTCTGCTGGTACGGATTCATGTGATTTCTGCTGGTATGGATCGTGGAATGAGTAGCAGGGGGGGGATTGTCCTCTGTTATTAACTTGGTTTGTTGGTGCTGTTGCTGTTTGGGTGATGTCCTGTACATCAAATTTTTTTGATGGAACCGGTGACCACAAATCAGAATGATTGTCCCAATCTTGTGGTAGCTCCTCAAGACTTTGCAGAGCATACCAGCTTTGTAGAGCAAGAAATTGTTTGAAGTCCAAACACGGTACTGTTAACATAAACATATACTGAAGCCGCTATGCATATTCTGTTATTGTTTTTGTCGCAGGTATCATGTCCATTTGTACACGAATGGAACTGCCTGTGATCTCACAGATATACCCAGAGAGACAGAGGTGAGAGGGACAATAGAATACTATGAGCCTGACAATCTGTGTTTTATGTAAATCAATTTTGTACTGTATTATTTCTTTATACTCTGCACACAATTCCTTTGTCCACAACAGGTTCTATTTGTTTGCTCAGAGCCCACTGTGCTGATCAGTTCAATAAAAGAGATCTCTTCCTGCAAATATGTTGTAACAGTTCATAGCCCGATCTTTGCAAAAACCCGTGAGTGCTAGCATTCTCCTCCAATTGGTTCCTACCTTGGCATTATGTCAGCTCATAATCTTGTTCTGTTTGTAGCTTATTTCAGCAAGAAAAACGCACTCTCTCCATCCACTGCAACGAGTTATCCAGTGAAGCAGAACCTAACATGGAGGATGACTCACTTCCCAAAGAAGCTCAGATTTCCATCATTCAAGATCCAGATGAACTACATGATTCTGCAGCAGCTTATGCTACTTGATTACTCACTGTATGAACTATCACCACCACCATACATATTTGATCAATCCTAACTCCATGGAATTTCTATGATACACATCTTTTCGCATATTATAAATCAAAACCCAGTCCATCCAGCTGGTTGGTAGGAATCGTCTTTCTTTCCTTCAGCATTAATATTATCAAGGGGCTGAGAAGTATTTCCCAAATTTGATATCTTGGGAACTGCACTTCCTGAGGGGTCGGCTTTAAAACTATCTTAGACTAAATGAAAATGGATCAGCACCAGTCCTTGTCTTTGACTGTCCAAAGGAGCTGGCTTTGCTGCTATTTGATGAACGCAGAGTTCGGACCGACCTGGGGTGGGCACTCTTCACAGCTACTTGAGGTTTTAGCTCTTCAGGTTCAGCGTTCAGGAAAAGCTGACCATGGGTTAGAATCAGGGCTTGGTGTCCCTGGACTAGATGTAAATAGGCCTTGCCAGAGTTCTGGCGGAGTTCCTTCAATCTTCTCCCTTGGCTGTGAAAACCAAGAAATTATTCTATTAAATTTCTTGTGAGCACAAAACTGAAGTGTACTGTAAATGTGTTGTATTGCAGCAGTGAGTAATTAGCAATTTCAAATGGAAAAGCCAGACTAGGTCAAGGCTGATTAAGCATTTGGCTAAGGTAGCCGATTTCAAAACTGTAATGATGTTTTACATGTCAGCCAGTTAATTTGACAAGACGATGATTTTTTCAATCCTGGGTATATTTGAGTATAATGGAAAGTTGAATTTATCAATATATGAATAACATACCGGAGTATCGAGGTTTGCACTTGGCGAGCTGAGTTCAGCCTTTGAATGTTCTCTTAACTCAATTGACGGTGTTGCAGAAGCCGTCACTAGAGCTTTCTTAAGCTCCTGTATTTCTCGCCTCTGGGAGGAGCAAACAGCAGATAATCTATCAAACTTCAATGAAATTTCTTCTTTCTCCATGTTTGCTATCTTCAATTGTTGCTTAAGTAAAATAACTTCTGCCTCCAGCTGTTGTTCTTTCAATTTACTTCTCATGTTTAAACTATTGGCATTGTTCTGCTTGTTCAATTAATATCATCGAAGTGTGCCACAAATGAGTTGAGGGCAGTAGGCTGCGCAGCAGTTTTAGTTTCTGTTTTTGCTGTCTTGGTTTTCTCCAGCCCAAATTCTGAACCATTTGGCGAAAAGTGCAGGGCCGCGTCCGAGCCGAGCCGCCGCCACCGTCGACCGGAAAAGTGCAGGGCCAAACCGCCGCTCGACTACTCTGTCGTCCCCATAGCTGTCGCCGCCACCTGTCTCTCACGCCTCCACATCTCCTTCCGCCCCGTCGTACCGTCGCCGCCCACATACCACGTCGCGAGGGCTTACACTTTTCCGATTGAGTTACCAAAATTTTACCCTCCGTTCCCCACCGGACTCTTCTCCGTTCGGACTGGGCACGCCATGGACTCTAAACTTTTTCCTTTGTCTGGTTCGAGAGAGTCCTATTTGGTTAAAACATCTTTATCTAGAGTTTTAAAATTATGTCCCCCGATTTGAAGAGGACTCGGATGCACCAGCCCTATAAATATATCCAGCAACCTCTGTTTGATCCATCAAACTCCCATCAAGGCCTCGACGTGCTCGACGCCCAAGTTTTTTTGTTCTTGCCATGGAGGTTGCTTGTTTGGTTCAGGCTGGTGGGCTTGTCTCGTCGCTCCCAGAAGACAAGACTGTGCCTAAGATTGAGCGGCACCATGACGAACATGCAGGTATCTGCTATTTATTTTCCTCATCTCAATGCATGCACCAAATAATAAGTTGAGGACTTAGGATCATGTCTACAATACACTACTTTTACTGTAAATAGTTGGTCCCGATCATGCCTTGTAGATGTCTTGAGGTTGTATATTTTAGAACTTGGAAGTTGGGATCACTTTTAGCTTAAACATTCCATCAATTGTGCAATATGCATGTGTACTTTGCTAATTCAGTTGGCTGTGTATCATGAGTTATTCAAATTGTTTGTTTTAAAGTGTTTCCTTTAATTACTTCACATGATATTGAGCTATTTATTATTAATAGTGATTTAGTGATTTATATTACAACTTCAATTTCATGATTCTGGTGGTTTAACCGTAACATGTTGCAACAGTCGAAAAGGATCTGATGCAACCTACTGTACATAATAAACCTAAGAAGTCTGCATCAATATGCATCGTGGGTGAAGGTAATTTTTGTCTTTTATGCAACTTTACCTATGAATAAAGTATTTTAATGGAATACAAAGGCTTTATATCTATGGTGATATGATTTACTACACAGATTATATCTGTACCAAACATGATCGTGAGATAATTGATATGGTACGAAAGACACGGGCTTCTAGAAAAGAGGTGCTTGTGGAGATTGGCAATGACAATGATATCGTAGAACGAAGATTTCTAGATTGCTTATTTCAAAAAGAAGGAAAACTAGCATATTTGAACGATGAGGTAAGAAATTTCATCAAAGTATTAATATTTACTTCAACATTACAATTGCTAATACTAAATTCCAATTATAGGTCCTAATTGCTTACACAAACTTGATGAAAGCTGAGGATAATCTGAAAAATAGGAAGGATGATACGGTGGTCATGGAGAAAACTTTTATTTCCGCCATGCTAAAACGGGACGGTGCCGAAGTGATTCAAATTGATGATAGCGACGAGGTAGAAACCAGCACTATGAAACGGAGGATCTCACTCTACACGGATCACGACATGGTGAGTATAACTTTTCAAATATTTGTTGAGAAAAATATTTGCATCCACTAACAAACACAAATGCTATAAATAACTATTTTATCTAGGTGTTTCTTCCGATAAATATCGTCAACAAACACTGGTACCTTGCTGTGATTAACGCAAAGAGGAAAGAGATACAAATACTTGATTCCACAAGTCCAAAATACTGCACAGAATTGAAAACTACTGTAAGTTATGCCGTTTTATTACCTATATCTTAATAATCATAGACCTCCTTATTTTAATTAATTAATTAATTCTTTTTATATATCCAACTAGCTGAACGGACTCAAAAACATATTGACGTACTATCAAAGCAGAAAGAGCTCCCAAATAAAAAATGGCCAGACCTTCAAGTTGCATCATGGCCATACACAGAGATATTTGATGAATCGATGCAGACAGATGAGTATGAACCATGAACTATCTATATACTTACTGAAATTTATTAAAACATGTCTGATATTCATTTTAATATTATAGTTGTTCATGCGGTCTTTTCATGTTGAATTATATGGAATATTGGGATGGCGATGCGTTGACCGACAACTTCAACCAAGTAAGTCATATTTAGAAGCAAACATATGATGCATGTGAAAATTCTAAGTTATTTGTTTCAACATTTACATTATAAATATAAATATTATACAGGATGACATGACGCACTTCAGGATAAAGTTAGTTGCAATCTTACTAACATCAGAATTGTATAAGCTCAACAGACGCCCATGTTATATTGAAAGCAGAGACCACGAGATCGGAAGTGAATCTGATGTCATTGAGTTAGTAACTGATAACAATAAAAAGAGAAAAAGATATGAGTCAGAAAGGGTTGTGGATTATAATGTTGAAAAGGATCAAAATAAATTGATAGACAATCTAACCCCAGATGAGGTTATGCGATTACTGGATGCTGATGAAGACCTGGTGGACATTCCAATGAGCAAAGAAGATTTGATAGACATTGTTTGCGACATGATCATAGTCACCAATGATGTCGCCTTATTAGAGTAAGCTTGTTTTCAGATCATCCATATATTAGCAACCTATAATTTATTTAGTTAGTAGTGGAGATGTTTTATACCGAGTTATTACTAAAAATATAATATATTTGCCTCTGCTGCAGGACAAAATGGGTGCAAAGCTACAGCCCCTATCCAATATCAATAAGTTCGAAACAAATCCAAGATTTCCTACGTTTGGATCGGCAGATGTCCAACGATCTATTCAA
Source organism: Oropetium thomaeum (assembly GCA_001182835.1). Taxonomy (NCBI): domain Eukaryota; kingdom Viridiplantae; phylum Streptophyta; class Magnoliopsida; order Poales; family Poaceae; genus Oropetium; species Oropetium thomaeum. The sequence goes on from LFJQ01000034.1 coordinate 968,418, forward strand.
CATGGGAGTTCGGATTCTAGCACACAAAGATCACCAAAGTTTGAGAAGAGCTAATAAGAAGGTCACAAATCATTACATGGACTTTCAGTTTAGTGTGAGTAAAAGACCATATTAATTTGTGTAAATACATGTTATATTATTGTAGATCTAATAATTTGTTTTCATTCAATCTATGCATAACGAATAGTAACATCATTATGAATGACTATACCTAAAAAATAAAATCTTTATTATTCTTTTTCATTTCTATATAGGCAAGATCTGAATTTGGGCGTGACCCACAGTTTCGTAAAGAGCTTAACGTTGAATAATTATCCAAAACATTAAAAAGCTGGTCTTCCCTATACTATGATATATCATTGCAGATATGTAAGTCTCTTGAACACTATTATCATTATAGACTCTAAATTAACAAATTTATAATATATAATACCTATTAACGTGTGCAGATATTTTTGCCATATGGGGTATTAGGACCATCAGTGCTCTTTGTACTAGACATGCAAGAAGAAACATTGTGGATGTTTGATCCAACCCCAGTTCAGGTTTGGTACCAAGATATATCATACAAAAGGTTTGTACAAAAGATTATGAATTTTAACAAAAACTTTAAACGCGCAATGTCACATCTGCGTCTGAGATGGGGGAACCTGAATTTATTTATGTGGAAGCATAAGCCTATAGAAGATACTTCAATACTAGACACATTCGGGTAAATAATTCTATTATCATCGCTAATTCAATTTTGTTTATTAATTTCATAAGTCTAACCATGACTCAACATTCACTCTAATCAGGTGCTTATCTGGTGACATAATTCTATAAATCATGTCCGTCTTTGATGGTACACAGAAACCAAAAACAATTTGTACGGTAAGTACAATTAATCACATATAGAAGCGTATAAAAGTTGTTGCACAAACTCAGCATGTATAATACATTGAAATACTTATGTAGGATGGAAGGATACTACGAAGAAGGTTTTTGACCGATCTACTAATATATGATGGAAATTTAAGTAAATCGATAATACCTGCCAACATACGAGATTATCTTAACCGGATCTAAGGAAACAATAATAGATAGATAGATAGATAGATAGATAGATAGATAGCATATATGTGTTTAGCACGTCATCACTGTCTGAATGTGCTCTATGTTGAGATGTGGCAATATGTCTGATAATTTTGTTTAAATCATCTAATATAATAAGATCATTTATTTCAATATATGCTTTAAGCTAAAAGCGTTGCTTTGTCATGAACCCGTAGCAACGCACGGTCATCAACTATTAATCTTATACCTATTGTCCGTGCGCCCTTTATTCCGCCATCGACCGAGCCTGTCCGAGTCGTCCTCTCAAAAAGGAACAAATGAGACAAATCGTCTTCGACCCAGACTCTGCGTCATCGCCACTTCCTCCATGGCCGCAGCCGTCGCGTCGTCTCCACGGCCGCTGCAGATTTCCTTTGCGTAGCAGCCGTCTCCACGCCCGCCACCGATTTCCTCCGCGTCGCCGTCGTCTCCACGGCGGCAGCCATTTTCTTATGTCCAGAGCTGATCCAACGCGATGTGGCCGCTCGACGCAAGGAAGTGGACGGGCTCTGCTCCGATCTGCCTGTGTTCCTCAAGCGGTGCATCCATCTCTCCCGTTGCTCTTGGAGACGTCGCTAGCAGTGCAGCACCAATCCCGATCGCTCCCTAAGTCCGACGCGACGCAGGTCCCCATCGTCCCCCAATCCAACATGGCACAACTACGTATCTCTTCCAATCCGGCACGGCGCATCTCTTCTTCTAGAAGTGTTGCTTTGTCATGAACCCGTAGCAATGCACGGGCATTCAACTAGTTTGACATATAAAAGCGGTACTGAGCTGATTTCCTCTGTTTTAGATACGCTAAAAAAATGGGAAACATATATTGGTGTTTTCAATGACAAAATAAAGAGAAACAGGAGCACTTTTCTGCCGGGTGTCAGCTAGAAGCTACAACTTCGTGCTAGTACTAGTTGCCAGTGGGCCATGGCTCGAATTTGGTTAGCAGGGGCACCTGATGCTCCTTAGACTCATCGAACTGATCGAAGAATGTCCGGCAGAGCCAACGCTTAAGGCGGCGCAGCAGAGTCCTCGCGCTCCAGGGCTTGACGATAGGCGAGGACGACTCAAGTCGTTCCTCTTCGTCCTTGCGGTCGACGATTGCTGGGTCACTATTATTAGGTGCTGGCGGCGGCCCATTAATCTCTTGTTGCGCCGCTTCTGCTTCTGCCGCCTCCCATTTAGCTTCAGCGGCTCGGCGGGCGGCCATCTCCTCCCTCTCGTGCGCCTCTTTGCAGGGGAAGAAGCTCCGGTTGGGGTCGCCCTCGCGGAACATGGCCATCCAAGACGTGCACCGGACGGGGTTCAGGTGGCCCATCACGAAATCGTGGGCTACGATCTTGTTGTTGTGGCCGTACCGCTCCCACCACCGGCGGTCCCGGGCGATGAACTCCGCGACGGCACGGGCCGTCTCCTCGCTCGTGTTGCGGCACAGGTACGCGTCGAACTCGTCGTGGAGGAAGAACTCGTACTCCACGTCGTACGTCTCGTCGAGCACTGCGCGAAACACGAACGCCTCCGTGCAGCAAAGGCGCAGGAAGCGGCGCTCCATGATGCTGAACGACGGGGGGAAGTTGATGGTTGGGGCGCCGCCGCCGAAAAGAGTGCCACGTGATCGTGGGCGAGAGCGGCCTCCAACTCCTTCCAGAAGTGCCCGATGAAGCGACCCTCGCCGTCACCCTCGGAGACGTGCGCCACCCAACGGCCATCGGGTTCCAGGCGGACGCCAGGGTACAACCGCGACGGGATTGGGGTCGCCGCCGCCACAGTACTCATCGTCGTCACGATACTTTTTTCCTTCTGATCAAAAGAACCCTAATTCTGGTACAGTTACGCTCAGGAACTTTAGTAATGTACACGGTCACGATCGCGACTTACCGGTTATGTAGAGAGCCAGGCGAAGAGTTCGACTCGTGCGCGTTGTGACTTGCGAGGGCATTATACTGCATATGTAACTTGTAATTTATAATGATTGTATCAAGACTCGGGGAGATTTATCGATATGGGATTATTCCAGAGTGCTACTCTTTAAGATTCATGACTCTAAAACAGGGTCCATCGCTTACCCAGTTAACTGAGATTCATTACTCGTCTTTGTCACGTATTGAAGGCGTTGGATTGGGATCCAACGGAGGGTCAAAAAAAACAAACAGATATTTTTTGAGAAAAAAAAAACGAATCAACGTTGCGATTGCTTCGCCCAACGAATCAACGCGGATATAGCAGGTATATTTCGACACGAACGGAACTACATACAGACCGCACGTATCGGGAGATATGGGAAAATCGTACCTAACTCGTCGCCGGATCGAATCAAGCTCAATCGGAGGGTGGAGTTGAGGAGGAAACGGCAGCCGAACCGGATTTCGTTTCTTGTTGCTGCTTCTATTCTAGTATTCTACTGCCTCCGTTTAGGGGCCCACGATTCAGTGTGTGCAGTCAATACTACTAAGTCACTACGAGAGCTTGTGAGTGTCTATTTTTTGCTATGGGTGTGGGAAAAAATATTTAATAATATAATATGATTGACATGGACAAAAATGATTTATAATAGTTCACAAAATGAATACATAGAAATCCCTCATTGGTCCAAACTGAATGTGCGGAGCAGCTCGGATAGATACCTAGATGTCTCATGCCAACCAAACATAGAGCAAAAAAAATCAGACAACCAAAGAAGTTGGCTTGCACTAAAAAATTGCAGCAGCAGTACAATATTCTGGATGAGAGTATTGATATGAATTGCAACAGTGCTAGCGGATATGAAACTCATCAATGTGCAAAAAATAAAAGGATATGAATCTCATCAGTTAACTTCACGAGCAAAGCACCACAATTCTTTTTCCTAACCTAATTTGTGCACCTGATGCTACCTGATGTTGCCTGTTTTGGTAAACAAATACCACATGCACATGGATGAACTTCAGTTAGGAGACATCAGAGATTTCTAAGAGTAAAAAAAAATACTTAAATCTGAAGCAGCATAAAATCCACCATCCATGGTGCATTGGTGCTTCATGTTGAAGCTGTTCAAGCAGCCAACCTAGAGCCCATGTGCTAGATGTCCTGGACTCCCAACTCCATAAGCCCTGACGTCATGGATTAAGATCTGTAGAGAGCCACGACCATTGAGCAGAGGTGCTTCGCCCACGTCCTCCCATCCCCAGGCCTAGCCCTTCGGCTGGCACTGTTGGGGGATGGTCCACAGCCCCCAAATTTGGCCTAGTAAGGCCTGCTGACAAAGCCTTTGTAATTCTGTACGGAGCACTGTACGAAGGTGAATGCACTAGTCCTGGTAACAATGAAGGTCCAGCCCGTGAAGACTCATGTACTAAACTAAATAAGTTATTGACACCTCACTCTGTGCGCAAAAAAGAAGACCAAAATGAAAAGATCGAGACCAACCCTGGAAAATCCAAATCGACTCCAACACGGAAACGGCCACACCAGCAGCACCTGCGGACGCGCCTCCACCACCTGCGGACGCGCCTCCACTTCCAGTCACGGCTCCACCAGATGCGCCTCTACCTCAAACGATACTTCCTTCATCAGTGGGACCAATCACGAGGGCCCGTGCAAGAGAGCTGAACTATGTCATGGTGCTGAAGAACGAAGACCCAGAAGATTAGCCAGTCGGCCCAGTTGAAGACCCCCCTCATGGGCCAACCTAGGGTTGCGCGCAACCCTAGGATGCGCGCCACCCAGGGGCTGCACCCCCACCTCTGGCCGCCACCTAGGGGCTGCGCCCCTCCCCTCGTGTATTTAGCCAAGGGCTGCGCCCCTTGTTTATTTTTGAGTTTTGTTTAATTGCTAGCTTTAGCTACAGCCGTCGTACGCATTACAGTGCTGCCACGTGTATTCAGAACTCCACCTTCAAGTAATACATCAGATTGCTTGCATCTCTTTCTTGCTCGTTCTTCGATTGCCCGCAGAAAACGATCTTCGTGATCAGGCTGATCTTGCACCAGCAAGGTTGGTAACCATCGGGAGTTGGTTCAATGATTGCATTGGCGCCTCGGGCTTGCTCGTCGTAGTTGGATCATGAGGGTCTACTTCCACCAAATCAAGTTATCTTCACTCATCGAAAGATCGGGCACTCCAGCTCTATCAAGTGGTATCAGATTCCAGTGTTTCTCGGTGAGTTTTTTTCGTGTGTTTTTCGTTCATCCTATAGTCCACAAAAAACCACAAACACAAAAATTTTCAGGTTAGATCTGTTATCCCAGCACCCCCTTGCGCCTTGCACTTTCGATCAGTAATTTGCATTGTTGAATTTGTGTGCCTGCGCGTTTCATTGTTGCTGGATTACTTGTGTTTTATCCATCTGTTCTAGCCGCCACAAACCCTAACACTGCTCCCCTGCCGTACGCGCCTAGATCTGTTCCCTCCGCGCCACGCACGAGTCTTGCTTGGTTACGATCTGCTATCTCAGCGCCGCGCACGAGTCCTGCTCGGTTACGATCTGCTATCTCAGCGCCGCGCCAGAACCCAAATCCCGGCCAATCACGCCGCCGAATTCCACTCGTCTCCGTCTCTGTTTTGTTTTCATGATAGTCCAATCAAAAAAAGAAAAAAAAAGAGAGAAAAGAGCACGCAAGTGTGCTAAAAAAAAAACAACCCGAACAGGAGAGGTTTGTTTCTCGTGATCGGTTTTGCTGGGACAATCCCAACCGACCTGGTTCGCCGTGTGTCCTCGTTGGACTCGTGAGTTTGTCCATGTTCTGCCGCATCGGCTCATTGAGAAGTGCATGTGGCCTTTTTAATTACCTTTTTACCCCTGGCCTCTCTGGAAAAAGTGCCTGTGGTGACTTGTTCATTTGCTTTCCTTTGTTCATATAATCAGTTTTTGGGCGCTCAGCCGCGGGTTGTTTTCCATCGTACCTTTCCCTACACCCAACCCTAGCTCGTTCTCGCACTTGTTTCCAGCAGCGTCCATACGTGTTTAGCACTATTATTCAACTTTACAATTATTGTTTGATCGTGCTAATCCTTGTCTTGAGTGCAGCCTGCCCAGAACTACACATATTTCTACTACGAGTAGGTTTTGTTCTCTAGGCAATCGCTCCTCCAATCTTTCACCGGTTCTACCTTTGGTTGCAGCTCACCCCTGTGTGCTTGGTAAGAACGGGTAAGAATTTGATAACAGCGTTGTTTTGAGCGATTTACCTCCCACTATACACCTGCTATCGTAGTGTCCTCTCCGTTGCTGTTTCGTGTTTGCACTAACAATGGCAGGAGACGACGCCAAGACGGACACTACACTGCAGGACGTGCACGCACACGTCGAAGGCCTTGCCGGTGACATCAAGACACTGCATGAACGGCTGGATTCCACGGTTGCTTCATCGACCGAGCGTTTCGACCAGATCGACCTCGCTCAAACGGCCGCCCACGCCACGCTCGAGACGATCATGACTCGTCTTGAGACCTTGACCACGCAGCTAATAGAGTTGCAGCAAGCGCGCGACTATGGCGGTGATACGGAACTGGACGATGGTGGTCGCCGCGGTCGTGCACGCAGGGTACGTGTCCCACCTCCTGATTCCTTTGCTAAGATCAAATTTTGTATTTCATCCTTTAATGGCAAATATGATCCTGCTGCTTATCTTGATTGGGAATTAGAGGTTGAACAGAAATTTTCGTGCCATGACATTCCTGCTCATATCCAAGTTAAGGCTGTTATTAGTGAATTTACTGATTTTGCTTTAATTTGGTGGCGTGAATATAAACAAAAGTTTCCCAATAACACTCCCACCACTTGGGATGAACTAAAAACTGCCATGCGTCACAGATTTGTTCCTTCTTATTATGCCCGTGATTTTCTCAACCAAATGCAACGATTTCAGCAAGGTTCCCAAACTGTTGAGGAATATTACCAAGCATTACAAAAGGGTATGATTCGTTGTGGTTTAGTTGAGCAGGAGGACGCTGCTATGGCACGTTTTAGGGGTGGTTTGAACCGTAAAATTCAGGACATCCTTGATTACAAGGAATATGATGATATTACCACTTTGCTTGAATTTGCTTGTAAAGCTAAACGTGAAGTGCAGGGACGGCGATCGTCGACACGCGCTAACTCTTTTTCAGGACGCGGCCAAGCTTCCACCCCAGCCCCCCGCCCGACGTCCTCCACGTCGTCCTCCATGCCGCGCGAGCGTGCGCCGTCCACTTCAAGCGCATCACCACGCGAGCAGCTGGCCAAGCCGGCAGCACCTCCGACCCACGGCGCCTCTCCTTCCATAGGGCACACTCGGGACATTCAGTGCCATCGTTGCAAAGGTTACGGTCATGTGATTCGGGACTGCCCCCACAAGCGTACCTTGCTGATCCGTGACAATGGTGAGTACTCTTCAGCTAGTGATACTGAGGAGACTAGACATGCTATGCTTTCCACTGACCATGCAGATCATACGGAGGTTCATGTTGATTCCAGCGCTGCCGATAGGTATGAGAGTCTTGTTGTGTAGCGTGTCCTCAGTACACAGGTTGCCACGATCGAACACAATCAGCGACACACGATTTTCCACACTAAGGGCGTGGTACAGGAACGGGCGATCCGGATCATCATCGACAGTGGCAGCTGCAATAATTTGGCGAGTACGGCACTGGTAGAGCAATTATCTTTACCCACTCGCCAACATCCACACCCGTACCACATCCAATGGCTTAATGATGGTGACAAAATAAAGGTAACGCGCTCGGTACATATTCCCTTTTCTCTAGGCGCCTATTCTGATTATGCTGATTGTGATGTTGTCCCTATGGAAGCATGCTCTTTGTTGCTTGGTCGATCTTGGCAATATGATACTGATAGTGTACATCATGGTCGTTCAAATCATTATTCACTCATGTTTAAGGGTCAGAAAATAATCATTCATCCCATGACCCCGGAGCAAATTCTGAAAGATGACATGGCTCGGGCGGCCAAGACAGCAAAGTCTCACAACTCACCTCCAGCCGCCTCTGCTAGAGCTGAAATCAAGTTGCATACCCCTGTTTTGCTTGCTACACGTGCTGATTTTGCTGAGCTGCATGATGATAATTTGCCTTGCTATGCACTTGTTTGCTCCAACATGCTTGTTTCACTTCATGAGGCACCGTTCTTGGATATTCCCCCTACTGTTGCTAACCTTTTACAGGACTATGCCGATGTCTTTCCCAAGGACTTGCCACCGGGTCTTCCTCCTATCTGTGGCATCGAACATCAGATCGATCTCATCCCCGGCGCCCAGCTTCCAAATCGCGCCCCGTACCGCACTAATCCCGATGAGACGAAGGAGATCCAGCGCCAGGTGCAAGCACTCCTGGACAAGGGCTACATCCGTGAGTCACTCAGTCCTTGCTTGGTTCCTGTTTTACTTGTTCCTAAGAAAGATGGTTCATGGCGTATGTGTGTCGATTGTCGTGCTATTAATAACATCACAATCCGTTATCGATATCCCATACCACGCCTTGATGATATGCTTGATGAGCTTAGTGGCGCTATCCTTTTTTCTAAGGTTAATTTGCGTAGCGGGTACCATCAGATTAGGATGAAATTGGGGGATGAATGGAAAACTGCTTTTAAAACCAAAATATTACTGAGGATGAGCCACATGTAGATGCGGTTGCACATGTTGAACAAATGATACATTTACATGAGCAAACACAACAAAATATTACTGATGCTAATGCCAAATATAAGGTTGCTGGTAGTAAAGGGCGCAAACATGTTACTTTTGAACCCGGTGATATGGTTTGGTTACACTTGCGTAAGGATAGGTTTCCTGCTTTACGCCGTTCTAAATTGATGCCTCGTGCTGCTGGTCCTTTTAAAGTACTAACCAAGATCAATGATAATACTTATATTCTTGATCTGCCTGCGGAATTTGGTGTTTCCACTAGTTTTAATGTTGCAGATTTGAAACCATATGCGGGCGAGGATGAGGAGTTGCCGTCGAGGACGACTTCAGTTCAAGAAGGGGAGGATGATGAGGACATCGACTCCAACACGGGAACGGCCACACCAGCAGCACCTGCGGACGCGCCTCCACCACCTGCGGACGCGCCTCCACTTCCAGTCACGGCTCCACCAGATGCGCCTCTACCTCAAGCGACACTTCCTTCATCAGTGAGGCCAATCACGAGGGCTCGTGCAAGAGAGCTGAACTATATCATGGTGCTGAAGAACGAAGGCCCAGAAGATTAGCCAGTCGGCCCAGTTGAAGACCCGCCTCATGGGCCAACCTAGGGTTGCGCGCAACCCTAGGATGTGCACCACCATCGGGCTTGCTCGTCGTAGTCGGATCGTGAGGGTCTACTTCCACCAAATCAAGTTATCTTCACTCATCGAAAGATCGGACACTCCAGCTCTATCAGGTCCAGCCCGTGAAGACTCATGTACTAAACTAAATAAGTTATTGTGACACCTCACTCTGTGCGTAAAAAAGAAGACCAAAATGAAAAGACCGAGACCAATCCTGGAAAATCCAGAGACCGGAATTTCGGGTCAAATTACGTTTACCAAATCCCAAATCCGATTCTATTTGGGGTCTGTTCAGGTACCACCTGAACTACCTAAGATACCAAAAGAAGTTACTGATTTGCATTCTAATTATGACTTTACCCCTACTTTTTTTAAACTTTGCATTGCTTCCTCTGTGTTTTAAAGGAACGATTTCGCTTACCCCTATTCCTTTAGCAGCATTTATCGGTGTTAAATCTGATGGAAAAAGACATATTGCTCTTGTACGATTGGCCCTACTTTTTAGAACAGTTTGCGTCAATGCCCCTATTTTAAATTTATCAAAACTGTGCCTAAATTTGAGTAGGACATTTCTACCCCTCTTCTATCTATCACCACATTGCTCCATCCTGAAAGCAAGCTGGACGCGTGCGGGGGCAGCCTGCTGGTGCGTCCTCTGTCGCACGTAGGTTGCAGACGGGCGATGAGCTCACGTCACAAGCCTGGCACACTTGAGTGGGAAGGCGAGTGCACAACAGGCTGTGGCATGGACAGCAAGCTTACACCTTTAGTGTAGATGATGAGGCTATTGTCGTCGTGCCTAAATCTGGGAATGGTTTGGCTCCACCCGGTTTGAATGGTTTGGTTTTTATTTTGACTTGGTTTGATTCTAATGGGCTGGCATAACTAAATGATGTGGTGTCGGTTTGGTGGCACTATATGCCGGTTTGGGTTCAATTTGGTTCGAGGCCAAACGGTTCCAACCCGCTGTGTTCGGCCCTTCCCCATCGCCGTCTCCTCGACCCCGACGCCGCCACCAACCCCACCGTCGCTCGTTGCATGCGACAGGGAAAAAGACAAGCTTCCAGCACCGGGGCACTCGCAGAGGCCGAGGAACGGCTCCACCACGCGGTGGGCGAGGACGGCATGGCTCCACTGCGGGTGCGGAGTGGGTGAGGAGCCGAGGACAGCGCGGCTCCACCGCGGGCGCGGGACGGGCGAGGGCGGCTCAGCGCGGCTCCACCGTCTGGTAGTGGCAGCGGCAAGCGCGCACGAGACCTGCTGCCTCTGCTCCACCATGGGGTGGGCGAGTACGGCGCGGCTCCACCGTCCACGCGCAGCGGCGGCAAGCGCGTCGACGAGCTTGGTAGGATTCCTGGACTCCTACGCGCGACCTGAGTGCTTTGTCTCTGTTCTAATCAAGATCTAGGTGCTGTCTCTGCTCTAATCAAAACCTGTTGTGCCGTCTTCTTTCCTGAGGTCACACCCGCGGAGACACCTGGATTGGGAACTGTTTTCCACTAATGAGTTTGAATCGGTTTTAAACTGTAGCTTAAGCACTGGTTTAGTTTGGTTTCGTTTGGTTTAAATAAGTGAATTGTTGGAATGGTTTGGGTTTGGCTGATGTAAACATTAGGATGGTTTGGTTTGGGGATCAGTTTGGTTTTTAAGCTACTGACAGGTTTAGTCGTGCCCGAACCTAATTCCCTCGTGACCATCACGTCACTGATTGCCGTTACGCCCCATATCACTTGTTCGGATGTCCTTCAGAAGGACCACTTAAAATTGAGTATGAACTACTTAAATAACATATCGTTGATTTTGACTGCAACTTGTGTTGGTTCTATGATCTCTCAAACTCAAGTAATTCCTTGCTACAAATTTCACTTTTGACATTTGCCTTGATTTCTCAAGCAATGATTCATGTCTTGATTAAAAGATTTTGATTCAACATTACAATTTTTTTCTAAGATTTGGACGCTCTAAGATATCACAAGTGCAAAATAGAAGGCCTTCCTCCCCAGCTTCCAGGAACTGCTGCTACACGGCATGGCACAAGCAGGAGCAGCTCAGTGATGGCAGCAGCAAGAAGTGTCGTGCCTCCACCCGCAGACCCACCAGCAGCAACCATACTGCCTGTCTGCACACCTCCCGCGTCTGACACAGAACGACGGCGAGATGATGTGACCCCATCCCTCCGTGCGTTCTTCCTCCGTGCTGTGGACCCCTCCCGCCCCTCCTCGTGGTCCGCTGCGGTCGCCGACCTCCTCGCCTCGGGGGAACCTGTCGCTGCGCTAGCTGCCTTTGCTGCCGCTCTCCGCTCCAACCCCGCAGCGCTCCGGCCAGCTCTCCCACCGGCCCTCCGAGCGGCCGCCGCCACCACCTCCCTCGCTGTCGGTCGCCAACTGCACTTGCTTGCCATTCGTTCAGGACTTTTTCCCTCTGATGCATACTCCGCGTCCGCTCTCCTACACATGTATCACCATTGCTCTGCCCCCCAAGATGCACGCTTGGCGTTTGATGAAATTCCCGCCCCCAACCCTGTCATTGTCACAGCTATGGCATCTGGCTGCATGCGCAACAACCTCATCTACCCGGCCCTTGCCATCTTCCGCTGCATGATCAGTGCTAATTCTGCGGGAGTAGTGGACGAGGCTGCCGCACTGGTGCTATTATCTGCGTCTGCCCGAGTCCCAGACCGCGGCCTAACTAGTGGCATTCATGCACTCGTTTCAAAAATTGGTTTGGACAGACACGCTGGGGTGACAAACACAATGCTAGATGCTTATGCTAAGGGTGGTACCCGTGACCTGGGGGCTGCGAGGAAGCTATTCGAAATGATGGACAGGGATGTGGTATCCTGGAACACGATGATTGCTTTGTATGCACAGAATGGGAAGTCAAGAGAGTCACTTGGGCTGTATAGTAAGATGCTCAATATTGGAGGTAGCATCCGATGCAATGCCGTGACGTTGTCAGCAGTGCTATTGGCTTGCGCGCATGCTGGGGCAATACAGACTGGAAAAAGCATTCATAATCAGGTGATTTTTTTTGGCCTTTTTCATATTCTTGGTTGGCTTCTTGCAGGTGTTGGGTTGAAATACACTATGCTCACATAAATTTGACTTAATCTTGTTGAGGTTGAACAAGAAGCATAACTGCTAGTATAGTACAACATTAGTCGTTGAGGAATTGGGTCCCAGTTTATTCCTGTAGAAAAAAGCACATGCCTTATTATCATTATGGAGTCCTATATGCATGATCCTAAAAACCCTTGCTTAATAATTATCTTTTACTAATAATACAATATTGTTCTGTAGTGTAGGATTCATAAATGAAGGTGTTATAAATTTCAACAAACAAATAGTTCATCTGCATATTTTGGACACGTTGAAAAATGTAAATACATAGGCATAGTAATAGAGTACTTAAATTATCTTTTCTTTTCAAGAACCCAATTAGAGTGATTAATTTCAACAGCTGCCTTGCTGTTGGAGATATATCTTTGTCCGTGTTGTGGATACTAGTCCGAACAAACACGTAGGGCCTTCCGGAGATCTGCATGAAGCCGTGCCTGCAGACGGGTGAACAGAGAGAGACTGACAACTAGGATGACCAAAGGAATGCTCAGGGAAGTAAGTCTTATTGAGTTGTAATATGGTGGTCTGGATGCCGGTCCGTACCGTAAGTCAGTTCGGGGACAAGGAGAATGCTCGCTCCATATAGAGGTCGTAAAGGGCTATTTATAGCTCCATAGCACCTACCCTAGCCTGCCCTGGCTTGTTACTATTCTATCCCTCCTCTCTCTACGGATGTACGAAGGGGTATTCAAGAGGCTTCAGGATGCTGCAACCAGGGGAAGGGGTGTTGATGGGCCTTTCGCCCAATAGTCCATTAAAAAGTTTTTGAGTGATGATAATGCTATATTTGGTTTTTAGGAATTTTTAAGACTTGGGTATACTAGTGATTGTGAATTTCAAATAATTAGTGTCACTATGTTTCATACCAATAAGGTTTAAGGTCTTCAATGATACATAATCATTGTCCATTGATCTTAACCCATGTAACTGTTCTATGCCCACTCATCTCCCCATGATGGTTTAAGAAGGATATTAATTAAATCAATTATCCATGTGTTTTGAAGTTTCCATGCCTTTTAATCATACAGTAGAGCTATTCATTCTATTTAGTGTTAATGTGATTAAAGTTCCCTTATTATATTGATAGGTGGTAAGAATGGGTTTGGAGGACAATGTATATGTGGGGACTTCTATAGTTGATATGTACAGCAAGTGTGGAAGGGTTGAGATGGCAAGGAAGGCTTTCCAAAAGATTAAGGGAAAGAATATCCTTTCATGGTCTGCCATGATTGCTGGCTATGGCATGCATGGTCATGGAGAAGAAGCCCTTATGGTTTTCAGTGAGATGAGAAGATCGGGGCTAAAGCCTAACTATATAACTTTTATCTCAGTTTTAGCTGCTTGTAGTCACGCTGGTCTATTGAAGGAGGGCCGTCATTTGTACAACGCCATGAGAAGAGAATTTGGAATTGAACCTGGTGTAGAGCACTGCGGATGCATGGTGGATCTTCTTGGACGTGCCGGTTGTCTTGATGAGGCTTATGGGCTTATTAAAGAAATGAAGGTGGAACCTGATGCTGCTATGTGGGGAGCTCTTCTTAGTGCATGCCGGATACACAAAAATGTTGAGCTTGCAGAAATTTGTGCAAAAAGATTATTTGAATTGGATGCGACTAACTCTGGTTATTATGTCCTTTTGTCAAATATATATGCAGAAGCTGGAATGTGGAAAGATGTGGAGAGAATGAGAGTTCTGGTGAAAACCAGAGGAATAGTAAAGCCTCCGGGGTATAGCTCAGTTGAGCTGAAAGGTAAAATCCATTTTTTTTATGTTGGTGACAAGAATCATCCTCAGCACAAGGAGATCTACGCTTACTTGGAGAAACTGCTCGAGAGAATGCAAGAAGCAGGTTATGTACCAAATACGGGTTCTGTTTTTCATGATTTGGATGAAGAAGAGAAAGAGTCAATGTTGCGCATCCATAGTGAAAAGCTTGCTGTTGCTTTTGCACTAATGAATTCTGTACATGGATCAGTAATACATGTCATAAAGAATCTCCGGGTCTGCACTGATTGCCATACAGCAATGAAGACTATTACAAAGCTTACTGGTCGAGAGATTGTTGTTAGAGATATACAGCGTTTTCACCGTTTTAAAGAAGGATCATGCTCATGTGGGGATTATTGGTGACATTGCAAAGGGGCAGAGGCTCTAATGCCATATCAATGATGCATGATATTGTTGTATCTTTGTAGATTTCCACTGGTATGGATGCTGTCTAGACCACTTTTATTTTCACGGTAAGTATGATGCATTATACTTTTTCAAACTGCAGCAATTTGTAATCTAACATTTAATTCGAATATGTTTCTTTTTCTGATTGGTAGTTATTCATAGCTCCAGAAACTAGCTACTCCAATGAAGCCTCTGTCTGTTCTTGTTTCTTTTTGTATTTCCAATCCAAATGTGTAAATGTCATATCATGAATGTAAAACCGGCCCTAAATAGCTATTGGGATAAAACTGTCATGATACTTATTCATTTTTCTCTTATTACTTTCTAGAGCTTATTGGTGTTCGCTGGCTTTGCAGCTTGATGCTCTTATTTTATTTCTCATGTTAATTTTGTTTTAGTGCATCCGGCTAATCCTGTAGCTCATGTATCTGTTACCATTAGTTATGGAGTTTTCTTGAGAAGAGTTGTTCCTTTATGTTGAGAGGGTCTTTATTTTACCAGTTGCGTGTTGTGTGCTGTGGTACTTCCCAACCATGGTTTAATTTAGAGCTCCTTTCATTCGTGTTCAGATAGTATATTATTTACCATGATGTGGTTTCTTGATTACCATGATGTGGTTTCTTAATTACTGTACTACTATATTATTTTGTATTGACGAAAATGTTTTGCTTTTGTTCTTTTCTCTTTTTCCTGTTCCCTTTCTACTATTTCGATTAATAGAGCTTGTTTGCAATGTATTTTATCTGTTAGTGTGGATTTCCAGGACAGCTATTGGTACATTTTGGAGATTCCTACATCATGGTGTCCTTTTTTTTGGTTTCATTGGATTGACATGTACTGCAGTTGAGTAGATCTTGGTTGCTTATGTAATTATATTAAACCGAGTTTTTTTTTTCAAGACTGCTGACGTTTTCCAGTATGGTGTTAAAAAAAAAAACTATTCTTAGGCAGCTCTTATTATATACTCCTCCATTGTTTTTTGTGTTGTTCCGACCAGCAATTTTTTCTTTAATGGTAGTTTATTTCTTTGTCAGAAATGTCAGTAAAGAAAAGGAGTGTTTTTCTTTGTTATGATGATAGCGCCTTTGGATTTTTTTTTTCTAGGCAGCCTAAGTGTTTTTGGTTACACACACATCAATGATTACTTTCTGTTTGACTGTTCAGATTGAATATCTGGACGTGTACAAGATAAACTTGCTTTTAACACATTGTTTTGTTTATTCTGACCTTGTTTGGGGTACTTATCACTGTGATTTATACAATCATCTTCCATTCTAAAGCAGATTTGACTATAAATATTGATGTATAGCACCTTGACACTTTTGTTACTTCTGCTTCTGTAGAACATCTTTTATTCTAAAGCTGCTGAAGGGAAGAAGGCAAACCAGAGTTATGGTATCCTATGACAGTTTACCTTTTCTCTCAGGAAATCAAATAGTCAAAGCTGCATTGACAAATTGAATTAAATATACACAGGACAAATCGTGAGTATTTCCTACACTACACTGACAGTCTGCAGACCTAATTTCTTTAAATATGGTTGCTGTTCAATGCTTGTATGGTTACTGTTCTGTGACACCTATTGACATCTTAAATATGCAGAAATAAATCATGCACATATACCTTGTTGATAGTGTTTTGTTTTGTATTTTGCTTTGTTATATGTAACAATACCCCTAATTAGGTTCCTGTTTCATCCCTAATTTTTTAATTAATAATGTATTTTGGAGTTAATATTATCAATTTACAGTCATCTTAATGTCAGTAAACTCGTTGCTTTCATCCAAATAAAACCATTTAGGCAACTGATTAAGTTATGACTATTCTTGTTAAGTGTTGTATCCCATATTTTTTAAGACCAAGTTTATTAGAGGCTATGTGACTACTATAAAAAGTGATCGGCTGGGTTCATTGATCCAACAGCAACCGGTGATAACTATTACCAATTGTTGCCTACATCGTGAATAAGACTAGTTTTTTATCATGATTATTTTTTCTGAAAATTTTAAATCACTCCTGCTGTGCTCTTACTTGCATATACACTATCAAGTGGGATGCAGGTTTTCTATTTTGTGGGTCAGTGGGTCAACCAAAACTTTGAAAATGAACTAGATATATCTTTCTCCCTTCACAAATTAATCACTCAAATGAACGAGAGTGGTTGACCCACACTACCCATTGGGTACCCACTTGCATCCCTTCACAAGAACTATTTGCTACATACCTAGGTTAGATAAATCAGTCATTAAAATAAAAATAACAAACAAAATCAGTTTTCCTTGCAATCAGAAACTTATTGCCCCTTTCTTTTTTTTCTTTTAAAAAAAGTCGGTTCTATGTACTCCATTGCCAACATTGAATCTGGGTAACAAATATTCTATCTTATTAATTCTTCATGTTGCAGAACCAGAGAGACAATTCACTCAGTCATGATCTCTCTGTTTACATCCCTAGAGAAACATTATGAAGTGATACATCACATGAAGATGGAAACTGATGTGCAACTCATGATTCCCGGTATGACAAATCAACTTTAGATGAGAATGGACTTTGCTGTCACGTAATATACTTTTAGATAAGATGCCTCAACCGCCGATAAAGATATGCTCCTTTTTGTAATATACAAAAATAAATGATCCTATGCTATCGAATTGAAGCTGCATTGGTCTCTTTGTATATATAATTTTCATTATGTTTGACTACTTAGCTCTTATGGATAATCAACCACTATTATTCTCCTAAATTGGTGTTTTGTTCTGTAGCTAAGTCATATCATGTAGCTTCTATTTGAATATTGCATGTTGCAGCTCTGTATTTTTTCAAGATAAACAATGTTTCGGGTCACCACTTTTACCACACAACCTGGTTTTTTTTTATTAGAGTTTTTAGGTACACCTGTGGACGCACTCTCAAAGATCTGCACTAAAGCACTCGAGTTCATTCATGCAGAGTTCCGTGTGCAGCTTAATGAATACAATTACCAGATGAACGAGGACGCCGTTGACAACAACAAAATCTGATCAAGAAAGAGCCATGGCAATAGGCATGTGACGCATGTACGTAACATGCAGTGGAAAGAGAGACGATTGTAGTCCGTCTGAATGCAGCGAATGAGTTAAAGAATTATCCTTTGATTAACTGTTTTAGCACTTGAGGTAAACGTCAGCGCTTTACACCCAGTTCAGTTTCCGTACGTAAATTCTGATGCCGCCTGGGCTATCAATTCAGTTACGGTGTTGAAAAGCAGTCGAGAGAATTGAGAACCCCTTGCTAGAATTACATGTCCTTCCTTCATCTGTAGCGTGTCATCTTGTCCATCTTACGAATATATGATGACAGTAGTGGTCGTTCATACGGATATAATAAGTTTGTTGCGTTATTCATATCATTCTATTGTATTTATATGTCTTAAGATAGATTCCTACGTTTTATGTTTTCACACTCAATATTCTAGACCTTCAGTTTGTGTAATACTGTGTTGTACTGTAATAGCACATTATGTGCTCTTCTTTGTACCTTTCTTTCAATTGAATTTAAATTGATGTCAATTTAAAACATACAGCTGCACTAAAAAAATGATGTAGAACTATAGTACGGTATGAACTTTTCATATTTTGTTCAAACCCAATTTGAAACAATGGGCGTTGTTCTGCACTAGTAAATTGTGAAGCTGAAGGATAGCAATGAATGTCCGAATGAGAATCGCAGAATTGAACATAAAGAAGTCATGGTGAAAAGAGGACATGCCATCAGGAAGCCATCAAGAAAGGAGCAATCAAGTATGTCCAGAGATGAATTTTCTGTAGCTAAATGAGAAGGTCACTGTTATGCATGTGTTGACGCTTGAGAGTTACTCTACCTGTAACTAGAGTACTGGCAAGCACGGGTTGCAATGATACAATCCGTGACAGCAGTAACCAAGCGTCTGTTGCGGCTCGGTTCGATGCCCTCCCAAGTTTTTGCGTCACCTATTAAAAACTGGAGGGAGTATATTATCTATGCCGTCTCATTTTGCCCACCAACACCATATCCTCCGGATGAAAATTGATGTCATTCGGACATCTTAATTGAACTAATTTTGACCTAAGTTTGTGGTGTCAACGTCAATATAAAAAATACAGATGAAAGGCCCCACACAGAAGGCACTTGGGCAACAAATTCTTCAACGAAAATTAATAAGAGATATGTATCATATTTAATGGTCCACCACCCTCGGCAAAAACTTCAGCAAACTATATTGGTGACTTATTATAAAATGCAGTTCTGGTTTCAGTTTTCCTGCTGCTCATGTTTCTGCTACATCAAGAAAAAGAATAGCAAACGGAAGGACCATGAGGCGAAAACAAGCTTTAGAAGTCAACTTCCACTATACCCGTTTAACTTGTGTTGTATGCCCCAAATGCTATGACCATCTGTGTAAAATTGTACTGCCTTAACTTCAGATATGCGTGAAAACTCTAGAGCTAAATGGCACTATAAATAATGGTGTAAGGTGGTCCTTGTTAATAAAAATCATTTCCTGGTTAGTTACTTTTGTCTCTATCTGTGGCTTCTGATTTATGTATGCCAATCTCCTGCATCTGTTGTTCGACAGGCACAAGCCCAACTTCTGCCAGAAACCTACAACACAGAAAGAAATATTCACTAAACTAAATCATATAAATAAAATAAAGAAGAGTCAAGATCCAGTTGGATGGGTCAAGGAGAAAGACGAACCTGTTTAGTAGCACAAATAGCACTATGCCAATAATTACAAGTAGAAGAACATGTCCAACAATAACAAAATTTTTTGATGAAAATGCTAGAGAAAGCATTGCGGTGAAACAGATGGCAAGTAGCAAAAATGTAATCTTGAGCATGAACCACGTAGGGGCCTACACAGTAAGATAGCAGTAATTAAAATTTTATGTATAAAATCAAATCCCAAAAAAAAAGATACAAGGTAGGGTCTGAGGCTAAGGGCTATTTTGGATGCAGCCTGGCTCACACTGCCTTGTGAAGATCAGCGCTCCAGGCACGCTTGACATCGAATGCCTGTGGATGCTGCCTGGTGCAGACAAGTTTGATAGGACCACATCCAAATAAGCACTGACTGTTGTTGACTCTACACTCTAACACTATTTCCTCTGTTTTCTTGTTATTGACGTTCAGAAGACATGAATTAGTAGCATGGTTTTATCTCATTTTCCCAGTCCGAAACATAAAGATTTTTCAAGACCGGAGAGAGTAAATTTTTGTGATAGGGTTAGGATTGAGTACATTAAACAGAGGGTATATAACAGTAATTCAGCAAACGAATCTTACATTGACACCAGATGACAACGCACCCACCAAGACAGCTTCCGCAGATGACATTTCTTTTGATGGGTGTCCTTCCATTTGGTTTCCCCCAAGGTTATTGCCACTAGCAGATATAATTAAAATATCGTTTTTTTAAACAAAAAGAGATATGAATAAAAATCAAGTGTAGTTCTTAACAGTATAGTAACAGAAATAATGCCTCCTATTTCCATTCAGGCTGAAGTTAATGGATTGGTAATACCTGAATAAGCTTTCCTTCTTTACACAATTGAAAATGACAATAACAGCATATTGCATCAACATCTCTGATGATAAACAATGCAAGATAAACCATTAATTGAACACTCTAGCCATCTATATCTCGGATAACCACCATGAGACAAATTATCTCTGATTCAGTACTTGTCTAGCCATGCTTTACATTGGCACAATAATTCCAAAGAAAATATATTACTATTTTTTTATAAGGTTGGCAAGACATTCAATATAGCCTAGCAGGCTACAATAACTAAGCCAATAGAAGAGCTGTTGTCTACCAATTATGCATGCTATGAAGTCATTAACTGATAATCTGATTACAATCATGGTTACCAAGCCAACCAGACATGATTTCCAATTAAACAAGGTCTCCAACAGAAATCTCTCTAGCTCTGAGATGCAGAGTACTCAAAAAGAATTTTCCATTACTAAAGGGGCATGCTCTGCATGTCTCATGGTGGCACTTAAACTATCTAATGTTTCATATATTTCTTTCCTTTTCTGGTGCCCTGATTCTTTAGCCAAAAACTCATGAACCTCACTTCCTACCTGGATCAAGCTACTGCCAGGAACTTTCTCATTTCCCAAATCACGCATCATTCTCCGTGTGTCCATTACACTTCCCCACCTTCCCTCTAGAGCACTACAATTTGAAACCAGTACTTGGTAACTAGAATTAAGAGGTTCTATTTCAACAACCTGTTTACTGACATACTCAATCAACTCTGCATTGCCATGTGCCATGCATGAACTAAGCAGAGTCACCCAAAGGACAACACCAGGTTTAAGAGGCATGCTTTCAATAAACTGAACTGCTTCTTGTAACTTCCCTGATCGACCAAGAAGGTCCACTATGCATCCGTAGTGCTCCATTCTTGGCACAATACGATATTGCTCGACCATCTGTTTAAAAATACTCCAACCTTCTTGCAGTAGACCTCCGTGAGCACAAGCCACAAGAGCAGCAACGAAGACTGTGTCATCCAATTCAATTCCTTCTCTGCACATGTCACTGTAGACAGACAGGGCTTCTCTAAACTGCCCATTAAAAGCAAAGCCAGAAATCATTGTTGTCCATGTAATGATGCATCTTGCTTTCATTTTTTCAAAAATTAACCATGCTCTTCCTATATCCCCACACTTTGCAAACATATTTATGAGAGCATTTCCTAATGCTATAGTTACATAAGTGTTGCTTTTACTAATGTAAGAACTGATCCAATTGCTGTACTCAGAACTGTGCAGCTGAGCACAGGCTGAGACTACACTTACCAATGTAGCTTCGTCAGGCATGAATCTTCCCTCAAGCATCATGTGTTGAAACGTACGCAGTGCCTCTTCATACCTAGAGTTGTGGTTATAACCAGTAATCATCGCATTCCATGCAACCAGGTTCTTAAGAGGCATTTTATCAAACAATACTTTAGCCGAATCCAGATCTCCAATCTTGGCATAAGCAGAGACCATAGCTGTCCATGAAACCACATCTTTGTGATCCATCCGATCAAAGATAGTCCGTGCAGACTCTGTATCACAGGTTGCTGCATAGGCAGATATCATCAGATTCCAAGAAATGGCATCCTTCACTGGCATCCTATCAAACACCGCCTGTGCTGACGCTATGTCCCCCATCCTTGTGAACCCAGCAATTACACTATTCCATGAAACAACATTCCGCTCCGGCATCACCTCAAACAGCTCCATAGCCACCACAGTGTCCCCACTCGACATGTAAACCCCAACGATGGAGTTCCAAGAAACAACATCCCTCTCAGCCATTTCATCAAACACCTGACGAGCAGCAACCACATCCCCTCGGTCGCCACACTTGTAGTATACATTCAGGAGAGCGTTCTGCACGACGACGTCGCGCGTGAACCCGCACTTGACTATCTGGCCGTGGACGCACTGGCATGGCAACAGTCGCTTCAGGGACTCACACGCGCGGAGCAGGAAAGTGATGGTGAACCCGTTGGGCGGCACACCCGCAGCCCGCATGGCAGTGTAGGCCGCGAGCGCGTCCTCCGGGGATGATGCTCGGCCGCCACGGCCAGCGAGTCGCTCGATGAGGGTGTTGTGCGCGACGGTGGAGGCGATGGCACCCGCTGCGCGCAGGGCAGCGGCAGCGTGACGAGGTGACGAGAGGACAGAGAGCGCGGCGGAGATGAGCGCCGTGAGGAGGCGTGGGCTCGCGGCAAGGCCTGTGGCCACGAGATGGGCGTGGGTCTGCAGCAGGTGATGCGGGGCCTTGAGGCTTCTCAGGATCTGGAGCAGGTCCTGCTCCATCGACACAACAGGATGGAGGATGGGGACGTTTGCCCAGGCCGCTTCCCACGGCATTATGAAAGGGGCCTGAAATCTAGAATCAAGATTAACAAACTATTTCATAATTTTTGAAGCAGATTTGTGTCACTTGAAAAAAATCTGTGTAGCCAGGGGCGAAATGGTCAGATCAACTACGATTTCAAGACTAGAAAAAAAATAAAAAGAGAGGAAAAGAGTGGGAGTGACACATATGAGTTGCAAAGGTGGGAGGCTACTTAGGAATAGTAAATATTGGCCAACACTTAGTAGTGGGACAGATATAATTATCCCACAGTTTAGGGCCTGTTTGGCATGGCTCTGCTCCACCACAGAGCTGCTCCACTCTACAACTCCAGGGAGCAGCTGCTCTGTTGTGAAGCTGGAGCTGGTTTTTGATATGTTTGGCTAGAAGGTTGGTGGGTGAGGGTGCAATGACATTCTTGCCCCAAGTTTCAATTTTCATCACATATATTGAACTGAAATAGTCTCCAAATGTTTGGAGAATATTCAACGACCAATAAATAAAAATGTAAACTGAATATTCTCCAAACATTCTTTTGTCGCATGGATCAGCATATAACAAGGATTAACAGAATTAACAAGGTACGATTTGCATAAAAAATGTATCGAACGTTCAAATACACTCCAAAACATTACAAATCCATGTTGGCATATGTCTAATATCCCAAAATATTATATTGACAAAGGACCCGAATGGCCTCAGCGTTGCAATCAATTTCCAGCATCTATAATTAAACTCAATAATATATTGACATAAGAGGGACATAAGATTCGTAGTGCTATATCTATCCCATTGATAAAACAAATGGATAGACTTGGACTCATGTTTCCTAGCGTTCTCAACAATTTGGCCGATTAAAAAAAAAAAAGACAGAGCAAACTGTAGGAGGATCTGAGGGAACCGTACCTTGCGAGCTGACCCAGTGCCGGACCTGAGCCAGTGCGGTCGGTGCGCCCCCACCAGGCCTCTGAAACTTTGGAGGCCCGCCTGAGATGAAACAACAACGGCGGCGCCAGCCTTCCCCGCACCCGGATCTATAGTGAAGGCGGCGATGGCGGTGGAGGATACGTGGGAGAGCAGTGGAGACTTTTCGCGTCTCGCCTCGTCTGCCCCGGCCTCGACCTCGGGTCTCGCCCGGAGCTGGCCGGCGCTGGCGATCGAGGGGAAGAGGCACGCGAGTACTCCGTACGAGAGGAAGAGGGGGGGGGGGGGGGGGGGGGGGGGGGCGCGGCGAAGATGTTTGGCACGCGAGTACTACGTCCACTTCGCCGAGGATTTCAATATTTGGGTAGGGATTGAGTTAGGGATATGGAAATAAAAGAAGGAAATGATAATATGGGTTGTGATTAGGGAAATAAAATATTTTTCCTTTCTAATGTTTGGTACGTGCATCTGATTGAGATTAAGGATATGCACAAATATATGCCCCACTATGCTTCTGATTGAGGTTGAGGTTGTTTGGCTCCAACTCTCTCGATCCAACTTTTCCATTGAAATAGTCGACAATAGCCCAAAATTGAGAAGAAAAAACCTACAATCCATTGGTTCCTTCTTCTTTTGCTCCTCAATCCTAAAATCTTCTTACCTAGGCAAAAAATAGAGAAGAAATATCCATCATCAGTCATCCATTGTTGAACAAGAGTAAAGCTTAATCGGGATTCAGGCATGGATAGCCATGGCAGCAGGTTGTTATTAGGGACACGGCACTACGTCCTGATGCTGCCAAAGAATAGGTGTGACAAGGAGTAGAGATGAGGTTCGGACGGTGGTCGGCCAACCACAGGTGGCGTAGTAGCAGCACCCACGGCGAGGCAGGAGGTTGCAGCGTAGTGCACGACAGCGTGCTGCGTGCTATGCGCGTGCGGCGCGCCTGCCCCTGGCCGCCCTCTGCTGCATCGCGGCGCGCTTATGCCTGTGGTCACCATCTTCTGCGCCGTGTGTCCGGTGGCTCGTGCTCACACGGGCATGCGAAAGGCTCCAAGTAGAGGTGAACACGGCACCAGCAAATCCAACGGCTAATGGACTTCTTGATCAGCTTGGCCTTGCATCCAGATGGTCGCGCGACGAGGAAAGGCCCTCCTGTCTCCCTTACAATGGCGACGGCGGACGAAGCAGTGAAGCAAGCGAAGCCACTCATTTTGTCACGTAACCCATCCTTGGTTAGGTTGGGATCCCGAAAAACGAGAGTCTCTTTTTTCCGACCTCAACCCATCTCATTTCCCCGTCCCAATAGCCAAACAAAAAAAATAATATCCTACCCACCTCATTTTTCTAACCCAGCCTTCATTTCCAGTTATCCAAACAGCATCTAAGAGGTATTTATTTCACATTTTGTATCATATTTTAATTACAAAGCGTAATAAGATACCGTCTTATCTGTTTGTTTCAGCTCTCGCTATAATCAGGTATTAGGTACCCCGTATTCAGACCCGGTGGTGTTCACTCCCCAAACCCTTCCTCCCCCGCCGGATTCAAATCCAATACGGAGGTCTCTCTTCCGACTCGCCTCTCCCCGACACCGGCCTCCCGACGCCGCCCACCCTCCCGAAGCCCCGCACGCCCGATGCCGCCTACCCCGCCCTCCCGACGCCCGCCCGACGCCGCCTACCCCGCCCTCCCGACGCCCGCCCGACGCCGCCTACGGCCCGACTCTCCCTTAACCACCAGCCACGGTGAGCGCCGCCACACCTCCCCATCGCCGCCCGTTCTTCTCCCCTTCCTCCCCCTCGCCAGCCCCTTCTTCTCCTTCCTCTTCCCTCCCTTCCCTTCTCTCATCTTTAGGCCCGGTCTCTTTCTCTCTCTCGGTTCTCTCTACCTCTCAGAGACTCAAATCCCCTCCTCTAATAATCAATTTTTGACGAATTTGTGATGCAAGATTCAAGGACTAGAGGAAGAAGAGGGACTGAAAGAACGATGAGGAGCAGCAGTGCGACGATCGGCATCAAGAATCCGTCCTTCTCTGCTTGGTAAGGTAATAGCCTCTTGGCCTATGCAGATCTGCAGCTCCATTGTGTCATACTTGTATTTTTGTTAGTCAGATTCTTGTTAGTTTGCTAGGTTGACCATATGGATTGATATAATATGCGTCGTTAGGCGATTTAAGCTAGTTTTTCAGTCGTGTGCTCCTAGTGTTTAATTTTGACCTCTTGTGTCCAGTTTCTTTTGGTCACTGACTATATAGCAAGGGCTTGTTAGGTTGAACATTTAACACTTGTGTTGTAAAGTTAGTTACTGATGTGTGCTTCATAGTTCCTTAAAAAAAGATGGGTGCTTAATATGTTTAGTGCAATTTTATTTACTACATGTCCTAGTTGCGAGTGTTCTTTTTACTGTTATTAGAATTTTTTGCACTTAAATCTTGCATCAGTTCTGTCCAAATTTTTGCACCCAAACACCCGCCTTTATTAATCAGTTTTCCACGAATTTGTGATGAATTCGCACAAAGGAGGAAAGAAAGAAGAGGGACAAGGGAAAAACAACAAGATTTGCAGTTTAACTGTCTGATTCCTTGTCTGCTTGGTCAATTAAACCCTAGCCTCTTCCCTTCGGAAGATCTGCAACTAGATTGTGTTGTATGTTGTGTGCTATGTGTGTTTTGTGTGTTCTTTGCAGCCTCCTGCACCATCTTTGCAGCCTTAAGATATCAAATCGCCAATGGCCTGCAAACAATTCTTTGCATATGGACATCGTAGAAACAAATCTTGTGTAGGATTACAGAGAATAACAACTTATCATGCCCACATAGCACCATTCAAGATAAATATTGGCTTCTTGCACTTACTAAATTTATTCTTGTTTTAGAAAATGGGATAGATATTGCGTTAGCTTTTGATTCGGTTAAACCTGATGCTTGCATATAATTTTTTTGTGTGTATATATCATTTTGTGTTGTATGCTGCTTGCAATTTTTTTGTTTGAGAATTCAGTTATCACTATTTTGTTTGAGAGTTTTTTTTTGCTTTTTTTTTTTTGCATATGTTGTAGATCATTATGGCTCGCCTTCCATTAGGCATAAGAACTCGAAGAAGGAATATGACCCTTAGGAATATCTTGACTTCTACGGTTCTCATATACTACTATATATGGTTACTAATGGCATTAGCGTAGAAGGAAATGCTTGAAATTAGGAGGAGGTTGAGAAATAGGGAGATCAGAATTGAGAATTTAAACAAACTCATTGGAGAAGGTGATAGAAAATTTATTAGTGAGCTTCGTATGGATAGAAGAACTTTTTTTTTTTTTGCGAGATGCTTAAAGATGTGGGTGGACTGAAGCGCACACAGAATATGAGTCTAGAGGAGCTAGTAGCTTAGTTCTTGTATACACTGTCTCATCATTTGAAGAATCGAACAATCGGGAATTTTTTCCTCCGAAGCGGTGAGACAGTTAGTAGACAGTTCAATGTCTTCTAGCTGTTCTAAAGTTGCAACATTTGCTGCTTAAGACCTACTAGAGAATAGCACGGATGATAAATGGAAGTACATTAAGGTACATGAGTATTTGAGGTTTTTTGAACCATAAGTTTATATTAGGTGTGTGATATTCCTTATCTTTTGTGGTTTGCATATATGGAATTGTTTAGGGGCTTTGGATGGAACGCATATCAAGGTGACAGTACCGACTAGTCTAAAAGGAAGATATAGGTCCAGAAAAGAAGATTTTGTAAATGTATTAGGAGTTTGCGCTCCTGATATGCAATTCATCTACGTGCTACCTGGTTGGGAAGGTTCAGCACATGATGATCGTGTGCTTCGAGATGCTATCCTGAGACCGAATGGGTTGCGTGTCCCACAAGGAGAGCTTTGGTTTACAACTTTTGAATCATTAATTGATGCATTGTTGTAGCTGCAAATGATTGAATTTTTTTTTTCTTACTTTAAGGTTGTTACTATCTTGTTGACGCTGGGTATACAAATGCAAATGGGTTTTTAGCACCTTATCGAGGTCAGCGGTACCATTTGGGAGGTTGGACAGCCCCAAATCCACCTCCACATAGTGTTTAGGAATACTTCAATATGTGTCATGCTCAAGCAAGAAATAGCATAGAGAGGGGTTTTGGAAGGTTAAAAGGTCGATGGGCGATTCTGAGATCCGCTTCATACTTTCCTATAAAGACTCAGTGTCGTATAATTATGGCATGCGCCCTTCTGCACAATTTGATTTACAAAAGATGTCAAGAGATCCGATGGATGACGAAGATTCAGATGAAGAAGATGTCGCTAAGGGAGAAGTCAATGAACCAGAATTTATCATGGGTGTTCAGCATCAAATGAGTGGACTAGTTTTCAAGGCACACTTGCCCAGGGAATGTATAATACTTATAGGTCTTCTAGTTCTCATTAAGGTGTGTTTTTTTGTTTTTATGATCATCTGAGATTTTTTGGATAACAATTGTGGGTCTAACAATATTGTTTTTGTTATGCAGTTATGGACACTTCAGAGAGCTCAACAACTATGCGTGGCAGGGGGAGAACAAAAGGAAGTGGACTGTCGTTGAAGACGATAAGTTGCTCAAAGTGTTGTATGAGGTTTCTCTAGATCCTAAATGGAGGAGCGATGGCAGCTTCAAAAATGGTTACATGTTGGTAATAGAAGCCCATCTAGCTAAAAAGCTGCCAGAAGCAAGAATTGCTACTGTGCCGCATATTGAATCAAGGTTAAGGTACTTCAAATCAAAGTTTTCTGCATTGGAGCAAATGTTGGTCTTGAGTGGCTTTACAGGGAATGAGAACAAGAAAATGCTTTAGTGTGAAAAACAACGATATGACAATCATTGCAAGGTACTACTCTTGTTCCTTGCTGATGTAGACATAACATTGTAAACTACTTCTCTAGTAGCAGAATGCTAATCTTAGGATGTTTGATTGATCTTTCGATGTGCCACAGAGCCACCCTGATGTCAAAGGCTTGTATGGAGTTCCATTCCCATACTATGATACACTGTCAGCTATATATTCAAAGGATTTGGCTATAGGTGAAGGGGAAGAAGATATAGTGATGTCGTGAATAACTTGGAACAAGAGTTAGCTGCCGGAATTGGCAATGATCAAGAGTAAGAAGAGAGGGCATCTAGAGAGACACCTAGACGATCATTTGATTCCACATCGTCAACCTCTAAGAAACGTAAGAAGGACTAGAAACCTAAGGAAAGTGTATCAAATGACCCATTGCTTGGTATGTTTAGTGAGGTGAATCGGGATCTCAAGGGAGTGACCAAGTCAGTGGACAAGATGTCACAAGCTATGGCTCGTGAGGCTGCTGCCCAAGAGAAGATAATCATTGAGGACCCTAAACAGAAGCTAAGGGAGAATGCTGTGAGTCAGCTCAGAAAACTACAGTTTACTGGTGCTAAACTTATCCAAGCTGCTAGTGTCTTTGCAAAGATGCCGGATCAGATGCATATGATGTTTGCACTTCCAGAACCACTAAGGAGAGAATATGTTGTGAACATGCTCCATGGTAATTGAAATTAAACACTCTTTCTCATGTCCTAATTGTTCTTGGAAGATTAAACACTGTGTAGTATTGTTTAATTAATTTGCAGGGACAACAGGTCAAACTGTATTTTGGATTAGATTCTTATTGTTTAATTAATCTAATGTACATATTGGCTATTGTACATAGGTCAAACTGCATTTTGCCTCACACTATTATGTAACTTTTCCTCATTCCCTACATGTTCTATTTGTGGCAGATGAAAAACAAACGAAAGAGAGGGGGAGACAAGCTGGATCAAGCTACCAAGATAGTTCATCACGTGATCTCAGGTTAGATTTTGTAGGTTATGTTGCATGTATGTCATTTTTCTCATTCCCTAAGTGTTCTCAAAATAAGTTCGGTTGCCTTTGTGCTTTTGATTTTGTGTTGAATGGTAACTTCCTTGGTCTATTGCAGCTATTTATAGTATTAGTGGTATATTAGTTTCCACTATTTTGGCTTAATCTGTTTATATGGCTGATCGATGTTGCAAGCACACTGCAGGGAGCTTCTTGCCATGCTTTCCTTTAACAGTTGCAGCCTCCAATTTTCTCTGTTTCTTTTAAACAAGTGAACCTTGGACTGTAATAGCCAAATCGATGTTGGTGTAGGCAGTCATAGATGTGTTCTTCCAATAGTTGGTGTACTTCTACTCTACCTATTTTTTTTCAGTCTGATAGCTGCATTCCTATTCCTACATCTTTGATTAGTACATGATGTGGCAACTACGAAGCAATTGAATTTTCCCTCTAACTAGGCAAAAATGCAGATTTTGTTTGTGGTTTTAGTCAGGTCGACTAATGTATAGAACTGGTTTTTGTGAAATTGATTG
This sequence comes from Oropetium thomaeum, assembly GCA_001182835.1. NCBI lineage: Eukaryota > Viridiplantae > Streptophyta > Magnoliopsida > Poales > Poaceae > Oropetium > Oropetium thomaeum. The sequence continues at coordinate 998,244 of LFJQ01000034.1, forward strand.
ACATAAAAGGGATATGTTAGATTGACTTAGTATTCTCACTCAATTATTAATAGCTAACTGTAATTTAACTGGGCAAATTAAGTCTATTACTTACTAGTGAATCTATAAAATTTAAGGACAGCCAGTACTTAAGCTTATCTTTATTCAATTACTCACTAGGAATGCTCAGGCAGTATCATTCAGGAAATAAATCGTGTTAAGGAATGCTCATGCAGTAAGTTTCCTTAGTCAATGGTAGCTTTGTTGTTCTCTGTTAGAGCTTTACCAATCACTTTTCGTTGTGCTTTTGATAGATGAATCCAAAAGGAAGGAGCTATAGGAGATTTCTGATATTGGCTACCTAACTTTTCTTTTTGATAGATCAATCCAAAAGGAAGGAGCTACTTCCATGAGAGAATTGGTTGACGAAGAATAGTTTTCGCTTCGCTGGGAATAGTTTTCGATGAAGAATAGTTGATTGGTCTTCAACATTGTTTTCTGTTCTTGTGTTCTTCACGGGTGATTTGTATTGTGGCGCATGATGCCTGCAATATTTTTTTGTGTTGCCACAACATTGGCAGATGTTAGCTATATACTCCAGACCAAAGTTACTCTTACAATTATTGTCTCAATATTCTCTACTTTGCTATATACTCCAGTCTGTTTATTTTTCGTTACTTTGTCATATTGAGGTGTAATGATGTTTATGTGTTATTAACGAAGCAGTAGCAATAGGTCTAGAAAGTGTGTTATGACTTATGAGAAGCAGCAGGTCTAGTATAGTGAGTCTGATTTGATAACGTTACATTTTCTTTGAACCAAATGGTGTATCGCAATCAAAATCCATTACAGTAATTAAACCAAAGAGAAGCCGTAATGGGATACATTGATTCCGATTGCACCTTCAGCTGATTACCATTCCAATACCATTACTGCCGCCGAACCAAACTCCTCCTTAGTTTCTCCATCCACAAATATAATCATTTGAAACCTTCTACTAAATGCATTGAGTATTTTATGAATTTAGACATATATCATGTCTATATATGTAGAATGTATAATAAATCTAGACACTTTAAAATAGGGCTTTAAATGCTAATATCTTCTATTTATGAAAATACATTTTAAATATCTATGTGTTCCCATGTTTCCTTTTAATAATAAAAAATGATATCGTTGAGTTTTTATAGTTTTAGTTGTTCAGTAAAATATATTATTTTAACCTACTATAAAAAGAGTCCTTGATACATCTCATCTTAAACCTCCTAAATATCAGGGCCGACCACCTCTAGGCAAGCAACCGTGCTGCGTTCATCAGTTACTCGCGGATCTAAGAGAAAGCATCGTACACTCCTGCATCGCGATGGAACCCAGCAGCTCTCAACTGGCAATGGGAGAAGTAGGCTAAAGGTGGGTGGTGGTGGGACAGGCTACGCTACGGCGAGCAGACCTGTTGTGTGCACTATAAGGACTGGGGGAGAGAGGAGAGCAGACCACACAACGAGAAAGAAAAAAATGAATTTTTATTTATTGATTTATAACAATTCTGTTTTGTATAAAAAATCATAATCCAGTTAGTGTACATCGTTTGGGTGAACGGCTTAAAAAACACCAGGGTATTGCTCTCCGATTGGGGATTCTTCTCTATGCTAAGGCCCATGCAATTCAGGCCTACTCTAGGCCATATTATGGCTATATACTAATGGTGTGACTAATGACTAATTATCTTCTTCAATTCTAAGGTTAGTAACATGACATCAAAGCGGGGTTAGTGTCAGGATTAAGGCTAATAAAAGTTCCTAATCCTCCCTCAATCCAAATTTTTTTTCAAGCCGCCGTCATGGCTCAGTCTAGGCTGCCTTTACGGCCTCCTCGTGGTTGCCGATGACGGCCGCCTCCACGCATCCGCCATCGCGGCCTCTACGCGTGCGCTGTCGCGGCCTTCACGCATCCGCCGTCCCGTCGTCGCCGTCCATAGACTTCTTTAGGTTGCTGTCGTGGCCGCCATCAGCAACCGCCGTCTTGACTGATCTTCGTCCGCATCTACCCGTCCTCTGTCCACAACAGATTGTTGCTGGTGCTGTTGATCACCGTCAGTGCCCTATTGGTGGATTGTTGCTGCACACAGGTCTTTGTCTGTCCTCGATTTGTGCATTGCTGCTGCTGCAGCTGATTGCAAAAGTCTCCAAGTTGCTTCCGTTGCTCTTCAATTCATCGTGGTAACTATTTACTGAAGTCGTCTCCTTTATTCTTGGTTGCTCTTGTTGGTCAGTACAGTCACCATTTCTCAAGTCAACGCAATTGTTATCAATATCACTCTTGATGGTCACAATTATATAGTGTTGAAGTATAAGTGGATTGCTCTTCTTTCCTCCTCAGTTTAGACTTTTGAGTGAACTGGTTAGGTGCATGGAACTCAATATGGTATCAGAGTTAGAGGTCTTGAGTTTGAATCCTGACAGAGGTAATTTTCCGCAATTTAAGTCCTCCGTTCCAAAACTCCACATTTACGCCCTACGGAGGCTGCATGTGAGGGGGAGTGTTGAAGTATATGTGGATTACCCTGCTTTCTCCATCAGCTTAGGTTTTTGAGTGAAGTAGTTAGGTGCATGAAACTCAATATAGAGAATGGTCTTTTTTGTGTGCAAATAGCTCCTAAAGGTCATGGTCTTACTTTTCATTGAGTGATGATCCCTCTATGCTTGCTTCAAATAATAGTAATGCCACTGAAGTCAAAACCTGGACAATAAATGATGGGAAGGTGATGGCTGTCATGGTCAATAGTCTCAAGCGGTCTATGATTATGAGTCTTTTATCCTTTGAGACAACCAAAGCCATATGGTCCTATTTAAAGCAGCCTTATGTTTAGGATAGTGGGCCTCTTCTTCACACCCTCACGCAGCAAATTCACTTGATTCAACAGAATGACCAATCCAGTGATGAGTATAACTCTGCTTTTGAGTGTTTGATGGGACCTTTGCTCTCCATGGTACCTAAGTGTACAACAACATTCAGTTTTATTGAGAAATTCCTTAAATATTGCTTTGTCATGGGCGCCAGGGCTGATTTTGAGTCTATTCGTACACGTTTGCTGCATAAGTCGTCATCTCTAACCATGGAAAAGGTATTATCTGATCTTCTTGTTGAAGAAACTCGCAGTCCTTGGCAGCTACTAATGTACCCACTAGTAATGTGTTGACTGCTTCACACATGGGGAGTGGATCGAGAGATCCTTCTCAGGTCTCACAGTGCAAACATTGCAAGAAGGCCACTCATCGACCTGGTCAATGTTTTGAAAAGTATCCTGAGAAGCTAGCTGAGTTTCGTGCCCGCCGTGCTGCTCAGGGTCGTGGCACATCTCTTCATGGGTCCATATCTATAGCTGTTGCTCCTATTGGTTCTCGTTCGTCATCATGGGCGCTTGACTCAGGGGCTTCATTTCATGTTACCTTTGAAGAGTCTCAACTAGTTGATTGCAAACCGGTAAATGATGGCTCATGTATTCAGACAGCTGATGGTACTTCTTGTTCAATCTTACATTTGAGTTCTCTTTGCAAGTCTAATTTTACCGTACTAGATGTCTCATTTGTACCTAAGCTATATGAATCTTCTTTTGGTGGATCAAATCACCGACTATAATTGTTTTGTTGGATTTGATGACTCATCTTGTTTTGCTCAGGATTGTCAAGCTGGGGCTGTGATTGGGACCGGCTATCGCCGTAGAGTTTCATCTCGCTGTTATATCATCGACAGCCTTCGCCTTCCATCGACCGCTCGTGTGTCTTTCATTGGAGCAGCCACCATCTCCTCGTTCGTCAAATGGCTCATCGTTTAGGTCACTTGTGTGGGTCTCGTTTGTCTACATTAATAAATGGAGGTTGCTTAGGTCCTACGTCTGTTGAGTCTAATTTTCATTGTAAAGGTTGCAAACTTAGCAAACAAATACAACTCCCATATTATTCTAGTGATACTCATTCTGCTCGCCCTTTTTATCGTATTCACATAGATGTATGGGATCCTGCACCTCTTGCTACCAAATTTGGTCATAAATATTATGTTATTTTCATTAATGACCATTCTCGATATACTTGGATCTATTTCATGAAATAGCGCTCTGAATTATGCTCCATTTATCATGCTTCTGCTCACATGATTCGTACTCAGTTTTTCACCACTATTAAAGTTTCTTGTTCTGACTCTGGTGGTGAGTACCTATCTGATAGGTTTCGCCACATTTTGACCTCTGAGGGTACGCTTGCACAACTGTCCTGGTGCTCATGCTCAAAATGTTGTTGCTGAGCGAAAGCATCATCATCTTATAGAGACTGGACGCACACTCTTGATTGCTTCCTTTTCCCACTCACTTCTGGGGTGAAGCTATTTCTACAGCTGTTTATCTCATTAATCGACAACCATCATCCAAGTTGTCCGGCAAATCTCCAGGTGAAGTTCTTTTTGGAACTCCTCCTAAATATGGCCATCATCGTGTTTTTGGCTGTATATGCTATGTTTTGCTTGCATCCCTTGAGCGAACTAAGCTGACAGCCCAGTCAGTAAAATGTGTTTTTTCTTGGGTATAGTCCTGAGCATAAGGACTATCGCTGCTATGATCCCTCCATCCGTCGCATTCGTATTTCTCGAGATGTCATCTTTGTTGAGGATCGTCCCTTCTTCTATAGCCCAACAACTCATCCCTCATATTCTCCCTATAGAATCCACATTGTTCATGGGTCGCCCTCCTGTTCCATCTAATGATGCTTCTACATCATCGACACCGCCACCTCAAGAACCTCTTATTCCTATATCACCTCTTGAACCACCGCTGCAACCATCCTATTCTTCAAAACCTCCTATCATATCCACTTACACGCGTCGCTCTACTCACACCAGAGTCTTCACCTCATCCTACACCTCCGGCCGGTCCCCAGGCTCCTATTTTTGATAATACTAATAAAACTAATGTGTCATTTGTTCCTTCTAATGAGACAAAGGTTGATGATGGTTACCGTCTCCGTGATCGCACCGTCCTGGAGCCTCCTGACAGATGTGGCTATTCACATGCGAAGAGACACCATGTTGGTGCTATTATTAATGAGCCTAATACTTATAAGGAAGCTTCCGGTATTCATGAATGGCAGCTTGCGATGTCAGAAGAGCTTGCTGCACTTGATCGTACTCATACATGAGATATTGTACCACTACCTTCACATGTGGTGCCTATTACTAGTAAGTGGGTGTTCAAAATTAAGACCAAATCAGATGGCTCAATTGAGAGATATAAACCACGTCTTGTTGCTCAAGGTTTTCAACAGACCCAGGGTATCGATTATGAAGAAACTTTTGCTCCAGTGGCTCACATGACCACTGTTTGTACAATGATTGCTATGGCTGCTGCTCCTTCATGGACTATCTCTGAAATGGATGTTAAAAATGCTTTTCTTCATGGTGATTTGCATGAAGAGGTTTATATGCAGCCACCTCCGGGTGTTGACGCCCCTACAGGACATGTCTGTTGGTTACGTCATGCTCTCTATGGCCTTAAACAAGCTCCTCGCACATGGTTTGAACGTTTTGTTAGTGTAATATAGGCTGATGGGTTCTCTCCTAGTGATCATGATCCAGCTCTATTTATTCATCTCTCTTCACGTGGTTGTCCTCTGCTGCTTTTGTATGTTGATGATATGTTGGTTACTGGAGATGATGCACAACATGTCTCTCTTGTGAAGCAGCAGCTTGGTGAACAATTTCAAATGTCTGATTTGGGCCCTCTTAGTTATTTCTTGGGCATAGAGGTTTCTCATTCAACAAAGGGGTACTATCTTTCTCAGTCTAAATATATACATGATCTCATTGAACGATCTCGTATTACTGATAATCGAACAACTGCACTCCTATGGACATTCATTTGCAGCTTAGACCTTCTGATTTACACCACTTGAGGATCCCTCTTGATATCAACATGTTGTGCGAAGTCTAGACTATCTCACAGTCACTAAGGCCTGATATTGCTCATGCAGTTTATATTTTGAGTCAGTTTGTGAGTGCACCTACATCAGTCTATTTCAATCATCTACTTCATGTGCTGAGGTACTTGAGAGGTACACCTTCTAGATGCTTATTCTATGCTCTAAACAGTCCACTTCAACTTCATGCATATTAAGACGCCACTTGTGCAAGTGATCCCGCAGATCGTCGTTCTGTCACTAGTCATTGCATCTTTCTTGGCTCAAACTGTTGTATCTCAATCAAGCACAAAGGCAGACTTCAAGCTCTTGGCACTACTACAACAGAGATTATATGGCTTCGATGGTTATTGGCTGACTTCAGAGTTTCTTATGACTCCCCAACACCTCTTCTATGTGATAATACTGGAGCCATACAGATTGCAATGATCCTGTGAAGCATAACTTCACAAAACATATTGGTGTTGATGTCTCATTCACCACATCTTATTGTCAACAAGAAACAATTAATCTTCAATATGTGCCATCAGATCTACAACTATCAGATCTCTTCACCAAAGCACAGACTCAGGAGCAACATCGACTTCATATGCTCAAACTCAATGCTTTGGATCCGCCTTGAGTTTGACGGGGGGTGTTAAGGCCCATACAGTTCAGGCCCACTCTAGGCCATATTATGGCTATATATACTAATGGTGTGACTAATGACTAATCATCTTCTCTAATCCCTGAGGTTAGTAACACCCTGCACCTGCCACCCCCGTCCCGACAGGAGAAAAAGCCCCTCTCTTGGATAATTTTCAATGGCTGTTTGGGTGATCCAGAGGTAAAAATCCTGACCATCGTAAAATACTCAAAAAAACTCAAAATAAATTCACAAATAACACTAGAAATCATGAGATGGTGTCATGCCTAACATTTCCCTCAATACATACAGGCATCCAATAAATATTGATAGGAACATGACACTTGAATATATCATTAGTTAAACAATAAAGGCCACAAATGATCATGAAACAAAATTTCTCATCAAGACACTTCTGTTGGGCTACAACCGGAGGCCATAATACAAAAAGGAAATGAAAACAGAGGATCTTCTCAGTTAAGTAGCACATAGGATAACTTGGTAAGCATCAACATCAGTTTTTCTGGATAGGTAGCCCAAGCAACAATAACACTGTTGGTGGACAGAGCATAACGCCCAGGATAACTTGGTAGGCATCAACATCAAAAGATAGAGAATCCTGAAAACACCATTGCAATACCACAAACCATTAGTAATCAGGTGACTTTAACAAGGGTGCTGGTGCAATAAATAGTTAGTAAAATACAACCATTGCACACGGTAAAATATATATGAACCTACAGCTTGAAACTAAAGGAAATGTTCAACAGACAACATGGAGAGCGAGGAAGCAAATAAAAATATGAATCTACAATGTACAGAGAGTAGGCCAAGGCCCACTGATAGAGAGGTTGCTAGTAAATAATAATTTATTGAGGAAAGTTAAAACGTGCAGGATATTACAAGATGAATGAAACACAGGACACCAATAATTAAAAGACTACTCAACACTCCCCACAAATTTTGCTGAACTACTAGGCCATGAATCTTTAGTTAGTTAATTCAGCATCATATAAAAGAAAAATTTGTTGTATTCAGGATAGAAAACATGTTGACAAATTAAACTTGACATCTCCAATCATCTGAAAAAAAAAATCAGAATAGAACCTAATTATTGGTATACTTGTCCACAGAGTAAAAAATATGAATCTCTAAAGCTGGCCAACTTTGGCATATCAAATGGGTGGCATCAAGAATAGCTGTGAAATGCGTAGAGGAAAAAGATGCGTCATGGATACATTAAGAATAGCTTTTATTGGTTAGTGCAATGAAATTACAATCATGACTTACAAGAGCAATTGTTAGTAATAATATCATTTGCGTAAAACGAAATTTGCATCTTGGAGCCCAAATTGTAAGTAATAACTATCAAAGAATAATATAACTTTGGTTGCAGTGGCTAAATCCAATTACAGCAAATTAACATGGTTAGACTAAATTGGTATCACATACCATGCTGATATCATTCGTTCATGTTAACCTAGGTCATCAACTAAATTAACGTATGAGTCAGACTAAATTGGTATTGTCAAGTCAAATAATGGAAAATAAAGAGTGTCCATGCACACAACAAAAGCGAAGCGTGGTGGTGGTGGTCTACTTCCCAACAACAAAATAGGGAAGTACTCCTCTCTCTGTGGTGGCCCTCTGCTCCCCAACAACAGTCACTGCCCTGTCTGAAAATAGCTAGCAAATGGTGTCGTCGTGCCTTAGTTTTTGGTGGTCAGAGAGGGAAAAGATCTTGATACCTCTAGCTAGATCCTGTTGGGGGGCCAAGGCCCACCCACGACCCCTTTTCCAAAGATGGCGCGAAGCCCACGAAGACCTGCGATAAGCCCGCGAAGGCTCGTGATCAAGAGACCCTTCGGGTCCGGAGGATCCTTCCGGTCCGAAGGATCCTTCGGTCACGTCACCCTTTCGTACCAAAGGAGAAGCCCACGACGGAAGGATAAGGCCCGTGACGTATAAAGCACGGAGGTGCAGCTGTGCCTGTACCGGAGAAAATCAAATTACCGAATGCCCTACGTAAAAGTAGAAAGAGGAGGGTATTACCGTAATAGGATTAATAAAGGTGTAATGGCCTTAGGCTATAAATAGCCCCCCCCCCAGGGTATTGTAATGGACACTCAATTCCAATTTTACAAAAAAACTCTACCACTCATCTCCCTTGCCCCTAAGCTCCAAAGAAAAATCCAAATCCAACAGCTGGCGCTGTCCGTGTTGTTCGGACAAAAAGTCTGTTAGGATGGCCGGAGCTAAAGGGAAGGCGAAGAAACCATCTCGCGACGGCGAAAGTTCTCACCTGGACGACGAAACCGAAGCTTCCATTCAAGCACCGGCGGTCACTATGGCTGCAGAGGCAACAACGAAGACCTCAGCTCCGGCGCTCTGCGGCAGAAAGGTTGGTCGCCGAAGGCCCTACCGAAGCCGACGGCCAAGAGCTTCCACCTTCACAAGTCGAGGCCATGGCGCGCCTTCAGCAGGAAAGAGATGCAGCCGCGATGGAAGAGCGAAGAGCTGCGGAGCTCATGGTGGAGCTCGAAAGAGCTAAGGCGGCGGTAGAGGAGGAGCAACTCCAGAGGCGGGCTCTGGAGAGCATGTCTAAGGAAGAGTCAGGGTACAAGCTCTAGGCCGAAGCCGCTTGCCGGCAGCAGGAGCTACTTCAGAAGCAAATAGAGGCTTTGAAGAGGGCGGGCATTCCGGAAGCCAAAGCCCCGGGCTATGCCTCCTTTGACGAAGCCTCCCCGTCATCTTTGTCGCTAGCAGCACCTTAAGACAAGACCTCGCCGTTGGCCCTAGAGCTTCAACAGGCATCCTGGCCGTCGCGTTTTGCCGCGGTCAAGCTTCCAACATACGCAGGTGTCTTTGATCCTAGAGAATTCTTCATGAGTTACGAAGCAGCTATCGAGTCTATTGGCGGAGGAGAAGCCGTCAAAGCAAAGGCCTTTGTGCTGGCTGTCGAGGGAATTGCTCGCACGTGGTACACCAGATTGCACCCGCTGAGTATCTTCTCTTGGGGGGGGGCAGCTGAGGCATGAGGTATCAATGCACTGCCAGGGAAATCATGCCCGTCCTATCAGCTCGGGAGATCTTCACGCCTGCATTCAGCGCGATGGCGAAAGCCTAGCTGCATATGTTCGGCGGTTCATCCACCTCAAGTGTCAGGCCGAAGACATCAACGATGCAACCATTATTGACTCCGCCACGAAGGGGCTTCGACTTGGGCCAGCCAGGTCTGAACTGCGCAAGGTACAACCAAAGACTCTGGATCATATGCTGAGCATCTTGGAAGCTCAGGTCCGAGTCGAAGATGACATCAGGCGGGAGAAAGAGCACCATGTGTCACAGAGGGGGGGTCACCCCGAAAGGCGCCGATCTTCCCTCCATGGCCACCACAGCAAGCCATATGATGGAACGTCCTGCCTCCTCAATGCCGGGTCCGCTTACATCAGGTAGCTTTTTCTAGGACGTAGGCTAGCCTCACAGACCAACACAAGTCTTTTCTGCGTATATTTATCCTCACTCGTGCGCACCCGGAAATAACTTCCCAGTCGGTCACCCATCCTGAAATTGCTCCAGGCCAAGCACGCTTAACCTCGGAGGTTTTCGGAGCTAGGCTACCGGAAAAGAAGTTGTAACTTATTGATATGAGTATCCTATTAATCCTATTAAGCCCTGAATCAGGGTGTCACATACTCACCCCCTTAAGAGACCGACGTCCTCGTCGGTCACTCCCAAGCTAGGAACGTTCTCTCTTGGCCACGTCCATGTGTCCAGTGCCAGCGCATGTGTCATGCTGTGTGACCACTCTGGATCCACACCAGCCATGCACATCATGCCTGCGCAACTGCAACACACGCGCCCGTGAAACTGTGAGAGTTGGCTCTGATACCATTATGTAACGTCCCGCCTCCTCAAGGCCGGATCCGCTTACATCAGGTAGCTTTTTGTAGGACGTAGGCTAGCCTCACAGAGCAACACAAGTCTTTTCTGCACACATTTGTCCTCACTCGTGTGCACCCGGGAATAACTTTCCGGTCGGTCACCCATCCTGAAATTGCTCTAGGCCAAGCACGCTTAACCTTGGAGCTTTTCGGAGCTAGGCTACCGGAAAAGAAGTTGCAACTTGTTGATATGAGTATTCTATTAATCCTATTAAGCCCTGGATCGGGGTGTCACATATGAGCCACCTCGCCGCGAAGTGCTGCCTATTCAGAAAGATCCTGAGCCATCCCGAGCCCGATCCCCGCCGCGCAATCATCAACTGGAGTCGCGGCGACAGGACAGGCATCGGACGAGTAAAGACCAGGGGGGCGCTTTTCTGGCCCTCAGCATCGCCCACCAAGAGACCCCAGTAAACTCTATTGTCTCTACCATGGGGTTGGACAGGGGCACACCTCAAACTACTGCCCTGACCTCGTAGCCCTTCGAGAAGCCAAGCTTCGTGCGGAAGCACTGGAAGCGGCCAAGCAAGTTTCCCACACTTTCAGGCGACACGAAGGGGCTTCGTCGTCATATCAACCAACTCAGCAGTTTACGTTGCCTTCACCACCACCATGTCTTGCTCTTGCTTGGGCCCCTCCTGCGCAAAATACGCATCAAGAATACTTGCCACCGCCGCCTCCTCTACCGCAGCAGACGTTTGAGCAGGCCCCTCCTTCCGCCCAGCAAACCCAAGCGCGCAAGGTCATCTTTGCTATTATTGGGGGCTCCAGTCAGGATTTTCCTTCTAAACGTCAATGCCGAAAGTATATCAGACGAGTCAATCATGTGGCAGCTCACCCACCTCTTGTTCAATGCCGCTGGTCTCATGTGCCCATAAGCTTCACTCAGGAAGACCTCAAGCCGATGGACTATCCATACAAAGATGCCTTCGTTACAGCTGTGGACATCAAAAGGGATGAGGTTCGTAGGGTCCTTATTGACGGAGGCAGTGCCGCTGACGTCATCTTTCTTAGCGCTCTCCGGCAGATGGGTATCTCCCGAGAAGACCTCAGAGCTTCCCCAGTACCTTTGCAGGGGTTCGGGGGGCAGCCGGTGTATGCAGTCGGTAGCATCAAGCTCAAAGTATCATTCTTCGGCACCGGAGGCCATCGTACTGAAGAAGTAGTCTTTGATGTCATGGACTTCCCCTACCCTTACAATGCCATCTTCGGCAGGGGGCAATTAATGCATTCAGTGCGCAGTACACCACGGGTATTTATGCATGAAGATGCCAGCACCGAACGGAGTTATCGCGGTGTACGGTGATCAGGCAGAAGCACGCCGTCTTGAATTGGGTATTGCTCCGGGCCAGAAGTAGGTTCACGCGCTCGCCTCGGGGCCGAAGAGCCAGGCACTGAACGAGACTTATGTCATAGCACTGCCCACACCCCCAGTTCAGGCGAAAGCCAAAGTTACTTCCAAGGAAGTTCACCTCAACCAGACTGCTCCAGATCAGCTCGTCCGCATAGGCACGGAGTTGTCCCCGGAGCAAGAAGAGGAGCTGTTGACCTTCTTGCGATCCAATGCTGACATCTTTGCTTGGTCGTCCAAAGATCTTCCAGGCATTCGTTGGGACATAATGGAGCATCGGCTAAACATAAGTCCGCACTACCCCCCAGTGAAGTAAAAGATAAGACAATGGACAGCCGAGAAAGCTGCCGCACTCAAGCAGGAAGTGTAGAAGCTACTTGACACTAGAGTCATTCGACCCATAGATCGTACAATTTGGCTTGCCAACCCTGTTCTTGTCAAGAAGCAAAATGGCCAATAGAGAATGTGCATTGACTTCACTTCCCTCAACAAGACTTGTCCGAAGGATGATTTCCCACTAGCCCGCATAGATCAGTTGGTGGATGACACAGCGGGCTGTGAGCTATTGAGCTTTCGGGATGGCTATTCTGGTTTTCACCAAGTGTGGCTGGCTCCATCAGACCAGCCATTCACAGCATTCCAAACTCCAGAAGAAACCTTCTGCTACAACAGGATGCCTTTCGGCCTCAAGAACGTCGGGGCTACTTTCTCTCGGGTGGTCAGAGAAATGCTGAAGCAACAGCTCGGACGCAACGTAGCCGCTTACATCGATGACATCGTGGTCAAGAGCACAGTGCAAGCTACTCACATCTTAGATCTCACTGAGACATTTGAGAGCCTCCGCAGGGTCGGAATGAAGCTGAATCCTTCCAAGTGTATCTTTGGTGTACGGTACGGCAAGCTTCTGGGCTACATGATCTCGAAGAATGGCATAGATCCGAATCCCACCAAGATACAGGCAATACTCGATATGAAGCCTCCTAAGACAATAAGAGAATTGCAGAAATTCACAGGACGGTTGGCAGCTCTAAATCGATTCATTGCCAAGTCAGCTGAAAGGAGCCTGCCCTTCTACGAGATCCTCAGAGGGTCCCGACCCTTCATGTGGACTCCTCAGCACCAGAAAGCATTTGAGGAGCTCAAGGCCTACCTCATCCAGATAACCACTCTGTATCCTCCACCTCCGAAGGTCCCTCTGCTACTTTACATTGCCGTAGCTCAAAGCAGTCAGCGCCGTTCTGGTGCATGAGCTCAAGTTGGATGAAAAACTTATCCAACAGCCAATCTACTATGTCTCCGAGGTGCTATCTGGAGCTAAGTGCAAGTACCTTCTAGGAGAGAATCTGGCATTTGCAGTTCTAATGGCGGCCAGGAAGCTCCGGCGCTATTTCGATGAGCACCCGATACTAGTCCCTTCGGCTTACCCCATTCGTGATATTCTCGAAAACAAGAACGCCCCAAGTCGGGTCATCAAATGGGCAGCAGAGCTAGCACAATACAACATATCCTTCGTTGCTCGAAAAGCCATCAAGTCCGGGGTCATAGCAGAGTTTCTAGCAGAATGGGCTACTTCTGAGCATTCTGATATCCCTCCGGCAGACCCCTCCTGGCTTGTCTTCACCGATGGGGCTTGGGGAGCTTCTGGTGCTGGTTGCGCTGCGGTTATCACATCGCCTAGTGGGCAGAAGCTTCGGTACTTAGCGTCTCTTCAGTTCCAAACAACCAACAATGGGGCTGAGTACGAAGGCATCCTGCTTGGTCTCGAAAGGTTCGTGATCTAGGTGCGAAGCGACTGGTTGTTCTGAGTGACTCTCAGTTGGCTTCCGGGCAAATCACCAAAGACTTTCAAACTAAAGAGCCGGAGCTTGCCCGTTACATTCAACTCATTCGGGACATGGAGAAGCAATTTCTTGGGTTCGAGGTTCGGGTCATTTGGCGCAATGAGAATGAAGAAGCGGACATGTTGGCTAAGGCCGCAGCTTACCAGAAAGACAAACCAGCTGGCGTCTTTCACGAAGTCCTCAAATCCCCATCTACCGCACACATTAAGCTCGTAGCTGCTGTGAGCCCTTCTGTGGCAGAAGACTGGCGCGCCCCTATCAGAGCTTATATCGAAGGGCGCCTTTCTCCTGATGATCATATAGAGCAGCAACGTCTCCGCCACCGTGCAAGGGGCTATGTCTTAGTCGAAGGGATCCTTTACAAAGCTGGTGTCTGCGCGCCATTGCTTCGGTGCCTGTCTCGTGACGAGGGCTGTAGCCTTCTCTCCGACATACACCAGGGGCTATGCTCGTCGCATCTCGCCCCTCGTGCTTTGGTTTCTAAGGCTTTCCGCGAAGGCTTCTACTGGCCTACAGCTCTCGCCGACGTGGAGTCTCTGGTCCGCACACGTTCAGGGTGCCAGTGGATGGGTCGGTAGTCGCATCGATCAGCCACCCCCTACAACCAATTCCTCCAGTCTGGCCATTGGCTAGGCGGGGCATCGACATCGTTGGGCCACTTCCAACCGCTCCTGGTGGCTTTCGCTTCACAGTGGTCTCCATTGATTACTTCACAAAATGGGTCGAGGCCGAACCACTGGTCAAAATCACAGCGCTCGCCATAAGGAAATTCTTCTAGAAGAATGTCATATGCCGGTTCGGCGTACCCTTCGAACTCACGGTGGACAATGAAAAACAATTCGAAGCTGAGTTATTTCGAGAGTACTGCACTAGCATTGGTGTTAAGAAGTGCAACATCTCCGTAGACAATCCTAGAGCCAATGGGGCTTGTGAACGCGCAAATGGCAATATTTTCCATGCTGTCTCCCGAGCACTGGTGGGTTTGCCGAAAGGAAAGTGGGTGGAAGTCTTGCCCCATGTTCTATGGTCTCTACGTACCAGAAAGACAAGAGCAACAAGGTTCACCCCATTCAAGCTTATGTATGGTAGTGAAGCTATGACGCCTGAAGAGATCAAACATGGTTCCCTTCGAACCAATCTTCCATCCCTCTATGCCGAAGACCTCACCAAAGACACCATCGAAGAGGTGCGTTTGAAGGCCGTTTCGAACCTGAGTCGCTACATTAAGTCAATGGAGAGCACCTATAACAAGAAGGTCCATCCTCGGTCCTTCGAGCCGGGTGATCTCGTTCTCAAGCTCAACCCCAATCCTACCTCCATAGGGAAGCTTCAAAGCAAATGGACTGGTCCATTCATCGTCCACCGTTCGGTTAGACCTGAAGCTTATCACCTGCTGTAGCTGGATGGATCACCTATCACCCATACTTGGAATGCGGATGTGCTCAAGCGCTTCTATGCTTAAGATGTCATCTATGACCATGCCGACTCATGTCTCGCACGCAGCCTCACGAGTCTTTTTCTTCTCTCTTTATGAGCCGAGCTACAACTTCTGCAGAGCCTTGTGGGTTTCTTCTTTTTGTGCCGAGCTGCGTCTCGTGCGAAGTCCTGCAAGTCGTTTTGTTTCCTCTTCACCTATGAGCCAAGCTGCGCCTCGAGCTAGGTTTTTCGAACCTTCTAGTTGCTGATTTGCTAAGCTGAGCTGCGTCTCATGACAATGTAAACCGAATGACATCCGAAAGACGCCCCCGCAAATGTCCTGTGCATGCCCTGCGCATCATGTGATTCCTCGTGCCTTCGATGCATCGAGATGCCGGCTTATGTCCGAAGGAGAGGCTGTGCCTCATGTAATCCCTCGTGCCTTCGATGCATCGAGATGCCGGCTTATGTCCGAAGGAGAGGCTGTGCCTCATGTGATCCCTCGTGCCTTCGATGCATCGAGATGCCGGCTTATGTCCGAAGGAAAGGCTGTGCCTCATGTGATCCCTCGTGCCCTCGATGCATCGAGATACCGGCTTATGTCCGAAGGAGAGGCTGTGCCTCATGTGATTCCTCGTGCCTTCGATGCATCGAGATGCCGGCTTATGTCCGAAGGAGAGGCTATGCCTCATGTGATTCCTCGTGCCTTCGATGCATCGAGATGCCGGCTTATGTCCGAAGGAAAGGCTGTGCATCATGTGATTCCTCGTGCCTTCGATGCATCGAGATGCCGGCTTATGTCCGGAGAAAAGGCTGTGCCTCATGTGATTCCTCGTGCCTTTGATGCATCGAGATGCCGGCTTATGTCCGAAGGAAAGGCTGTGCCTCATGTGATTCCTCGTGCCTTCGATGCATCCATATGGCGGCTTATGTCCGAAGGCGAGGCTGTGCCTCATGTGATCCTTCGGTGCCTCATGTGATTTCTTGTGCCTTCGATGCATCGAAACGCTGCCATCCTCCACGATGCCCTTCACCCCTTCGTGCGTGTAAAAGCCGTTTCGTGATCGAAAGTAACGCAACGCTTCCAACGATCCGAAGGCTTCTCATCAAGTATGTAGCGGTTTTTCGCAAAGTTAACCAACCACGTTGGCCCTTACTCCCGAAGGTGAAAGTTACGCAAACCAAAGCACACCTTTTGTCCTGGGTCACGAACAAGGGAAGAGTAGATATTAAACACATATCTTCGGTTACAACGACTTCAAAATACACCTCTTCGGCACATTAATGTCATATACATCTCTTCGTTAAGTGCAACGTCGCATACATTCCTTCGTTACAATCAACGTTCCTTCGTTACAACCGACATCCCTCCGTTGCAACTTCGAATCCACCCATTTACATAGCGCAAGAAGCACTCCTTCATCATTTACATAATATTACAACAACTAAGTCACGGGGCTCGCCGACCGAAGCGCCTTAGGTTAGGGAGCTGTTCTTCATCTGTTCTATTTCGCGCCGAAGTCGTGCTATGTAGCTCCTCACTCCTCCGAGGCCGCTCACTGCGCAAGTCAACTCCTCCATCAAAGTCCGGAATAGGCACTTCGGGCGACGGAGTCCCGCTAGATATCTCAAAATGGTCTCCACTTCCGGCTCCACCTTCGGCGCGCGCAGCAGGAGGGCCGGCCTTTGTTGGCCCCGAAAAACCCTCCGTTCGTCTTGCTTCACGCGTCGCCTCAACCTCTCCTCCGAGCTCACCTTGTTGCACGCCTCTTTTATAGCGGCGTTGTGCTTTCTCATAAATTCCCGAAACTCTGCTAAGGTTCTGGAAGGGTTCTTTTGGAACCACCTGCACCACTAGCGTGTACTCGCGAAGTCGATACGGCTAATGGTGGTGCTTCCCGAAGGGACGTACGACACGGGCATTGCGTCAAGAATTAATCCGTCCTGAACGAGAGGAACTTAAGTCACTTTCCGAGCCAAAAGTTATGTTACAAAGCTTTCGCAGAACACTGGTCCTGAAGCTCTCAAAAACCTAGGTACAATCTACAACAAGGCTAACTGCTCACACCTGGGGCTGTCCTTTGGCCGCCCCCCCCAATGCGCCGCCCTCCGCCGCCGCGCCTTCGCGTGCCCGAGCGGTGCTGGGTTCTCCGGCTTATTGCATCGAGGGGCCCGGTCTTGCCGCAGCAGCCGGTCTTCCACCTCCCACCGAGCGGAGCGTAGATTCGCGACTTAGCTCGACGCCGCCTCGGAGCCAGAACCCCTGGACGAAGGCCTTCAACATGTCGCGAAGAGACTCCCGGAGATCTGCATGCGCTTCGAAGCCTCCGGCACAAGCCTCTTGCACCCCGTTGATAGCTCTCTTGATGGGGGCGAAGTCCACAATACCGCCCGCACGAACGGCGGCGAAGGCGCCGGTCCAGGAGACTTGAGTGCAGTGGTTCACGAAGGTTTGGAGCGCCTTGCGAGCCGCGTCAAGTCCGCGTCGGATCCGGGATATGTTGGCCATAGGGTCTTCCGATGCGTCGGGCTTCGGCGCTACCACGTTTACTGCGAGTGTGCCCAGGAGGTCATCCACGTCGCTCACCAGCTGCCCTATTCCATCAGTCATCTTTTCGACGATGGTCAGCTGGGTCTCGGCGGCCTGCAAAGCTTTGCGAAATGTGTTGAGCTCTTTCACCAGACTGTCCCTCTCCTCTCGCAGCGGCGCCTGCGCCTGCTCCAGCTCCATGATGCGGAGTTCCGCCGCGCGTCGCAGCTCCGAAGATTTTTTTGCTTCAGCTTCCGTGGCCCGGAGGCGGTTCTGTAGCCCCTCCTCGCTCTTCCGAGCCAAAGACGCCACACGCCGCGCCAGCATTGCGCTCTGGCAAACACAAACAATATCAGCATCTAAGTTGCAACACGAAGTCGTACGCGCACACGACATACCCGTATCGCCATCCCGGAGAGTGACTCCGATGCTTCCTCCGGGCTTAGCTCATCGAGCAGCTCGTCAATGTCGGCCATATCAAGTAGCCGGCCAGCTAAGCCCAATGCGTGGCGCGCGCCTTCGGGCGGCAGAAAGTCTTCTTTCCGGAGCCCGACGGCTATGTCATCGGGCGTCGCCCCCGGAGGCAGGTAGCTATACAAGCGTTTCCCACGGCCAGGGGCGCGCGGGCTCTCGGAGCTACTGCTTTCGGCGGCCCCCCCACTGTCTTCAGACCCCACCTCCTCCGCAAGGGAGGCCTCAGGCTCTGCAGAAGACGCAATGATAAAGTTAGACGCATTACTATCTGTACATAACAAGTCCAAAGCACGTACCTTCTCTGAAGCCAAAATCTACATCCCCGACTATGTAGTCATCGAGGGCTTCAGGTACGGCCCCTCCTCTCGAAGCCCCCTCCGCGGCAGTCGAGCAGCCCGGGCCCGCCCCTCCGGCAGAGTCCTCCTCGGCCTCCGGCTCCGTGTGCAGCGAGCCCGAAGCACTCGGAGAGCTTCGGCCTTGCAGCGCCGTGATGGCCCTCGCAGCGGCCCTCTTTGCTGCCCGAGCGCCCTTAAGGGGCGAGGCCGCCTCGCCGCCGGCCTTCCGCTTCTTCGAACTCAAAGCTTCACCGGCCGCTGCCTTCCCCTTCCCCTTCTCCCCCTCCTCCTTATCGGCCAGATTCCGCTCCGGAAGCTGCGCGTGCGGGTCCTTCAGCAGCAGGACCCGATTGAGCCGCGGCCCGCACTGAGTACGCTCTCGGTGGCGTGCCTCCATCTCCCAGAACTTTTTGAGGTAGTGCTTGGCCCGCGCTTCGAGCTCCTCCAAATTGAGATCTGCATATCAGTCGTATGAGTCTGCGGCACAAAACTTAAGTGCTGAAAGGCCGAAGAGGGTAAGCTCTCGCGGAAAATTTACCGGGAAATTTCTCCGGCTGTAGCACCAGCCTTCTTTTACCGCCGGACAGCCCAACAAGGAACTCCTGGGACCAGTCCTTGAGAAGAGGACTGATTCCGACAGTCACGAACTCTTTGCACAGATCCCGCATGGTCAGCCTGCGGGACACCTCCTCCAGCATCTTCATCCGATGCTTTGACTTGTCAATTAGCTCGATGGCTGGGCGCGGCCAGTGCAGAATCTCCGAGCAGGTGGACTGAAAGGGGCTTCCCTCTTCCACTTGGTAGTAGAACCACCCGGAAGTCCAGCCCCCACCCCAATGCTCGCGATAAGCCTTAGCCGGCAGCCGGTTCTCGTCGATTGGCACGAAGCTGACCGTGGCGTAAGGCATCATGTAACCCTCCCCCAGTGGGCTATCATGCTTTTGGTAGGCCGTCCGGTGCATCACAGCGAAGACGTCAGCGTCCGGCATAACTCCTTCCATGCGGAAGGCCCACTCCATGATGCTTAGCCTCACGATGGCATTCACCGTGATTTGCTGAATTTCCAGGTCGTAGCGCTCCAACACCTTGCCGACGAAGGTTGAGCACGACATTCGGAGCCCTCCGTCGAAGAAGCGAAGGAACAGCACGGCGCGGTCAGCACGCACCTCTGACTGAGTTGCTCCCTTCGAAGGCAGCGAGGCCAAATGCCTCTCCAGCCACCCCCGCGCCACCATTTCATCCAGTTGGCTCTCCGTCACCGTGCTCAGCCCGAGCACGGGACTGGTGCGCAAGGAGTCAGAGACACGACACCGACCCTTCAAGCTCGATGCGCCTCCAGCTTTCGGCATGATCATTGCGTTAGATTGTGGGATTTTGGAAGGAGGTTTCGAGCTCACAGCTCAGGCTTCGACGAAGCGGCCGCGAGAAGGAAGGAGGTTTCGGGTCAAAGTTCGGGCTTCGGCAAAGCAAAGTCGCGAGAAGGCCGTCAGAGCTTCTTCAACTGAGCGTGCGAGGATGCGAATGGATCGCGCCTCTCCGCCCCGCTCTCACTTTTATAGGCGCGGTCATCGTCACTCCGCCGTCACACGTAGCGAAACGCGTTTCATCGAAGAACGTGCCCCGCTCCGGTCCCACTACGCCGTTGCCGCCTCTTGCTCGCAAAAAGTCGCAACCCCGTCCGATAAAATCGTACGGTTGCTCATCCAAAATCATTTGGGGTGCCACTTGGCGAAGCCAGCGACCATACAGTACAATAAATAATAAGGACACGTAAAACATGATTTAAAGGGTACATGAATTCTTAATATTACATCATTGGTTCAGATAATTTAAGTGCGAAAATGTAGTTCGAAAACAAACGAAAGTCAGCGGAAGCTAATGATTACAACTCGACGATACAATTAAGCACGCCAACCCACGGGTGCTTAATCTTCATAGGTCGGAGAAGCGGGAACCCACTCGAAGGTCCACTCCGAGGGTGCCTCCCCTTCCCAACCACCACAACCACACGAAGCAAGGTTAGAAGAATCACCTGCAAAAATATTAATCCGTAAAGCCTGAGCAACTAATACTCAGCAAGACTTACCCGTCAACGTGGCCATCTAATGACCGACTCCTAAAATGCAGGGAGTATTTGTGGAAGTTGATCGGGCACTGCGAAACACAGCGGTAATAGTCTATTCCATTTTTAGCCAAGTTAACAGGGTTCGTTATTAACATACTAGGTGTGCCGCTATTCTAAACAAGCAAGAATTCAGTACAACAATCCAGAGTTGCGACAGCCATTTTTCATCATAAGTCCATCATTTACATATCGTTGCGGTGGAAAGGAACAAGTGCTACTCTTAACCACGAGGAGCGGCAATTATAATTGATTTACATCCTGCAGGAGAAACCCGAATGACACGACACGTGCACACTCAACTGAGTCACACGTGGCTACCTTTCGCAACATCGCGACAGTGTTGGCTCAACACCCATCCCTCCAAGGACATGGTCCTCCAGGCAATGCCCTGCATCCCTGTACGGCCCCAAGCCTTTCCCACTAGCACGAGCCCGAGAAAAACAAAATCGAATTCATCCACCTTGCCGGTCCGTTCACCCGGAAAAAGGGATGGCCAATTGTCCAACAAAGCACAGTGAGCTACATCGGTTTCCTGGTCCCATATACCAGTATGCACTCGGTACACACCTCAAACTTGACCAATGCAACTGCACCCGATAAGGTTCTCCAATTTTAATCAGATTTAAGACCAAACGTATTCATTGACTTTTCCTTCCTTGAGTAAACACGAGTAGTCTCCATACTACTCGAACTCTACCGGATTCCTGTTCTTAAAACATCACACTCTATCGATGGCTCTACCAAATTAATTCATAGGCAAACCTACCAAGTCATGCAACTAGGTTTTCACGGCAATTTCCTCGAAACTTAATGCACAAACAATTCCTACACATACAGTGGTAAACAAAAAATTTGTAAAACATAGGTGTGCACCGGGGCTTGCCTTGGTTTGCAGAATAGTCAGAGCACTCAAACAAGAAGTTAGTTCCTGCGGGTGCCTCTTCTGGATTCTCGTTCACCGGCGGAAGTTCCTGGTCGGTTCCTATATGATGAAAATGCAATGAATTGTTTAATGAAAAGAGTCACAATGTTTTTATTAAAGATTAACTAGGGTTTCATTGTTAGGAATTAGGGTTAGACCGACACTTTGCTTCGAGTATTAATCGTTTTAATAACTACGACTATTTATCTAGGTTAAAATGAAACTTTTAACTACCTCTAAAGATTATTTTTAATTGATGGTACTCTCTGAGATATGAATTTTAAGCTTTGGTTGAGGCCTAGGTGAATTTCCTAGATTTTATAAAAATTTAACAAAGTTTCTGTTATTAGGTCTTATAAAATCAGAAACCATATGTAAATATTGAAATAAAATTATGATATTTTATAGTGTTACTCAGGAGAACCAAATCTACAACTTTTTTTTTGGGGTCTAATCTTTTTACTGATTTACACAATGTATTTTAGAAAATGGCATTTTAATAGGCAGATTGGGGTATTGTGAAAGTATTATATAACATTTTGTGGTCCTAAAATCCTCATAAAATCCCAATAGGTGTGTGCTGCCATGTGGTGCTTATGGATCAAATCTTAGCCTTAGCACTGTTCTAGAATTTAAATTAAAATTCAAAAACAGAACAGAGTATTTTAATTATTCATGAAAATGTTTGGTCATCTTATAAAAAGTGTTTTAACAGAAATTTAGTCCTAGTCATGAGGTTTCTAACAAGGTTTGGTTTGTTATTTTTGGAGTAGTCTTCTATTTTCTATGAATTTTACAAGTCTATGAATTTTCCTGGAGTTTGAATAATTTGAAAGGAAGCCGGGCCCGCTGGTCGGTGGCACTAGACAGGGGAGCGCGGCGCTAGGGTTATCTTCCGACGGCGCTCACCGGCGGTTCTCGCCGTAGGGGGCGTCGGCGGCGGCTTCCGTGGTGTCCATCGTACTCAGCATGAGTCAGAGAGTTTATTTGATGACGGAGGGGCGACGGGGCTCACCGGAGATACGCCGGCGACGGTGGACCAGTTTCGGTGATGGCGGCGGTGGTGTTCCGGCGGCTCGGCGGTCAGTGATTTTTGGGGCCGAGCACCGTGAGCTGCAGCAGAGGTCGGGGATGTCGCTGGGCACGACGAGGAAGAGTGAAATTGGCCGGAAGATGGTCGTCGACGGTGAGGTGGCGGCTCGGCAGGTGCTCCGACGATGGCGCGGCGATTCCGTCACCGCTGCTTCACCAAAACCGCTGCAGTCAATTGAAACAGGACGAGGGCTACCCGAGGGCCTCGCCGACGGAAGGAATTGGAGAGGCTCTCACCGGCGATGAAGAATTCGACGGGGCGGCTTCAATGGCGGTTACGACGGTGCTCCGAGAACGATTTGCTAGGGTTGACTAGGGTTTAGGCTCGGGAGCGATTAAACGGACGTGGGAGGGAATGGTGAGTGATCTCGTACACGTTGGCGGGCTCGATTATGGTTGGATTGCAGTGGGGTGTTCGGTCGACGTGGGAGCTCTGGTGGCGGCAATGGCGGCGGGGCAGTGGAGAAGAAAGAGAGGCAGGGCGGGGAGGAAGAAGAAAATCGATGAAGGAGCGATTTGTAACCCACCGAGACGGCCTGCAGTACACGGGTGGTTGGCCGGACGACATTGGAGCGGCGCTCTCGGGTGGAATTTAATCGGCGGCCGCGGCTATGGTGAAGACGGTCGCCGGTTCCCGTACGGGGGTAGTTCGCCGGACGAGTGGAGCAGCGGCGCTTGCGGGGAGAAGTAATGGCGCACGTCGGGCTAGCTCTGCTCTGCGCGGCTAAGGGCGTAGGGCGACGCTCGGCGGGAGAAAACGGCATGGCGGCTCTGTCCCGGGCAGCACCGGTACTGTACTCGTCCGACAACACAGAGAAAAGAAAGAAAAGAGGCAGGGCAGAAGGAAGGGAGGAAGGGAAGAAGAAAAAAATAGGGTAGAAATTGGAAGTTTGAATTTCAATTGCATTTGAAGCTCCACTAAAATGGTTGAATGGTTTGACAAACAAAGGAATTTAGAATTAAATTTTTTTGAATTTGCTATTTGTGCTTCTCAAATACTTTTGTCTATTATTTGAAATTCCGACCTAATTAGGGTTTTGATTAAACAATTTTGGAGTTTGAACAATCGCCCTCAATAATCTTGATTGCTAAATGCCCTAAAAACTTTGCGAAGTGGTGGAAAGGCTAGGAATGTGTGGAATTAAAATTTTTAATATTTGAATTATTATTTGAATTTTTAAGCCCTCCGGTAAACTTTTCTTCCTAGCATCATTATTCCGCTATCCCCACGGCAATTAGGTCTTTGTGCTCTCTTTATGACTTAACTAAAGTTAATAGATTTACAATAATTTAACATGACCCGAAGTATTAATAACCCATTTTAGTTTTGCGGATTTGTAGTCATTTATTCAGTTCCCTCTACTTTATTAAACGACAACGAACTTTATAATCCTTTATTTTGACGCCATAAACTTGCTTATTTATCGGATTGATCGAGTTTAAATTTTTGGGGTGTCACACAAAACGTGTTTTATCGAAAAACGTGCCCCGTTCCGTTTCCACTAGCTGTTGCCGCTTCGTGGTTGCGAAACGCGTTTCATCGGACACCGTCCCCGTTTCGTCCAACCGCGCGGTTGCCGCTTCGTATTCGGACACTTCACGACTAACATTCATTTATCGACATGTAATCTCTTTCGCAGGCCTTCTGAAGAACCGAAAAGGGGGGAGGACCGATGGGCTTGGCCTTCGGATCATGGTTTCGGTCCTTCCGAAGGCGGATCTCACCCATAAGGGGCTGCTGTTGGGGGGCCAAGGCCCACCCATGGCTCCTTTTTGAAAGATGGCGCGAAGCCCACGAAGGCCTGCGATAGCCCGCGAAGACTCGTGATCAAGAGACCCTTCGGGTCCGGAGGATCCTTCCGGTCCGAAGGATCCTTCGGTCACGTCACCCTTCCGTACTAAAGGGAAGCCCACGACGGAAGCATAAGGCCCATTACGTATAAAGCACGGTGGTACAGCTGTGCCTGTACCGGAGAGAATCAATAATACCGAATGCCCTACGTAAAATTAGAAAGAGGAGGGTATTACCGTAATAGGATTAATAAAGGTGTAATGGCCTTGGGCTATAAATAGCCCCCCCAGGGTATTGTAATGGACACTCAATTGCAATTATTACAAAAAAACTTCTACCACTCATCTCCCTTGCCCCTAAGCTCCGAAGAAAAATCCAAATCCAACAGATCCGTTCTTGTTTGGCTCAAATCTGAGCAGGAAAATGCGAGATTTGTAAACCTAGGGCTGAGAGAGACAGAGAGAGAAGAGAGAGAGCGCTCACCACCTCCTGCAGCTGGAGCTTCGAGATAAGGCCTTAGCGGCGGCGCGCGCGAGGTGGGCGGGGACAGCACTATGCACCGTGGTCTATGAGGGTGCCGGAAGGGTGGAGGTAGATGTGAATGGGTTCATGGGATTGTAGGGAAAGATCGGGGAGGAGGAGGGGGGGCGTGGAGCGGCAGCACAGATCAGGGAGCATGAGGGAGGTGGGTGAGATGACGCGTGTAGATCGAGGATGGGGAGCACAGTGGGTGAGAACCTAGGCCGGAAGAAGGACATCAGCCATGCATGAGGAGTTCCGGGTCGCAATGGCGTTGTGCTGGTTGACGGCGGCGACGTCTGCTACATGAGAACGAGAAGCAAAGACACAGGAAAAAAAAAAGGAACGAGTGGGGAGGCGTTTTTTTATTTCCCCCGGAAACGGCGGGGAGAAGGGACCGCCTGTCACGGGCTTTGCTATCCTACGTACTCTCAAAAGGCCACTGGAAACAGACAGGGGAAATAAAGCACAGGAGATTTCGTCTCAGGGAAAACACTCGCTTTCCGGAGGAATTTTAGGTTCCCAAACAAACTGGGCCTTGATGAATATCTCGGTCACGGCACCTAAAAAGGTTGGGTCACATCACAAAGTTGGTTTGGTGACAACCAACGATCGTCAGGCCGACAACTGAATAACGAACGCTATACAGTATGTGGCTTCATCGGAGGCCATTGCTCCGTCGGCCTAGGGTTCAAATGAATTCCAAGGAATCACTGGTTTTTGGTTGTATCTATTCCACTTTCACCCTTCAACTCTTATAACCAGTTGCCTTGTGTATTCTATTTTCACCCTTCAACTCCCAAGAGACGATCACTTTTTCAAATTAAGTAGACAAACCGTGTCAGACAAAAGGTAGACAATCAGCAACTTTTTCAGAGAGCCACATATAAAACTTATTCACTCCTCACACAAACTCACACAGGCTATGCATATATCAACGGGAATTCTAAACTAGGTAGTAGCATACATTTAGCTCTACGAGTCATCACAACATTTCAAATATCTATTCATACACAAATACATACTTTTTTTTTAAAAAAAAAACCATGTCCTGAAACCGTACGATTCTTTAGCCCATTATCTCACGAAAGACCTTCTCCACCACACCTGGAAAGCTCTTATAAGATTCGGACACTCGGCTCCTCTAGACGCATAAAACTGGAACCACTCCTCAAACAAGCCCTGCTGCTGCCGAAGCGGGAGTGTCAGAAGGCCGCGCCCTAAATTCTCCTCCAATGATCTCACATCTAGACCTTTGGGGCAGCGCTGAAGCCAACCAAAATCCAACAGCATCTTGCTGAACCATTGATAAAAGAGGAGGCTTCGTATGTCACCACGGCACTGCACTTTTCCTTTGCCAAGTGCAATGAACACTCCAGCCGATATTCGGCTAAGCTCATACCTAACCATTGGTGATGCCTGCTCATGCATCCTGATGAGGGTGTCCTGCTTCGCCCACAATTCCACAAACTCTTCAGCCATGCCATTGTGTACAAGAATATCTAAGAGCCAGTTCAAATTCTCTGTTTGCCACGAGACTCGCTCAACCAATGGTTTAGTTCCCTTAACGACAACTGCCTTAGAAGTGTGCTCAGTTGTTGACTCTGTGGCCTCTTCAAAGAGATCAACCAGTGACTCCAAACATGAATGAGAGATCTGATACAGACTGACTTTGTTTAGACCGGATAAGTCCTTTTGATAAACAGAACTTTTACTTAGAAGACCATTTACCAAAGATTGCATGTCTTTCCTCGCCCCACTATTTGTGCTGCTAGTGACGGATTCAATAAGATGGACTGTTAGGTCTTCCGAACTATTCCAGCTGTGTGGTCGCAGTCGTGCCAGTATATCCTGGGATACCAAATTATCAAAAGTACACCTCTCAAAAAGACTCTTCAGCTTCTCCTCTTCATTTTCGCTCCAGGGAACTGCTTCTATGTATGTCAAACATGATTTGATTCCTCTGTCAAATACGATTGAGGAACATACCTACAGCACAAGTCATAACATACTGATGTTTAGTTCTGTGTAGAATTAATTAACTTAATCTGATTATGTATATAGTCAGTAGCGAACATCATGGCAAAATAGATTTTACTTGTGCCCAGAAGTGATTAAATAGTACTTAATTACGTAGTAGCATGTTCAAAGCAAACATCATGAATTTATGATGGCATGAACCAGTTATTACCAGAGTGAGAGTTTGAGAGAAGACTTGGGCAGATCAGCAGCTAGGGATGCTTAGAGGAAAGCAGTACAGCCATGTAATGCCAATTTGGTATATTTTAATTTCACATAACTGATTTTTTGTTTTGCAAATTTCACATATTCACTGTGATCGGACTGTTTAACTAGCAAAATTAATGATACAGTCTAGATAGAAACGTTAATACACTATGCAAATATGATACACTAAAGATCCACTAAAAAAACAAATAAATTCGCCCTACGCACCTCACAGGACATTCGCAAGAATAAAATATTCATTGTCTGTGGCTATGTTGACATACTGACAGTGCTTCAGCGTTGCCGTACTCATTCCATAGGCTTGTGTTTTGTAAGAAAAGTTCAAATGCAAATAGTCTCAATTTTAATAAACGCGGGAGAATTTGTCAATAAAAACTGATGTTATCTATTCAACTACTATAGGTAAATGCCTTAGGCATGTTTCCAATGCAAAATTGCAAATAGCTCCAGTTATATGTAATGCTTGAGAATATCACAAACTAAACCTTATCAATCCAACTACTCCAGAGTTCCAATCACACTATTCCACTTCAGTATATCAATTAGGTTGTGGAATGACATCCATGACTAATCCATGAAGCAACATAAACACTGCAACTTATCTACCTGCGAAATATATTAAAATTTATGACAGTGCTAAGGTAATAGCTACCAAGAAAGCAATGCAACAACTGACTAGTAAGTAAGGCAGACTAAATGGAACTAACATTTGATGCCATTAATGTTTCATTGACATGATAATTGTTCAGGCTCCAATCCAAATTGGCAAACAAGGGAATCTACCAAATTATTGGCAATACAACCACGAGTGTTTATCTGTACCAAATCAATTACCGTCACCGTTGGCACGAGTGGAGTACTCTCTAGCAACCGACATTGTATTTACAATAAGATAAGAATATGGACGCGTTACTGGTTCTCACCTCAAGCACGTCAATTGCTCGTGACACACCACTTCCAGCCAGCCACCTCACTGGATCAGGCTCATACATGAGTTGAACCGCGGTCTTGAATGCTTCCAAATTCTCCACCCCGTCGACATCAATCCTCTTCCCGCCGCCAACGCTGCCGTCAGCAGAGCCCTCACGCGGGGCCATGGTGGCAAAGAAGGCGCTGCAGCTGCACAGCACCGTGGTATCGAGCTCCATGAGCAAGCACCTACCGTCCCGTCCCCGCAGGAAAAGCTTCAGATCCAGCGCTCCACTGCCATCACTCCCCTCCCGCGCAGCCACCGCCGGCGTCACAGCCACCACCGAGGCCGCCGCTTCCGACAATGACGGCTCGACGGGGACCAGTTCCATCGTCTCGACCGCGACGGGGGTCGCCGGGGACTGAGGCGGGAGCGGGAGCGGGAGCGCGGCTGGAGCCGGGACCACCCCGTCGGGGTCGATGGGCGATACGCGGCCGGGGGACAGGATGCGCCGAGGGTCGATGAGCCCGCCGAGCCCGCTGAGCCTCGACGACATCGGCGATCCGTGGAATGACGGCGCCGACGGGGACTTGGGCGGCAGCTTCCTGCCCCACCCACCGCCTCCGCCAGGGGACGGCGCGGCGGGCGGAGGAGGCAGCGGGCGGAGGTCGGGGCTCTGCGGCACGCCGGCGAACGAACAGCACCACCCGCGCGCCCGCGAGCGAGGCGCCCCGGCGCCGCTTCTCCGGCTGCGCCTCCGCGCAGCTTCTCCCATTGCGGTGCGAGATCTGGTGCTGAGCTGTGCTGGTCCCCCGCTCCGGCTAGGACGAGGAGGTGTAGGAGCTGATAGGAGTTGCGGTCATGGTGGCGAGAGAACCCGTAAAGGAAGGCGAGAGATTCGAGGAGTAATCCGCAATCTAGTGACGAGTGAGGAGCAGAGTAGTACAGCAGTGGCGAGGATGCTTTTGTTGGCTGGCACTGCCAGTGGCACCGCTGTGCACTGTGTCCCGTGTGTATCGCGGTCTGCGCACGATCCGTGTTTCGCTGGCATGTGGGGCTCGAGAGACTTGGTCAGTTAGATTTCCATGGGCACCGGAGGCGGTAGACCGTTGGGATCTTCTGCGCAGACTGAGACTCTGGCGCCACAACGTGCTGCTTAGGGCACGCCACGTGGACGGGTACTTTTTCGGGTGTACACGCCGACGAATACTAGATCAGTGCTTAATGACACGCTTTTCTGAATACTGAAAATTACTCAACCTCCAAACCAGATTTTTGTATGAGATTTATTAAAAATTGCTACGTAAGAGATATCTAAACGAGCTCTTTCTATTTGCAGTCACAGTCACGTGCAACATTTATAAGTGTGTCCTTTCAATATATCGTACAAATTTGGAAAATCAATACTCTCGCAAACAAATTTGATATATGTTGGTCTCACTGAAATAAGACGCCAACAATAGCAAGACCAAGATTTTTTTTTTTGAGGAAGTAGCAAGACCAAGTATTGACTCAGTTGTAAGTTGTGATGAAATCATATCGTTGATGGGCACCAAACTTCACCGATAATGTCACATAAATTTGATGCTAGCACTCTGAGCTGAGTAAAGGAATATCTTATGTATGCAAGATGCTCGCTGCTTTGCATCTTGCATACATATGGTATTCGTTTGGAGTATGAATGCATGAAATAGTTTGTGAAATGGCATAAAAAAAAGTATATACTTAAATAACATGCAACTTTCAGCCTTTTCTAGACTTCAATTCAATGTGAGAAATTTATCTTAGAATATTAATATTAGTTGTAGGCTCAAGGTAAGTGTGAAATTTTCCTTTGGCTCGCAATTCCTAATAGATTTTGGAAACGTGATCAGCTAGCCCAAAGGGACCTTCCTCACCAGAGTACTAGACTGTTGTCTGCTCTTATGCATCAGGAGGACGAAACAGTTCAACACCTTCTTGTGTGTCGTAAAATTCCTTACAAACCTCTTAATCTCTAAAAGCATGTTAGGGAGGAATATATTTAGAATTCCGAGAAAAACCTTGCTGGACAGCATGAGTAGTAAAAAGAGAACCCTAGTTTTACAGAATTAACTACAGCAGGAGAACGGTAACATGATAATAAGTAAATTGCTGTAGAAAGAGATATATCATACTATGCTAGATAGCAGAAGGCATGCTAGTGCTACTCTGCTGGAACGGTAGGTTCATATAATAGTCACGGTTTGGACCTTCATGCTCGGCTGCTCGCCAATCTGATCCACCAGCGATTCAGTGATGAAGCAATATGACATATAATAGTCATTGCAATTCGAAACAGCAAAACATAAGTTTGAATGGAATAAAACCACTTTGGCGGACGTCATGCCACGTACAAGACAACAGAATCAGTCTTAATTCTAATTTCAGATAGTAGGTGCAGGACTAATTATTATGCTTGTGTGCCTTTTCACTCTTGACCCTCACTCCTAATTACTAAATCACAAAATGCCCGTAGATCTGATTTAACGAAGACAAACACTTCATTGACACTTCTGGTATCATAAAGAACAAGTGAAAGAGGAACCATATTAAACACTCATCCCTTGAACTGTAAGTATGATAAAGTATGGAATCATATTAAAACAAAAAATGCAATGAGTCAGGTTGATTGATAATATTTCCTCATTATATAATAACTCAAAGTAGAAACATTTGTCCCCCTATTTTGTTGTTGCAGACGTTATGACGTTAGGACAAAGTTCTTAGTTCATGTTTTGAGCTAAAAAAGTTGTGCTAGTGTCAACAATTGAAACAAAGAGAGTAAGCATTAAACTGAATGACTTCCTGTTGGGAACAGGCCGGATAAGCGTGGTTCGTATGGTGCTGATCTTGCATATTTACCAAAAACACATAACACTATAGTAACAGAAATAATGCCTCCTATTTCCATTCAAGGTGAAGTTAATGGATTGCTTTCCTTCTTTACACAATTGAAAATGACAGTAACAGAATATTGTATGAACATCTCTAATAAACACTGCAAATAAACCATTAACTGAACATTTCTAGCTAGCCATCTATATCTCCGATTACCACACCATGAGACAAATTCTCTCTGATTCAGTACTTGTCTAGCTCTTTTGATTTTATAAGGTTAGCAAGACATTCAATATAGCCTGCAGGCTGCAATAACTTGCCAATAGAAGAACTATTGTCTACCAATCATGGAGGCTATGAAGTCATTAACTGTTAATCTGATTACAATCATGGTTACCATGCCAACCAGCCAAGATTTCCAAATTAAACAATGTCTCCAACAGAAATCTCTCTAGCTTTGAGATGAAGAATACTCAAAAAGTTTCCATTACTAATGGGGCATGCTCTGGATGTCTCACGATGGCAATTAAGCTATCTAGTGTTTCATATGTTTCTTTCCTTTTTCTGGTCCCCTGAGTATTTAGCGAAAAACTCTTGAACCTCACTTCCTACCTCGATCAAGCTACTGCCAGGAATTTTCTCAATCCCCAAATCAATTCTTCCGGCGTTCATTATGTTAACGGTATGAGTCATTATCATAGGATAGCGTTTCTCTCATGTATTCTATATATTAATTCTATATATTATTCCCGTTGAGTCTTAATACAATCATCCATTCAGTCTATATTATTATGTCTAACGTGGTATCGAGCTAGGTTACATTTTTTTTCCGGCGTCGTCACCCTGTCCATCTTCAGGCCGTCGTCCTTAGGATGCCCGTCGCGGCTGTTCTCAATGCCGCTTAAAGCATCCCTCCTCCAGGCTGCCGTCGCGGCCATCTTCAGGCCGCCGCTGCGGCCCTCCTTCTAGCCGCCGTTAGGGCCCCCCATTCATGCAGTCATCGCCGCCCATTTCCAATCCCGGAGACTGGGGTCTCCATCAATAGAGATCGTTGCGGCCTCCCATCATCGGTCGCTATCATCCGCACGCGGATCTTCTTTCAGCCACCGTTGTAGCCCTGTTCCCGGTCACCGGTGCAGCCTCTCTCTGTTGCCCCCTATCGCAGCCCGTCTTCAAGGCTGCATTTGCAGCCGCATCTCCCCATCTCGCGGCTGCATCTCCGGCTGTATGAGGAAGGCCAATCTGGAGAAGTGTGTTGAGATCTATAGGGGCGCACCGATCTGGCCGCCCTCTTGATCAATTACCGGTCTTTTTTGCTGATCGATTTTGCGGTGCCTCTGTGAAGGCTCTTCGTCTCTTGGAACGACGCCTAGATGGCTTCTTCTTGTGTTCGGCGTGGTGATGGGCTGGCCGTTACCACATGGGCCATTGGTTCTGCTTCCTGCCACCCTTTTTTCTTTCACTCTTCTTCTTTTAATCTTTTGATCTCCCGTTGATGATGTGCTCGGTTCAGCTTCCTGCAATCTCACATGGTTGATTATCCATTGAATCTTGTCTTCCGCTGTGTCAGCATCAAAGTTTTTTCTTTAATATTCATCTATACCACGAGAATCCACATCTAAATATTATTTCTTCTCTTTTTGATCTATGTAGTCCGCATATTCTTCATTAATCAAGTCATTATCTTTTTCTCTCTTTTTCTAATTAGATTGGCCAAATTTCATCTTTGTTTGGTTAATCGCATCATGTCGTTTTTGATGTCATACAACCACCTCGATCTTCATGGCTTTCGATTTTGTTTGTTGAATTGCTACTCATTTTGATCTGGGTTCCTTGTTTATCACCTTGATCTTTCTTATAGCTTTTCTTGTTGATTTTGTTTTCCGGCTTGGCTACATCGTCATCGTCACCGTCAACGTCAATGTCAACATCAACGTCATTGTCATTCCACTACGGCGGTTTGTAGTATTGGGTCATCATCAACATCAACGTTAACGTCATTGTCATTCCAGTGCGGCGGTTTGTAGTGGGTCATCGTTAACATCAACGTCATTCTCATTCCGCCGAAGCAGTTTGTAGCAGTGGATCATTGTCATCGTCAATTTCAACGTCATTATCATTCTCACATCTTTTCGGTTTACTGATCTATGTTCCATGTCGGACTGAGTTTTTGAAGTTTTTTATTTTATTATTTTTCCTAATGTAATAGGTCTAGTATTTAATCGTGTGTTTATTGTGAAACCTTTCAAATACAACGTCATTGCATTCATGTTGCATTTGAGAATGGGTGTTAAGGGCATAAGAGTCATTATCGTAGTTTAGGGTTTCTCTCGTGTACTCTATATATTATTCCTGTTGGGTCTCAATACAATCATCCATTCAGTCCATATTATTATATCTAACAAATTAAACTTCCGCACCTTCCTTCCCTCCGGAGCACTACAATTCGAAACCACTACTTTGGTAACTAGAATTAAGTGGTTTTATTTCAACTACCTGTTTACTGACATATTCAATGAACTCTGCATCGTCATGTACAACATGAAGTAAGTGCAAAGTTACCCAAGTGACAACACCAGGTTTAAGAATATCATGCTTTCAATAGACTTTACTGCCTCTTGTAACTTCCATGATCGACCAAGATCCACTATGCAACCATAGTGCTCCATTCTTGACACAACACGATAGTGCTCAACCATCTGTTTAAAAATATTCCAACCTTCTTGCAATAGAGCTCCGTGAGTACAAGCCCCAAGACCAGCAACAAAGACTGTCATCCATTTCAATTCCTTCTCTGCACAGACCGACAGGGCTTCTCTAAACTGCCACTAAAAGCAAAGCCAGAAATCATCATTGTCCGTGTAATGATGCATCTTGCTTTTATTTTTTTTTTGTAAAATATTGAACATGCTTTTCTTATATCCCCACACTTTGCAAACATGTATATGAGAGCATTATCTAGTGTGCTAGTTACATAAGGGTTGCCTTACCTATGTAAGAACTGATCCAATTCAGTGGCGGAGGACAGAAGCAAATTTAGCTATGGCGAAACACCGAAGTCAATAAAAGTAGTAACAATAATTTCTCACGAAAACTGAGCGAACATGTAAATTAAGTAAAATTATTTATGATAGAATGATACAAGTGAAGTCATGGACAATTGGACATACCGTATGACAATGAAGCTTCAATTGCGTCTACGAGATCGAGGCAGTTGAATTTGTCTCTCTCTCTTTTTCTGAAATGACTCGTGGAGTTCAATTCCTTTGAATATCTCTCGTTCAATATAGCATACCATTAAATCATTAAGCCAACCATCAGACATCTTACAGCATAACTCCGTTTTGATAATCTTCATAGCCAACAAGACCATTCTGATAGCTAGGCTTGCAAGATCATGATAATCTGCAAACTCCTCAATTCTTCTCACATGAATAATAAATAGTTCAAGTTGATCTTTTATCTCTCTCTTATCCAAATAGGAGAAATCATCAGAATAACTCAATAAGTTGAGCAAGCTTGTCCACATCAAAGTTAGAAAATGAATCTCTTGGATCAAGACAAGAAAAGCAAACAAGCAATTCTGAAGATACCTCATTAAACCGATGACCCAATTCTGTAGTAATCGCATCTATAACAGCATAAAATGTATCAACACAAAAATGATGCTCTTGAGTGATGTTGTTCCTCCCCCCTTTTCTTGATCTACCAAACATTGGAACTGATTCATTCATATTTGGTATTGGAATATCATCCGCATTGCAAAATTCTGTTACTTCTTGGAGTAGTGGCTCCCAACCAATATTTCTCAAATTCATCAAACGTGTTTTCACATCCGCAACCAAAGACATGACTTGAACAATGTTTTGACCCTTCTTTTGCAAAATAAGAGATAACTCATTTGTGATGCGTAGGATTTGCAGCATCATCTTCATTGTAAACAAAAAGCTGTAGGACTCCATGTTTCCTACTAAACCTCCCGCTCTCGATGGATTACGCTCCTCTTGATGCACAATTTGTAGAACCTGAATCACTGTATCTCACATTGATTCAATGCATAGTAAAGTCTTATAATGAGAACCCCATCTTGTATCTCCAGGTCTGGTTAAGGATGTGACCTGATTTTTCCCTCTACCTGATGAAATCTCTCCGGCACTCAACTTGTCCAAAAGATTCATACGTTGCTGGATTCTGATCGATGGGTATTGGCTTCAGTTGTGTGGCGTGCGTTTCGTGCTGACCAGGCATGGTGCGCCTTCGTTTCGTCTTCATTGAATAGGCCAACTGATGGGCCTTTTTGCTGGGTGTTAGCAAGCCCATACAAGGACTCAAGGCCGATGGACGGACGATGGCTGCAGTTTTGAGTCAGAGGCCCATAACGGCAGCTCCGAACTGCGCCACATACGGGTCCTCCGCCACTGATCCAATTGGTATACTCAGAACTGCGAAGCTGAGCACAGGATGTGGCTTCATCGGGCGTGAACCTTCCCTCAAGCATCATTTGTGATTATGATCAGTAATCATCACATTCCATGAAACCAGAATCTTAAAAGGCATCTTATTAAACCACACTAGCTGAATCTAGATCTCCAATCCTGGCATAAGCAGGGACCATAGCTGTCCACGAAAAGTCATCTTTCTGATCCATCTAATCAAAGACAGACCGTGCAGACTCTGTATCACTGCTTGCTGCATAAGAAGAAATGACGTCCTTCACTAGCATCCTTCACTAGTATCCTAATTAAACACCGCATGTGCTGACAATTTCTCATTCATCTTTGCTGACTTGGCAATTACATTATTCCATAAAACAACTTTCTGCTCCCGCATCCACTATACCATAGTACATTATTAGCAACCAACCGTAGCAACCGAGCGTGGGTTGCTAAAACTCTACGATGAACAGATGGTTGCTAAATCCATTTGTAACGATGGACTGCCAGTCGCTAAAAGTTGTAATAGTTGCATCCTACGGTGGGTGGCTAAAAATACCAATAGCATTGCAGGGATAGTCGCTAAATGCCTCGAACGCTATTGGAACCAAAAAAGGGCAAGCGTGGCACAATTAAGCGGCAAAACAAAGAATTCTGAAATTTTCCCTCGTCCCGGCCCCCTGCTTTCCTTTCGCGCGAGCATTCCTCTCACACAGCCTGCAACACACCTTCTCCCAAGTCCACCGCAGGATAGCTGCTGCCGGCCATTGCCTCCGCCGGAGCTGTGGCAGTGGAACGGGACTCACTCGTCGCCGGGCGTCGTCGTCGCGGGACCAAGCCACGCATCAGCTAGCCACTGTCACCGCCGCCGCTTGGATCTGGGCACCACCGTCGAGACCAGGCCGTAAGTCAGGGCGCCGCCGTTGGCACCGGCCGCTCATTGTCGTGGTGCCATGTCAGGACTCGTTCGTCGCCGGGCGCCGCCGTCGCGGGACCAGGCCGCCATCCTCGGCTCCACTTGGATCTCGGCGCCGCCATCAAGACCAGGCCACAAGTCGGGGCGCCACCGGGCCACAAGTCGAGGCGCCGCCCTTGGGGCCAGGCTGCGCGTCGGGGTGCCACTGCCGGGACCGGGGCTATGCGTTGCCGGGACTGAGCCACACGTCGGAGCGCCGCTTTCGGGACCGGGGCTACGTGTCGTCGGAGCGCCGCCGTCGGGACCGGGGCTACGCGTCGTGGTGCTGCCGCTGCTATTTGGGCCGCGCGTTGTCCAACTCCACCAAGACGCCATCGATCTATACACATCTAGGTATTCTACGGTGTAATCCCTCCGCCTCCATCGATCTGCTTGCCAATTCCTCTGTGCTTGAACTCGCATGTGTCTACTGCAGAACCCAACTGAGTTTCAGACGCCAAGACATCCCCATTAACTTGGATCTTAGCGCTCATCTCAATCCGTGAGTTTCGTTCTCTTTGTTTCACGAAACAAAATACTTTTTACAGATGAATAAATGAATGCCTATGTTTCCATCAGTCTGAATAGCTTACATGCTGAGATTAGATGTCCGTCATCTGTATTAACCATTTAAATATAATCTACTTTTTGCAAGATTCTACATTATATTAAGGTTGAGGTGCTGGTAGAAAGGGGGTTTGCAAGAAGGGATTCAAGGGTACGGTGGACAAGCTTAAGCAGAAGGTAATGTTACCAAAGTTCAATAACTCCTCATGTCTATTCATTTCATGTTGTTACATACTTGTCTGTAAATTACATGCCTTTATGTGTGGAGATGATTGAGTCAAATTGTGGACATTTGTTTTGATGGTTGCTATATGTTGCTTAGATTCTGTTTGAGAGTTGCATGGATAAATCGTGGATTGACAATGAGGCTAGGTACAACACAAAGTTTTCTCAATAATTACAAATCTTGCCTATAGATATTATGAGATTTAACATTAAAATTGCATGTAGGGAGACAAAGGCCTACTAGCAAG
This sequence comes from Oropetium thomaeum, assembly GCA_001182835.1. NCBI lineage: Eukaryota > Viridiplantae > Streptophyta > Magnoliopsida > Poales > Poaceae > Oropetium > Oropetium thomaeum. The sequence goes on from LFJQ01000034.1 coordinate 1,035,596, forward strand.
GGGTGAACAGTTTTATAGCTTTCGCATTTAGAAATTCAGCTGTAGGGAGCCAGATATTATGCCCTTGCAGAAAGTGTGTTAACTCTTTTTGGATTGAGGCCAATGAAGTGCGAGAGCACTTGATATGTGATGGATTCCTAAAAGGGTATAGAACCTGGACCTTACATGGAGAAGCTAGTTCCTCTTGTGTGAATGATGAAAACAGCAATCCTGTAGAGGGTACAGAAGAACCTAGTGAAGAGGATGATACATCTGAATTTTTAAGGGATTTAGCTGGTGGTTAGATGATGGAGGGGATATGGAAGATGATAGGTCCTTTGAACCACCCAAAGATGCAGCAGCTATTCACATGCTTGCAGCAGATAATAGTCAACCGTTTTACCGGGGTTGCGAAAAGTACTCTAAGTTACGTTTTCTAGTTAGATTACTTCACATCAAACTTCTTGGAGGATGGACTAATAGAAGTTTTAATTTGCTGGTTGACCTACTTGCTGATTCGTTGCTTAAGGGTGTAGCACTTCCTAAGAACTTTTATGAAGCCAAGAAATTGGTGAAATCCATAGGACTCCGGTACACTTCAATTCATACATGTCAAAATGAGTGCATTATCTATTGGAAGGAGCATGAAAACTCTAATTTGTGCCCTAGATGTAAAGTTTCACGTTGGAAATATGAGAAGAAGAGCCTTGATGGAAGGCGTGAGTACAAGGTGCCTAGGAAGGTTCTTCGTTACTTTCCAATTAAGAAAAGTCTTCAAAGATTGTTTATATCCTCTAAAACTGCAACTCTCACAAGGTGGCATGCTGAACACCGAAAAAAAGATGGTTTACTTAGGCATCCTGCAGATTCTCCTTTGTGGAAGGATTTTGATGAAAAGCATCCTGAATTTGCTGCTGATAGCCGTCACATCCGTCTAGCATTTGCTACAGATGGGTTCAATCCATATAGGACTATGATTGTGAATTATAGTATTTGGCCTGGAATTTTGATTCCCTTCAACTTTCCACCTTCGATGTGCATGAAAGATTCAAATCTTATCTTGTCTGTGTTGATTCCTGATCGATCTGCCCCTAGTAGTGATATGGATGTCTATTTTCAACCACTTGTTTATGATTTGCTTGATATGTTTGTTAATGGTGTGAGAACTTACGATGCTTCAAAGGGTGAATACTTTCAGCTGCGTGCTGTAATAATGTGGACCATCACTGATTACCCTGGTCTAGGTAGTATGTCTGGGTTTATCGTATCTGGTGAAGCAGCTTGTCCTGATTGCCACTCCTTGTCTGTAATGGTAGCAAGTCTTGTTATATGGGGCATTGAAGGTTCTTGCATCCAGATCACCCATGTAGGTTTGACGTTGATTCATTTGGTGGTGAAATTGAGCAGAGGGCAGCACCTATTCCACTTTCAGGAGAGGACATTTTAGAATACACAAAAAATCTGAAAACAGTTTATGGTAAGAACCCTAGTGGTAAACTAGGAAAGAGTCAGAAACACATGGAAGGGCAGTCATAGTGTTTTTAAAAAGGAGATCTATTTGGTTTTAACTTCCATACTGGAAAGACTTGATGTTGCGACATAATTTGATGCGATGCATATAGAGAAAAATGTTTGTGACAACATAATTAATACTTTATTGGATGTAAATGGAAAATCTAAGGACAATTTAATTGCTCGCTTGGACCTTCAAGCATTAGGTATTAGAAGTGACCTTCACCCGATTGAACTAGAAGACAACAAATTTTATTTGCCTCCTGCACCATACTCAATGAGTCCTGCTGACAAGAAATTGTTTTGTCAAATATTAAAAGGGGTCAAGTTTCCTGTTGGCTATGCAGCAGATATACGGCACAATGTTCTTGTAAATGAGAAAAAGATAATTGGTCTTAATAGTTATGATAACCACATTCTTTTACAAGACTTGTTACCGCTTGCTGTGAGGAGAATCCTCCCTACACAAGTTAGTGCTGCTTTGATTCGTGTAAGTAACTTTTTCAAGACATTGTACTCTCCTGCTATCGAATAAGCGACATGCAAAGACTGGAGGGTGAAATAGCAAAAACCTTGAGCCTTCTTGAAACAATTTTTCCTCCATCATTTTTCACAATTAATGTGCATTTAATGGTTCATCTTCCTGCCCAAGCAAGAATGGCTGGTCCAATCCACTTCCGTAGCATGTGGCCAATTAAAAGGTACTCTTCCTAGGCATATTGCAACTTTCTTAGGACATAAATATATGATACTTAACTACGTTGATGTAATTACTATATAAATGCATAGGTTTCTTAAGAAGTGTAAGGCCTATGTTCGCACAAATGTCACCAGGAGGGATATATCATGGAGGGTGCAATGTTTGATGAAGCTCTCACACTTTGTTCTCGGTACTTAGAAGATGAGGCTCACTTTAACAAAAGAGTTAGAAATCGTGATGGCCCAATTAGTTAGTCATAATACAACTCCTTTCTTTCACACAATTGGTCGCGGATTAGCAGGAAGGCAGCTTGTCAATCTTGATCACAAAACATGGCTGCAAGTGCATAGATATGTCCTTTTCAACTATGCCAAAATAGAACCTTACTTAAAGTAAGCTATGAAATTATGTTGGTATTCCTTGACTTTTTTTTCTTCTTTGCTGAAGTTTTTTGTGGCTGTTGCAGCAAGCATGCTCTCTATCTCTCCTCAATTGGTGTTAGAAATCAACTTGAGATCAGCCGCATGCATCATGAAACCTTTCATGAGTGGTTTAGGTTACATGTAAGTAGCAAACAAAATTGCAGTGTACAATCTCATGAACATGGATTTTATTTTAACTTTAGTATTGATCTAATCACAGGTAGAGGGAATTGGTGTGGAAGCCTCAGATGAGATCAAAATTTTAGCTAAGGGCCCAATAACGATTGCACATCAGTATAACAGCTACACAATAAATGGTTTTAGCTTCCACACACACTCATATGATGAGAGTAGATCTGTTCAAAGTAGTGGGGTAGCACTAGTTGCGGAGACGACATGCTTTCAAACAGGCAACAATGATAGTCATACAGTTGGGAAAAACATCTATTATGGTATGATAAAAAAATTCTTGGAATTGAACTATGACCACAAAGGTAATGTCGTGCTTTTCAACTGTGATTGGGTTGATAACCGTGTGTAGAATAAGTGGGTCAAAATAGATCAATTTGGGGTCACCACTGTTAATTTTAATCATTTGTTCAATACCGGGGAAAATATATCAGATGAACCATTCATATGAGCATCACAAGCGGCTCAAGTTTTCTATGTTCGTGATCCCATTGATTACTGAATGGTCTGCTGTTGTTCAATCAAAACCTCGAGTTCTATACAGAGTAGATGATGATGAGAGTGAAGTTGTTGCTGATGATAATGAAGCATGTGGGCCAATGCCTGATCTAAATCATAATATGGCTTTAATTGTGGTTCTTGGACATGTTCCTTGTGTTAGAACAGATATAGATGGTGTAATTGTTAGTGGAGTAAAATATGAGAAAAAACTAGAAAGTAAGTGATATCATATTGTCTTTGAATGTTGGTTCCTTCCTACATCCCCTTGCAGTTTTAATATAGATGGCTAATCTCTGTCCTATTTTTCAGGCTAAAGAATGCCAAGCACAAATGGAAACAACGATGATGGGTCACTTCCCATACATGAGCAGCAAAGACTTGCACAAATTAATGATAACAAAAGGAGGTTGGCATCTTTAAACATCTAATGCATTGTCAATAGTATGGCTCCGCAGCGACGGCGTAGAAAGATACGGTCAGCTGTTGTTTATATGTCGTATACCTTATAATTGCTATCATCTGCCATTGTTCACTATTTCAACTTGAAATAGGCCATTTTTCACATGTCATTTGCTTCTAGAGGAAGCATAATACAATTGCTGAAACAACTTCACCTTCAAAGTTGCACCCAAGAACAGAAAGGAGGAAAGATCAGCACCAAGAGGATGTAGTGCTTGCTGATTTGGAGCCGGACGGAGTTTCCTTACGAATAATGAAGGTACCATAATTCTTTTAATGTTGTAAAGCTTCTGATTCTTGAAAAATACTCACAATGTCTTAACATTGAGCTTGTTCCGTTTGCTATATTTGTGTAGGTCATAGCAATGTTAACCTAAGCAATGGTACAAAAAAAATTAGGAAAGAAGGGGTGTAACTAAGAAGGATGACATATTCTCAAGGACACTTGATATGCCTAAAATCAAAATATTACCGAACGATCTAGTTCAGCCCGTAGGTGAACATTATAGGCAATTTTCTAGTGCCATTGGGTGTCAAGTTAGAAAAAAATTGTCCGTTGCATGTGTTGACTGGAGGCTGCTTGATGCTGAAAAAAAAAAAACGAGATCTGGACTCATATGAAGGTAATTTACTCTACAAATGTTCATCTTATAGAAATTTATGATGCTGCCTAAGTAGTATGTGTATGCTACCTAATTATGTGTACTCCTTAATTATGTGTACAACAGAAAATTTATGACATGATGATGCATACAACTGGTTTATGTGTACTATTGCAACTAAGTGGAAACAATTCAAGGCATATATTAAGAAGAGATACTTCAATCCAGAAATGAATAAGAGGAAGTTGGTGCTAGTCCTAATAGAAGAATTAATGATGATGATTGGAAATTGGTTTGGAACTATTGGATGTCTGAGGAATTCCAAGTAAGAAACCTACATGCTATTTAAGTTCATGATATTGCTGATTTTTTGTGTAAATCTGACATTAACTTGCTTGTTTAGGCTCGATCGAAAATAGCCAAAGCAAACAGAGCAAAGTTGACGTCGCTCCATACTTTGGGTAGTGTGAGTTATGCTTTATCAGCACATGATCTGGTAATTTTTAGTCCGTTTTACTATTTCAAATATTTAATTCTCATTTGTTACTACTAATAGAAAATATACTAGGGTGTGAAACTAGGACGACCCCCACGAAGAGATGAAAACTTTATCAAAAGCCACACAATAAAAAATGGAGTTCCATTAATGTAGGCAGAACCGGTTATAGTAAGTTCTTTCCTAAAAGAGATATATATAGTGTGTTGTTCCAGCATGCTATCCATTTTCTAATAACATCAGTCATGTTTCATTTCCTAGAATCAATTGAAAGAAATTGTTGAAGCCCGTCCAGAGTTGAAGGACCGAACAATTCAGCAAGGTGATGCATTTTCTGTTGTTTGTGGAGAGAAGGAGCCAAAAGGATATGTTCGTGTTATGGGCCTAGGCCCAACTCCTCAGCAGATGGGGACGCCGGGATTGAAGTGTTATGCACCAACACAAGGCTTCAAATGGAGATTTTAGCCCGCAAGAAGGTTGAAAGGGAGAAAGACGCTCTAGAACAGCGCATAGCTCTCATGGAAAATGAGATTGACCTTATAAAGCAAAGGCAACAGCACAACAGGGGAAGTGAAGAACCTATGTCACAACACGGTTCTACCTCACATGTGCAAGTACAATATTGTTCTGTGTTTGTGAACAATGAAATTCTTATTTAGTGAATAAAAAACAAGTATTCAAATGATCAATACACATGCAGGACATTCCTGATGCTAACCTGGATCAAGAAGATGAGGATTATACTTCTGAAGAGGAGGAATGCAATGATTATCATATTTCACATAGGGATGTGGCAGCCCAACCAAGACCATGCAGTAATGCTCCTCGCTTGCAACATGAAGCTCTGGTAATGCAAAAAAAAATTATTTCTTATTTTCTCATATGTAACACTTCGTTTGTCATCATCGAGTTCAATAGGGGATTAAATCAATTAAAAGGAAATTGCAAAAGAAAATTTAAAGATTTAACGTAATTATCAAAAATTTCAAGTGATTGCTACAAAGGAATTATGTTCATTGCCCAAAGAAGTATTTTAAAGCCTGAAGAAATTCTCGCAAAATGAAAGATAGTCAAAATTTGAATTATAAATCTAAAACTTTAAATTCAAATGCAAGCTTTATTTTAATTCTTGGAATCTACCTTTGGCCTCTTTTCAATTTTCCAGGAATTTTAGGAAAATTTTGGATTTCCAAAAATATTTCATCACCAGTGGGACCCACTGGACAGCGGGCCCCACTGGCCAGCCACCCTTTTTCCTCCTTGTTCTCTATTTCTCTTCCCTATCTCCCGCGCGAGCGATGGCAAGGACAAGCCGCCACCTGTCGAGCGCCGAGAGCAGCCGCAGCATGCACGAGCAGCGTGTCACACGTGTGCGTGCAGTGCCGCGGGTTTAAAACCCCCGCCTCGGCCGCTCCGTCCCTTTTCTTCGGCCGCCGTTCTCTTCCTCGCCGCTCTTCCTCTCTGTTTCTTCCACCGTGCAGCCGAGCCGCACCGTCCGAGCTCGCCATCTTCCTTCACAAACCAGCACACCTGAGGCTTGGCCGTCCACAGCCATACTCGGCCGCCGCGATTTGTGCCGAAGCTCGTCGGAATTTCTAAGCGCCGCTGTCGGTACTCGCCGCCGAGGAGCCGCTCCGGTGAGGACCCCCTACCGCTCCGAGTTCAAGCCATTTTCCTTGCCATTCGTGGTCCTCATCGCACGGCGAAGCTCATCTCGCCGACCGTTTTCCAGGGGGAGCACCCTCTCGGCCGGAACACGCGACACCGCCGGCCGCCGCACCGCCCGTCACGCCGACTAGGTTCGGTGAGAGCCCGACCCGTTTTCTCCTACTCCTAGCTTCGCCGCGCCGTGGGGAGCCTCTCTGGCAAGATGTCGCCGCCGGACGCGCGCCTTAGCACCGCGGTCGCCGCCACATTGCCGGCCGGGTTAGGGCAAAGACCCTAACCTAGGATTCCACTGTAGCGCTGTTTTATTAATAAAAGTTAATCGACTGTAGATTCAATAATTCCTATAAAATCAATGTTAGCTCAGCAAAATATAATTCCAAATGTTTTGGAACTAGGAAAAAATATAGTTTTTATTAAAAATATAAAACTTCAATGTGTGAAATTTTTAATATTTGGGATTTATTTAATTAACCAGAAATAGCCAAAAACAATATTTAATTAAATTGCAACTATTAAAAATTTGGAAAATTTGTATAAACCCTAGGTTTAGTGTATTGATGGCTCGATTAGGATTTGTTTAGATGCTTCTTAAAGCATTATTTTTAGTTTAGGTCAAAATCGTTCCGCGACAAAACCCTAATTTTCTTAATTCACTAGCGACTACTTAAGTTTGCAAAAAATTATTAATTGCTAATGTCACCTCTCCATTTGCATAATGTAGACGCCGACGTGAACGAGGTAGCCATCGAGGCGGACCCCGGGTTTTTCGAAGACACCGTCGTCGCAGACTAGGATGGCTATCCACAAGGCAAGCCCCGTTGCACTACTGTTTTTAAAATTTTTCTTTTGCAACAGTGTATCTGAGTCATGTGATGTGCATTTAGGTCAGCAGGAATTGAATGCAACCCTAGATGCATGTGTTTCCAGTAGTACCTATTTTGGAATCTTGGTACAGGTAGCCTGATGTAGCTGCTATACTTAGGAATTCTCTATGGTAGAAGTCAGGCAAATCGGACACTGCCCGCGATATGATAGGAGTTGCTTGAAACTTCCACCTATTACTAAAGAGCCGTAGCGAATTCAGTTTTCATGGAAAGAAATCGGGGTCAAACAGGGATTGATAGGAATGCAACAGACGGGGGTTTTGTGTGCGCTAGCGCTGTCTGACCCGTGTGACACAGTTGGTTGAGTATTGAATGTACTGTTCACATGCTGGAACTATGGGAACCAGTAAACCTAGGTAGCCTAGAGACGGCAAAGCTGAACCTACCTTACGGTGTCTGATTGACGGCGGGCTAGGATAGACAGTGTGTGAACTCCATAGATACCGTCCGGGACGGGTGATCTGGTGGGTTGCGGCACTGTTGGGATAGCGTAAGAGGGAGTTAGCTTTGCCAGATCTGGTGCGAACGGTTGCCACGTGCGGTCCGGGACGCGCACGTGTCGTGTGACCAGGTTAACCCTGCAGGTATAAAAATGTTTTGAACCGCTGACACTCTCAGTCTAGAGTTTGCTCAATCTCTCTGTCGCATATGTTAAGAAGTGAAACGAGAGAAGAATGATAATCATGTTGTGATGTGTATACTAATCATTGTTTGTCAACATGATTGCTTAGTCATAGTGCACACTAAAGTTACTTTTCTCGAACTTAAATTGAGCTAAAACTTGAAAGTAGGAAGCTACTTAGTAAAGCGTGTCCTTTTTGCAACTATCCTACCCAGAGTCAGCCGTGCATGTCTATAGGTCGGCTGTAGACAGCCTCGTTGACGGGTCAGTCTTGCTGAACTTCTTAGAAGCTCATGCTTTGCGACTTGTGGCTTTCAGGTGGGTCCGATGCGGCGGGAGGCAGCGATGGGCAGTTCTGGGAGGAGTCGGCTCCTGGCTGGGGTAGTTTCCAATGGGAGCAGATCGAGTAGCAGCGGCCTGTGTGTGGCTAGTAGTAAGGTGCCGTTGGGCAAGGCCTTTGCTTTTGCTTAGTGTCGGAGTCGGAGTCTGTATCTCTATCTTTTGTTTCCGCTGTTTATGAAAACTGTTTCATGTGAAATCGAAGACTCTGTAATAAATACTCATGTAATATTATTCTTCTGTCTGTAATCCGTGCTTTTTACTGCCTGTGTTGTACTCTGTGAATGTTCGCTTCGACGAACATCGTCCAGAATGGATCCCGGGAGGAGGACCTTCCCCGTTGCAGGGACGGTCCGCCACAGCTGGTATCAGAGCCATTCTGGGATGGGTACGACCTTTTCTAAGGCATATTTTTAAAAACCGCGTGCGAGTGAGGAACGTGTCCTAGTAGAACTAGGCTGTATCAGGTGGCAAGCTAACCTAGTGTAGGGTCTAGTTAGATTCATTTTTCTGTAACGACGCACCTACGCTCAGGTAAGCAAGGTAAGGAATGCCGCTCAACTGCAGTAAAATGTCGAGAAAACCCCTGTGGCATAAGTGATAGTAGCGTTCCGTACCTTGGTGGTATGGAAGGAGGTATTAGGTTCGTCGTAACCTAGTACACCCCCTTGCCGTTTAGGGAGAGAAACGGACCTCTACCGTACGAGGTGTGGGTTACGGACCTGTTGCGAATGCAGACCTTCGCAACAGTTGTGTCTTGTGTCTGTGGCACACAAAAGATGAGTTTGTTCTTCGCGACTTAGGTCTCGTAGAACCCTCTCATACCTCCGCTGCCTGAGGTGAAGCGCAGTCTGTCGCCGCGCAGTGAGGGTCGGACACGTGATCCCCGTACGTGGCCTACTCGGGGCGACCCATATGGCAATGATATGGGTTGTTGTTTTTACTTTTAATATATATATATATATATATATATATATATATATCTATTCAACTGCCTGTGGTGTGGTTTTCTGCAGGTACGCTAACCCGTTTGCGTAAGAACGTGTAGTCACGACTGACTTGAGAGATCGATTCAGCCACCGACTTAACGTATTAGGTTTTTATATTTTGTGAGGATGTGTAGGCTGATGAAGGACTGCATTGCATCATAAAAATCGAAAGATCACATGCGTATTAAAACATCTAAACTTGCAAACTTAAATCACGTTAAAATCCTTCAAACTTATGCTAAAACCATCCAAGAGCAAACACTCCCATCAGTAACAGTTGTAGCCGTCGTAACCTTGATTCCAGGGTGTAGGTCTCTCTTGCACCAGAGGTGTGAACCTTCCTTGTAACAGATGTTGCATGCATGCTTGAATTAGGTATCGACATGTGGCTTCCGTAAAATAAATCATTATCCGTCTTTGTATCTGCAGATGTGGAGCACCTCGGTTGAGAATGGTTCCGAGGACTATGGGGTTGAGCACTCCACCCCCACTCGGATGACTCAAGAGTCAGGGCGTAGGGGTTTTCCCGAGCTGCTCCGTCAGACACTGCATTCCTTAGGTTGTACGGAGGCCCCGTGGTTCCAGATTCGGGAATATACCCAACATGGGCAACACCGCTGTTCTGCCTCAGTCACAATTCCCGCGCACCCTCATCGAGGAATGGGAGGTTTGGACCACCACCTGTGTTGGTTCGGACAAGACCAAGGCAATCGAGGCCGCTGGTCACGAGGCTTTGCTTGGGCTCTGTGAGAAGTACATGAAGGAATTGGCAGACCAGCCGGCAGTGTTATTTCCGATACGGGACCAGCTGGACAGTACCTAGCGCCAGAATGTCACGGCAGCCAGGGACGAGACCATCAAGGGGCGAGGAGATTTTGTAACACCGCTGATCTTGCAGAGCATGGCTATGCTCAACCTGTATCAGGACACAGCAGCCACGGCCATCTTTGATCGTCGGGCCCTGGGGCGTATACACAAGAAGCTAGCCTTTGCTCAGGAGAAGATTCGAGCCCTGGAGAGCAGGAACAGTGGGCTACGTGCTCGTTGTGATGTTCGGGCGCAATGCATTACCGAGCTAGAGCACCTTGCGACAGCTAGGCTTGCCCTGCTGCATGCTAGGAATGCCGACTGCAACGCCATGCTGGAGCAGATCCACCAGTTGGAGATTACTCGGGATGAGGCTCTGCAGGCAGTCGAGAATCTCGTCCATGAGAATCACCACATGCAGCACCACATTGCTGGGCTCTTAGAGGCACAGCAACAGCAGCTTCCGCCACCAGCCGGCGAGGACGCACCCGAGTCAGAGGTGTCTGACCCAGATGCGTTGGGCCACGAGTCCGAGGAGGAGCAGGGCAGTGGAGGTGACGCCAGCCCTTAGGGTTGTGACTCGGTAGGCTCGCTGGTTGGCAAAGTGTATTAGTTGTAAAATGAATGGTGCCTAGTTAGTAATAGTGGGTTTCGATTGTATCCCTTAGGTGTGGTTTACCATGGTAGCGCTGTGTTGTGGCTGATGTAAGTCTGGAGTGGCATGACAATGCGGGTTGTAACTGGTACCGATGTATTGTCATGATTTTGGGAATGAATGTGGTTTATTTTCTATGTGCATACTATGTGTGTTACATATGTACATTCCTTTGTTGTACCATGGTAAATGTATGTTGGACGACCACACTAATGAAACCATCGAATTGTGAATTGCAGCATGGTGCGAAGCGAGGCAGGAAGTTCGCATGGTGGGGAGGAGCAGAACCCACCACCCCCACCAGGTGATCCCACTCTCGCAGAAGCTATGGCGGCTATGATGCAAAACTCCATACAGCAAGGAAGATGCTGCGGGCCCTTCTGGAGAACAACCAGAACCGGGAACGTCGTGGTCCGTGAGAGAACAGCACTTACTCGGACTTCATGACGACACACCCTCCCGAGTTCAGGGATGCTAGGGAGCCGCTGGACGCAGATAATTGGCTTCGTACCATCGAAGCCAAGTTTGGACTTATTCGGTGCACTGACCACCAGAAGACTCTATTCGCAGCCCAGATGCTGTATGGGCATGCCGGCGCATGGTGGGCCAATTACATAGCCACTCTTCCACCCGGTACTGAAGTGCCGTGGGAGCAGTTCAAGGAAGCTTTCTGTGGCCATCATATACCTGCCGGGCTGATGCAGCGAAAGGCCAAGGAATTCATGGCCTTAACTCAGGGAAACCGCTCCGTCCATGAGTACTCCAGAGCGTTCAATCAGCTGTCACTCTATGCTCCGGAGCAGGTCGACAGGGACGAAAAACATAAGAGCCGTTTTATGGGAGGGCTGGACATTATACTTCAGTCCCGCATGGTTCTGAACCAAGACAGTACCTTTAATGAGTTCGTGAGCAGCACCCTTATCGCTGAAGAGTACCTCGAGAAAATGCAGCAAAAGAAGAAGCGAAGCGGTGGTGGCTCCTCCAGCGTGCCACCCCTGAAATATCGCTTGGTCTACACTGCGCTTGACGGGAGGAGCTTCGGATCGGTTCCTCAGTCGGGGCCGTCCTTCCGTCCGCGCAGCAGCAGTACCGACCCCCGCATCACCAGCAGCAGGACGGAAACCGTGCACCACCACCCCCACCGCAGCAGAATCGGGATGCCCATCCACCTCAACAGGGCAACCGACCGGGACTCGGAGCTCCATGTTTCACTTGTGGGCTCCCGGGGCACTTCGCTCGCGAATGTCCTAGCCGCAGGCAGGGTTGCGGGTCGCCAGCAGAGCTCGGGGCAGAACCAGTCCAAGGGGCAGAGGGCCACCAGATCGGGTCGGGTAAACTATACCACGACCAAAGACATTGCAGAGGGTGAACCGGTGCTGGCGGGTATGTTCTCACTCTCTGGTCACTCCGCTTTCGTTCTGTTTGATTCTGGCGCCACTCACAATTTCATGAGTAGAAGTTTTGTTGAGGGTAAATACTTCAATACCATTCTCCTAGATCCACCATTTGTCATAAAATCACCAGAAGGATGTATCTTGTCACGGCATGGGTTAAAGGAAACACCACTAAATCTAGGCGGGCACATCTATCCTACTTCTTTCATAATCCTTGACGGGCAGGGTATCGATATCATTATTGGTATGATGTTGATGAAGCACCACAAAGCCCTCCTCGATATAGCTCACCGTGTAGTCCGCCTAATCACCACTTGGCGGGTCTGTATCCTTAAAGCTAGATCACCCCAGAATCACTTCCACACAAATCTGTCATACTATTGGGAAGAGTTTGGAGGAGATACCGGTGGTGAGAGAGTTTCCGGATGTGTTTCCAGAAGACCTACCAGGATTACCCCCAGACCGGGATGTGGAGTTCAGGATTGATCTACAGCCAGGCACGGCCCCGATTTCTCGTAGACCATATAAGATGGCGCCGAAAGAACTGGCTGAGTTGAAAGTGCAGTTGAAGGAGCTGTTGGACAAGGGTTTTATACAACCCAGCTCTTCTCCTTGGGGTTGTCCGGCATTATTTGTGAAAAAGAGGGACCAATCCCTACGGTTGTGTGTTGACTATGGCCCTTTGAATGCGGTCACGATCAAAAACAAATATCCACTACCCCGCATCGACATCTTATTTGATCAGTTGGCTGGAGCTAAGGTCTTCTCCAAAATAGATCTTCGGTCTGGCTATCACCAGATCAAAATTCGGCCAGAGGATGTTCCAAAAACGGCATTCTCCACGAGATATGGTCTGTATGAGTATTTGGTGATGTCGTTCGGACTCACCAATGCACCAGCTCACTTTATGTACCTTATGAATTCTGTCTTCATGCCGGAGCTAGACAAATTTGTTGTCGTGTTCATCGATGACATTCTAATCTACTCCAAGACCCCGGAAGACCACTCCGAACATCTCCGAACGGTCTTGCAGAGGTTAAGGGATCATAAGCTGTATGCCAAATTCAGCAAGTGTGAATTCTGGATTGATCGTGTCCAATTCTTGGGCCATGTGGTATCCTCAGAGGGCATTGCGGTTGACCCAGGAAAGGTACAGATCATTCTTGAATGGAAGGCGCCAACCTCGATCCATAAAGTACGCAGTTTCCTTGGGATGGTAGGGTATTACCGTCGGTTCATTCCCAGCTTCTCTAAGATAGCGAAGCCAATAACTGAGCTGCTCAAGAAAGGCAACCAATTCAGGTGGACCTATAACTGTGAGAAAGCCTTTCAGACCTTGAAAAAGCACTTGACGATAGCCCCAGTGCTAGCACAGCCTGATCTGAGCAAACCATTTGATGTATATTGTGATGCATCTGGTGTTGGCCTCGGATGTGTGTTGATGCAGGAAGGTCGAGTGATTGCTTATGCTTCCAGGCAACTCCGTAAGCACGAGCAGAACTATCCGACTCATGACCTGGAGCTAGCAGTGGTCATACTAGCACTAAAAGTGTGGAGACACTACTTGTTGGGGAATCTCGTGTATTTGTATACCGACCATAAGAGCCTGAAGTATATCTTCACCCAGAGCGAGCTCAACATGAGACAAAGAAGGTGGCTTGAGCTGATTAAGGACTATGAACTGGAGATTCATTATCATCCTGGCAAGGCTAATGTCGTTGTAGATACCTTGAGTAGGCATGCTCATTGCCAGTATCTAGACCAGGGGATCTCCACAGAAGAAGAAGAAGCGGCCCTACGGGTTCTACCTCATGGATCATTGTACAATCTCGCTCTAATCCCAACCATTAAGGATGAGGTAGCAAGTGCTCAACGAGAGGACAAGGGTATGGAGAATATCAGGCTCAGGTTAAAGGATAAAAAGATGTAGTGCTTTCGAGAGGATAAGGACGGGGAATTATGGTTCAAGGACAGGTTGGTAGTTCCAAAGAGTCTTGCGCTTCGAAAGAAGATTATGGACGAGGCTCATCTGTCAAAATATTCCATTCATCCCGGTAGCAATAAGATGTATCAAGACTTGAGGAGGAGATTCTGGTGGACGAGGATGAAAAGGGAAATTACAAAATATGTGGCTGAGTGCGACACATGCAGGCGAGTCAAGGCGGATCATTTGAAAAAGCTCGGACTCTTGCAACCCTTGAGTGTTCCCGCGTGGAAATGGGAGGATCTGAGCATGGACTTTATAGTTGGGCTACCCATGACAGCTCAACACCATAACTCCATCTGGGTAGTCGTGGACCGGCTCACAAAGTCCGCTCATTTCATACCGGTGAACACCAATTATCGAATGAAGAAGTATGCAGAGTTGTACATCGCTCGAGTCATCAGTCAACACGGGGTACCAAAGACCATCATCTCCGATCGGGGAGCCCAGTTTGTTGCTAGGTTTTGGGAGCAACTACATGCGGCATTGGGTACCAAGCTAATAAGAAGCTCCACGTACCATCCCCAAACTGACGGACAGACCAAGAGGGTCAATCAAATCTTGGAGGACCTGTTGCGAGCCTCAGTGCTAAATCATGGCGGGAATTGGGATGAATACTTACCCCTAACAGAGTTTGCTTACAACAACAGCTACCAGGGAAGTATTCAGATGTCACCTTTCAAGGCGTTGTATGGTCGGAGTTGTAGGACTCCGTTAAACTGGTCCGAGTCGGGTGAGAGGGTAATACTTGGACCGGACCTAGCTCAACAAGCAGAAGAGAAAGTGAGGTCTATCCGGTCTAACTTGAAGGCCGCCCAATCCCGACAGAAAAGTTATGCAGACAAAAGACGACGACCCTTGAGCTTCGAGGTGGGTGATTCCGTGTATCTACGGGTCTCGCCTACCAAAGGAGTACATCGATTTGGGGTGAAAGGCCAGCTGGCTCCAAGGTACACTAGTCCATTTCCCATCCTAGCGAAGTGTGGACCGGTGGCGTACAAGCTAGAATTGCCAGCTCACTTGTCAGGGTTGCACAATGTTTTTCACGTGTCGCAACTCAAGAAGTGCTTAATAAGTCCCATCAGACAAAACTGTACCAGAAGTGGAAGGGTTACAACCGGTTCTGACTTACTCCGAGAAGCCTGTCAGGATACTCGATGAGAAAAAACGAGTTACCAGAACCCGGACCATCAAATTTTATAAGGTGCAGTGGAGCAATCACTCTGAGGAGGAAGCCACGTGGGAATCAGAAGAGTTCCTTCGTGCACATTACCCCGAGGTCCTTCCACCGCCACCAGGTACCATCATTTTTCCACCTTGCTTCTAAAATCTCGAGACAAGATTTTTTTTAGGTGGGGAGGGTTGTAACACTTCGTTTGTCGTCATCGGGTTCAATAGGGGATTAAATAAATTAAATGGAAATTGCAAAAGAAAATTTAAAGATTTAACGTAATTATCAAAAATTTCTAGTGATTGCTACAAAGGAATTATGTTCATTGCCCAAAGAAGTATTTTAAAGCCTGCAAGAAATTATCGCAAAATGAAACATAGTCGAAATTTGAATTATAATCTAAAACTTTAAATTCAAATGCAAGCTTTATTTTAATTCTTGGAATCTACCTTTGGGCTCTTTTCAATTTTCCAGGAATTTTAGGAAAATTTTGGATTTCCAAAAATATTTCATCACCAATGGGACCCACTGGCAGCGGGCCCCACTAGCCAGCCACCCTTTTTCCTCGCCCTTCTCTGTTTCTCTTCCCTCTCTCCCGCGCGAGCGATGGCAGGGACGGGCCGCCACCTGCCGAGCGCCGAGACCAGCCGCAGCATGCACGAGCAGCGTGTCACACGCATGCGCACGCAGTGCCGCGGGTTTAAAACCCCTGCCTCGGCCGCTCCGTCCCTTTTCCTCGGGTGCCGTTCTCTTCCTCACCGCTCTTCCTCTCTGTTTCTTCCACCGTGCAGCCGAGCCGCACCGTCGAGCCACCGTGCCTCGTGCCTGTCCGAGCTCGCCATCTTCCTTCACAAACCGGCGCACCCGAGGCTTGGCCGTCCACTGCCGTGCTCGACCGACGCGATTTGTTCCGAAGCTCACCGGAATTTCTAAGCGCCGCCGCCGGTACTCGCCGCCTAGGAGCCGCTCCGGTGAGGACCCCCTTGCGCTCGGAGTTCAAGCCATTTTCCTTGTCATTCGTGGTCCTCGTCGCACGACGAAGCTCATCCTGCCGACCGTTTTCCAGGGGGAGCACCCTCTCAGCCGGAACAGGCGACACCACCGGCCGCCGCACTGCCCGTCGCCGCCGACCAGGTTCGATGAGAGCCCGGCCCGTTTTCTCCTACTCCTAGCTTCGCCGCGCCGTGGGGAGCCTCTCTGGCAAGATGTCGCTGCCGGACGTGCGCCGTAGCGCCGCCGCGTCGCGGTAGCAGCCATGCTTGCGCCGCTGCCATTGCCAGCCGGGTTAGGGCAAAGACCCTAACCTAGGGTTCCACTGTAGCGCTGTTTCATTAATAAAATTTAATCAACTGGAGATTCAATAATTCCTATAAAATCAATGTTAGATTAGAAAAATATAATTTCAAATGTTTTGGAACAAGGAAAAATATAGTTTTTATTAAAAATATAAAACATCAATGTGTAAAATTTTCAATTTTTGGGATTTATTTAATTAACTAGAAATAGCCAAAAACAGTATTTAATTAAATACAGCTATTAAAAATTTGGAAAATTTGTATAAACCCTAGGTTTGGCCCCTGCTTTTAATAGTGTATCGATGGCTCGATTAGGATTTGTTTAGATGCTTCTTAAAGCGTTATTTTTGGTTTAGGTCAAAATCGTTCCTCGATAAAACCCTAATTTCCTTAATTCACTAGCGACTACTTAAGTTTCCAAGAAATTATTAATTGCTATTGTCACCTCTCCATTTGATCATGTAGACGCTGACGTGAACGAGGTAGCCATCAAGGTGGACCCCGGGTTTTCTGAAGACACCGTCGTCGCAGACCAGGAAGACTATCCACAAGGCAAGCCCCGGTACACTACTGTTTTTAAAATTTTTCTTTTGCAACAGTGTATGTGAGTCATGTGATGTGCATTGAGGTCAGCAGAAATTGAATGCAACTCTAGATGCATGTGTTTCCAGTAGTACCTATTTTGGAATCTTGGTACAGGTAGCCCGATGTAGCTGTTATACTTAGGAATTCTCTATGGTAGAAGTCGGGTAGATCGGACACTGCCCGCGATACGATAGGAGTTGCTTGAAACTTCCACCTATTACTAAAGTGCCGTAGCGAATTCAGTTTTCATGGAAAGAAATCGGGGTCAAACAGGGACTGATACGAATGCAACAGACGGGGTTTCTGTGTGCGGTAGCGCTGTCTGACCCGTGTGGCACAGTTGGTTGAGTACTGTTCACATGCTGAAACTATGGGAACCAGTAAACCTTGGTAGCCTAGAGACGGCAAAGCTGAACCTACCTTACGGTGTCTGATTGGTGGCGGGCTGGGGTGGACAGTGCGTGAACTCCACAGATACCGTCCGGGACGGGTGATCTGGTGGGATGCGGCACTGTTGAGGTAGCGTAAGAGGGAGTTAGCTTTGCCAGATCTGGTGCGAACGGTTGCCACGTGCGGTCCGGGACGCGCTCATGTCGTGTGACCAGGTTAACCCTGCAGGTATAAAAACATTTCGAACCGCTGACACTCAGTCTAGAGTTTGCTCAATCTCTCTGTCGCATATGTTAAGAAGTGAAACGAGGGAAGAATGATAATCATGTTGTGATGTGTATACTAATCATTGTTTGTCAACATGATTGTGACCAGGTTAACCGACCAGATTAACCCTGCAGGTATAAAAACGTTTCAAACGCTGACATTCTCACTCTAGAGTTTGCTCAATCTCTCTGCCGCATATGTTAAGAAGTGAAACGAGGGAAGAATGATAATCATGTTGTGATGTGTATACTAATCATTGTTTGTCAACATGATTGCTTAGTCATAGTGCAACTATCCTACTCAGAGTCAGCCGTGCATGTCTAGGTGTCGGCTATAGACAGCCTTGTTAACGGGTCAGTCTTGCTGAGCTTCTTAGAAGCTCACGCTTTACGACTTGTGGCAGGTGGGTCCGATGCGGCCGGAGGCAGCGATGGGCAGTTCTGGGAGGAGTCGGCTCCTGGCTGGGGTAGTTTCTAGTGGGAGCAGATCGAGTAGCCGCGGCCTGTGTGTGGCTAGTAGCAAGGTGCCGTTGGGCAAGGCCTTTGCTTTTGCTTAATGTCGGAGTCGGAGTCTGTATCTCTATCTTTCATTTCTGCTGTTTATGAAAACTATTTCAATGAAACCGAAGACTCTGTAATAAATACTCATATAATATTATTCTTCTGTCTGTAATCCGTGCTTTTTACTGCCTGTGTTGTACTCTATGAATGTTCGCTTCAACGAACATCGTCCAGAATGGATCCCGGGAGGAGGACCTCCCCCGTCGCAGGGGTGGTCCGCCACATGATACTTCAATGCATCGATTTCATTATCATTTACCATTTCCATCAAGTGGGAAAAGAAGTCATAGTATATGCCATATTGAAGTCTGCACAGCCTGTGGCTGAAGGTACAATTGTTTCCACCAAACCAAGCACCATAGTTGGAGGTCAGGCCCTTGGAAAGGAATATTATGAACTCATTGTGACTCATGTGCTGAAAAGAGATGCAACTCTGCCTTGCCCTTATGTGGATGTGCGAACTATGGGTGATGCTGAAATAATATTAATTGCATGGCCATACAATAAAGTAAAAAATTGAACTTTAACTTGCTTTTCTTCTAATTTACAACATTGTTTGATGACTTATAATGAGTCACTTTTACAGCTGAAGTTTACCAAGAAGGCACACCACCTTCAGGTATACTTATTTCTACTAGTTCTCGTATGATGATTTTTGTGTTAGAAGGATCATTTTATGATGCCAAATAAAGCTCTAGATGTTATTTTGTGTGATGCCAAGTGTGTTTTTTGCACTCAATTGATTTCAGAACTGCTACATGTTACTTTCCTTATAACTGAATTGTTTTTTGCTTGCTGATGACTATAACAGGAAGTATTGGCAGTTGATAGCTACCAAGAAAATTGTTGAAACCTAAAGAGCGACCTCCTCAACATGGTGATGCATTTTATGCTGTTTGTGCAGAGGAGCCGAATGGATATGTCGCAGTTGATGGGTGTAAGCCATTTTATGTGACAAGCAGGAGCGGTCATGACTTTTGTGTTGCATGTATCATTTTGTGCTACCAAACAAGTCTTGGACTTGTAGCTGTTATATATGGTCACATTTTGTAGCTAGCAACTAATGTGAGGGATAGACAATGTGATGCTCTATGTGTAACAGAAAAGATGATGTAACTGTGGAGAGCTTCTTAATATGACAATTTGTTGTGAATCAGTGATTGAAACTCAATTAGCGAAGATTAATGACTTTTATGATCTCAATGTTCTCTGTCTGTGGATAATTACTTCTATAATACCGTCGTCGGAAATGGCTAATTAGCACTAAGATTATTTCAATTTATGGTGTATTACTGCTGTGATTCTTTATAAGGTAAAGACAGACTATTGGTTGCTAATTCTACATATAACAATAAACATTCAGTCGCTATTTCTAGAATGAGTAGCAACTTACCGTCGGTTGCTAAATAATTGGTCGGTTGCTAAAGGCTTTAGCAATCCCGGTTATAGTGACCTTGGCATATGTCGCTAATCTCTTTAGCGACTGATCCTCAGCTGCTGCAAGCCGTTTTAGCAACTGACCGCATGTCACTAAAAACGTACCGTGGTATAGTGACCACCTCAAACAGTTCCCTAATCCCCACCTTGTCCCCGCTCAACATGGAAAACCCAATGATGGAGTTCTGAGAGACAACATCCCTCTCCGCCATTTCATGACACATCTGACAAGGGACAGTCACATCCCCCGGTTGCTAGAGCATTTTGTACGACAACGTCGCACACGAACCTGCACCTCACAATCTGGCCGTGGACACACTGGCATGGCGACAGTCGGCTCAGGGACTCGCACGTGAGAAGCAGGAAAGTGATGGTGAACCCTTAGGCGGCACATCCGCAGCCCGAATGGCGGCATAGGCCGCGAGCGTATCCTTCAGGGACTGGTATTGTGGTTTCATGAAAACTGTTAAACCGACTCTAAAAATGTCCAAACGATGAAATAGAAATTTGAATTAATTTGAATGAAAACCAAGGGTTTTTATGGTTTACTGCTCGGTTTTTTAGGTTTTCGTTGCCACCTCATGTTTTGTGGTATACAAAATGGTTTTATTTGATTACCAAACTGCTTTTAAAGTTTCCGTATAGTTTACCGGTTTGTAACTTTTAAATAAGAAATTTAAAAGTTTTAAAAAAGTTTATCAACACTAAACTGGTTGTCCGTTCTAGATCAATTTTTAAGGCCTTGTTCGGTTGTTTTGGAATTAATGCAAGTAGTGAATGATTCAACAGCTGGTTAGAGTGAATTCTGGAGGTTCACTTAATCCAGGGCTAAAGTCAATTCATGGCCTAGGATGATTTAGTGTCTCAAAAATACTATTCGGTTCAAGAGGACTCGAACCAAGAATCACACCAAAAATTTAGCATACAAGGAATCAAGAATCAAGAACACGTATGGGAAAAGGTCACCATCACCGCACCGTGATGCGTCACCATTGCTCACGCCGTGATACGCCTTTGCTGATTCCGAGTCACACCGCTATCGCCGACGCTCACGCATCACACAGCGCTGCGCTGTCACCAAGGCCGAGCTATCGCCAATCGCGCGCCGTCGCTAAGATCAAGCTGTCTTCACCCGCGTGCTGCACCGTCACCAAGGGCGAGCCGATGGCGCTCGCGCGCCATGCTGGCGTGGAGGCTGAGCCGTACACGCTGTCGCCGAGGCCGAGCTGCTGCCACTCACATGCTACCCTGTCGTCCAGGCCGAGGTGCCATGCCGTCGCTAAGATGCCTCGGCTCGCGTGCTGCACCGTCATCTAGGCCGAGCCGTGCCGTGCCGCTACCGCACACGCGCCACAACAGAGTCGCGTCTGCTCGCGTCGCTAGGTCTGGTTCCAGTCGTATGAAGATTAGGTTTTGTTCCGGGCTCTGGGACGAGGTCGAGAGGCCCAAACCGATCATATTTTTATTCCAGCCCATGTCTAACCGAAGAGCCATTCCAGACCAAACCAAATTTCAAACCAGGCCAGACCGTTCCATATGGAATGGGCCACGTTCCGGGCCGTTCCAACCAAAACGAATGAGGCCTAAGGCTTTTGCGAACCTTGCTTGCATGCTATTGTTTTCCTAACATCGATGAATGGAGATCTAGAGAACTATGTGGATAAGTACTACTCAGTTGACAATTTCATAGCAACATATTCTAGGACAGTGCCATCATGTGTAGTAAGAGTCAATGGCCCAAGAGTGATCATGGCTTCTTCTTGTACCCACTTCTTATACCCAAGAGCCAGCTGTCAAGGAGGCGCTACAAGCACTGACAGCGAAGATGAAAGCAGAAAAAAAGGGTCACTAAGAAAGGAATTGCACAAGCATTGGTCTGTGTTTAGTGAAGCATCCACTTCGATACAAAGTAACACATTTAAATTATAAATCAACTACCATTTGCACTTGTGTTCACTTTACCCTTTTTTTTATTTGCATTTTTGCCCTCCAGTGCATGTGGATCCAATAAAATCGAAGCTACAGGGCATTTGGGAATGGTAATAGCATCAAGCGAAGCAGCTGGACCAAGTTCTAGTGCGGTGGCACACAAAGAAAAGGATACCACAATGGTTGCAGCAGTAACAAGAAAAGAGAAGCGCAAGAAGGGACATGCTGGAACCTCAGTTAAAGAAAAGAAAGGAAGTGCTACAATAACAGCAAACAAGAAGAGAGGAAGGGCAGCAACAGCAACACTGAAGGAGAAGAAAAGGACTGCTCTAGCAGCACCAATGAAGGGTAAGAAAAGGACTCCAACTGAAACAGTGCCTTCCACTCCAACAAAGAAGAGCAAGAAGACTTGTGTTGCAACAAATCCTTCCACTCCTTCCAAATGCAATATAACAGAAGTACTACCGGATTGTCCAAAGGAGAAAAGCTTAGCTCAGTTGCTAGGTTGATCATGTATATGGAAGGAGCTTCTGTTTTGTTGTGCGACTAGTAGCAAATGCTTGTATTATGATGTTTGAGAACCTAAAATATTTCTCATGTAGACTTGTTGTCAGTGAAGTACATTTATGGGCTGCTATATTTGACATTTGTGAACCTGAAATATTTGTTTTGTAGACTTTGTTGGCAGTGAAGTACATTTATGTGCTGCTATATTTGATATTTGTGAACCTGAAATATTTGAAACTGTTCCTTTCAGTTATATATAGACGTTACATGTCAATTGTTTTTTTAATTGTTTGTTAGTGTATCATTAATCATTTCAGCTGTAATAACCATGTCAGCTGTTACGTTAACACATCAAAATGTCAATGAACGGATTACAATTACAAGCTGCCTCGGGGTCAAATATGTCATTTTTTCTTGCTGGCTTGTGGGTCCCACTTGTCAATAACGGCTCACTTGATAGAACCTGACGTCCATGTCATACAGGGTATTACAATTCCTTTGTAGTGTCATACAAGGTATTTTTCGTTTTGCAATGTCATTCACAAGGAACTTGAGCGTTATGCAGTGTCACCGAAAGAATTATCCCTATTTTAAATAGCTATAAAAATAAACCTTCTCAAAGCAAAGTGTACGCTTTTTGAGGGCATCAGAAAGAGAGAGCTGGCCGGCTAATATGATTAATTGCAAACTTATGTGTCAGTTTCAGATCACGCATTTGGACACGGAAGCCTTTGATAAACTACTAAACTAGTATCCAAGATGGTCATAGGCTTGTTCCATGGAAGGTGGGCAAGCAGATTTAAAAATAACTGCTAGGTGAAAGCACTCACAAGTAAAATGTTTCGATTGATACATGACAAATTTCTTTTGGCAAGGAGCCAATAAAAGTTTTTAATATCATATGATGAAATGGAAGGTAGTAAGCAGACCCAAAAGTGTAGGATGGTCTTGGCACTATACCACGGTACATTTTTAGGGACATGGGGTCAGTTGCTAAAATGGCTTGCAGCAGCTGATGATCAGTCACTAAAGAGATATAGCGACATATGCCATCGGTCGCTATAACCAAGGTCGCTAAAGCCTTTAGCAACCGACCAATTCTTTAGCGACCGACGATAAGTTGGTACTCATTCTAGAAATGGACCAACTGTCTATTGGTATATGTAGAATTAGCAACCAACAGTATGTCTTTACTTTATAAAGAATCACAACACTAATATACCATAAATTAAAATAATACCAGTAATAATTAGCCATTTCCAAAAACAGTATTAAAGAGGTAATTATCCACAGATAGAGAACATTGAGATCATAAAAGTCATTAATATTTACTAATTTAGTTTAAAGCACTAATTCACAACAATTGTCATAGTGAGAAGCTCTCCACAGTTACATCATTTAGCATCACATTATCTATCCCTCACATTAGTTGCTAGCTACAAAATGTGACCATATATAACAGCTCCAAGTCCACTACTTGTTTGGTAGCACAAAATGATACATGTAACACAAAAGTCATGACAGCTACCGCTTGTCACACAAAATGGTTTACAACCGTAACAAGAACATATCCATTCAGCTCCTCTCCACAAACAGCAGAAAATACATCACCATGTACAAATAATCAATTCAGTTATAAAGAATAGAACACATATATTAATAAAAAAAGTAACATGTAGCTGTCTGAAATCAATTGAGTGTAAAAGACACACTTGGCATCACAAAAAGTAACATCTAGACCTTTGTTTGGTATCATAAAATGATCCTTCCAACACAAAAATCATAATATGAGAACTAGTAGAAATAAGTATACCTAAAAGGTGGTGTTGCTCCTTCTTGGTAAACTTCAGCTGTAAAAGTGTCTCATTAGAAGTCATCAAATACTGTTGTAAATCATAAGAAAAGCAACTTCAAATCTTTACTTTATTGTATGGCCATGCATTAACATCATTTCAGCATCACCCATAGTTCGCACATCCGCATAAGGACGAGGTATAGTTGCATCTCTCTTCAGCACATGAGTCACAATGAGTTCACAATATTCCTTTCCAAGGGCCTGACCTCCAACTATGGTGCTTGGTTTTGTTGAAACGATTGTACCTTTAGCCACAGGCTATTCAGACCTCAATATGGCATATACCATGACATCTTTCCCATCTGATGCAAATGGTTAATGATAATCAAATCGATCTATTGGAGTATCATGAAATAGGAAATAATTTTTTTTGCATTACCAGAGCTTCATGTTGCAAGCAAGGAGCATTACTGCATGGTCTTGGTTGGGCTGCCACATCCCTATGCGAAATTTGATAATCATTGCATTCCTCCTTTTCAGAAGTATAATCCTCGTCTTCTTGATCTAGGTTAGCATCAGGAATGTCCTGCATGTGTATTGATCATTTCAATACTTTTTATTTTTATTCACTAAATAAGCATTTCATTGTGTACAAACACAGAATAGTATTGTACCTACACACGTGAGTTAGAACCGTGTTGTGACATAGGCTCTTCACTTCCCCTGGTGTACTGTTGCCTTTGCTTTATAAGGTCAATCTCATCTTATATCAGAACCATGCACTGTTCTAGAGCACCTTTCTCCCTTTCAACCTTCTTGCGGGCTAGAATCTCCATTTGAAGTCCTGTTGCTGCATAATACTTCAACCTCGGCGTCCCAATTTGCTGAGGAGTTGGGCCTAGACCCATAACACGAACATATCCTTTTGGCTCCTTCTCTCCACAAACAACAAAAAATGCATCACCTTGCTGACTTGTTTGCTCCTTCAACTCTGGACAGGCTTCAACAATTTCTTTCAATTGATTCTAGGAAATGGAAGATGATTGATGTTATTAGAAAATGGATAGCATATATCAACAACACACTATATATACCTCTTTTAGGAAAGAACTTACTATAACTGGTTCTGCATGCATTAATGGAACTTCATTTTTTCTTGCGTGGCTTTTGATAAATTTTTCATCTCTTTGTGGGGGTCGTCCTAGTTTCACACCCTAGTATATTTTTTTGGTAGTAGTAACAAATGAGAATTAAATATTTGAAATAGTAAAATAGACTGAAAACTACCAGATCATGTACTGATGAAGCATAACTCACACTGCCCAAAGTATGGAGCGACGTCAACTTACCCCTGTTTGCTTTGGCTATTTTCGATCGAGCCTAACATACAAATTTCATAGAACAAGCAAGTTAATGTCAGATTTACGCAAAAAATCAGCACTATCATGAACTTAAATAGTATGTAGGTTTCTTGGAATTTCTCAGACATCCAATAGTTCCAAACCAATTTCCTATCATCATCATTAATTCTTCTATCAGGACTAGCACCAACTTCCTCTATATTCATTTCTGGTTTGAAATATCTCTCTTAATATGTGCCTTGAATTGTTTCCACTTAGTTGCAATAGTACACATAAACCAGTTGTAGGCATCATCATGAATGTCATAAATTGTACACATAATTAGACATTACACACATCCTACATAGGCATCATCATAAATTTCTAGAAGATGAACATTTGTACAATAGATTACCTTCATATCAATCCAGATCTCTTTTTTTTCAGCATCAAGCAGCCTACAGTCAATAGGTACCAAAACCTGTTTATGGGGGTGGGGATATGTATGGTGTGGTTGAGCTCGAACGGTCTTCCCAAACTTATATAAGATCTGTGCAGATTTGAATAGTTAATTAGTGTTTGATTCTTTTGATGGAGACTCTTAAGAGGGGGATCTTCTAGAGGTTGAACAAATCGAGTGAGATCTGTTCCTCTCTCTTGCATATAGTGTCGCAATTAACAATGAGGCGCATGTGGTGCTTTGAGGGTTTCACAACAAAAAACCATTCTCAACAAAATCGTTGTATAGCTTCATAACCATTAGAGGTGTAGTGGATATAGATATGAGAGGGTTTTACAAATGCAAGCTCCCTCTGAAAATAAAAATGTTTGTTTGGCAAAGACAAATGCCTCATAATCAGGTACAAGAAGGTGCCTGCCTGAAAACCCCATGATGTAAGGGGGATGAAGATGTGTGCTATGTAGGCGTACTGAAACGATTAAATATATCTTTTTCACTTGTGCTTTGGTTGGGACAAAGGTCTAAAACTCTTGCTATTTCAGACTTATGGGAAGTCTGGCTACCTAACAACCTAAAGCTTTCTTGCAATTTGGGTATTTTTTTTGTTTAAGGGATACCCAAATATTCGAGCTTGATTGAGCACATGCATGCAAGAATGGTAGTGTGACTAGTATCGGATGTGGTGAAGCAATAAATGCTATTTTGTTGGTGTTTGGTCCTCTGTTTTACTTTTCGAACACTGTCAATGTAAGCTGGTGACCCAGCAGTTGTTGAGCCAACTGTATACTCCCCGTAATTTTGGCCTCTAATGCCCAGTAATATCTCTTATATAAAAGCACAAAAACTCTTGTAATGTTTAAGGAGCATCCTCGTATGAACGACATCCTTAGAGCCTTCAGCCACAAAAAACTACTTATGGAGTGTCTTGCTGGGCACAAGGACTTCGGGAACTAGTAATGATGTGTTGGTAGGAATAGACACTATGTGTTGCCCATGGTTAAGCAAGAATGATGATGTGATGTTTTATAAAGTATATGTGTTTTCTCCTTTGCAGGATATCTTCATAGGCAGTTGTTAGATTAGATCATGGTCTTAACTATTAAAGTTGGAAGATAGAAACGCCATGCACCTAACCAGTTCACCCAAAAAATTAAGCTCATAGGGAGAGGAGGGAAATCCACTTATACTTCAACACTCCCCCTCACGTGCAGCCTCTCGTAGGGCTCAAATGTGAGATTTTGAAGCGGAGGATTTAAATTACGAAAAACTATCTCTACCAAGTTTCGAATTCAAGACCTCTAACTTTGATACCATATTGAGTTTCATGCACGCAAAAGACTAACCTGATAGGAAAAGAAGGACAGTCCACTTATACTTCAACAGGTATGCCTCAAGTTGGAGTCTATCCATGGAAGTTTTCAATACACGTAGGTGGAGGTTTAGCAATAGATGGAGTTATTAAAACAATGGTTTTCCTTTCTATCTCCATTTTTTTCCCACTATATGGAAGAGATGGAGTCATCGTACAAAGCAAGAAGTTTGTAGTAATTGCTTGGCAAAATACAAATAACTTGATCTAATCTAATGCCGAAATAGAGAGAGGTCACTTCTATAGCAATGTTGAAATTGCTAACAGACTCTCAAACTACAGGGATAAAGTTATTACATTATGATTATTTGTGGCAAGGTTTAATTGTTATTACGGTAAAACTTTTGGCAGCATCATAATTAAACACGATTGTTTGTGGCAAGGTTTAAATGTTAATACGAAAAGCATAAGATCTGGCAGCCTGAAAAAGATAATTACCACACCCAAGAAACCTAAAATATACAGGCCAACTGATCACGGATCTGTATACAATTTTAACAATAAGACATATATATGTGCCTTGTGTCCCGCCAAACAGTGAGTATTGTTGTGTGTGTTTGTATCTAAATCGTAGTTGGACTGATATCTAATTGCTATGCTATCGCATTCTGACATCAGAGCAGCAAGAATTTCTTTTTCAGTGGGCACGATGCCGCGGTCTCATACCGTTTTCTTCACGCTCAGCCCACGTCAGATTTTTGTTCAAAAAAAGCATGTTGGGTTTAATCTCAAACCGAAAATTCAGATTATACTTTA
Organism: Oropetium thomaeum; assembly: GCA_001182835.1. Taxonomy (NCBI): domain Eukaryota; kingdom Viridiplantae; phylum Streptophyta; class Magnoliopsida; order Poales; family Poaceae; genus Oropetium; species Oropetium thomaeum. The sequence goes on from LFJQ01000034.1 coordinate 1,063,659, forward strand.
ATACACTTACACATAATATCCAACAATACATAAAAGAGATGGACCATATTCAGTGGCGCTGTTTCACTCTAATTAAATTAAATTTAGTGAAGGGAAAATAATATACTCCCTCCATCCCATTATCTTCTTTGTATTATAAAAAATAAAAAATTTCAAAATCTTCCTTGTAGAAGAGCATTAGACAGTTATTAGTCCCTTATTTCTAGACTAATTCTATGTATTTCAAAAAAAATTAGTGGTCCAAGTGAAATTAGTGGTTGCATGCAGCTGCATGCACACAAGATTCTGGTGCATAAATTAATTACTGTAGAGATTTAACAGTAGTATTTTATTTTCTTGTTTATTATGTCATAGTCTAATATTAAAGAGATTATGAGATAGAAGAGTATGTTATATATCATTGTTTTAAACTAAAATGACCCTGATCTGCTTTAACACAGCAGGACCCATATATCGCCAATGCAATTATTTGAAGTTCTTTAGGCACAGTACTATATATACTACCTCTGTTTTTTTATTGTTGACCCTTATAAATACAAATTTATACTAAAAAGCGTCAACAATTAAAAAACGGAGGTATTAAGAGATAACGCTCGAAACAATATCGAATGCTTGCAAACTTAGTACTACCCTGAAAGCTAGATAGATCGACCCAGCAAGCTATACAATGATCGACTTAGCTTGCTCCTTCTGACCCAAAATTTATTCGAACATGCTGCACATATTAGACAATAACCGATTATGGTGCACATTGGCACACAATTAAATGCAAGCAGGTGCACACGGCCGAGCGTGACTGTCAAATGGATGGTGACGGTGGTGGCGGCGCTGAATCCACAACAGGAACAATCGGAGGGTCCGGTATCGGCGGAGATGGTGTAGCAAGAAGCTTTCGTGGAGCGTTCAGCACCCAGTTGTTGACGGTAAGGTCTCCTACATATATACAAAGAATGCACACACGCTGCAAATATTATTAGACGTAATAAGCCCAAGATGTGAGATATCTTCGCATAGCGAGTGGTTGAAAAGTTTGCAAGGTATACAACCAGATGGTGCTCGAGCCTTTGTCATAGAATGAGGAAATGAGACGAGGGCGAGGAGTAGTATGACCATCAGGAGAGATGACCTTGAAGCAGGCATTTTTGCAAGGTTAGAACTCATAGAACCTTGTTGATCTCTGCTGATTAATGGAGAATATGTGGACTGGGGTGCTTGTAGTTGCAAGCAGCGTTGCTGTGTATTTATATATATAGAAGAAGAAGAAGGCCGGCCACAAGTGTCAAAGGAAGCCACCGTACGGTTTCCTTGGCTTCCACTTTGGAGTTATTAATCAACTTTAATGATGAGGGTTGTGACTGTATTCTCTTCCTAATTGCTAAGCACAGAGCAATTTCATGTGCTCGTGTGGTGTGGCCGAGGTCCAATCTAATTTGGCCATGTGGTGGCAAATCGGCATACACACATGATGGCTACGCCGACGAATATGCAGACCCAGTGGCACAGTCAACAGTGTTGTAGATCCGATGTCTTGAAAAAGGAGAAAACAATGGCGCAGATCCTGCATGTCTCCATCTTTGAGGACGAGGGCTGAGGTCCCGCTTGCCTCAACCTTAATTTTTGTGCTTCTAACCAACTTATCATGTAAATTTTGTTGGTCCAAAGAGTGCATACACTTGTCATCCTGTGACAAAAAAATAAATACCTTGAGGGGATTGAGGGGATAGCTCACATACATGTGCAGGCCCAGACTCTAGGATCATGTGTCCTTGCGTGCGAGTCATCACAGGAAGTAGTTGCCAGGCTCTAAAATCACCATATAATCTCTTTAACTCGCTTGTTTGTTCGGTTTTTGTTCGGTTTTCTTAATCGTTTGTCAATCCTCGATTCCAACAGGTAGGCGGACGCGCCTCGTTTGCAGAAGGGGTCGGCGCTGCACAGCACAAGGGGCGGCGGCACACAGGAGCAAAGTAGAAGGGCATGGAGAGGGAGGCCAATGCAAGATAGGGAATTATGGGGTAGGGATTGACGTCCTCACCTATTAGTCCCACTGGTCAGACATGTTTAACAGCCCATTGGTGGGTCCTAACGGCAATGGCAAGAGGGAAATAAAAATTACAATCCAATGACACCTAAGGAATCACAAAATTTGCAATGACAAATAAGGGATCGACGGATATTGCAATGGCACAGAGGCATTTTTCACAGTTCCTGTAGAGTTTCACAAAAGTCTTGGTATTCACCCTGATATTGACCTTTTTTTTGGAGAATATTTCACATACAGCCTAATTTCAATTTCTCCGACTTTATTCTGATCAAATATTTTAATCCCTTTGACTGGCATGACATTTTATGAACAACTACCCAAGCGATTTTAGATATTATATGTTCTAGTGATAATAAAGTATAACACAAAAAAAAGTCTTTTTTGTTGTGAAACATAACAAAAATGAGTCATTCCTATAGAAGTGGGGAACTTTTGTTGCTGGGATATAATTATATAAGCCACCCTATATATTAGTTAAAGTTTGTTTTCACATAAAGTCATTTTTTGTTGCAAATAAGCACTCACCTGCTTTGTTACCCAACTCACAGTTCATGGTGTTCTTACCAAACTTACAAAATTTCAAAATTATATTTTTCGTAGGATTGACATTTTTGACAATGAGAGAGAATACAATTAGAGTTTAAACAATTACCCACATGTTTTGTTTTGGATTAATTTTTCATATTTAGATATACTCTTTTACAAATTTTATATTTAACAACTTTACAAAAAATATTATTAAATTGGTTAACTTATGAATTTTTAGATATATATTGGCGAAGCCATATAAGATCATCAAGGCAAAACGCAATAATTTCCTTGGCAGGGTGCATGGAGGTGACGGCAAAATACAAATGCAGCAAAGTGCCAACCTGGGGAAGAAAATTTGTTTCGGTTGGGCTCACGTGGGCTGTAGGACTGGGTCGAAAAGTCACAAAATCTATTTCATTTTGTTTTCTTTATTAATGTTATTTGATTAATTTAGGGTGTTAAAATAGTGGTAATGGACTGAGCGAGGTTTTGAGAGCAGTGGTAATTCGGTATTTCTAGTTTCGACATCCAGTTTTGGAATGGTTAAAATATTGTAAATGAGAAGTAGGTCGGTACAAGTGATGGGGTGGTTTGAACATATATAATAAAGCTCACTTTTAAAAGAAAAGGCTTTATAGGAAGGGAATCCACACTCATGTGGTATGAGGTGTTAGCAGTAGAAGACAACATCGTACAAGGATTAGAATGTGGTTCTATGAGTCTATGAGCAAATTTTCATTCCAGCCTTGTCTGCAGTGATCACTGATAGAGGAGAGATCGATTTATACTGTCGACTAGTGAATTTATCGTGGGGGGTGCGTTTTGAGGCTTCTATGGTTCGCGAGAGGACACAAGGTTTATACTGGTTCAGGCAACGATGCCCTATGTCCAGTTTCCGAGCTGCTCGTGTTACTCGCGACAAGAATTATAATGGGGGTTACAAGAGGGCGAGAAAGGGAGAGTGTTCCCTGTCTCTAAGTGTGTTCGTGTGTTTTCTTAGGCTAGAGTGAGCTAGTGAGCGATGTAAACGTAAAAGACTATGGAAAAACTTGTCTTCGTCTTCGGCTTTCTCCTCCTTTTATACTGCGATGCGGGGAGGTCCGGTCCCGTGGAGCAGGTCGTGGCCGTACGCAAGTTAGGCTGAGCCACGGTAGATGACGCCTTCGGCGTGGTGGCGTCGCTCCTGTTCGACGGAGTGGTCGGTGTTGTCAATCGACGGAGTCTTATCCGTATGGAGAAAAGCCGCCGTAGGCGCTGGCGTGATGACGCCGTAATCGTGGCCGTCGCTCGGGACGTCCCGTTGTAAAGGGGCGATGAGTCTCTGACAGGGGCTGTAGCAGCGACGCCCATCCCATGGACGGTGCACGTCATGTGCATTTAACGTCCACTTGACCGAGCGGTGGACGGCTCTACCTGTCAGCGAGCGTGGGGGTGTCAGACATTTATTTTTCAAACGTCACCGTCCAACCTACTCGTGGGGTAGTGGTCGATTCGCTCGACCCTGAGGTCGGGCGAGGCGGAGACGCGTTCGCCCGACCCCGTCGCTCGCGCGTGGAGGATCCGACCCCTCCGCAAAGGGGTCGGGCGAGGCGGAGATTGCCTGTCGGCTCAGTCTGTTGTGCGCCCGTATGATACGGAGGTTGGTTAAGGCGGGGATTACTTATGCCTTGATCACGTCATTAAGATCGAGGGTCATTAAGGTTAACTATCTCTGGTATTGACCCTCAACATATACATCAGTTAATTATTTGAAAGATTCATATTCCTCATTGTGTAGTTGTGTCATTCATGTCCCAAAAATTCTAACCAGAGACTAAGGATGCTTGAAAATTAAAAACCGTTCATTTGCTTAGATCTAAAAGTGGATAGGAAGGTACCTTTTCAAAGGGAAATTAATTTTGTCGACCCATACCCAATAATATTGGGTCCAATAGATATATATATTATTTTTCTAATTTACATAAAGGGTAGTATTGTAAATGCATTGTTCTCATTGTCTGTATTGTCGGATTGGAGAGGTAGAAGGCTGGAGCTGCTGTCTTCCTTCCGATGGGGCTCCTCCGGTCCGTCGTCCACCGGACTCCTGCCATCCGCTTTTCGTCGGTGGTCATAAAGGATCGCGCCGATCCGCATGATGCAGCTGACACATGACTGGTACAAGGAGCAGTGAATTGGTGGAGTGCCCCCAACGGACAACTTGCTAGGTCTCCAGTTCAGCTCGCTATTCGGCGAGCTCGACGCCTAGGGATGCATGTTTTCCATTTTACACGTCACTGGGTCGACCAAAACTCCTTGAAACAAACTAGATATATCTATCTCCCTTCATAAGCTAATCACTCAAATGAAGTAGAGGGATTGATCCACACTACCCAATGGGTACCTGTTACGGCGCAGGCGTGAACCAACCCCGCTTTCCTGACAGGTTCCTTTCTTGTCCGTTCATACTCCATGCATCATCTAAAGGACGTCAAAATGTACGATTGGTGGATTGTTTACCATGTTTAGATGAAAAATCTTTGCTTGCGTGTTCAGTTAATATACTACTTTTATCCCTGAAGATTGGTATGCAAATCTCAAAGTTTAGTGTTCCGTGTGGCCTGCCCAGTAAGTTGCTGAACTGTTAACTTGATCCTCAATTTAGAATAAATCTTATTCATGTTTCTGTGTAAACTTAGACATATTAGTTACTCTGGATTCTTTGGCGAATAGTTTCAGTTATTCCACTGGTGCACTGTCACACCAGGTTTCATGACAATAAACTGAGCTCAAGTGTGCCCAGGAATTACATCACATGAGAGACAGTAATATAGCAGTTCAAAGTATTCCACCGTCTTTATATATAGTTCGAGTCAAAAGTACAAAAATGCCACACAAGGGCTAAATGCGACAACGGACGGAGCTAGCGGACGAAGGCCCCACAACGCCACAGCAGGCGAACGGAGGAACGCCTACCTAGGAAGAAGAGTCTCCACCGAAGAAGCCTGCCTCGGGTGCATCCTCTGAACAGCAAAAATTGGCGAATAGTGTATAGCAAGGGTGAGTACAATTTATTTGCATAAATTATACTCCACAAGTGTAGAAAAAATATGACATGAATAGTTCAACAAAAAAGAAGGCTTAAATGGGTATAAGCAAGAAGCAACCTATGTCTGATTCATATTTTAGCAACCTATTACTAGGTGAATATACCAATGTGCACACCGATGCATAATGATAAGTTAGCCACTTGTCGACCATGAGGCTACCCTGCCTCAAACGAAGTCACAGGCTACCCACCTGCACCCTAATGCTAGTTATCCACTAGCGTCATCCAGGACCTGTGTATCCCACCAGATCCCGACTAAACCATGCTATCTATTATGGAAGTGTCCATGCCGCTCATGACCGCGAACGCGGCTATCTAGACAGTTTATAACTCTGCAGAGGTGCACAACTATACCCACAAGTCAGTGATTCTGTCACCCGTCAGTGACTATGTCTCCGTGTTACCCCACACTTCCTAAGGTGTGAAGCCAAGATACCACCGCATGATCTTTCGAAAGTGATTCCTAAGATGCCTGCAATCCCGCTAAGGTTTCGCTGGCGTGGAAGCTTCCCGTTTCCACGGCAACCCCCTCTTGGGCCATGGGTAGTGTATGTTATCCACACACACATTCCCTGGGTCCGGACTACCCATCCGTACCCTTCCCTTGATCGCAGTGGTACAAAGAAATCAACAAACTACTTAATCAAGTTTTTCATATTCAACTTGTGATTGTGCTGTTGTCATGATTACGTGTTCCATAAAGCAGTAAGAATGATCCCGAACAGGAACCACCCCAATCCCCCATTGGATACTACACAGAGCACCTGTGTAAACCCACCTCATCATCCACAACCACCTACCGAGACCTCCTATGCCATGTTGCTAACGATTAACATCCCCATCGTGATTCTTAGTTGAAGTTGAGCATTAATCAAGATTAACATTAAAGTTCATTGTTTAATTATCCCCAAATTATAGCAATACTAAGCATGACCTACCCATATTAATACCCAACCACAGGCGACAAGGCAAATTAGGAAGGACATGACCATAGGGTTCATATTAACTTGCATGCATTGACAGATAGAAAGAATAGAAGCATTATGGTCAAGGACACTTGCCTGGCTCTCCGGTCTGGTAATAGTACTGCTGCGGAAAAGGACGCGGAGGGAAAATACTACTGCTAGTCAAAAGATGGCCATAGGAAGTAGACCTGCGGACGTGGCGGCTGCTGAACGTACTGAACAAACTCCTGGTCTTGAAAGTTCTGCAGGTCAGGCTATCCTTCTACTGCTGGAACACAACATCAAACAAGGTTACAGTCAATAATTAAGAAAATAGTATATCAAACAGGTATAAAATAGTAAACAAATAATTCTAACAGATTTTACTTGAAATGGTGAGAATGTGGCGCGAGAACCGCTAAAAACGGAGCTAGGAATCAAAAGTTATGAGCTTTTAAAGTTGTGAGGGTTAATCTGCAAAAAAAAGAGCTACCAGGGACCTATTTGCAATATAGAAAACTAAATCTAAACCTACAAACAATATAGAAGGACTAATATGTAAAATATAGCTAACGAGAGGGACCTAACTGCAAAATCTACACGGCTGGCATGATTTTCCATTTTACTTGAATTATTTTTAAATTAAAAAAGCTATGAGCTGGGTCTATGAGGAGCTGGTGCATCGAGTCCATGGGTCTGTGGACCCGGCTTACGATGCGGCACGGGGGAATTAATCCCAGATCCAACGGCGCGCATGCGGCGAAGCCGTGCGGCAGCGGCTAGTCGACGGCGTTCCGCCGTCGAGCGGCGGCGCCATGGCCGGCGAGGGCGGCGCGCGATAATCTATGGCTAGGGGGCACGGATCTTGACGCCGCGAGTACCAAAAGCAAGCGCGAGGGAGGGGGATCCTCACCGTGGGGTCAACGGCGACGATCGGGCGGTGGAGCCGACGCGCGACGGCGAGCGGCGACGGTGGCAGTTCGGCTGCGTCGTGGTGACGGTACAGTGAAATCCAAGCCTTGACGGAGGTGGTGCGGAGAGGAGGTGCTCGGCGTGGGGTCGACGGATGCCGACGGTGACCGACGACGACCGGTGCAAGGCGGCGGGGCGAGGAGGGAAAGAAAGCGGCGGTGGCGGCGGCTACGGCGCACAAGGAATGGCGCCGCTGTGAGGGGAACTGAAGAGGGGAGTGCGAGGGTTCCGATTGTAGCGATAGTGGAGCTTATTAGCACGCACTCCAAGGATGGGCGGCGGCAAGCGTTTCGAAAGCTCGTACGGCGCGCGGCGGGGTTGGCGATGCGGCGTTACGCGTGCGAACGGCGGGCGGTGCGCGTGCTGGGCCGGCTCGACGCGGGACTGGGCCGGCGCAGCGCGACGCACGCGTGCTGGGCTGGCTCGGCGCGGGACTGGGCTGGCGCGGAGCAATACGCGCGCGATATTGCTCATGCGAGCGACGCGGCGCGTGCTGGGCCGGCTCGGCGGGGGACTTGGCTGGCGCGGAGCGGCCCGGCAGGGTGAGCGGCAAGGCAGCAGAGCAGCTGGGCCGCGGTGGCGGATGCGCGCGGTAGGCGGGCCACGCGCGCTGGGTTGGCCTGGCCGGTTGGCTAGCTGGGCTACCGGCTTGCTGGCTGGCCCAACAAGAAAGAAAAAAAAAAGGGTTTTCTAATAAACCTAGATTAATTCTAGCTAAAATACTAATTAAACTTTAATCAAGCTGCACTCAGCAATCAATTAAAATTTCTAATGTAATCCTATTCAGCATGAATGCACATTCACCTTAATAATCTATAGCAATTTAGTTTATTTAGAAATTAATCTTTTTACAATAAAGAACAGTGAGGCACACCACTATGTCTATGCAAATTTTAATAAAAATTTGAAACCTGGAAATTAGGGTGTTACATGCACACTGCAGATCAAAAGATTAGTAAATATCCAATCTATTATCAAAGAACAGTACATGACCTATCAGATGATGATCACTTACGGAATTGAACATATATTTTATATTCTTCTCTGAGACCACTGTGTATACCCTGCTAAACATCTTCGTAACTATTAACCATTAGAATGCATTAAGATTCATCTTGGACTGCTTTTCTCCTATTTAATTGTGCTGGACTGATAGTTATCCTCTTAGTATTCCCTCACAGGTGATGTGTCATCTTGCTCAGGAGTGGGAACATCAGGATTTCTATTAGCCACATTAAGTGTGCACAATTGCTAGATATGCACCCACACCTATATATTTTAGAGGAAGAATCAAAGTATAAAGAAATATATTCGGCGATCCTTGCACCAATGTTACCTGGAAATAATTAAAGCAGAAACGAAAGAATCAACATCGCTGTCAGTTAGAGATTCAGGAGTTCCTCGAGATGCGAGAAATCAGATTGACCAAGAAGCTTGTACAAAAGAACAAGGAGTCATTTGTTTAGTTATGTTGTAAAAAAAGAGCTTGTATATCGAAAGTTCAGGTTATGTGTTTTCAACACAACGCATTGATCTCAGTGCCTTCTACGCTTCTAGAGTTTTTTTAGTATTCTTTTTAACAATTGTTTTACTGTTTTGTGCTGCTGTTTAATTATGGTTGTGATGACAGGAATCAATGATATTCTAATCCGCCCTCAGGTTCCTGAAGAGTAAGGATCTGAATAGTGCTTCAGAAAAAGGCACTTCTCAATGAACTGCAGACAGCTAGAGGAGCCTGTTAAAGTCCATGTGTCAGGGTGTGTTTCTTAATTATTGTTTGGTAAGTATTTCTGCTCTAAGTAAGGAAATATACAAGACATGCTTATATACTTAAATCATGTAGACAACATCATCCAGTAGCAAGTAAAGCAGTAATGTTTTTCGTCTATTCGTCAAGAATTTCTTTCTTACCATTTACTTCCTTTCACTGTACATATGCCGGTATAAATTACTTGAAAAATAGTCATGAAGTGATCTGAACAAAATTACTTTTGACCTGTAAATAGATCAGTTTCAATTACTATTGATTTTGTCCATATCGTCCATGCTCCATCTTTCACCATAACTGTCCCAGAACAGGTTCGGGCCTCTTCTCAATTGCGATCACATCAGTTGCGGGCAACTGTGTTGATACCAGGGTTCAAAAAACCGTTGAAAACCGCGCGGTTTTCACGGTTTTCGCCCAAACCGCTCCGACTCAGTTTTTACAGTTAGCGGTTTTCTGAATTTAAATTTAATAGATTTTTAAAAAATTCAAAAAAATTTATAAAAAAAAATATGTAAAAAAACTAGATGAAAAATGAGGAATTATGACGGAGGAAGAAGTAAAAAAAAACTTATTTAGCGCGGTTTTCAGTTAAAATCGTGGTTTTCAGTCAAACCGGACAGTTTACCGCGCAAACCGAACGGTTACCGCTCAAAAACCACGGTTTCTGATTCAAATCACGTTCAAAATTTGGTTTTCAAAATTTGAAGGTTCGGGAGCGGTTACCGCGGTTTTCAGTCAAACCGATCGGTTTTCGCTCTCAAACCGCGGTTTCGATTCAAATCTGATTCAAAATTTTGAAATTTGTAATTTGGACGGTTTTCCGAACGGTTACCGCGATTACCGCGGTAACCGCTGGTGCGACGCTGGGCAGTATCCGCGAACGAAACGGTAACTTCAACCTTGGTTGATACACTTTTCTGGTCTGACCGCTGGCTACAAGGAAAATGCATAGCAGACCTTGCCCCTCATCTTTTTTTGTGGTAAGAGAAGGGTGCAGCGGCGCTCAGTCCATGACGCTCTCTCTAACCGAACTTGGGTATCGGACATCCAAGGTGGGTTTACAGTTGATGTAATCATGGAGTATCTCCAGTTTTGGGACCTTCTCTACGACTTTGAATTGCAGCCAGATATTGAGGATTCTCACATATGGCGACTGGCTTCTAGTGGACAGTACTCTACTAAGAGCGCTTATGATCCTTTTTCGTAGGTTCCATTCAGTTTCGCCCCTGGGATAGAATTTGGAAAACATGGGCTCTAGCCAAATTGTCACGCCCCAGTCTGAGAATACAGACCCAGACCCACTCGCACTCAGTGCGGGTCCCACCTCACAGCAATAACCTTTTACGCTTTCGTCCTCGCTTCGCGGAAAAGGGTTAACCCGGTTATTACTGTAATCCAGACTTGGGTATTTAAGTTGGTCATGCTCCACCTAAACTCACAATATGGAACTATTTCCGTACTACTAGTAGCCACGCTACACTAGCCAGCCCACGGGCCGATTCTTTTTAGGCCGGGATATCACACAAATGTCGTTTTTTTCTTTGGTTGGTCATTCATGATCGCTGCTGGACTGCAGATCGTTTAGGTAAGCATGGTCTCCCTCACCAGCGGTTTGCCCCTTATGTGATCAAGCGGATGAAAGTATCTGGTTCAGTATGCTGCAACAGATCAGCCTGGAATCCTTAGCACCACAACCTGTTGAGGTGTCCTTTGACCTATGGTGGGAACGAGTAAGTGGATCAACTGCCGGCTTATTACAGAAAGGGACCAATATTTTACTGGTTTTAGGTGTTGGATGCTTTGAAAACATCGTAACCGATGTGTTTTTTATGGGATATCGCCTAATTTGGTGGAGTTGCTCAATTTGACAGCTGAAGAGCATTGTCTGTGAGAAATGGCAGGGGCTCAAGGTCTATCACTCTTGACTACCCCGTCATATAGTATTTAGTTTACCTTTGGTCGGGTTGCCTCCTTTGTCACGGGTGCGAATGTAATCTAGTCTATTGTTCGATGTATGTGTTGTACATTGTATTGGACTGTAACCCATCTTTCTTCTTAATAGAAATGAAGCAGCTCTTCAACGTTTTCAAGAAAAAAAAACTATTAACTTTGTACTTGTCTGCATTTGTAATGAATAAGCAATTTGGACCTCTAAAGCCAAACAAAATTATAAGGTCCATAATTGTTTCATTTGTTTTTCAGGTTGCACACCTCTGGCATTGTAATGACTATCAAAGAAGTAATCTGAGCAGGGACAATATCAATAGCTGCTCTATTCTCTAGAGCTGGTAGGCTGCTCGGCTAGCAATGTCTTAGTGTACTTAGACTTGCTAACAACCTATATTGCTCACGTTCTGTTCATTATGTGGATATATATATATATATATCTATATATATATTGTATATATATATTTCTTGAAATATGTATATTGGAACAGTAAATTGTTTCTGAGGTATCTTTTTTTTAATTTTTCATTCATCATTAGCGATGGGCTTTTGAGTGCCTATCTTTCAAACGACCGTCTCGATTGTGATAGTGACGGCTTGGCGAAACATCGTCACTATAACTTTAGAGACGGTTGAAAAACCTATCACTAAGGTCAACCTTTAGCGATGTGAGTTTAGTGACGGCTTTGATTGTTGTCTCTAATGGAGTCAAAAGGCCGTCACTAGTAGCCTGATCTGTCGTAGTGTCGCTACCTTGTTGAAGGCGTTGCCTTAGAGTTTCCTTGTCATTTTGGGTGTCCATCGATGTTGTCCATGGCGGCAAACTTTTTTTTTTTGAAATGAATATGGTACAGACGCAGACACTCACAGATACGCACGACAGCACGAGTACTCAGCCCTATGAACACACATGCACTGTTTTGAGATTCACAAAGTCACCGGGTGCCTCGCTGTCGACAGACGCGTTGCCTACCACTAAAAGAATAATTAACCATAATGCAACACTCGTGTTAAATCAAATCTAGGATTGGACCTGCGTTAGTTCCACAAGAATAATTTTCAGTTGTTATCGCCAAAAGCTGTTGTCTCATTAGTAGTCAAAGCAAATCAAATGCCCCACGTCCTGCCAGCCGATACCCGCGCACGTCCATGATTACCCACGTTCGAAGCAAACTGCTGCCGGCCTTGTTCTATAAATACCATGCAAGGGTCACGGCAAGAAGGCCCGATATACGCATACCCACCAAAAGCATTCCGGCTTATTACATCGTGGAAGTTCGTGGCAACTCCTCCCAGCACATTCATACACACACCGTCATAGGCTGTCTGGGCACTTGCACGCCACATCTACGCGTAGGATCAAGCACTATTAGGCTGCCGGAGCGAAGCATCGTCAAGCCGCCGCGACAGAGTTTTGGCAAGACTCCCGGCTGCAAGCGTCTGCAGGTGGCCGGAGCAAGGTCTCTTCACCGTCGGCAACAACACAATCAGCACTTCGCCGGCAACACATACTCTTCATCTAGACCCATCGGTTGCTCCATCGGCAGGCATCATCTGCGCAAATACTTGCTGCTGCCAGGTTCTCCTGAAGGTAAAACTCATGCCTTCACAACGGTGACTTGTTCTGCTCAGAGCCAAATATACAAAGTTATTTTCTTTCTCTCGAAATATATCATATGCCCTTTGATTTGGTCCTAACGGTGATACAAATCAGCCCATAAAAGACTTTTGTCTCGAGTCATGATTTAGTCTCCATATGGATACATATCACTGTATATAAAAAAAAAATCTCAAATTTGGTTACATGCTTGTTTCTCTATCACTACAAGGGAACAACAATACTGCGACGGTCCAATTTGTTGCTATAGGCATATAATTGTTGCAAAATGTGATTGTCGCAACAAAACAAATCATGGTGAAAGCTTGAGCTGAGTGTGGTGACAAATGGCATGGTAATAATCTATGCATACTCTAAAAGGAGGATAATCTATTTTTCTGACCCAACAATTCATCAAGACCTAAGATTTTAACCACATATATTTTGATATATATTTAACATAAATATGCCATGTGTGCATTGGTTCCTCCATCGATGTGAACACCGGTTACTGTGAGCCATTCAAATGTGGATTCGATGGAGGCGACAGTCGAACAACGTACAGGGTTGAAGATGAATGGAAACTATGAGAAAAAAAATCCTTAACCATCTTCATTGCACATTTGTTTTGCTACATGGAAAAGTGGATGCTTATCAAGCACCTGGAAAAGGATAATTCAAATCAAAAATATTTCAGGAACCATTGGTTCAACTCAGAACCTTGTGCCCACAAAATCATATGCGAGTACTAATGATCATCTGGACGTGCAAATGTATTTTAATTTTAAACCTGAAAAAAAAATCAGTTGCCAGTTTTTTCTTTGCTTTTAATTTGCATCTTATCTTCTCCTCGTCCCATTTCCCAACCGACACAATACTACAAGCGCCCTCTCACGTTTCCCTCTCCCGTCTTCAACACCATCTCTGTTCTCACCAAGGTTGTATTTCGGTTCTAATTTCGGGTAGCAACCCCAAGAACCCGAAATTCTTAGTACCCGCAATACCCGAGCCGAACTTTCGGGTAAACCCGTCCGCCCGGAGTGAGTTTTATTTATCACCGTTACGTTAGCATTGTAGAGTAATGCGCAAGAGTTTATGGCATGTTTGTTTGTCTATGGATTTTGCACAATCTGAGTTGTGGATTGTAAAATCTAGAATCTAGATTGTGTAAAATCTGAGGCTATTTGTTTGTTTTTGGATTCTAAGAGGGTTTTGATTTTTTGCTTGTGTATAAAACAATCATCATGTCCTTCAAATAAAGATCACAGAAATAATGTGTTACTTATATTAACTTCAATTTTGAATACTAGATCTCTGAAAAAAAATTGTATATATTAAAATAATTAAATTTTTAGAGCTTAATTTATTATCTTTAACATTAAAAAAGATATAGTATTTTAATAATCATTATCTATATTTTATTCTTTATTCTTAGTATAGATAATTTTAGTTTCACTTGATAACGTGAATTGTTGGTAATTAGAAATCTAAACTCATGTTGATGTTTTAACAATCCACCAAAAGCAACTGAAATCTAGATTGTGGATTCTGACATTATTTATATTCAGATAGTGGAATCTGGATTCTATAATCCAACTGTTTGTTTCACAATCTGGATAATATAGAATATAGTTAAACAAACGTGCCCTTATCCATCTAAGAGCAACTCCAACCACTCCTTAAATTAAGTTCCTAACTAAAATTTCTGAAGTGGCTCTCCAACCATTCTCTATACTAGGTTCTAAACTTAACAAATTCGTAAACAAGCCCTCTCACTATCAACATTTAAGAGACCAAATTGGAGCTCCTAAAAGATCAAAACTAGTTCATATTTGGGTTAGGTCAAAAAAAATTACATACGTAACAATATTTTAAATAGATTTAATAACTTATATTGGGTTGTTGGAGTTAATAAGTTTTTATACTCCCGATACTTATTTACAAACTTGCTAAAGCAGTCTTTTAGGAGTAAAATTTTAAAGATTGGGTTGGAGATGCTCTAAGCTCTTGTTTAGCTGCATCTTAATCCATATGAATTAAAAGAGATTGAAAAAGATATTAGTTAATCTTCCATTATAAACTTATCCGATCTCTCTCAATCCATATGAAATTAAGAGTAGCCAAATAAAGCTTAAGCTTGTTTAGCTGCAACTCAATCTATACGGTTTAAAAAAAAAATTGAAGTGGATTGAAGGAATATTAGTTCATCTTTCACCACAAACTACTTTAATCTCTCTCAATTCATATGGATCGATGTGTAGTGTTTTGTTATCTTACCTGTAGCATCTGATTTCTAACCTACGATTAGGATCAAACACTGTAGGATATGATTTATTTATTTCACGACTCTTTTATTAAACAAACCATGTCCCTCGATTTAATATGGTGTTTCTATAATACATTTGTTGAGGGTCAATACCGGTGATGACCGGTATTACCGGCCCTCCGACTGCTCTACGTATAAAGCAGTGAGCGACCTCCGTCTCGCCCGACCTCTATGCCACGATGCGCGTACAGTGGCTCGGATCCACAGACGGGTCCGCCTCGCCCGACCCCCTCGACCGGGGTCGGATCATCCGCCGCTCGACTCAGGCACCCGACCTCACCATGACGGGGTCGGGAGCTCGTGCCAGAGCCCGCCTCGCCCGACCCCAGGGGTCGGGCGAATCGCTCCCTCCCGACCCTCAGGGGTCGGGAGCGCCGCCTACCGCAACAAAGGCGATTGGCACTGAGTAGTTGAGTAATAAAAGCTCAACGACTCCCGTGGCTACCGAAGCCCCCCGTACAAGTGGACGGTAACCGCCCACGTCGCACAGTGAGGGCAAGGCCGTCACTATGCGAACGACCCCCGTCAAAGCCCATCCCTTCTACCGGGACGGGACAGCCACGATTGACATTCTGACCAGGTACGGAAGCAACGGCGACTGGTCCTTCTCTCCTCCAACCCCTCGTCGGAGGACGCTCCACCATGCTGAAAAGACTTCCCTCGTTGACGGCCATTCCTGTGGCGCCACCGACCGGAGAAGCATCGTCATGTCTGCGACGTCATCCACAGCGGCCGGCACGGAGTCTGAGGTGTCAACAGCGCGGCCTACAGGACGCACGGCCATGCCGTCGCCCACTCCCTCGCGCCGACCCTCTGTACGCCCACCTCCCTCCTTGCAGTATAAAAGGGGGAGGCGGGAGAACGACGTAGAGCAAGCTGAACATTAGGCTACACGCGAACATAACCTCCCACCACACGTAGAACACCAGAGACTTGGGAGCTCGTCCCTCTCTCGCCCGTTTGTAACCCCCTTCTACAAACTGTCGCGAGTAACACGAGCAGCCTCATCGAACTGGACGTAGGGCACGTTGCCCGAACCAGTATAAATCCTTGTGTCCTCTCGCGAACCATCCGAACCAAAACACGCACTCCACGATACTAATTACTCGTCGGCCACAACGAACGCCGACAGTTGGCGCGCCAGGTAGGGGTTCTTTGTGCGTGTTTTCGTCAAACCCCTCTCTTTGTTCGGATGGCTAGCCGCGCAAGCACCTGGGTTCCCGGCACACACGTGCGTTTCGGGAGCCTCGATTTCGTCGCCATCTCCGATGGCGCCTTGGCACTGGCCGGTGCAGCGGCACCACCGGTTGCCTCGCTTGACCCCGGGCGTGCGTCGCCTCTCGATGGCACGATGTCCCGGGCGTCAACGCTCCCAGCTCCATGCACCACGAACAACGAGTTCGTGGCTATGGTGGGCTGCGCGTCCGAGTCTTTCTTCGACCTCCTGGACGGAGCGTCGAGCGAAGGCTCCGACGCGGGGTGCATTGAGGGGAGTCGCCACCCCTCACGAGAGTGCCTCATGATACGAGCAGAAGATCTTCCCGCTGCGGAGGGCGAACGCTCTGCGGAGCCTTCTAACCCGCAGGACGGGACCCCACCCCGTGACGTGCAGTCAGAACGACTGCGCGCACGGAGGGAGGAACTCCTGGAGGTCCAGCGTCAGCTGGATCAGGAGCGTGCGGTGATTGATCACGAGCTCGCTCAGAGCGAGTCCAGTGAACACACCCGCACTGACGACTTACGAGTCGCAAGTCGTGACGATGGCCGCCCACGCTTCCCACGGGCGAGCCAGAACCTGGCCGCGGCGGCGGCATTGCTCAGGGGCCTCCCTGAGCCTGTCACGCCGGAAGCCCGACGCGCCCAGCGCGAGGCTGAGGCGCTACTTGAGCGCGCGGCAGTGCAGCAAGCTGAGAGCTCGCTGTCGCGTCTGCGTGGACAACGTGCCCAGAACACGTCTGTCCACCAGACTCCCCCAGCAGCGGATGGCACGGCGAAAGCCTCCGTCCGCGGTCGTCTGGGGACGAACAGGGACGCCCGCGCCACCCTGGATGCGCGGCGGCGCCGCCTGGAGTTCGACAATGGCACCTCCCGATCGCGTCATCCGCGTCGAGGGGGACGCTACGACAACGATGAGGATCGAAGCCCTAGCCCGGACGCTCCGGGGCCGAGGGTCTTCAGTCCTCATATTCGGAGTGCGCCATTTCCGCGGCGCTTCCGACCCCCGGCCAACGTGCCAAAGTACGCGGGACAAACCAACCCTGGCCTGTGGCTCGAGGACTATCGCCTTGCATGCCGGGCTGGGGGCGCGGAGGATGACGATTTCATCATCCGCAACTTGCCACTGTATCTGGCCGATTCGGCCAGGACGTGGCTCGAGCATCTCCCCGCCAACCAGATCACTTGCTGGTCCGACCTCAAGGAGGTTTTCGTTGGAAACTTCCAGGGGACTTACAACCGCCCAGGAAACCCCTGGGACCTCAAGAACTGCCGGCAGAAACCGGGAGAGTCGCTCCGGGTTTACATCCGGCGCTTCTCCCGGCAATGCAATGAGCTGCCGGACGTCGGTGACGCCGATGTCATCAGCGCATTCCTGTCCGGGACGACCTGTCGCTCCCTAGTTCACGAACTAGGGCGCAAGAGTCCCCGGACCGCCAGAGAGTTGCTGGACATCGCGACCAGCTTCGCCTCTGGCGAGGAGGCGGTGGGTGCGATCTTCGATCGCGCCCAAGACGCCAAAGGTAAGCGGGTCGAGACAGCCGGCGGAGGCTCCTCTGACCCCCCGAGCAAGAAGAAGAAGAAGAATCGGCCGCGTCCGTCCGGAGAACGGATGGTCGCTGCCGCGGATCGCAAGGGTGCCAAGGCACCCACGGAGGACACCCCGGACCACTTCGAAAAGAAGTGGAACGGGCCGTGCCCCAACCACGCCTTCCCAGTGAAACACTTATACAAAGAGTGTTCGCTGATGAAGAAGTTCCTGGCCGAGGAGGCCAAGAAGGGCAAGCCGAAAGGCAAGCCCAGACAGGCTCCCGATGACACCAGCAACGACGTCGACGCCGCCGACGGCGACGACAACTTCCCGGAGACGGACGGCTGCCTTATGATCGTCTCTGGGCCGGCGCCACACGGTGGCCGACGTCGGGCCAAGCTGGAGCGCCGTGAGGTGTTCGCAGCCGAGCCCGCCGTCCCGTCGTTCCTCAAGTGGTCGGAGTCTCCGATCACGTTCGACCGGTCAGACCACCCCAGCCACGTACCGCAACCAGGCAAGTACCCGTTGGTGGTAGACCCTATCATCGGCACCAAGCGCCTCTCCAAGGTGCTTATGGATGGAGGCAGCGGCCTCAACATCCTCTACGTCGAGACCCTCGACGCCATGGGCATCGACCGGGCGCGCATTCGCCCGACCGGTGCACCCTTCCATGGCGTCGTCCCTGGGAAATAAGCTATTCCTCTCGGGCAAATCGATTTGCCCGTCACTTTCGGGACTCCGTCCAATTTCAGAACGGAGACTCTCACCTTCGAGGTGGTAGGGTTCCACGGATCCTACCACGCCATACTGGGACGGCCATGCTACGCCAAGTTCATGGCCGTACCCAATTACACCTACCTCAAGCTCAAAATGCCTGGGCCGAAGGGGGTGATCACCGTCGGGACGTCCTTCCAGCACGCCTACCAATGCGAGGTGGAGACTGGTGAGCTCGCCTCTGCCACCGTGGCGACGGAGGAACTCGCCGTCATCCGTCAGCAAGTCACCGAGGACGCCCCCGACTCCAACCGCAGCGCTGGGTCCTTTGAGCCCGCGGAGGGCGTCAAAGAGATCCAGCTCTGCCCCGACAACGCCGACGGCAAGACGGCGAAGATCGGGACTTCTCTCTCCCCCAAATAGGAAAGCGTGCTCGTCGACTTCCTCCGCGCGAACATCGACATCTTCGCGTGGAAACCCTCGGACATGCCGGGCATTCCGAGAGAAGTCGCCGAGCATGCCTTGCACATCAGGCCGGGTTCTCGCCCGGTCAAGCAACGCCTGCGCCGCTTTGACGAAGAGAAGCGCAGAGCGATCGGGGAAGAGATCGCCAAACTCCTGGTAGCCGGCTTCATCAAGGAAGTGTATCACCCCGACTGGTTAGCTAACCCCGTTCTTGTACGAAAAAAGAGCGGGAAATGGAGAATGTGCGTTGACTATACCAGTCTCAACAAAGCGTGTCCAAAGGATCCGTTTTCTTTGCCACGAATCGATCAGATAGTCGACTCAACCGCGGGGTGCGAAACCCTGTGCTTCCTTGATGCGTACTCCGGGTACCATCAAATCCCGATGAAGGAGTCCGACCAGCTCGCGACGTCCTTCATCACGCCGTTCGGCTCGTACTGCTACGTCACGATGCCATTCGGACTGAAGAATGCAGGCGCTACGTATCAGCGCTGCATGACTAGAACCTTCGACGAGCTCATCGGAGACATCGTCGAAGCCTATGTGGACGACATCGTAGTCAAGTCCAAGAAGACCGACCAGCTCGTCGACGACCTGGAACGCGTCTTCTCCAAGCTCCGAGCAAACGGCATCAAACTCAACCCCGAAAAATGTGTTTTCGGGATCCCGAGGGGGATGCTGCTCGGATTCATCGTCTCCGAGCGTGGCATCGAAGCCAACCCGGAGAAGATCGAAGCCATCAACCGGATGGGTCCGATCCAGACTTGAAGGGAGTGCAACGCGTGACCGGGTGCTTGGCGGCGCTAAGCCGTTTTATCTCACGCCTCGGAGAGCGCGTTCACCCGCTTTACCAGCTCCTGAAGAAATCCGACCGATTTCAATGGACACCCGAGGCACAGGAGGCCCTCGATAGGATAAAAGTTATCCTGTCCAAGCCACCGGTCCTGGTGCCCCCGACCCCGAAAGAGCCGCTCCTGCTCTACCTCGCCGCGACGACTCAGGTCGTCAGCGCTGCTTTGGTCGTAGAGCGAAGGGAGGAGGGCCACACCCTCAAGGTTCAACGCCCCGTCTACTTCGTGAGCGAAGTCTTGTGTGACACAAAGACTCGGTATCTCCAGATACTGAAAATTCTTTACGGCGTCGTCCTCGCCAAGAGAAAGCTCAGACACTACTTCGAGTTGCACCCGGTAACGGTGGTCACCTCCTCCCCCTTGCGTGAGGTCGTCGAGAACCGCGACGCAACGGGGAAGGCCGCGAAATGGGCTCTCGAGCTCATGGGCGAGGGAATCACGTACGCCCCTCGTACAGCAATCAAGTCCCAGGCCTTGGCCGACTTCGTGGCGGAGTGGACCGAGGTCCAGCTCCCCACTGCCCCCGTCGACCAAGAGTACTGGGTCCTCTACTTCGACGGCTCGTTGATGCGCGCAGGAGCAGGGGTCGGACTCGTCCTCGTCTCTCCCATGGGGGTACGCATGAGGTATGCAATCCGACTCCAGTTTCCCGCCTCCAACAACGTGGCGGAATACGAAGCGCTCATCAATGGGCTCAAGATCGCCGACGAGTTGGGGATCCGACGTCTCGAAGTTCGAGGCGACTCCCAACTCGTCGTCGACCAAGTCATGAAGGAGTCAAGCTGCCACAGCGATGTCATGGACGCATACTGCCAAGAGGTATGCAAGCTCGAACACAAGTTCTTCAGTCTCGAACTCAAGCATGTCCCGAGGCGACAGAACGAGGAAGCTGACTCCCTCGCGAAAATGGCGGCGGGTCGGGATCAGATCCCGCCAGGGGTCTTCTCCCACGACCAAAGCCAACCGTCGATCCGACTCAAAGATCCAAAAGGGGTCGGCAACGAGTCGACCCCAGGCGAAAGGGTCGGATCGACTCCCGCACCTCCAGGACCCGACGTCATGGAGATAGACGAGGCACCCGCATCGGGGTCGGGCCCTCCGAACGATTGGAGGACCCCATACCTCGACTGCCTCGTCCGAGGAGAACTCCCCACAGACAGGACGGAAGCTCGACGCATCGCGCGTCGAGCCAAGTCCTTTGTCATTATTAATGGGGAACTCTACAAAAGAAGCCTCACCAAGATTTTGCAGCGCTGCATCCCGACTGAACAGGGAAAGCTGCTGCTGCAAGACATCCACGGTGGGGTCTGCGGACACCACGCGGCGCACAAGACCTTGGTCGGGAACGCCTTCCGACAAGGATTCTACTGGCCAACAGCCGTCAACGACGCTGCGCATATCGTGCGCACCTGCCAAGGCTGCCAGTTCTACGCCCGGCAGACCCACCTGCCGGCACAGGCGCTGCAGAACATCCCCGTCACATGGCCATTCGCGGTCTGGGGACTCGATCTGGTCGGACCACTCAAGAAAGCACCCGAGGGCTACACCCATCTTTTGGTGGCCGTCGACAAGTTCACCAAATGGATCGAAGCCCGACCGGTTGCAAGGATCCGAC
The DNA here is from genome assembly GCA_001182835.1 of Oropetium thomaeum. Taxonomy (NCBI): domain Eukaryota; kingdom Viridiplantae; phylum Streptophyta; class Magnoliopsida; order Poales; family Poaceae; genus Oropetium; species Oropetium thomaeum. The sequence goes on from LFJQ01000034.1 coordinate 1,085,264, forward strand.
CAGAAGAAGCGGTCGAATTCTTCCTCGACATCATTCACCGCTTTGGAGTACCAAACTCCATCATCACGGATAACGGTACGCAGTTCACAGGAAAGCGATTCCTTAAATTCTGCGACGACTACCATATCCGTGTCGATTGGGCAGCCGTAGCGCACCCCCGGACGAACGGGCAGGTCGAGCGCGCAAACGGTATGATTTTGCAGGGATTGAAGCCTCGGATCCACAACCGCCTGAAGCAATTCAGCGGTCGGTGGGCAGCCGAGCTCCCTGCCGTACTCTGGAGCCTGCGGACGACCCCTAGTCGGGCCACGGGGTTTACCCCTTTCTTCATGGTATACGGCTCCGAAGCCGTCCTACCAACCGATCTCGACTATGGTGCTCCGAGGGTGAAGGCGTACGACGACCAAGGGAACCAGACGTCCCTCGAAGACGCGATGGATCAGCTCGACGAGGCCCGAGACGTGGCGCTCCTCCGATCCGCCAAGTACCAGCAAGCACTACGCCGGTACCATGGAAGGAACGTGCGGGAGCGAGCGTTCAACATCGGCGACCTCGTCCTTCGTCGCGTCACCAGCAGCCAAGGACGACACAAGTTATCGCCGCCGTGGGAGGGGCCTTACATCGTCGCCAAGGTTCTCCGACCCGGCACCTACAAGCTGCAGACCGCGGACGGACAAGAGTTCAACAACGCCTGGAACATCGAACAGCTACGTCGTTTCTATCCCTAAAAACTCGTAGCTTGTCTGTTTTCCACACCCCCCGAGCAGCGTCCGACCCCTGCTGCGCAGGGGTCCAACCACGCTCGGGGGCTCAACACCTGTAAGGTGCGCGCATGTATTCCATGTGCAATACGTGCGCGGCCCGACCCTCGCATGTTTTCAAAAAACTTGTGCAAAAACAAGTAAGTCAAAGATAGGAAAGCTTGAGATCGAACTGGTCGGACCGCGAAAGAGCTAACGAGCCCACGGGGGCTATGGCCACAACGCTCACCAGTCAAGCTAACGATCGATCCTATCCGCGACTTACGTTTTGCACCGAGCCTCGGCCCCCCACCTAACGTTTAAGACTCAGAGAAGATAGGTCGCGGATAGGAGAAACACGAAGTCGAGTCGGTCGGACTGCGAAACGCCTACCGCCTGCGAAAGGCTACGGCAACGTCGCTCACCGGCAAAAACTAAGTGTCGATCCTGTCTACGACCTACGATTCTTTGGGGACACATAAACGGACGAGTGAGGGACTGAGCGCTTTTTCACGCAAGTGATAAGGAAACGGGCCGCCGAGGTCAAAATCACTTGTGATACAAAAACTTATTTTTACAAGCTGTCCGGGCGCTTCGGCCTCGGACACCCTAGATACATACTAACTAATCTACTCCTACTCTTCGGGGGCGGGGGTCCGCTCCTGCTTTGGAGTCGGGGGCCTCTCGTGCTCCGGGGTCAGGGGGCGATCCTCCTCCTCTATCCTCGCCGCCAGAGCGTGCGCCAAGGGGGCGACTTCATCTTCAATCTCGTCCAGCTCCGCGTCGGTGTACCCGGGCGCGAACCCCTGACTCATTAAGTCCAGCGCGATGCTGGAATAATGAGACCGGGCGATAGCGAACGCCCGGTGGACGCCTCGGCGGAGTGCTTCCCTTGACGCCTCCCGTGCGCGCTCCTCCACCTGCTCCGTGAGCGCTGCACACATCGTCCGATGGTCAGACCACGCTGCCTAAGGAAAAGAAAGCTAAAAAGAGCAAAGGAGAAAGGGTACCGCATACCCGCCACCGCCTTTTGAAGCTTCTTCACCGCTGTCCGGGCGTCGGACAGCTCCGCTCCCAGGTCGGCGGCCACGCCCTCGGCCTCCACCCTCGCCTCCCTCTCCTTCCGAAGCACCGCCCGAAGCCCGCCCACCTGCTGGCTCCTCTCCACCGCCACCACGGTGACGGCGTTGCGAGCCTGGTGGGCGGACTCCAGCTCCTCCCTCAAAACACGGGCCTCCTCCTCCGCCCCCCGGAGTCGGCCGACCGCGGACTCCTCCCGGGTCTGGGCATCCGCCGTCGCGCCGCGAGCAGCGATAAGCTGCCGCTAGAGTGCCTGGCACCTCCTGAGACCCCTCGAGAGGCGATGTCGGAGTGACGCCGCGATGTTGTCCAACGCGACCATCTCCGAAAGCTCCTCTTGGAGGGCCTGGTCTACGGACCCCACCGCGGCGCCCCCCGACGCCGACCCCTCGGCCACGGGGGCCGTTGGTACCACGGCGGCCGCAGGCCCACTGGTGCCCGCGCCCTCTGGCGCCTCCCGCGGCGCCACCACCATCGCCTCCGCCCGCACCGGCTCCGCCGCCGCCACCTCCTGCTCCGCGGGCCGCGCCGCCTCGACGGCCGTCGCCACCGCGCGCAGGGGCTCCACCGCCCTGGCCTCACCAGCCGCCGATGACTCCGCGTCACCGGCCCTTGGCGCACCGGCGGACGGGCGCCGCGCAAGCGCCTTCTTGGGCGCCGTGGCCAACGCCAGGACCATCCCTCCGACCCTGCACGACGAGCGAGCGGCGGTGAGCAGGACACTTAAAGAAAAGAAAGAAAGAATCAAAACTACTTACCCTGTGGCCATCCCCCGACGACGCTTGGGGGTCGGATCCGACTGCCCCTCCGAAGGGCGGGGGCGCTTCTCGCTCGCCCGCGCTGCCGCCGGCTCCCCCGGGGCAGCCGTGGGCGCCGCCCTCCCGCTCGGGGGCGTGCCGGCCGACGGCCCCGCCGGCGTCGGCGTCCTTGGCGCCGCTCCCGCTGTCGCGGACCCCGCGGCGGGCACGGCCGGGGCGCGACTCGACGTCGCCTCCGACCCCCAAGGCTCAGACCTCGGTGGCTCCTCCTGTGGGCGCGTCGCAGCCGGACCCCGGGGGCCCGACCCCGAGGCCTCCGGCCTCCGAGCCTCGGGCCTCCTCTCTTCCACCGGCGGGCGCGACCCGCTCGACCCCCGAGGCTCCGACCTCGGGGGCTCCAATGTCAGCACTTGGGCCGGCGGGCGCGACCCGCTCGGCCCCTGACCCTCCTGACGGGGGCCGACCTCCTCCTCCTCCTCCTCGTCGTCGTCGTCGTCGTCGTCGTCGTCGCTCTCCTCCTCCTCCGACCCCTGGCGGCGACTGCGCCTCTGGAGCTTCGCCGCCTTCTTCGCCTTCGCGGCGTCCTTCCTCCGCTTCTGCTCTTCGGCGGCGAGGCGGTTCGCCTCCCTGGCCGCGGCATCCTCCGGGACGGGGACGAGGGATCGGCGGAAGACCAGGCCCTCCTGGCACACATCAAAATAGTCAATAACGACTCTAGAAAAGAAAAAAGACGATCTACAAGCTAAGGATGGGGAGAACTTACAATTTGGACGCTCCCGGGCCACGGAAGGGCCCGAGGATGGTCATCCAAGTCGGCGTCGGCCTCCTCCGGGAGGAGGGTCTCCTTCAGGCGTTGCTTGAGCTCCGACTCGGAGGGGGGAGCTCCCGCCATCACCGACCCCTCCGCGTCCACGCCGGGCCCCATCTGGTCCAGACGGAGCGGGCGGGCCACCAGCGGAAGGACGCGGCGGGCGTGGTACTCCGCGATGACCCCAGCATCGCGCACGCCCGCCTCCCTCAGCTGCGCGATGGCCGCGAGAAGGCCATCCAGCATCGTCTGCTCCCTCTTCGGAGCCCCCATCGCCAGGACTCGGGCGCCACCGGGAAGACCCGCCCCGTGAACTCCCGCAGGGGACCGGCGGTGTCGTTCTTAAGATAGAACCATTGGCCGTGCCAGCCCCTGTGGGAAGTCCTCAGCTTCACCGAAACGTAGTCGGCGGAGCGGTTGCCGCGAAGGTGGATGCCGGCGCACCCGATCGGCGCCGGCCCACGCTCCGCCTTCAGCAAGCTGACGGCGAAGAAATGCCGCCAGAGGTCGAAATGGGGCTCGATCCCCAAGAATCCTTCGCACAACGCCACGAAGAGGGCGATGTGCTGGATCCCGTTGGGGTTGAGGTGCTGCAGCTCGATGTTGTAGTAGTGTAGCAGCCCCCGGAAGAACCGATGCGCAGGGACGCCGAACCCGCGCTCATGGAACGGCGCGAACGAAACGATGTAACCATCCGGCGGGGATGGCAGCGTCTCGTCGCCCGGCACCAGCCACTCCGCCGCCGCCGTGCGCGCGCGGAGGAGGCCGCGCTTCACCAGGCCCTCTAGGCGGGTGCTCCGCACGTCGGACTTCCCCCAAGACGCCATCGAAGATGAGCGAAGTAAGTGGCTGTGGGGGACTCGGGAGTGGCGAGGACGAAGGAAGGCGAAAGGGCTTGGGAGCAAAGTGCGCAAGACAGCGGAAGCTCGAGGAGGCAGAAAGCGTAAGTGCAACAGACGAAGCCCGCGGGTCCGTTTATATAGGCTCGGCCGAGACGACGACGCCCGCGGCGCGCCCCCTCGAGCAGCGCGCCCCATTCACGCCCGCGCCAGGTGAGGCAGGTAAACGTCTCGTCACGTTTTATTGCTCACGTCTGCAGGCTCCGCCGGATCGAGGCGCCACCGCACGCCGCCGAGCGACGCTTCGACTTATCAGGCCGGGCCAGCTCAGGTAATTTCGTAATAACGAGCGACGGTTCGACTTATCGGGCCAGGCCCGCCCAGGTAAGGAAAACACATGGGCTGAAACATGCCCCGACGGCCCAAAGAGTTCGAAGGCTGGCCCAGCGAATGGGTTCGACAGCCGCTCAGGGCAAAAACAGAGTGAGGGGTGAAGAGTGATGGGTCCGCTAGCGGCCAGTACCCCCAGGCGGCCGACCGCCCAGGGGCATCACGATTCGCGTTCGAGTCCCGGTCCGATCCGACCCACGGGTATCTCTCCGCAGAGAGGCAACGAGCCCTCAGAAGCCTATCGAACGGCATCTGAGAACCACGTGGGACGGCGACTAGGAATATTGGGGCTAACCGCCAGCCGGTTCGGCTAGGATCCCCCCGAAGGGATCCCGGGGCTCCACTTGAACTTACCCGTTAGCAGCTCGATGAGCGTCACGCCTCGGCCATCGAGGTAAGGCGTGGCTCGGCTCGACCTCCTCGTCCGGCGGACGGACGCGCTGGAGGCACGATACAAAGACGAACCGAACCCCCGACCGGTCACTACGACGAGCAGAGGACTCGGGGACGGAATCGCAAAAAGAGATCCAACGCGGGGTCGCAGAACCTTAAGTCCCAAGGATGAGTTCGCTCTCGCGAACGAAAATTCCTTCTCCCGACCTGAGCGACGCCCGGCCCCTGAGGGGGCCAGGCCTCGCTCGGGGGCTACACCTGCAAGGTGCGCGCTCGCGCGCGCCCCTTACAGCATAAACGAAGGATCACCACGATCGCTTTTTCTCCCGACTTAAGCGACGCCTGATCCCGAGAAAGGATCAGACCTCGCTCGGGGGCTACACCTGTAAGGTGCGCGCTCGCGCGCGCCCCTTACCGGTGGAAACGCTTCTACAACCACCTCCGATTAAAGCGACGCCCGATCCCTCTTATGTGGAGGGTCGGACCTCGCTCGGGGGCTACTGTTGAGGGTCAATACCGGTGATGACCGGTATTACCGGCCCTCCGACTGCTCTACGTATAAAGCAGTGAGCGACCTCCGTCTCGCCCGACCTCTATGCCACGATGCGCGTACAGTGGCTCGGGTCCACAGACGGGTCCGCCTCGCCCGACCCCCTCGACCGGGGTCGGATCATCCGCCGCTCGACTCAGGCACCCGACCTCACCATGACGGGGTCGGGAGCTCGTGCCAGAGCCCGCCTCGCCCGACCCCAGGGGTCGGGCGAATCGCTCCCTCCCGACCCTCAGGGGTCGGGAGCGCCGCCTACCGCAACAAAGGCGATTGGCACTGAGTAGTTGAGTAATAAAAGCTCAACGACTCCCGTGGCTACCGAAGCCCCCCGTACAAGTGGGCGGTAACCGCCCACGTCGCACAGTGAGGGCAAGGCCGTCACTATGCGAACGACCCCCGTCAAAGCCCATCCCTTCTACCGGGACGGGACAGCCACGATTGACATTCTGACCAGGTACGGAAGCAACGGCGACTGGTCCTTCTCTCCTCCAACCCCTCGTCGGAGGACGCTCCACCATGCTGAAAAGACTTCCCTCGTTGACGGCCATTCCTGTGGCGCCACCGACCGGAGAAGCATCGTCATGTCTGCGACGTCATCCACAGCGGCCGGCACGGAGTCTGAGGCGTCAACAGCGCGGCCTACAGGACGCACGGCCATGCCGTCGCCCACTCCCTCGCGCCGACCCTCTGTACGCCCACCTCCCTCCTTGCAGTATAAAAGGGGGAGGCGGGAGAACGACGTAGAGCAAGCTGAACATTAGGCTACACGCGAACATAACCTCCCACCACACGTAGAACACCAGAGACTTGGGAGCTCGTCCCTCTCTCGCCCGTTTGTAACCCCCTTCTACAAACTGTCGCGAGTAACACGAGCAGCCTCATCGAACTGGACGTAGGGCACGTTGCCCGAATCAGTATAAATTCTTGTGTCCTCTCGCGAACCATCCGAACCAAAACACGCACTCCACAATACTAATTACTCGTCGGCCACAACGAACGCCGACAACATTTTTAAATATAAAGGGTCCCTCCGATTTTTTGTTCCTGAGGTCATCCGGCCCCCTGTTCCTGTTCGGCGCCGTCCCATCCCCTCCTCTTCCTTCGCCCTGCGTTCCTCACCGTCCGATCCATCAGGAGGCCGCCGTTGGCCGCTCCCTTCCTCGTCCCCGACTTTCTGATTCTTCCATCTCCGCGCACTGCTTTCGTCATCTAGCAGTCAAAAGCTTTCTCGATCCAACCCCTCACACCACTACCAGCGCTGCTTCCCCGATGCGCGCACGGGCGCCCTGATTGGTGTGCGCCGTGCTGCTGTGCTGGTGTCTCCAGGAGGCACCCGTGCCTTCTCCGACGAACTGCAGCGGCGGCGCCTCCCCCAAGATTTTGCTGTGCTGGCGTGTCCAAGCAGTGCCCCTGCTGCCTGCTGGCCTCCTAGCACCTTCCCAGCCAAAAGCTGCCGCGGAAGTCTTCCCTTGGCGGGTGCGCCCAGTGTTTCCTGAGAACTCCCTCCCTCTTCTGTGGTGTCTGATTCGGGTTGGAGCTTCGATGGGGCCTTAACATCAGGAGGTAAGAACATAAATAGCCATTGTCCCTGGTGCTTGCTGCATCCACCAGCAATCAGGATGGAGCGCTTAACATCTTTCTATTTCCTTTCCGTTTTCTTTACATTCATGGCCGTACTGATTGATACTCATGCTGGTGTTTCCTAATTGATTTACTGTTCTATTCATATCTGTTGGTCAAGAATCGCCTGGACTGGACAGAGCCTACGCTGTTTAGAAGTTGCTGATTCCAATATTATTCTACTTATATACCTGTTGGTTAGGGGCTTCGAGAGACTGCCGATTCCCTAACTGATTTAAAAGTCTAGCTATAAAATGTGTTGGTTAGGCCATGCCTGAACAAGTGGAAATACATACTTTGCTTTTACAAAAAAAAAAAAATGCACCGTCAGGTCATGCAACTTGATTTAGACTTTTAGTAGATATAATAACGGGATATTATTAGTTCCTTTGCTTTTGAAGCATATATGTTGAGTTTCTTTACTTTTGAAGGCTGATATGGGCAGCTGCACGGCATTAAAAATATGTAAACCACAACATAGCTTATATGATACTTTGTTACACTGACGTGTTACTTTTTTTTCCTGTGGCACTTGCAAAGCATTTTGTGAAGGTAACTCCATAACACGCAGTCCAATAGCTGTTCTCATATAGAATGCTGGATTTCTAAAAGCAGCATCAGCTTTTCTTCTAAGAAATGCTCCTCCTTTACTTTGCTGGTCCAATTCTCTAAAAAAGATCAAATTTCCTCAACCACTAAGAGTAGTTCCATTTTCTACAGCCTATCACCTATAATGTTCATAATTAATCCTTATTCTCTTATTGAATTTTTCTTGGGACACCTAAAGAACGGTAGCCCTGTGAAAGATGTCTAATTTCTACAGTTAAACGTGATATTTTACAGTCAAAGGTGCATACACAAGAAGGAATTCCTCTGCCACTTGTTCTGTTTCAGAATCAATAAATGCAAACTTTACATTCATCAAATTCCATACATATCCATCGGTGGTCTTTGTACCATATTTGTAAACCTATTAAGATCTACTAGATAATTTGCGTGGAATCATCCCTTCTTTGTTTACTGCAGTGTACATAAATCCTTTTCCGGTGTGTATGTGATAATAGAGATATAGAACTAACTTATCAATCATATGTTCCATTTTTGCCTCTGACATACAGCAACAACAATCATCTTTGTTGAAAAAGGATTGAACATGCTGGTGGCTCCGCAATGTTGTACCTGCACTTCGGAGCTAATGCCTTACTGGTCCATTTGTTTTGCAAGGAAAACGAAACAAACTAAGTGAACAACAAGGTATTTAGCAACCCTTCTGCTACTTCTTACCTAAAATTTTCTACATGAAAAATCACATGACAATATGTTAGCTTATGCTTATAAAATTATAATACTTTGTTGATAAGGAAATTTCATGGCTCACGAGTATTTTACATTGGTACTGTTTGTAGTTTCGTAACGTTCTTACCCCTGATTTGGCCCATAATACTGAAATTACCTAACAGCTATCTATCTTTTTAAATAACAGAATTAATATTTTTTATAAATCTTTTTTAACACTCAGAACATGTCTAACATATTGACATATCACATCTTAAATCACATTTAACACCGTTAACCTCTATACCAGACTAGGGCCAAGTCAGCTTTTGTTTTCAAAAAATAGGGGTAAAATCAGTAAGTTGAAAAAATGGGAGTAAAATAAGTGCAAGAGATGAAAACAGAGGTAAGAACGATATTGCCCCCTTTATTAAAATCTATCTTTGATACATGTCGCACCCGCGGCAATGCTCGGGGTCTTAGCTAGTTTGGATTGATTTTCTACTGTTAGATGATGTGCGGATCTTGTACTGTAGATTGTAACAATGGCCTATCAACGGAAGCGAACCGAAAGCCACGAAATCAATCCAGACACCCTCTTCAACGTCCTGCTGCTGCTCCCGGCCAAGAACCTATGCCGCCTCCGCACCGTCTGCCGGCCATGGCGCTCCCTCACCATCGATCCCGTCTTCATCGACTGGCACATGTCGAGACATACAGCACCATTATTCCTAGTTAAGTTCCAGGACGAGCGGATGCATATCCATATTGTGGATCTGTCTGGCAGAATCATCAAGACGATGGCTGATACCTGCGCTCTCCACAAGGTGCTGTTTACTCGCCTCAACCTAGCTTGTATAGCTACAGACTGGAACAGATGTCGTGTGCTTAATCCGGCTACTGGTGCTGTTCACGTCCTGCCCCAGAGTCCAGCACCGGAGCATATGCAAGCGAAATGTGTGAACTTGAGCAATCCTTTTACCTTCTTCGCCCTAGGCCGTGTTGCATCCACCAGAGAGTACAAGGTGCTCCGGATGTTCAACATACGTGGATTTCTGAACCTTGGTCAGCAGGTCTTTGAGGTGTATACAATCAACTGTGGTACCTCTCATGCACAGTGGAGAGCAAGGCAGAGCCCTGAAAACTTTGTCGAGGAGTCGTCGGGTACCGTAGTTGATGGGGTGGTGTATTTCTTGACATGGACTAGGCATAGAAAAAACATTCCTCCGGACTGCATCATGTCATTTGACCTTGGGAGTGAGGAATGGAGGAGAAACCTCATAGGGCCAATAAGTGGCGATGCTGAAGCTCTGAAGAAGTGCCATGCACGGATGGCTGCAGTTGATTTAGCTGAGCTTAAAGGCTTTCTGGTTCTACTGTACTACCATAACTACCCGTATGCCCTTGACCTCTGGTTTCTAACAGACTTTGAGAATGGAGTCTGGGTGAAAGAGTATAGCATTCAACCGATTATAGATGATCCATGTTATACATTGAAAGTAGGAGGAAAGCCCTTGTTTGTTCTAGATGATGGGAGGCTGGTAATGTATGAAAGACATAGAGGACTGCTGCGCATATATGATCCTGAAACCAATACCAGTGAAGCTGTGCATATGAGAGCTCTTGATTCTGTTGGTATGTTCACAGGAAGTCTACTAAGTTTACAACAAGAGGGTGATATGCTGTAGCATTGTCTTGCATTGCAACTGATCAACTTGGCTCGTGTTTAATCTGTTTCATCTGAATCGCTCTCATAGCTTTTGACAATGTGCCTTCTATACTTCTATGCCCCATCTTTCTTTGTAGGTACTTGAGTTTTGACAATGATGAGGTGCACTGGTACATGTTGCTGTGGCACAAATGTTGAGGTGCACTGGTACTTATTTTTTAAGTTAGTACTTGTAATTCCGATTCAGAAATCCTGAGATTTGACAATGTTGATGTGTATTCCGTTCTCATTCAGTTCTTGTGAATAATGTTTGATACGATAGGCTGTTCATTTTTCTTGCTTTTACGGTACTTTTTCTTTGTATTCATTTAGTTCCGATCCCTGGTCCTGAGAAGAATTATTAACTTGAGACATCCAAATATAGTTTTCCATTAGGGGTCTCACTGCGTGAAGATAGCAGCATTATTGATTCATTGCTGAATAATTTGGACTAATTTCTTCAAAGTCCGACATACCTACTATGTACACTAATTTCTGTGCTAGTTGAGAAAATATAGTTTTGAATAGACTTCTATGTAACATGGAAATGATATTGTTCTCCATACTGTGCCTTTTAGGGTAATTCTTCATACTCCCTTCGTTCTTTTTTACTTATCGCCGTTGATTTTGACCGTTCGTCTTATTTAAAAAATTACTTCACATATGTAAAATTAAAAGTTAAGGTTAAAAAACCGTTAGTAATCTTAACAAAATATTTAATATTTTTTATATTTTTTGAATAAGACAAATAATTAAAATTATTGGTAAACAGCAACACACAAAAAGCACGGAGGGAGTATTATTCATTAGGTGTGTCTTACAGCTCTACACCTCAAATAGCATGAAGCCGTGAAACCAGAGTAGAGGATATTAGCCGAAAACTGAGGGTATGGCGAGGTTGTTACCAAGCAGTTCTCCACTAGGTGCCAGCCGACACAATTAAAAAAAAACAGATAAAATAAACCACATAGGACACTAATTACGAATAATCAAAATGAAAAGTATGTACCCCTTGATAAAGAAAAGGTAACTTAATGATTCAAATAGGGGTGTGAGGTACATCTGGATCCCGCTCTATAAATTGTCTTTAAAAAATGGAAAATGAGTGTGATACATTATTGAACAATGGATGAAAAGGCATTTCATTTAATCTTTTGTCCTGATGTAGCCATATGTATATTTTTTCTATGTTATTAAAATCATTCTTGATATCTGATGTCCAGGTTCATGAAGTGCTTTTGTATAGCTTTTAATAGACAGACAAGTGCAACTCGCTGTTACAAGAGCAGGAAGTGCTACAAATTTGTTACTTCAGGTGCTGCAAAAACATGTATCATATCATCAGGACGATGCAAAATATTGAAGTGTTTGTGGAAAAGCAAAAGCATGGCTTACCATAGACTAATAATGATACAGAAAAATGGAAATATCAAGCACAGCCATATGCATAAAACAACTTCGTAGGATAGGATCACATGCAGCAAGAAAGTATCCTGGTTATCATTAGCAATCTCCATACATAGTTCACTTTCAAAAGTCAGAGAGTGATTCTTACAAAGTGACCAGGAACAAGTTGAAACGAGCAGCAATTAACAACACATCACAATGCTACACCATGTTACCAGCTGGTAAACTCAGTAGACTTCATGTCTATACATGCCAACTGCATCAAGAGGTCTTACATCCACTTCTGAAAAACTGTTCATCCCAGGATCATATATGAACAGAACTCCTGTCCATTCCAAATGCATAACTAACCTCCCATCGTCATCTAGAACCATCACTGACTTTAAACGTCGTGAACCTGTGTACACAATTGATTCAGTCATGATATACTCTTTCACCCAGAGACCATTCTCAACCTCTGCTACAAGCCAAAGGTCCATGGTGGACCGGTGTCTGCAGTTACTTACTAGAGCCAAGGAGCCTTTCAGGTCAGCTAAAGGTAGTGTTTGGATCAATAGGCCTAGGCCTGGTGGGATGTTTGGATACATAGCTAAAGTTTTGGTCTGTATATATAAAATGATAAATTTGCCCTCTAAAAGAAATATGTCCATCAAGTGTTTATTAATATAAAAATAAAACAATATTTGAATTATTACACAATCGTGCTAGCACACAACTCAGTTATCAGTTTTAGGTTCATACAAGAAATCAAATACTCGAACATGTACAGTCCAAACCAACAGCTATTCGATCACGGAACATATTCATGCGCACTTGTACTGAGGCTGCTGAGGCAGCACTAGCTACGGCAGGTGCACAGCTTGAGCAGCAGCTGCTGCCTCTTTTGCCTTCGTAGATGAATCACTTTTCACAAGAAGTGGCATTCTTGGAGGCAATGCACTTTGTACCAATTCATATCTGTCACGACAGGTATCCCAGGCAAAAAGCTTCCCTGTTCCTGAATCAACAACTGTCCAATCACTTGCTTCATAAGCAGCAAAGTATGGGATATCCGGCCATACAACGGCAACATACCTGCAAGGAAAACAAGATATCTGTTTTAATAAAATTTCTTTCAATCTAGGGAGCAATTAACAATAGCTTATCAAGGTAATACGATCAGGATATTCAAAAGCTGATCAGATCTCAAACTGTGATAGTTTTTTTCCAATTCTTTGTTGGGTATAGAACAGATAAATTCCAAGATTTTATTCGCAAACCCTAACAACTAATAATATAATTATTCTAACCAAATTGAGAACATAGGATCTTCTTATACACTATAGAATATTCTTTAACTAAACTGGTTCAGATTAATTTAACATGGAATCAGTGGAACCAAACCATTCATCAGGTCTCCGGATCGTGCACAAAATAAAGTAACAAATGCAAACAAGATTTCACATAATAGCCATTCACTTGTAAACTACAGATTGTACCAAAACAGCTCAGAATAACTGCCTAGCTTAAATCAGCGTTTCACTACCACTGTAGTACCGGACAATACAAGCAGTTGATGAATAATGGAACATTAACCAGAACAAAGGCTATTATAACACAAATTCAGTATGACTAATGCATCATATAGTGATATAGTCACCACAAGATGGTTACATAAGCCAAACTAATGACAGTTGCTGATAATCTGATATTTCCTGTATGATAGTAAATCCTAGATGAGAAAACTGTGCACAAAACTTACTTTCCACACCTGCTAACTGAAAGAACCGAATACAAATCATGGAGAGCAGGAGTGATTCTTCAGTTCTCTTTCAACAATGTAAACAGCAGAATGCTCATTGCTTCCTGTTGGTGATGGTAAAGGGGCAACAGCTGGAACAGCTCTTGGATCAAAACTCACTCAATAGAATACCAATATTAATACCAGTTGCAACAAGATGTGGCTGCAAGGGGTGTGCCACAATGCAACAACCCTGAATAAACACATAATTCAGTCCATTATTAGCTCGAGGAAGTTGAAACATAATGTATGTGAAACCACAAGATATAGAATGTTCTCAAGTGGAACCCCAGCTGCATTGAGCAAATTCGTAAGAAACTGGAAGCATGAAAACAAAACATTTAGCTGTTCCAAGCAAACATGTGTCAAGCAACCTACAACCTGAGTAACAACTTAAATTCTCTGTCCCAATTAATCATTTTAGGAAGCATAAATAAAAGAATGTCCGAAGTATACCTTCAAGCTAATCTTAGGAACAAGCTCCCGAGAGTCATGAATATGATCGGCACTCCATAATATCAGCAGGTCATCACTGCCACCAGAAACTGAATGATTAGGTATGAAACAAGCACAGCATCCACAAAAAACAGACACCAAAAATTAAACTAGTATCAAACCAAAACGTTATGTGATTGCTTACCTCGTCAGCTGCTGACATGAATGTCATTAAGAAACCTAAGGTTTGGAGCCATAGCTAAGTTCAGGCCTGTTCATATAAAATTACAGATTTGGCCTCTAGCACACAACTCAGTTATCAGTTCTAGGTTCATACAACAAATCAAATACTCGAACATCTACGGTACAAACCATTAGCTATTTGATTGCGGAACACATTCATGCTTCGATCTTCATCTCTTGCTTGACTAATCGTTGGTGGAGGTTCCGATGATGATGCTTCAAGAGGAACATAGTTTTCATCACGATCAAAATAATCAAAGTCCCTGTTTGCAATTTTACACTCTCGGATAAAATTATGAAGTGCCATGCATGCAACAATTATTTGGCTTTGCTTTTTGGTTGGATAACTTGGCACTTTTAATAAAATCCTCCAAATGCTCTCTCCACCATATTTCTAAGAGATGAATAAGCAAAATTAAAGGTCTCCTTTATACCTTTTGGCACTGGCTCATTTTGAAACTCTGGAAGATGGTACTTTGTTCCCTTATAAGGTGCCACATAACCCGGACGATTTGGATACCCATAATCCACTAGGTAATACTTTCCTACACGTGTGAACAATATTGTCACAACAAATACGTACAACTTTAGTTTCACATATCATTGTGGTTCAGCATGCATAGATAAAATGGTACCCGAAGGTGGATGTGGAAACTTGTCTTTGTATTTGTGGGTGGCATCATTCAACACTCTCATATCATGTACTGAACCCGGCCAGCCCGCAAGAACAAATGTGAACCTCATATCGAAGTCACAAACAGCAGGTACATTCTGAGTAGTGTAACCCTTCCTACATATATTGAACCACCTTATCATTTGGTACCATAAGTTGTACATGAGTCCCATCTAATGCACCTATAAGTGAGGAAAGAACCTAGGATTCTGCCGTGTCCGATGCATTGCTCTAAATTCAGGATCTAATGGCTTAATTATGTAACCAGCAAGCTTCAGGACGCATTTCAAAACTTTCTCAAAGTTGCGGTGAACTGTCTCTAGTGACCTCTCCATTCGGTTCATAGCTTGCCTAACTGACTGAGGTGCACCCACCATCCATAGAAACATTCCTAAGGCCTCCACAGACATACTTTTTTTCGTAGACTTTAGGCCGTATGACTCCACCAAAAGGTTATGAAGTCAATCAAATAACGGTCTAGTCATTCTAAACATGTTATAGCACTGTGTGGGATCTGCTAGATTTCTCATAACCCAATGATGACCAGATTCAATGACCTTTCTTCTCTTTGATTTGTGGAAGTAAGTTTCATGATACATACCGAATAGGAGCAGTCCTTCCAAAACCTCCCTTTCATGGTCCTCCTCCTCAACTATATGCTTCACAAGATCATCATCATTTGTGTCATTCACCTCATCCATATCCTGAGACACCAATAAGCACAACGTTGTAAGGTAACAATTCACAAGAACAATAAAAAATTCAGATTAGGTTCACAAGACAATATAAAAATATATACTAGGTTCACATCCGAAATCAGATTTACAAACATAATACTTTCACACCACAGATAGATATAGTAAGTTCACATCACAAGTACATATAAGAAGTTCACATCTCAACTAGGGATACTACATAATAGTTCTCCTTGGATTTTAATCCAAGTTGTGCTGCTTGCAATATCTCTGTAAGAATGCTACCCTTCCTTCTAGTGTACTCATGTTAAGGAAGAAGTGTCTAGTGCATTCATCTTTGCAAATCTGGGAGACAGCATAATATTCAGCACTTGTTTCTTTGACCCCAGACTCTAAAGCCAACTGTTGTGCTTTCTTTTGAAGAGCTCAACTCCGACATCCTCGATTGTTCTCAATGCAAGCTGCCTTTAAGTACTCACTTCGTTGCACTGACATCTTAGTGGACACACTTAAATAATCCTTCATCAACTTAACCATTGGGCTTTTGGTCTTCTTGAGAGGATTCACATGTGGTGCTACTACTGCTTGCTCTCTTGCATCTTTTTGAACTCACAGGACTCGGGTGGAAGTCTTCGAATCTGTCATCATCATCATCCTGTTCAACTGGGTCTATTTGGTCATCAAAATTGCTTTGTCCAGTGACATAGGAAGACGAACCATCCACAGCAACGCCCTCGAATATTTCCTCAAGCTCTGGTAGGTATTCAGGAGGCCCCCACCTTAATTTTTTCCATTCTGGATGTGTTCTGCACATGTAAATAAATGAAGTTACAAAGTGATCAATGCATGGAAGGCCTGCAGTCATACATCATTAGAAGAATCAAGTACTTCTGTTGCATCTTCCCACCATTGAGGATCTGCAGTAGGCCAGCCATTTGCATCACGGCCTAGGCCACTATTTGAATGGAGATGTTTTATGAACTAGTACATTTGCTTCAGTTGTCTGATTCGGTTACTCATTTGCTTCCTATCATGCCTCAAGTTTGTGGCACAGTAATACTTATCTATAATCAGTTAGTACCCTTTAGATGTCATAATTCCTTTTTGTAGTTTCCCAAAGCTATTTGCTCAAGCAGCAACTTACACAACAGTTTGTTATTGTTGTCTGCCCAATTTGCCTTGTCTGTTTTATTCTATAAAATGCATACAGAAGCAGGTAAATTGATAACATCGCAGCATACGGTACTCTAATATATCGAGCGTACGAATATACCTGAGGGCTCTGGAAATTCCCGTCATCACCATTGTCACCACCAGCGTCCTCCTCTTCACCGCGTCGTGCAGCCCCGCGACCTGACCCACAGCTAACCGGTCCAGGAGGCAGGGAGGGCATGCCATGGCTGCTAGGAGATATCCGTGGCCTAGGAGTGTGATGGACACGACCATGGGCCAAAGGGTCTACGCGGCCTGCACCCGTGCCGAGAATGGCGCCTCCGCCGCCACTGTTGCGACCCGCGCATAAGCCGAGGGTTCGATTGACTGTGCTCGGTCCGGGAGGAGGAAACCTAGAGTGGCATCATTGACTCCATCTTCCCTGCCGGACTAAAGGATTTCCTGGTAAGCCGACATATGGGGCCAGCTCTCCGACTGCGAGTTCAGGTCCAGTGCCTCTAGGCCAATCCGGGAGCCATGGACGAAGCTCGTGGCCGGATGAAGTCTAGCCGCGTCGGAGAAGATGTCGAAGCCGCCAGCCTAGGGGGAGTTCGAATGTGGTTGGGAGTAAGAATCCCCTGCGCCGTCAAAGTCACCGTGTAATCCATCCATTTGCGCTGCCTGGTGGTGGATCTGCCTGGCGGGGATGAAGGGGAAGGACGACGGCGGTGGTCGCAGGACGATGACGTCGGGCTGGAGGCGGCGCTGCTGCGGGACGAGCAGGCTGTGGGACGCGGGAGGCAGCACTGCTATGGAAGCAGCGGGAGGCAGCGGGGCTGCGTGAGCTGCGCAAAGCGGCGGCGCTGACGGCAACTGCGGAGGCGGCGCGGCTCGTGACTATCGAAGGCAGCGACACTAAGGCCTGCGGCCGGCGGCAGCCTCGTGTCGACGAAGAGGAGGTTGCCGCTACTGGTTGGGGGGGGGGGGGGGGGCGGCGGCGGCACTAATGCTCGTCGCCGCTGGCGGGGCTTGGCCAAGGGGGGCGTCGACGGCGGAGGAGGATCTTGGGCGGCGGCGGCAGGGGCGGCACCCTCGTCTCGACGACTGCTCTTTTTGGGCGGCGGCGGCACTAGTGCTCGCCGCCACGGCGGATCTGCGCGCCAGCGTTGGTGTCGTGCGGCAAGCGGGCAAGGAGAAGGGAGGCAGCTCAGGGAAGGCAGGGTGGGGGCGTCGTTAGGGTTGCCAGGGAGGGGTAGACACGTATAATGCGAAAATACGACTTCTTTTAGCCCGTTTTAGGGTGTCTTTCGGGCCTAAAAATTTTAGCCTATTTTGCTCTTTTGGACCCTTCCTGTTTGGACCCCTTGGTAAAAAATGGACTAAAAGTGGTGGGACTAAATTTTAGGTCTGGTATACAAACAGGCTCAAAGTAAGCTGAGACCAAATGGAACGGTACTCGTTGAAATCATCTGGTTTGTTGATGATAGGTTAACACTTACTAGCCCTTGGAGATCTCTCCTCCATTCCTCTCTCGAGGTCCAAAGAGAAAATGCAGTCGGGGCGAATGCCAGGATCTACACCACCACAAAGCATGGAATCATACATTCTGTCCATCAAGAAGTAGACCACCCCGTCAACAACAGGCTCAATAGCGCCACTTGTCTCAACAAAAGTATCAAGGCTCTCCATTTTTCTCTGCTTCCCACTGGCAGCAGCAACGTTCATGGTTAACACATCAAAGAGCCAACATTCAGTAAACCCAGATCAGTCACGAGAGCTGAGCACTTGGAGCACCTTGTACTGTCCAGTAGCGGCGATATGCCCACAAGAGAATGACGAGTATGAGTATGCCTGAGCACAGGAAAATAATAACAATAATGGCCAGCACTCTGGCGACACACTATCGGAATCCCAGGCAGAGCCAAAGCAGCCCCGGTAACCGGATCGACAACTCGGCAGCTGTTTGTATATGTCGCCACGCAGGCCAGATGGAGGCGTGTACAGAGCAGCCGTTGGCCGTCTGCAACAGCGATTCGCTTAATCACGTTGCCTGACGGATCCATCACAGGGATTCGCGTCTGGTCATCCCGGAAACTGGCCAGCAGGAGCGGGCCTGGATGGCGCGCCGCGTGCTCCCTGATGAAGAGGGGATCGCAAGTGAGGGAGCGCAACGAGCGGCACACGGCGCGGAGGCGGCAGAGCTCGCTGGCGTCGAGCCGCGCCAGGACGACGAAGAAAACGTCCGCCGGGAGCGTGTCGGGGCCGGATCCGTCAACCGCGCGGCGGGTACGGCTGGTCGGCGGCGGAGAGCACGGCATCAGCGACATCATCTGCGTCCTCAAGAACCGAGCAAGAGTGAATTTCAGAGCGAGGTGCCTAAAATCTTCTTTACCGGAGCGGGAACGAAGAAGGCTAGAGCGTGAAACGGAGAAGGCGGATCTTACAGCGCAGCGGCACGATGAGTTTTTTTTTCTCAAATAATATTAATTTAATTATTAATTTTAAAAATAGGGTCAATTTAGAAATATTACAAAAATAGAAGCCTGTCGGCAGCCGGAGGACCGACAAGAGGCCTGTCGGTCTCCGAAAAACCGATAGCCTATGTGACGATGATGAGGCGTCGACGTGGCGCGTAATATCTGAGTAATCGGACGAACATGGACCCGACAGGTACCTATCGGTACACTCAGGACCGACAGGTCCCCGGCCCCTAGGGTTTGTGGCCTGTTGCGGCCTGTCGGGCAAGCTGATTACCGAAAGGGGCCTGTCGGTTCTCTGATTACCGATAAGCCTATCGATTATCAGAGAACCGACAGGTTCATTTCCTCGAAAAAAATAATAATGCAATGTTCATTGAAAGAAATATTTTCGTTTATACATTTTATGTGTACGTCGTGTAGTTTTATTGGACAATACGATTATTTTATTACACATTATAGTGAGAAAAAATATTATTAAATTAAAAAATATATATGAGAAGTATTAAAATTGCAAAGATACATTACTTGTTCGATAAAGAGTGAGATACAAATACAATACATTCCCTTGAACACTACGGTAAGTACAGGGTATTGACGATTATTGGTAGCAGACTTAGAACTAGTAGAAATGAGAAGACGCGCGACGCAAATGGAGAGCGGCGGGGGCAAATAGGGGGACCTCTCGGTTCACTCTCTCTCTCGGTTCTGCGCCGCGCGACGCAAATGGAGAGCGGCGGGGGCAAATAGGGGGACCTATCGGTCGCCCGGAAACCGACTACGTAACCTAGTCGGTCGCCCGATTACCGACTGGCGACAGAAGTCGGGTCCGCCCGGGCCCGACTAGGCCAGGCCTGCTGTGGCCTGTCGGTAATCCAGTTACCGACAGGCCTTTCGCGGCCCGATAGCCCAGGTGGCACCGAACGTGACAGACAGTCGGGCGTCGGAAAACCGATAGGTCATATCGGTTTTCCGGCGACCGACAGGCCTGTTATCGGTCTTCCAGAGACCGACTGGCTTCTATTTTTGCAATATTTCTAAATCGACACCCATTTTTGAAATTAATAATTAAATTAATATTATTTCAAAAAAAAACGCACGATGAGTGGGGGAGTGGTGGACGCCGGCTGTAGTACCCCGTAAGTCGAGCAGCTGTGACGATGCGCTATTGTCGTTTTTTTTTACATTTTAGCCCTTTTGAAACTAAAATTTAACAAATGATCCTTCAAAACTTTATTTTCAAGATCTGACCCTTTTTACCATGCCACATCATATGGCGCGACAAATGAACTGTGTCACGCCATTAGTACGTGACCAGCCCGTCACATCAGCACGGAGCGCCATGGTGGCAAGGTGAGGACCTAGTGCTGACCGTACGGTGTCACGCCAATTGATTTAGCATGACCAACTAGATCTGGTTTTGACGTGACTCCTTCGGGACTTAGGCTGATGCTCGTCTCCCTTAATTCTTCCTTCTCCCTTTCTTTGTCATCCAAAGATGGCGACCTTGGGCAGCAGCAGCGGAGGAGCTGGACCAGCCGGAGCGGGATGCCATCCGGCAGGCTGCCGAGCTGAAGGCCTCCTCCGGTGCCATGTCGGGCGACTCCGGCCGCCGCTCCATTCCCATGATCGCAGAGGTGCCATGTGAAGCTAAGATAAGGATTTATAGGTGGGATAAAAAGTAAGATTTTGCATCCATTTTATTGTGCAATAAGCCCTACGATTGGATAGGATTAGTTGATGATCGAGTAGATGTTGAGGTATTATACACGTGATTATTTTTGAAAAGGTTTGTATGCATGAAAGAGAGTGACGTGGATGGACCAGTTTTTCCCCCTTTTCCGCCACCTAATTGTTTTCACGGCTTGAAAGCTTGAGTGAGGCAATTAAGGCATCCGAGTACGCCATCTTGGGCTATGTATGGTTGTGCTCTTGTGCCTGTAAGTATGGTAAGACGTTGACATAGATGTTCGTTATCTTATATATTTTTTGTCATATTACTAATGGTTGATTCGTTTGATTTGGAAGAACAGAGATGTCCGTTCATACAATTTATGGGCGTTCCCCCCCCCCCACACCCACCACCCAATGACCGACGAGGAAAAGGAGGAAGCATCAGCCCGTCGCATTCGTAACCCGCCGTTGTGTAAATGTGGGTACCATGCTGAGTTGGAGACCTCACGTGGTCTAGACTATACGCCATTTTTCTGGTGTCCAATTCCTTTGCAGATAATTTGATTCTTTTATCAATGTAGGAAAATTTATGTTGTAGATGTGAGAACAGACGCGTTCATGTGATTTTTATCTTGTTGTGGAAGAACTAGCGATATTGTGACTTCAAGGAGTATATTTATGGACCAATTCCAAACTACCCATATGACGACATATTGCTAGTGGAGGCATTAGACAGCAGTGGACACCTGCCGTGTCAAGCTTTCGTACCAATATATTGTCAATGAGGTGTCTCTGCTCAGTACGGCGTCATGGCCTCAGAGTTGGTTCTTGGTTACTTCTGTGGGAACACCGTCTGTGAGAACGATAATTGGGTACATATTAAGTGTAATATGCATCTTTTAAGCGGTAATGTCACTGTTGTTTTGCCTAATAACCATTCCTTCATTGCAGCACACCACAAGGTGTGATTGGGAATGGTTCAAAGGACGTGACGAGATGTTGCAAAAGATACGGCGAATGCCTCCTCAAGAGAAATATTATTTTATACAGGTCCAGAAGCATAAATTTCGGCCAGAGTGGATTCTTGAGACAATTGAAAAGGAGTTCAATCTGTGGAGTGTGGATGAATCATTGATTAGTAACGATAGAGCTATTAATTGTTAGAGAGTTCACTATAACAGTTATCCACCAAAGAAAGTGTGGAAATACTTTAATGAAGAGCTTGAATTCACGTAGGAAACTTCTAGAGTACTGCAAGAAAAAACTAAAGTAGATGGCAGATCCATCTTATTGGAGAATAAAGAAGGAGGAGCAGGAGGAGGAGGAGGAGGAGGATAAGAAAGCCCGTGAAGCCATGCTAGAGAGGAGGCAGAGAGATCTACGCACTGTAGAGTATTACTTTACACAACTAGAGGAAGGTAGGTGCCATGAGAGGGAGGAGAAGGAAGAAAACGATAGATTGTGGGCTGAAGAAATGAGTAAGCATTGTAAGGATAAGGTTAAGATGTTGTCGAGGAAGGTGAAAATGATAGGATGAATCCACCTATCGCTCCATGTCCTCTTGTTATCGACTCGGAGAGTGAGGATTTGGGTGAAGTACTGTATGAAAATTCATTGAGTTGTTATTGTATTTGTGACTATAATTCGTACTAACTTGTACTTGGATGATGTATGTCGATGTTTCTTTATTGGGAGCTACATTTTTAATGATGCATTTGAGTATGTTGCATTGCATAACTCATTATTACGGTTAAAGAAATGAGTACAACTAGGGAATACATGTAACAATAACATGGAATGGTGGTGGATTAATATGGCTATAGAGTAAAATGGCTAGTAGAAATGGTTGTTTCTCTGACCGGTCACACGAGGAGTGATGAACCTCCGTGAAAGGTTGTTGTTCCTTTCAGTGGTCAGTTGTTCTTGCAGTGCTCGAATTCTTTCTTCATACGTCTCTCGTTGTTGACGCAGCTGCACCTCCTGCTCCTCCACATGGCCATGTAGGAAGCAAATGTATTACCTGGATGTGTGGCTCCATCCTTTGGTCGATCTAATAAGTAAATCCACAGTCATCTGTCTGCAGTAATAAGAGTAGAATGATGAGTAATTAGTTGCATTAGTTGAACGATGGGGAAAAAAATTGAAAGTTACCATGAACCGTGGGCACCGAAAGAACCTCTATCACCAAAGAGCTTATAGGTCTGCACAACCGCATCGTCTCAATGACTATAGGATGGCCAATAATTGACTGGAAGTTCGTTGTGAGTGCCATAAAAATCTCTATTATAGACATCTAACCGAGGATTAGGAGGGGGTGGATCGATAGGACCATCTAACCATCTAGGCATTGTTTCTCAATATTTCCCGCTACAAGCGCACATGGAGATAGTGAGTGAAGGTCTGGCACATTATATAATTTAAATCTCTTGTCCATGGATCGAGTGTACACTGCTGGACGAGGCATTGAATTCTCTAGGGACATAGCCTTTTCAGTGGCACATGGCCTTTTCAATGTTCATATAGCCTTTTCAGTACATATGTAGCCTTTTCAGTGGCCACATAGCGTTTTGAGTGGATCCTTTTCAGCGGTCCATGGAAACTTTTCTGCGGTGATAAACCCTTTTCAGTGGACACGGTTACATTTTCAGTGGCCATGTTACAGAAAAAACTGACATTGAAAACACAAAATATTATAGAGCAAATATTACTTGTTGCGGTAGCATGTACGAAACGCTATGTTTCATGCTAAACCTAACATGACTTAGGCAAAAGTAAGTACGATAATCATAACACGCAAGACACATAATCCATATATTCACATTAAGATCATCGATATGTTTGAACATGCATATAGATGACCTCAGCAAGAAACTTACTGTGGCCCTCTCCTCCTTGATGCTTACTGTAGTTGTCGACGAAATTCACGTTCATGTATCCTAAGTTGCCTTCATGTTCGCGTAGCTTCTCCTCCCTATATGCTAACCCCTGTTCATGATGGTTTAGCTCAACCGCCCTCAACCGCCTACAGTTGGACCTAATATTTACTTCATCCATTCTACTACAGTACTCAGACATTGTTTTGGCCTCTCTGATTGGTTCAGCAGTGGTTGGAGGAGAAGTCTTGTCGATCCATGAAACAAAGTCACAAGGCTAGGGAGTAGTAGAAATAGTTAGTACGTCTTAATAACCTTCATATGCAAGTAGATTGGGGTTGATGTGATTCTCAAATTACTTACCAGATTATTTGGGTCGTCAGATGGGCAGCGGAAGAACCTCCTACCAAGTGTACCCTCTTCCAACGAAGTTGCCATCTTAGCCCAAAATCCACAATCGCAAATCAGATGCTGGGTCCATGTCAGCACTCCAAAGAGGTCACGTCATGGTAGAAGTGGTGGATTGCAAGAGTTTGAAGATCAGCACCCACACCACCCACACTACCCCCCCCCCATCCCCCAGATGGCTCCAAATGATCCCACCCCGTTAATCCCTTTATTCGCATTGGATTCTCTCATGTGCTTCCTCTTTCCCCGCCTTGGATACCTCCGTGTATATACCTTTTCAGAACGACATTGAGTAAAGGTGCAGGGTATAGTCGTAGCGTCTGTATGATGACAGTAAGAAATAAAGGTTGGAGCATAAGTCACGCCAACCTGTCTGGTGTGACTCGTAAGGGCAGTCACGTCAAATACAGTCGATATTGAGGATGTTCCAAGTTTATTCGAGGGCCAGCCACGCCAAACCTACACAGGTGTCACGCCGATCAGCTTGGCGTGACTGCCTGCAAACTCAGCAATTTCATTACCAAAACTGGCCAAACGTAATTTCAGAGGAAATGTGGTAGCATAAAAAATGTGGTACCATAAAAATTGCACAAACCACATCAGCTACCGCAAACTATGTCATACGAAGTCATGACTTAATTCCATCACAACATATTGCTCAATAGCGTATGAACCAACATCACATAGCACACATAGCACAAACATTTCAATATTGTCATGACTCCATCACATACTGAGTAACAAGTAAAGTCTTAACAAAATGAGCCTTGGAAGCGTACAATATTCATCACAGTTCATCATACTACATAGAGTCAACAAGACTAAATTCTTGGCATGCATGGATGATAATTCTAGGGCTTCGGTGTGTACATCTTCTTCTTGCGCTCATGTCCGGGATTGGTCGGAAGGACGTTGACACTGCCAATCTCAGTGTGTCCCTTCCTACGCCTAGGCGGCGGGGAATCCTGTATCGGCATTAGACCTCCAGATGTGCCAATTATCTCCTGCATCTCAATTGATGATCAAGTCAACAGAGAAATGTACAGATAAATGGTTTGCTTGTTTAACATGCCAGAA
Source organism: Oropetium thomaeum (assembly GCA_001182835.1). NCBI lineage: Eukaryota > Viridiplantae > Streptophyta > Magnoliopsida > Poales > Poaceae > Oropetium > Oropetium thomaeum. Next base: position 1,110,319 of record LFJQ01000034.1, read on the forward strand.
ATACATTACCTCCTGACCACTACAACGGATCAGCATCTTCAGAACCACCTTTAGACTCCTCGGAAGATGATCTGCATGCCACCAATGGCACGAGATTGACGAGAAAGAAAGCAAACATCTCACAAGCGCTGGTCCCTAATCAAACAGAGAAACAGATAATGAGCAAAAGACAAGGGTGCTCACACACACCGCCTCCGGCAAGTAGTGGAGCTAAGAATTTTACATGGGGAGGGGGTGTAGGATGGGTTAAAGAGAAACATCAATATATTAGGATGTGCTGATAAGAAAAAAGAGAAAAAAATGTGTACTAAAAAAATTTAACTTTTTTCAAATTAAATGTAGCAACGGCTACGGCTAACGCTTTGTATTCTCGAGAAAGCGGGTATCGTGAATTCAATGATGGTGATGATATGTAGTTTCTCTTTATAAGGAATTCATGGGTTTCGTGAGCCGAGGATATGTCTGTTAAGGAGGCATTCCAAATCAACAGGAATAATTGCCTAACACTTAGAACAACTATTTTTTTAGTTACTCAACCCAACTAACACTTTATTAGATAGCTAAGTTTGGAACACTCCCTAAGTCGTAGATAGATTAGGTGATATTTTCACTAGGTTCACGAATTATTTTGGAAGCTTTCTTAGAGCGGGAATATGAAATCAACAAAGTAAAATAATTAACAGTGATTAGAGGCTAAGCAGCAGAGCATTGAGCTTTTTGACCATTGATGGGGGTGGGGGGTCGCCATCATCTTGCCCCATGCCCCCAGCAGAGATCCACCCATCAACCATTCTACTCATGCAAGTGTTGTGAGCAGGAGCCACGTGTAAAACTGCGTCATCTTCATCCCATCAAATGCATCTTCAGCACCAAAAGAAAAAACAAGACCCATGACCTCCCAGACGAAGAGATGAAAGAAAAAACTACACATGCTAGCATAAAAAAACTAAAAGAGAACAAACTAATAAAGAAGGTGAGTCTCACAAAAATGGAAGACCCGCCGCTGACCTCCCTGCTTGCCATGCACTGCAGAGGGGACACTGCATCCCAAACAGAGGACGGCAACGAAAGCCACACACCCAACGAGCAGGAGCGCCGGCAGCGCGGGATTGAGGCAGCAGGAGGGAGAAAGGGAAAGGAAGGGGAAGAAGCAAAACCAATGGAAACAAGGAAGGGCAATGAAGTCGTCGGCCGCTTCCTCCCGTAGCCCACCCACAGGCTTTTACGCGGCGCCGCGTATCCGTACCACGGCGGACCAATCGGGGAGCGAGGAACAGCGCCGCCGTAAGAAGTGGGTATACCCACGCTGTGGAAGAAGACCAGTGGCGAAGAAATACTGTTGACGAGGGATCGGACGGTAGGGAGGTTTCTGGATGATGTGGTCCTAGGGTGCCGCGCGGGAAGGCTGGTCCCCCGGAAGGGGTTTTTTTCAAATAATATTAATTTAATTATTAATTTCAAAAATGGGGTCAATTTTGAAATATTGCAGAAATAGAAGTCAGTCGGTTATCGGAGGACCGATAAGGGACCTATCAGTATCCGGAAAACCGATAGCCTATGTGACGATGACGAGACATTGACGTGGCGCGTAGGAGCTGAGAAATCGGGGGGGAGAGATGACCGACAGGACCTATCGGTATAGTGAAGACCGATAGGTCCCCGCCTCCTAGGGTTTGTGGCTTGTTGTGGTCTGTCGGGAATGTTTAAGACCGAAAGGGGCATATCGGTCGTCTGATTACCGATAGGCCTATAGGTAACCGGAAAACCGATAGGCCTATCGGCTCTTGGAAAACCAACAGGCTCCTATTCCAGTTATCACATGTCAAATTATGCAATATTCATCGAAAAAAATAATCATGCAATGTTCATTGAAAGAAATATTTTTGTTTATACATTTTATGCGTACGTTGTGTATATGTATTGTGCAATACGATTATTTTATTGCACATTGTAGTGAGAACAAAAATATTATTAAATAAAGAAAGTATACATGCGGATTATTAAAATTACAAAGATACATTACTTGTTTGATAAAGAGTGAGATACAAGTATAATACATTCCCTTATATACTACGGTAAGTGTAGGGTATTGTCGATTATTAGTACCAGACTTAGAGCTAGTGGAAATGAGAAGACGAGGAAGGGCGCTGTTGCGGTGGAGGTTTAGTAGGTCCAGGCTTGTGATGTGGACATTTACAATACGGGACCTCGCACCATATCATGTCATCATTGTCAGCGATGGAAACGACAACATCTTCATTTGATAGTTCAGGAGTCGGAGCATTTAGCAGCTGGGTGAGGTCGAAGTTTTTGCCTTCTAGGTAGGTGATGAAGTGTCGATACGGATAGATTGCCTCTGGATCAACCCATGCAGTCCATCCGCAATTGTCGTCATCATCATACGACTGTGGAAAAAGTAATATGTTCATGAAAATGAGTGTTATTGCATAATAAAGAGAGTTAGATGTGAAAGAAAAATAGGAATTCATAGTTACCGCTCCGTAAGGACAGCGAGAAAAACGGCGACCACTATCCTCGTCGTAGTCCATGGTTTGCACGAAAGCATTAGCACCATGTTTACACTTGGGTCATTTCTCCTTCGTAGCATCATATGGCCGCAGAGGACTGCCTGGACTGAATTCAGACTTGAATTCTAGAGGGAACTCTGGTTTTGGTTCACTAAACCATGTTGGTCCGCCGATCGGAGGAGGGGTTGGAACGGCCTCCCGACCTCCACGACCACGACCTCTACTAGACATTGATGAAGTTGGGTAGTTTCAACTTTGTATATGCATGAAGAAGAGGGCACGACATGATATATAGAGGCGGGGCGCAACACTTTGGATTCCCTAACGCTACGTGGGAGCACATGTCGGATATCAGAGGACCGAATAGGGTATTAGAGTGGTCATGGCCAAAACGTTTCAGTGGCATTAAATAGTGTTTCAGAGACAGACTTTATTGGATTCCCTAGCGCTATGTGGGAGCACATGTCGGAGATCAGAGGACCGAATAGGGTATTGGAGTGGTCATGGCCGACACGTTTCAGTGGCATTAAATAGCGTTTCAAAGACAGACTTTATTCGATTCCCTGACGCTATGTGCGAGCGCATGTCGGAGATCAGAGTACAGAATAGGGTATCGCAGTGTTGAAGGCTGACATATTGATGTGCGACAAAGTAATGATTGACAGACGGACTTTATTGGATTCCTTGGCGTTATATGACAGCACATGACGGAGATGGAAGGACTGAAATACGTAACAGATATCTGATAATACACATAATCATAATGCAACATAAGCATAGTAGAACATAATTATAGTGACACATAAATATAGTACAACAGATATCTGAATATTCAACCATCACGACGCCGCGTCTTCCGGTGCCTAATCTGATGTGTCAGGTAAGTGAGGTGCTCCGGTGCGTGGCGAGTCCTAGGACCCTCCAAAGGGGTTGACTCCACCTGCTGCGTGGGCTGACTTGGTACAGGAGCTCCGGGCATCTACGAATAACCCTGCACTTCCACGTTGGTCCACGACGTCAGCTCGTCGGAAATGGAGGGCGTGACGTTCCTCGTGTAGGCACCTACAGTAAGAGTATTATTATTTTCACTTAATGAAGGGGTATTTCTAAATATAATATGAATGGAATGCGGGAAAGAAAAGATGAACCTGCTGGTGCCTGGTAACCTGGTGTCGGAATAAAACCGGTCCTAAAAGGGATGGCTGATGCACCGGCGTGGATATGGGACGGGCCGGGCTCGTGAAAATGAGATGGCCTGGGCTCGTGAAAATGAGATGGGCTGGGCTCCTGAAAATGAGATGGACCGCCCTCCTGAAAATGAGACGGGCCGGCGTCGAAGTTATGCCGAGAAGAAGAGGGTTCCTGAGAACTGAATGACGGGGCTGCAGGCCCAGGTTCGACGAAACCTGTAATTTTTTATAAGATAATATAATTTTAATTTATAATTTCAAAACTATGTTTTACTTGTAACAAATTGCAGAAATATAGGCAAGTGCGAGGTTGGATCCAAACTGACTGGGATCACGGACGCACGTCGTACGACTGAGAACATGATGAGCACCGAAGGGCGTCCCTGCAGCGCCGTGCAAGGCGAGCTAATGCTGTTGCCATCTCCCGCGCATCAAACCTAGGAGGGTTCGCTTCGCACCGCCGTGCGTACCCCTCAAGTTCTGCTGCGACCTCCGCACATGTTTCGGACTATATGCATGTTACATACGAATATGAGTATGACACATGACACACAGAAAATATAGCTTAATGGAAAGTACGTACCAGCATGTGGTACGTCGAACCCGGCTGCGGAGCAAACGTGTCTATGATGTCAGCATCATGGTCCACAATCTCCGCGGGCACCGGGTGACAACGAATACGAGTTTTGGGCGTGTACCACTGTAAGTACGGACCATACGCTTCCTCCACGAAAGGGCCAGCGGGGACCCAAACGTCCTCAGCAGCATCAGCCCACTGCTGAATCCAAAGCAACATCTTCGCGGCCCATGAATCTTCGTAAGCGAGGCCCTGGCCTTTCCTACTCATCCTGCAATGTGTTTACAATGTCTTACTATATACTCCCAATAGGTTAAAAAAGAAACTCCTTGTCGATAATGATACGGTTTACAAAGTAAATCATACTTACATATGGTCACGAAGTACGGGTGGTCGGGGAATGGGGAACGTCTGCAATAGTCCAAACTGATGCATGCATCACTCGGTTGACGACGTATGGCTCGACAACGATGTCTTACACAAGGTGTCGCCTCGTCAACCATATGTGTTGATCACGAGTGCATAGGAACGACAACCCGCGAGGCGCACGCCTCTGGACCTCCAGTGGACTGAATGGCGTCCATCGGACACGATCAAGCTCTAAGCTGATCAAATACAAGGACATAGTTTGGATACCCCTACGGACGGTGCCTGTCGCCCAAGTCATCTGCATTATGATAAATATATTAGTTACAAACTCTAATATACGACAAAATTACTGTAATTAAAATATAATTTTGTTACCTTTCGCGTACACCATAAGGATCCCATTGTAGGCCTGTCCATCTCATCGTCCTCATCCGTGTACAGGTCGTCGTCGTATGGATCGTACGCGAAAAGAGTAGGTCGTCCGATGTCGAAGCGCTCGTAACACCACAACATCAGCAACAAAGGGCATCCAGTAATTGATCCGGCACTACTCCTGCATCTACAACCATCACACAACGCTCTATAGGTTGCAGCCAACACGGCAGAGCCCCAACTAAATTGGGGCATATGTGCCACGTCTATGTCAGCGATGATCTGGGAGACGCCTATCAAACGCTTGTCAACAGTGTTCTGGTGCGTGCTCGTGAACAGGACCCAACCAAACACCACAGAAGGTAGGCCTCTAGATGTCGCTGCAATCTCCAATCCTCCGCATCTGCACTCAACACCTCTACTCGAAACTGCTGCAGCCATACCTTAGTAGGTCCATGGTTATCGTTAAACTGGAGTTGATCTTGTTCAGGAAGGACGTTGTGAAATCGATGCAAGATATCATGCTTCCATGTTGCTTGCACCGGAGGAGGGAAAACCACATCCCCTGCCAGAGGGAGACCTAATAGCATCGACACATCTTGTAGAGTTGGAGCCATCTCACCCACCGGTAGGTGAAACGTGTGGGTCTCTGGTCGCCAACGGTACACCAAAGCAGTGAGTAGTGCACGGTCAGCGGGAAACCGAGGAGACCTCTTACCCCTGGGGTCCAATATCCGCGCGAGTGGTAGTAATCCACATGCCTGCAACCTACGAACAATACAGATTTGTTTCAAAATGAAGTGTAATATGTAACAAACAATATTTTCTGAATTAATAGGTTATCTCGGAACCCATCGGTCGTCACTGTCCAAAAGTCGTCAAAGCTCCATAGTCGAAGGGGATCGTAAAGATCACCGGTCTTGGAGTTAGAGCGATGCTTCGAATTAATTACCGGATCGATCAACTCCATGCATTTAAGAAAAATTGACAACATTTAATAACAACATAAAATGTGACATCTTACAATATAATAAAAATAGTACATCTTATAATATGACATCACACTTACTACACATGTTACAAATAAAATTAGTACATCTTATAATATGACATAACACTTATTACACATGTTACAAATAAAATTAGTACATCTTACGATACGACATAATACATAGTACCCATGACAAAATTAAGTAGATGGTCCTCCTCTTTCCATGCGGTCGCCCTCCGCATTAGAACACGTCGCACATCCGCGCCGTCAGGTCTCCTTTCCACTACGTACAAGTTGTAATCCTTTAGTAGGTGGTTACTCCATAAACTATACATTCTTTGCGACCCCCACGTGCCTGACTGGCATACATGTCATTCCTGATTCGGCGCATTTTGCGACAACCCTTCATTATAACTCGTTTGCTTGGATTTGGAATCCAAGCTGGTTCTCTCTGTGGTGGTCGTGTAAAGTCAGAGACAACTCTCCACCCAAGTAACTCACCACGTCATGTAGCCTCCTCTGCTTCTTTGAAGTAGTATGATGACACAAAATTATGGGTATCAATGTTTCCCTGAGCACAAGCGGTGAAGACATGAGAGCAGGTTAAATGCAGCAACTTTGGCTTGTTATATGTGCACTCACATTTGTTCAAATGAGGCCACAACATGCATTTCATTGTTACTTCAGCACGAGCAATGCTAAGCCCGCTCTTCCCACGCAACAGCACCTCAAAAACTAGTTCTCTGTTACCTGTCCTCCGAACCAAATGTCTTTCACCTTTCTCGCTTTTTTCTTTCATATACTCCGTGATTTTAGAGGAGTACAGTATTTGATGGTTGCACATGTTCAACATTGTTTGAGCATACCGCTCTTACAGGTATGTTTGTGTACCACGTGTGATATCCTTAACGATAGCTACAAGTGGAAGGCATCGTGTATCTTTCATAACCCAATTATAAACCTCTGCGAGATTAGTTGTCATTATACCATAACGGAATCCATCTCTATCTTCTAGCAATGACCATTTCTCTATTGACTCCTCCTTAATCCAGTCCGAGAAACACCTCACTCTTCTTCCCCCCTTCCGGCTTCGTGTCATATTGTGTGCTTCATTAGGAAGAGGATCCAAAGAAAGTGTCTCTGCATCATAACCTGGCAGAGCCATATCTCTTAATTCCTTCATTTGATTGCTAGTTAATCTATCAAGCTCCATTACTAGTTTATCAAATTTTGAACGTTGGTTCTGTTTGCATAGCTGCTTTAACATATTCATCAGACATTGGCTCTTAAATTGTCGGTGAAAGTTTGCAGCCAAATATCTCATGCACCAACGACTATGTAAATCTGGTCAAAATGCTTCGTCAGTACTATTCATTTGCAACATATCAATTGCTGATAATAGACCATCATTTCGATCATGTATGATGCAAACATCTGGCCTATTTTTAACAACAGCTCCCTTAAGCCACCGAAAGAACCACAACCAAGTTTCAGTTCTCTCGTGCTCGACAAATACAAATGCAATTGGCACAATCTGGTTCTCTCCATCAACCCCAATAGCAGTAAGGATTTGCCCTTTATACTTGCCGGTCAAGAATGTACCCATCCACACATAGCACGGGTCGGCAGTGTCTAAACGCTGCAATCATACATCCAAATGACCAGAAAGCACGTTGAAGTACCTTGTTACCATCTGCATTGACAAAGTCGTGCCATGCAATTACAGTCCCCGCGTTTCGAGCTTGAATAACTTCAAGTAATGCAGGAAGATTATGATATGAATCCTCGTAAGTGCCAAACCTTCTTTCCAATACTTTCTGTTTCGTCCTCCATGCCATATCATACGATATGTCATACCATATCTGTTCTGTATACTATGCATGATAGCAAAGGGAGACATTACAGTCTTTTGCACTATCTCTGAATACAGTGCATCAGCAACAAATTTTGCTGTCATATTCCTATGTTTCAGAAGAGTATTTCACAATATAGACGAGTGAGGTACCACAATAGAAACAACAAATGATGTCTCATTCTTTGGTAGGAACTCATGAACACGCCACGTGCAGTCTGGAGCAATGCACTTTACATCATATGTTGTTGTGTTTGAAATTGTCACTCAGAACTGCTTCTTCTCAGAATACGCCCACCGCTTCACCGCCGTTTGCAAGTCCCTCTTATCACGAAACATCTGTCCCTGCCTCACTTCTACAGCATCGTATTCACAAACCGACTTGTGACCATCATCACATGTCATATTGTCCATATCAATCCAGTCCTTTGGCTCTTTATCACAATCTTTCCACCCCGCCTGTGTCTCCACAAAAGTTTCATACTCATCATCATCCCTCTGCATCTCATCTACAATAACCTCATTCTCTTCTCCACAATATACAACCATCATTTCCATCCGGCCTCCTCCCACCTCATCGTGCGTCTGATTAATCTGTTCTCTGGTATTATTATTCTCAATTTCAATATTTTGCTCCGTGGTCTCACCTATTGCTAAATTATTTGAAACATGCACATAACTTTCACCTACTTCCTCATGCCCTTCCGATGTGCTCCTTGATTCATGTTGAACAAGCAGCACGTGATCAAACTTTTTCTGGATACCCATATATACGAACTTCCGCCAACTTGTTGTGTTTTTAATCTCAAAAAGCTCACATTTGTATACCCCTTCGTATAGCTTACGAATTAAAACTTTCACCGCTGACCGATCATGTAATAGGATATTCAACAATTCTTACATCCACACTTCCACTCTAGGCACCTCACATGTTCCATTAAACCAACCGTCCACATATGAAAATTCTTTCAAATCTATACCATATTCACAATATCTAATTTCTCCTTCCCCATAAAATACTCTGAATCTGACGATACTGGACATCCTGACAACAAAAATATTTTTAGCTACCCTTTATTTACTTCTAATGTCTTATAATTATAGCAACATCGAAATTTTTTTCCGTATGCTCTATATATATTATACGTATATAATACAGATTTTATAAACCTACGAGATAATAATATAAACAAAATCACTATCTAAATAATCATTACAAAACTAAACTTATATTCTACATAAACTAATATTCTACTTAATCTAAAAAAATATACTTACTTCTAATCTTACGTGGACGTTCCTCTTCTTTCTCCTCCTCCTCCTCCTCCTCCTCCTCCTCCTTGTTCTTCGTCTTCTTCTGGTTCTTCCTCCTTCTCCTTCTTCTTCTTCTCCCACGAGCGCAGGCCGCCCGGCTCTCCCCGCGCGGCGCCTCCTCCTCTGCCCGCGCGCGCCTCTCTCCCGGCTCTCCCCGCTCTCCCCGCGCGCTGCCTCTTCCTCTGCCTCGCCTCGCCGCCGCCGCGCTCTCTCTCTCTCTCTTGTAACGCGCGACGCAAATGCAGTGCCGGGCCAAATAGGGGGACCTATCGGTCACCCGGAAACCGACTAGCTAACCTAGTTGGTCCCCCGATTACCGATTACCGACACAAATCGAGTCCTCCAGGGCCCGACTGGGCCAGGGCTGCGGCAGCCTGTCGGTAATCCAGTTACCGACAGGCCTTTTGTCGTCCGATAGCCCATGTGGCAGCGAACGTCACAGAGTCGGACATCGAAAAACCGATAGGCCATATTGGTTTTCCGGGAACCGATAGGTCCCTTATCGGTCCTCCGATGACCGACTGGCTTCTATTTTTTCAATATTTCAAAATCGACCCTCATTTTTGAAATTAATAATTAAATTAATATTATTTGACAAAAAAAACCCCTAAGGGAAATGCTGGATTGCCCCCAGCATGGATGCTGCTATACCTCAAGCTGGTGAGGAACCACATTAGAAAACGGTAGGGGGTAAAGGAATTTCTTCCTTGACTGTCCCGCTTCTGAGTTGGTAGGTTGTTTGTGCGATGTAAAAATATGTGCATGTATTCTGAAAAAGTAAGGGGTGTGTGAGGGGGTGTGTTGCACATGCTCTGTCCTTTCTTTTCTTTTTTCTTCTTAATATAATGATACTCAGCTACCCTATATGTTCTAGAAAAAAAAAATTGTTCCAAGATGGTGCCTATACGTTTCCAAATGTTCATGTGAATAAAAATTCTGGATAACTGAAATGATATGATGTGCTTCTCCAAAGAAATGGTAATTGCTGAACAATAGAATTGAAATGATGCACTTCTCAATAAAGAAAGATAATAAAAAAGATAAAACTATAAAACAATGGATATTATGAAATTTTTATACGTAAAATTTCAATGTTATTTAGCTATTCTTTTTCCATATCCGAATCATAAATATAAAAATTCTAGTTCAATTACAATGAATGGCACAAACGTACCTGTGTCCTAGGCAATGCAAATAAGTGCAGAACACAACACACAAGCTACTCTTGGCTCTGCAGGAACATGTTGCAGGATGCACAAGCCTTGTCAAATGTCCTGATCCTTCTGCAAAAACTTAGTGCAAAGATATAATATGCAACAGTAACTTGACATGCTCAGACGGAAATAGAAATATCTCCACTAATATCCTTCCAAGTTCCAGATGCAGTTAAAAGACAAAAATTGTGGTCAACAATTGCAATTCAATATAGAGCACTCTTTCAGAGGTAAAGTAATACGGGATTCCTTTGAACTGGATTAGAGATTAGTTACATCCAACAGCACACAATTACAATACTAAACTAATTAAGTCACCGTATGGCAGGCTCAGGACACTTCCAGTGTACATTGCAACTGCAGCGATACATCCCTTCCCCACTTCATCAAAACTGTTTGTTCTTGGATCATACATGAGCAGCAATCCTGTGGGTACTACATGGACGAGTAACCTCCCATTAGCCAATACCGCCAATGGTTTCACGGAGTGCTCCACAGGTAGATCTTTGGCAATGGAACCAGTCTGAATGCTATACTCTTTCACCCAGAGGCCCCTCTCAAAATCAGTTAGAAACCAGAGGTCAGCCTCACAACGAAGGTAGTATGCCAAAACAAGGGTACCTTTGAGCTCAGCTAAAGTAAGTCGCCGCGGCATAGAAATGTACTGGTACATATCTTCCTCTTCATCCAAGACAAGGGTGCCGGTTATTGGTCCCTGAAGATCTCTCCTCCACTGCTCTGTCTCAAGATCAAATGAAGCGAGGCAGTCCGGATCAACGGGAGCATTGAGATCGCTGTAGTATATCGAGTGGTGCAGGAAATATACCACCCCATCAACAACAACAGCGCTCCCAGGTTGAACCAAGAGATCCGGGCTCTGCACTCTCCTCCAGCGAGCATCGATGGCACCCCCGCTGATGGTGAAAACCTCAAAGGGCTGCTCCCTGACTCCGGACAACACTCGAAGCACCTTATACTCTACGGTAGCGGCAATCTTTCCCAACGCAAATGAGCTGTACCGCGCAGAGGATACCAAATTACTTATCCTCCCATGCCACAGCACCGGAGGCCCAGGCACGACGGCTCCGCTGGCCGGGTCGAGCACGCGGCAGTTGTTCCATCCCGTCGTGACGCAGGCCAGGTCGAGGCGCGTGCAGAGCAGCTGATGCGCCGCCGGGACGGAGATCCGCTTCACCACGGCCCCGGAGAGATCGATGATATGGACGTGCGTCTCGTCGTCACGGAGGTTGGCCAGGACGAGAGGGTCCCGGTGGCGCGCCGCGTGCTCCCTGATGAAGTTCGGGTCGACGGTGGCGGCTCGCCAGCGGCGGCGGACGACGCGCAGGCGGCACAGGTCCTTGCCAGGGACGCGGACCAGGACTTCGAGTATCAGGTCGAATGGGATCTCGCGGCCGTCTGAGGCGACAAGAGGCCATCTGGATCCGGTCAGCGCGGAGGACAGATTGGGCGGTGCCATCGCCGTCCCTGACGCCGAGTCGCCGACGGATCTGCGGATACGGATAGCTGCCAGGACGCACCAAGCCGAATAATCCCTTGAGCAGCGCGCGGCCCGCCGGGGACTGGACGGGAGGCCAGCCGCCGGCGTAGGGAAAGCTTCGGTGGAACGATGGTCGGTTGTTGGGCCGCGAGTAGGTATTCGGTATCGCCGCTGCGGCCAACGAAGTCGATGTAACCGGTGAGATTTTTTTCTAATTATCTGGAATCCACTTAAGTTTCCAAAAACAAGTTTCAGGCCTCAATCTCTTTAAAACTGGAATAGCTTCAAATACATCAGCTTTTTTCTGGTTTCTAAAAATCAGTTTCAGTTTCTGAAAAATCAATAATCTAGAATAACTTCCTTTTTAACAATTTTAAAAAAAATACTCTCTTCATTACCGTTTATTTGCAGATACTAAGTACAATAGAATAATGTAAGTGCACAGAAAATGAGAAGTAGAGAGATAGAGATATAATTGTATTAGAAAGAGAAAAGGTTGTATTAAGGGCTTCTTTGAGAGAGTCTCACTCCATAAAAATCAATTCTGTTCCACAACTCCATCATGGAGCAGCTCCACTCCAGATATGCAGATTCACAATAAAGTGTTTGGCTTAAAATTTAATTCCAGCTCTAGATATTCAAGGTTTCGATTGAGAAGGTCTATTATGTCCCTATAAAAATCTCTATTTTTCTCATTACAAATCAATATATATTTTTTTACGGTGGAGCTCATCTGTATCTATGTAAGATTTGTTCAATTCGGAAGGAATTCGTGAGAAAAGACAAAAGAATCCAATGGATATGTTCTGTAATAAGTGACATGATAGTAATTTTCTATCAACTCCATGATTTTTAATTTTTGGAGCACCTTCTCATGAGCTCCAAAAAAAGGTAGAGTTAGACCTAACTTCACCTTTTTTTCTGGATCTAGAGTTGGTGGAGTTAAGATTGTTTGGCTAGTAAATTTAAGAGCAGAGTTGAAAAAGATGAAGTAGAACCCTCCCAAACAGCCTTTAGGAAAATAGAATCACAATAAAGAAAAGTGAAGGATCCTAAAATCATAAATAAATAGGGACGGAGGAAGTACCGGAGAACCAGGATATCCAAATAACCTATTAAGAGCAAATTTTTTTCTTAATTCATTATTTAACAGTTTTTTTCTAGAAAAAAGGATATAAATTGTTGTCGACTCGACGAAGACAAAACCAACTCTAATTTGTTGGTTTATACTACTCTCTTTGTCCAGAAATAAATATCATTTTTCTGCTTTAGCAATATATCTACTTCACCTCTCAATTATTGAGGTTGATCACCTTAAACCCCTCACTTATGAAACTGGATATCTTAACCCCCTTCAAACTATCCAAAACCATCGAAATAACCCTCTAGGATGGTATTAAAAGTGGTTTTGCCTATGTAGCATTACGTACTGATGATGACATTACAATTACATGGTTAAAATAGTTCTATACTATAAAAAATATTATTATACCTATAAAAGGAACCAATAATGGAGATATAAAATTCTATAAAGAAAATATTATATACAAAAAATCATTAGATAATGTTGTGTGAGTGAAATTATTTTTTTTTGTGAAAAGTAATAAAAATTTAAAATTATTCATGGGCCAAGTATGAGTGGTAGAAAAGGTAGAAGAGCATGATAATAAAATGATATAGTACCATTGTCATCGTCCAAATGTACCGCCACATAGGCAAAACAGCCTTTAAAACCATTCTAGAGGGTTGTTCAGATGGTTTTGAATTATTTAAGAGTAGAATATTCGGTTTTATAGTTGAAGAGTGAAGTAGACTTATTCCTTTACTTTAAAAAATCATCTTTGATCATTTGTCTTATCTAAATTATTTATATAAACATAAAAAATATGTTATCACCAATGTATTTATATTCATAAAACAAGTTATAAGAAAATAAATAAAATTTATATAAAATTTTTAATAAGACAAACGGTTAAATATAATTCTTAAAAGTCACAAAACGACACTTGTTTGTTGAGTCAATTGTGTGAATGAGGACAACAAGCCGGGTTAGTTGTGTGAATTTTCATCGAGTTCATGTCCCTCCATGTCCTGACCATGGCGGTGAGAGGGTATGTTCATTATTATTTGAATGTTCATGCCTTCAGGGTATTGATTTGGAAAAAAAAAAAAACAGAGACCATTGTAATTTGGTACAGGTTTGAATATTAGCTGTGTTTTGATGAGTGAACATATCGGTCTGTATATTAGTTATTGAGATGTTTAAAGGTATATTGAAAAATTTAAAGACACCAGTACATTTGTGGAAGGAACACATGAGTACATAGGAAAACCTGTGTTTGAACGTGTATGAATTGAAACTTTTGATAATAAGGTGTAGGACGATTTTATTTGAAGAAAACAGCTGCCTTTTTTGTAACATGGAGAGAAATAAATAAAAATATATTTATCATTTTAGATGCTTAGATTATTCAAATTTTGAATCTTTCACGCTGTTCCGTCGCAGAGAAGGAAGTGATGAGTTCTAGAGCAAGTTCATCAGATGTTGTAAAACTGGTACTCTAAAATCGAATATAAAGATTCTATAACTCTCACTTTTAAAGAATTACTAGGCGCGGTGGCGCGCTCTACCGCGCCAGGCTGGCTGTGCACACGGTGTTACCACCATTTTAAAATATAGCTTATAAAGTTCACTTAGAAGCGGCATACTCTTCGTAATAAAGGAATTCAAAGGACGATGAACATGAGATGACAATATTGACCTCGTTCTTCCATTTTACAAAAAGCTTTATGCCAGGTACTATACGCTGAGATGCATGGGTCCAACGGAGTAGGACAACACATTTTGCTCATTTCCTTCCTGTGTACATGCGCTTAGGCAGGTTTATAAATTCTTGGAGGACAAACGTAGTTCAAATCAACTTGTGCAGGCCATCTACTGTTACTATACATGTCTGGACACATAAAAAATGTTTATCCACAGAGCCACTGGCAAAACGAAATGTCACCGAGCAGTTAACTGGGGCAAAAATATGGATGGCAGTATGGCACGCATATTTTACCTTTGCCTTTGCTAGAGCAAGTAAACTGCAAGTGTTGAATACAAATGGCAGTAATAAGAAGCAAGACACCGTCTTGTGCAGGTCCTGCATTGCGCCAAATGTGAGCTTCTTTTTGCTGCCGGCTTCTCTCGCACTGGATGCCCGGCCGCGTCAGCAGCAAATGCTCTTTTCACTCTTCTGACACCATCCGCTTCTTCTTTTCTATCCATCGATATTTAACATATTTTTGTTAATTAGACAAACTGTAGGTCAAAGCAATCCTGCCATCTCTGATAACCACAAAACATTTTTTTTCGGTTTACTTCCTAATAATTTACTATACACTATTTTTTTTCTGACACATACATGTTATCTAATCTGCCTGAACATTCAGGAGAAAGGGAGCATAATTGCACATTTTGAGAGTAACCAACTACAAAAAAATTGCAGCATTGGACAAGAAGATAAAACACTGAACCTCGGTTCCTTCTCACTCTGATAACTATACATAAAAGCAAGGAAAAGCAAGTGATATATTACTGTAACATGCCAAATTCTAATAGCATGTTATTATGCATCATTAAGCATCATTGAGCATCATTTGTTCATTGACATGTGCATTCATGGTTAATTTCAATTTTAAAATTTGAATGAAATTCATGTCATGTGAAGTAACTTGAACTTTTTGAATACAACTTCACCCCAACCAAAAATTCTCTGGATAGTGGATCTTATAAGATGAATTTAAATAATTTTTACCAAAATTTTAGTAACAGTTTAAGTACATCTAAAATTCAATTTATTGCTACAGAATTGCCTGCTGGGAAGAATTTTAATTCGAAATCTACTTCACCTTTTGATCTCTTTCTTGCTCAAATGGATGCATATCAACCCTATCTAGCTCCAAGAAAATTGACATGATTTTTGGAGCTCCATAAGACCAGTTTTCAAAGTTTAGAAGCCGAAGAGAACTGCAGTCTAATAAATTCCGAAAATTGAGAAGGTATATCATCCTCCTCCATACAGTGCGCAGAGAAGCTGCGCCGCTTGGCAGGGCGTGTGGCTGCCATCTCCTCTGCCTCTGTGCATCGGGCCCTGCAGCACAGCCGTTTCCCCCTGTCCAGTCAGCCCCTAGACCAAATCGCCTCACATCTGTTCTCTCCCTTCCTCAGTTTTTCCCCATCCGTCGAACGGAGGCAGCAGCAGCAGCAGCAGTTCATCCCTGCTCAGTGCGAGATCCGACGGAAGGGCCAACGATGAGCTCGTCCTCCACTTCACCAGGTTGAGTCGACCTCCATTAGTGCCTCCCCAGTCCATTCCGTCATCTGTCTCCAAGCTTTGGCAGCAGCACAAGTATAGTGCTTTGAATCAATCCAGTTCTTCGGTGAGTTCCTGGTCGATTCCATCTTCAGTTAGGTGCTTAGCTAGCTTCTGTGTGTCTCCAAATCCACAGGATCTTGGTACCCTGTCCAGCAGAGGGTTGTCATCTATGTTCTTCGTCAACGTTGTTGCAGCTCACCTCCTTGCTGGGCACCCCCACCCATGGGCTTCCATCTTCTGATCCAGCTTGTTGGAGCCTTTTCTGCAGATCCGTGAGAGGTGAGCACCTCACCTTGGCCTGAATCGTGTTCCTCGTTAGGGTTTGTTTGGCTACTCTCCAATCCATACGGATCGAGAGAGATTGGAGCGGTTCGTGACGAAAATAAATTAATATCTCTCTTAATTTATTTTAATCCATATGAATTGTGATGCATGCAAACAAGGGGTTAGGTCGTGTTTGGTTTGCCCCCATGGTAACGTCATCGGCAACGTGACACATTCACACCCTATTAGCGGTGGGATCTCCGGATCACCGATTTTGTTTGTTGGCCGAGATGTAAAGTAAAGCGATACCGTAACTACGCTTCGCAACTCGTGGAAGTGGCGGGTACCTTGCCACCGGCTGCTGCTGTTGCTATTGCTACTAATCACATAAGTTATGAATTGTTGGCCATTTTTTAACACCCAACATGAACCACATTCTCTGCTTCAGAAAAAACATACAAATTAAAAAGAAAAATTAATAATGCAACGCACACAGGTTCCATAGAGAAATTTTGACAATAATAATAAAGGCTTGCTACCACTCTTATCGTTCTTCGCCTGTTTGCCACGCCGGCTTCGCCTTCGCCCTGCTATTACCTGTCAGCAGCTTCATCAGTTAGAGTAGTATAGCTACAAATTAGTCCCTCCCATATTTAATATTGACACAGTTGACTTCAAACATCAACCATTTGTCTTATTTAAATTTGATGTTAGAAGTCAATAGTGTCAATATTTAAAAACCAAAGGGAGTAATTCTTTAGCTCAACAGATAAGCAATCGCTACTTAACATGGAAAAAAAACATCAAACTGTTACCATGGAAAACCAACAGCAGCTTAATCAACCTTAACTCCAGTAGCAAAAATTAACTGTTCACAATATATCGCACATTTTGTAATAAAAGAATGAACTCAATGTTCAATGCTAGAAACTTATTGAAGACTTAAGGCTGATAAAAAGGATAATTGAGAGTTTCAGATAAAATCCATTAAAATAGGACTAGGTACGGTATTCTATCAAGTGATCATCAAGGTAATTATCACTGATCTTACTTTTGTGTCCCTGATCTTCAAGTTTCAGTAACAGGTGAGCAATGCTCTTATGCAAATAATATGAAATTCTGCTGCATATTTCAGAAACGACTTGTTGTCCAGAGCTCCAAAAGCTTGCAACTAGAATAAGCAAATATAATTTTCCATCTTTTTTTCTGTGAGCAAATTTGTTGATCATCATCAGGAAGGAATCAAAATATGAGTCTCAATTAATGTTACTCCCGCTAATTCAGGTCTTCTTTGTCACCAAATAAAATCCTAGATCGAATAAAATCCTGGTTCTAATACCGAATCAAATCAAATTCTTAATCCTACAGAGAAGAAATGGACCATAGAAAGAACACGCACCTTAATCCTCTTCCTCCTTCCATCTGATGCTTCAATCCCGCCCACAATCCCAATCGAATCGAATCCTCCTTGGCTGCAGAGGTGGGCACTTAACGCTCGGCCGCCTGAACGTCGTGGATCTTGACCTGTTTGACTTGCTCTGGTTAGAGAAGAAGGGAGAGGGAGAGGGAGGAGAGGAGGAGAGGAGGGGAAGGAGAGGGAGCTGGGGAGGAGAGGAGGTGAGCGCCGGACCTCACCGGCGTGAGGGCGCACTGCCCGTTGGCCGTGTCGCGCCGTCGCCCGGATGATTCGCTCGGGGAAGGGAACGATTAGCACGGCTCGGGCAGCGGTATCCGTCGTGTGAAGCTCGGGACCTGTTCACAGCGTCAATGGATGACAGACCGGTCCAACCAAACGCAAATCAACGTTATTAGATTGCAGCGCGATCTATTAACGGTGACAAATCACCCAACCAAACAGCACCTTAGTACTTTATCTTTGCCTTAATCCTTCTGCAGACCACCATGGCCGAAGTGCAAGAAAGCAAGAAGCTAGTTAGCTGTTCTGTTCATTCTGTATTACTCCATCTCTGCTCTTTGATAAATCAGGGAAAATTATTATGATCTCTATAAATCTTGAAACTTGGTACCTATCACAAACCTGACCTGTTGTATCTGCTAAAAACATGAAACCCCATTAACCATCTGTTCAGATCAGTCTACACCACATTTTTTGGTTTGCCTTGTTTTCAGTTTTCCCAGGTTCATGGCAGACTCTCTGTTCAACTTGTAAAATACATTGCAATTGGTAGAATGCTCAGAAAAATGTGAAACTAATTTTGTGGATTCATCTGAAAGTATACTTTATGATAAAAATAATCATAATCTTGATAATCCTGCTGTTAAGCCCTTTACTAATTTAACACTAACCCTGCTCATATTTCAACACAGCTAACTGTTAGTGTTTATAATTTGAGCAAGTCAAACTGAAATGACCTGGTTCTTTTTGCATTGTAACCATTGACTCATTGCACATCATATCTGTAAATTTTCATGACATTCACATATCATTTCATTACTTGTTCATGTCATTTATTCGGTGTATTCAATCTTCTAGCGATCGAGCAACCGGAGGATGACGTGGGCAGTACGGAGGGTGCAGCTGATCCAGAGGTTGTGTGTGTTGAACCTGCAGCTCAAGGCAAGCATCTATGCATATCGTCAACTATTTTGGATACTCATGGTTAATTAATTTGATGCTAGGTTATGCATTATTTGAGTAATAGAGGTTTTTAGCTCCTATTTGTTGTATGTCCTTCCTTGATAATTGTATGCCTTTCACCTTATAACATGTCCGGGTGCGTAGAGTTCATATGCAGGTGTCACGATTATTGCTTATCATGCTTAATAGTCCTCGGTAGAGGTCGAATGGTGGTAAGGTCCACTACCATTCGCATGTAGAGGATGGCTACCTCATGTTGGTTTGGGCTGGTGGATGATGATGGATATGGGTGGGAGACTTGGGCGAGCAGTAGGGTGGTTCGGGAATGGATTCTCGAATGCCCATAGACTCGCTTAAATTAATTAAGTTTGCCGTCGACATAAACACTTTTCCGTGCTACCACATGCCTAATATCATGGAACAGGTAATCCTTCCTTCTTATTTAGCTGCGACCACTTACCTTCCGAGTTCGGGGGATGTAGAAGGTGCTAGAATGCTCCATGTGTGGGCCTAGTGCGACCAACTTGCCTTGACCGAACGTCTGTTAAATGGTCGGAATGTATTTGGAGTGGATTGACATATTGAATCACAGCTTACTTCTGACGGGTTGTATGGACGGGGTCTTGTGTCGGGTGGGTAAAGTAGTACACTCCTGCAGGGTTTGATCAATTCAAGTTGTCACGCTCTCGGTTTTGAGCACGTTTATGTTCGTCCACATTCATGGGTTTGAGCTCGTGTTGACTTATGGATAAAAGGTGCCTTGTTTTGTACACTTGAGCTATGGGAATTTTTGGGTATAGGTTAAATTGCTCACAAATAATTTATTATGCTTGTCACTTAAATATTTATTTAGTTGCTCAAGTAATCGCTTTATGCAAAATGTCATCCTTTTACCTATCCTTGTCCAAAGATAAATGCATCTTCCTTTGGTTTAAGAGCTATATGACTTGTGTAAGTCTCGTTGAGTACTTTCGTACTCACAATACTATTGTTGAGTTTTTGCAGGTGAGGAACGAGTGTGTGTTTGAGTATTTCTATCCCACTGGCGATGGTAATGGGTAGGAATAGGTGGTGCTTTCAGGCTGAGCACCAGGTCTTTTGTTGTTGTTTTTCCACTGTGTTGTACTCTTGATCAAGGGCCAAACATTCACCTAGTGATGTCCTTGTTCATGTTGTTGATCATGAGAGCCATCTTGTGCTCAAAACCTCATTTTTGTTGTAAATATGTAGGTTAACAAGATCTGAACTGAAATTTGAATTTGCTCTCTTTGTTTATCTTGTGATGATGATGGTTACATTATGTGGCTTAGCGATATGCGTGATGATCTTGGGCATTGAAATGCATATCGGGGAATACCGGAATTCTACGTGTGATGATCGAGTATTATTGAGCTGGCAGCTTGAAATGATTTTTGGCACGTGGTCTGTCGAATGGTCGACGCGTGCTGAGGCTCATTCCAAGGTTAGCCGGCGTATTTGGTCATTATGCATATAATTTGGGAGGCTCCTCCACAATTACATACCAATCTAGAGAATGCAGATATCGAAATGGTGGGCTAGGATAATTTCGACTACCTGATTCTAAAAGAAATATATAGCGTTGTTTCTTCTCTGACTTCAGGATTGGTTGTCAGAGGTAACTCGATGTGTGTCCATCCAGTGAGCATATTGGAGCCATCATCATCGATGCCTGAAGCTAGTATCTTCAGTTTTAGATCAGACATGCTGTATGACAGCATGACCCTGCGAGGCCTGTAAGGGATAAAATGATCAGTCATAGTAGAAAGATGATGGATGAGAAAGTTTCATGTATGTATTCAGTTGTATAGAAGCGAGAATGGTTTGCTATTTGCTTGTGAAAGATGTAGGATGCAGATACATATTTGAGAGACAAAAAAGAATGTTAAGAAAGCGAGATATATTTCTCTCTACTCATTCTGTAATATTATTGCAAGAAAAAGGATTGCTTGTTTCTTTTCTGTAGCCAATGAAATGCTATAGGCCTTATAACTGCATCATGAGAAAAAGTGATGAAGCAAGGGCAGTCGTAACTGTAAAAAAACTTCAAACAATTTTATAGCAAAAATTCCTCAAAGTTAAAATTCACATAGGTCTACTTCTTAGGTGGGCAAAGTCAGACTGTATTTTTTTTTTTTTTCCAATCTCACGGTAAAGCATATGCAGGGAATGGCTCTGAGTATGAGTGGATCTGTATTGTTTCTTGTTGACGAGATATTTGTTTGAAGAATATGAGACTTGTGATTGAAGTGCTGGAAGTGATGTATGGGTGTGGATTAGAGGATTGTCAGATACGGACTATCACAGCTACAGGATCATCTACTTCAATCATGGCGACATCGAAGAGCACTCTCTCTTAGTTTAAATCAAACACACCAAAAGTAGCGAGACAAAAAACAGTTAGTAAACAATGGGCGGCACAAAAAAAAAGGGATTTTGGTCTAGGGGAGATTAGCAAAACATGGTTTGGTACCCACGACACTACAAAATCACATTTTGTCTGAGAAACATCCTGTAAATTGGGTTTTGTATGAGAGTCACCACCATTAATTTTTCAATCATTTTCCATCTCAAAATAGAAAAAGATAGGGGCAAGTGACCAATATACCCCTGTGCACACATGGTCGAACCGAACCAGATCCTAGGGTTTAATCGGACCAGCCCTCTGCCTTATCTTCTCCTTCCCCATCGTTCCTTCCTCAGCACTGTAACCCTAGGTTCACGCTGAGCTTCAGGCTGTCGGCATCCCTTCCGCCATCTCCTTCGTTGCTCTGCCTTTTCCAAGACATGGTGCGTTGATAGGGGAGTCCC
The DNA here is from genome assembly GCA_001182835.1 of Oropetium thomaeum. Taxonomy (NCBI): domain Eukaryota; kingdom Viridiplantae; phylum Streptophyta; class Magnoliopsida; order Poales; family Poaceae; genus Oropetium; species Oropetium thomaeum. Next base: position 1,132,277 of record LFJQ01000034.1, read on the forward strand.
TCATGGCGAGCGGCACTAGCCCTCATCGAGGGGCGCAGCAACTCCTCAACATCAATGCGCCGACATCACCATTGAACCTGGCATGGGTTCCCACGGGGTACGTGCTCTCTAAATATTAATTGTTGTTGAGTTGGTTTAAAATTTCATGATTCAATTGGATTCGTCTGATTGGCCCCTAGTTCGTTCTCGTGCTTGAACTAAGTCCGTTTTTCATTTTTTTTGGTTTATTTGGTAGGATGGATCCTGACTCAGCTTGTCGAGTAGCACTTTACATTGCGCAATATGAGCAAACTGTTGACGATAGTAGGGCTGTGATGCATGATAGGAGGGATGTTAATTGGGTTGTAGACAAGGAGACAATGTCATGGATGGATATTTCTACTGACCTAGAGGATGAGATAAAGCATGCTAGATCGCAATAGTTGGTTGTGGCTTACTGGGACAAGATGTCTAGACAGTACAAGAACATTAATTCAGATGCGACATTGCTTGCTGCATTTGACATGTACTGGCAGACAAGGAGGCTCACATTCTTTATTGCAGTGATTAACCGTCCAACTTGTTGGGGCAGATAGTAGCACGATATCTAATGTTCATGAAAATGTGGTGAGCACACATGAGTTTGCTAATGTGTTAGAAGATTCACAGAAGCAAACTGGCTTGTGTACTCAACAAAGCACATGTAGTCATGCTGTTGACTGTTCCATTGAACTAACTGCACCAATTTCTAATCCAGTAGCTTCACTTGATGATCTTGTTGCTAATACCACTCCAAGCCTTGCTAATCCAGCTGCTAATACCACATCAGATGAAGCTAACCTTGCTGGTAATAACCTAACAGACCCTTGGGGTGCGAATGAGGAAATAGAATATGTTGGTGTAGATGATGAGAAGGTCTTCCATGGTGGCTTAGTTTCTGATGCTAAGGCTGTTTAATTTGACTATATTCCTGATTCTGAAGAAGAAGATAACAATGATCGTGAAGTTGATGATGAAGATGGTTGTTTTATTTTAGAACATGTCACTGACTTAGAAAATCCCACAATTGCGGTAGGTGTGACATTTGAGGATGGTGAAACATTTAAGAAGGCAATTAGACAATATGGCATACTAAATGAATATGAAATTGGAGCTGATTACAGTGAGGCAACCAGGTACAGAGGGCATTGCAAGGCTAAAAGTTATAGGTGGAGGATCCATGCATCACAGCTTCAGGATGGAAAACATAGATGGTAATACTGAAAATAAGTCCATAATTTTTTGTCTTTTTTTTTCATTCAACTCCGAAGATTGATATATGTTTACTGAAATATTTGTATGTTATACTTGCAGATTAAGAGGATACCTCACAAGCATTACTGCTAGAGCACATGGAACGTGGGTGATAATTCCATGGCAAACCAATATTGGGTCAGAGATAGGGTGATTCATTGGCTTATGGAAGATACAAACCTTGGGGCTTCAGCCTTGGTGAAGAAACTTAAAGAAAAGTATTTGATCAATCTCTCATACTGGGTGGTGCACAATGGCAGGAAACTAGCTCTTGATGAGATATTAGGTAAGTGGGATGACAGCTTTGAATATGGATTTTCCTTGAAGGCAGAGATAGAGAGCAAGTCTCCTGGTAGCACAGTTCATATAGACTAAGAGAAAGTTGGCAAAAGAATAAGGTTCAGCAAGATGTTTGTTGCTTTGAAACCTTGCATAGATGGTTTCCTTAATGGTTGTAGACCATTTCTAGGCATTGACTCTACTGCTTTGAGTGGGAGGGGAAAGGGACAACTGGCTTCAGCTATAGGGCTGGATGGCCACAACTGGATGTTCCCAGTAGCATATGGGGTGTTTGATTCAGAGAGCAAAGACAATTGGGGTTGGTTCATGACTAAACTGGTAGAGGCAATTGGCTCACCACCTAGTCTAGTCATTTCAACTCATGCTGGAAAAGGCATAGATGCAGCTGTAACTACTGTTTTTACAAATGGCGTACAGCACCAGGAGTGTATGAGACATTTATTCAAGAATTTTCAGAAGAAATTTCATGGAGAAGTATTTCAGAGAAATCTGTGGCCAGCTTCAAGAGCTTACACAAAAGAACAATACGATGTACACTATAACATTATGAAAGAAGCTTCCCAAATGCTATGCAGTGGCTTGATGACAAACATAAGCATTTGTGGGCAAGATCTTTCTTTTCCAGTGCTAGTAAGTGTGATTATGTCACTAACAACATAGCTGAGTCATTCAACAATTGGATAAAGAATGAGAAATCCCTACCTGTTGTTGATCTAGTGGATGCCATAAGACAAAAGATAATGGACAAAATGTATGTCAGGAGGAGGCTTGCAATGAAGCTAACAGGAAAGGTGCTTCCACACATCATGAAGGACATGCATGCAAAGAGTAGAGGCTTAGCTAGGTATGTTATACATAAAGGTCGTGACATGGTAGCAGAAATTGAAGGTGTACATAGAGATTTGACTCCATGGAGGCATAGAGTCAAATTAACAGAACGGCAATGCAGCTGCAATAAGTGGCAGTTAACTGGAATTCCATGTACTCATGCAATTAACCTGATATGTTCTTATAGAAATGTGGACCTTGCTGATTATGTTCACAACTACTATAGTGTTGTCATGTTTCATGCTGCATATACTGATCATGTTGAGCCAATGACAGACAAGACACAATGGTGTAAAGTTGATTTAGGATTGAAGCTTTAGCCACCAAGGCAGGCCAAGAACTAGAAGGATCAAGGGAGTTGAAGAAGGCGGTGGAACAAAAAAAAGAAGAGTTGCTTCAGATGTGGATAGTATGGGCATCTGCAAAAAACTTGCAGTGAGACTGTTTATGATTCTGGTGCACCCCCACCAGCACCTCCAAAACCCAAAAGAAAGAGGGTTACCAAGAAGAAGCAAACTACAGTTGATCAATCTACGTCACCAATGAGGCTTCCACAGGCACCTTCAAACTCAATGGAAAGTCCAGGAGCAATCATCAGAAGGTACAAGTCAAAATGCACTACTGCCTATTTGTTTTTCTTACCTAAGCCAAAGCACTATAGTTAACAATATTTTATATTTTTTTTCCTTAGCCGATCCAAAGCACTACATACCAGCCCAAGGATGTTAGAAGGACCTTCAACAACAATGGAAAGTCTAGGAGCATTCACCAGGAGCTAAAAAAAATTTTCCTACTAATTATTTTATGAAATTATTGCTATGGGTTACAGTACACTAAAAAATTGTTGCTGTTATCTTACCAGCCAAGCCAGAGCACTAGACATGGGCCAGATGCAGGAAAAGACCACAGGAAAGAAGGTTGGGACAAAGAGGAAGCTGTGATGGACGACTGCCAAATAGACCAAGCTGTGATGAAGTCTTTTGATGTGTCGTGTTTAACCTTTTGATGTCAGTTTGAAACTGAGTTGTTAGAAAAGCATGTGTAGTTTTGTGGCATGTTAAAGCTATGACTTGATGAACCATATCAGTTTGTTAGTTCGTGAACCCCTTAAGTTGGTATTTTGTTGGACCTCTTATTCTGGTATATTAAGCTGCAAAGCAGAGGCACTCCAGCTATATTTCATTCATTCTTAGAAGAGATGTAAACCACTTCGTACAATAGTAAGTATAAGTACAATTACAGTGAAGCAAATAAAAATGGAAATCAATTCTTCCGCTGGTTGTCTTCTTATCCCTGTATGTTGTTCCATCGGTTCAGAAATTTCGGTTTCCATATGCTTCACCCTTCTCTGCAGCTCGTTAATGGCCTTTGTCACACTCCAACGTTCATCAACAGTCTGTTTCTGTGTTCCACCACAAACTCCTCTTGTATGAAAATCAAGGAAGCCATTATCCACCAAGTACTTTTACTCATCCTCCCACAAGAACCAGGAACAAGCATTGGCCATCTGCACGATAGATCCCAAAATTTTGAAAACACAAAGGAAAAAAAAATCAGGACAAGTGTTGAAGAAAAATCAGACGGGAAATCAACCACTCTCCCGCGCATGCTTCATACACAAGTTCCTCCCCTGGTTCCTTGCCGTGTTCGCAAGAAAAAGGACGAGCTTCCGGCCAGGATGGTCGGGCACTCATTGATGGGAAGCTGGTTAATCGGAGTTGGAATCACCGGGAAGGTAGATCTCGGGTCTGCCTTACGAGGTCAAACTCGACGTGGATGTAGCCATGCTCGCAGTTGTGGTCCGATGGGGAAAGAGGCGGATAGCTGAGGAATGAACCTTGGGGAAGGAGAAGATAAGGCAGGGGCTGGTTCGGTTCGACCATGTGTGCACAGGGGTATATTGGTCACTTGCCCCTATTTTTCTCTATTTTTAGATGGAAAATGATTGAAAAATCAATGGTGGTGTCTCTCATACAAAACCTATTTTACAGGATGTTTCTTAGACAAAATATGATTTTGTGGTGTCCTGTGTACCAAACCATGTTTTGCTGATGTCCCCTAGACCAAAATCCCAAAAAATAAAGCTCTTTTCACATTCGGACAGGAAGCATAACTACAAACTATAGTTTTAACAACACAAAACGCATGCAATCTGATTTCATCTGCAAGGTGAACCTTCAATCTAACACAACAGATATGAATCAAATCAAACTCTATTTTTAAACCCTCTTTTGGTTAAGGTTGCAACAAATAGAATAATGTTAACTCATGAAAAAAAAATTCTTCAAATGCAGAAAGGCACCAACATCGGAAGTATATAAAGAGGTACAGTAGTATCAAGACAAATCACACAGTAGTCTTTGGAAGGGACATGAATACTAACAACCACCATAGTCCGTGCATGTATATGCCTACATAATTTAACAAAACAAAAAGAGAAGATGGATACCTAAGAAGAGGAAAATTCTGAGTTGCATACTATCCTTAGGAAATAGAGTCACATATTTCACTAATGCAAGATAATGGTTCTTAAATAAACATAATGAGTCTAATGCTAATAGCAGGAAGGCAGGAACATATGTGGATAACCTCCTCTCCTTAGAATCCATCCACTAAGGCAACTGAATGAACTAAAAGCAACAAATTTTTTGAGGAAAAATGCAGGTGTCCTGCCTTTCATATAGAAGGAATAAAAGAGGGTTTAAGAACAAATAAAGAGTCTGCCTGGCAACCATCGTTGCCAGTACTGAAATGAAAAGGGAAAAACAAGCCTCAAGAAGGTACTGAGGCGCGACAGTCTAAATCTATGACGGTTTGAAACATATATAACCATCTAAACATACGCACAGAGGTAGCCGGTAGTTTATTGATCTTCTTCATTAAATTTGCCCAGACGTCCCATGCCCTTTTATATATGTCAATCTCCTCTTTTATTAATAGTGCCACATGTATTGGCTCCTTTGCAAATGCCTTGGAAGATCCGTCGATTTCGTTCCTTCCAAATACCCCACCATGTGTACGGGATTATCCCACAATGGTCTGTTCTTTGTCCGCTGTTATCGAAGCAATTACCCCCTGAAACCAGTCAGCCACCCCTTGCGCTTGTTGGCCTGGTGCATCATCCATCGAACTGGGTCCAATCTGCCACTTTTTGGGTTGTTTGTCTGGTGAAGGCACACTCTATGAGGAGGTGGAACTTGGTCTCCATTTGTTGTAGGCACAATGGACAAACCACACTATTGTCCCAGCCTTTCTTTTCTAAATTATCCGCGGTTAGGATCTTCACATGCATTGCTAACCACGCGAACATTGTCCCTTTCGATTCTGCTCTCACCTTCCATAGCCTCGATGCGTAGCTGTAGCGGGCTGTGCCTTGGTATTGAGCTCTGTAAGCTGTCTGGGTTGAGTATTTGCTGGTTGTAGCGAGAAGCCAAGTCACTCTATCTTCAGTTCCATGCTGTAATTGAACTGCTTGCAGTTTGCGCCATAACCAAACGAATTGGTGAATCTGCTCCATTGTTGTTATCCCTTTGTTTGCTCTGATCCAGTTGTTGTGCATTAGCTCCTTTGCAACGCATCGGTTCTTGAACCTTGTAATTGCATAGAGTGACATAACCCTTTCCTTTAGCGTGTAGTCTCCCAGCCAGCGATCTTGCCAAAAACGTGCCTGTTTCCCATCTCCCAGAGTGATTTTTGTGTATTTGTGCATGGAATGGTTAATCCCGCCCATGGCTTGCAGTTTTGATTCCATAGCTTCCACAGTCATCTCATGCGCAGAGCAGTTCCAAATCTGTCAAGGTCTAGCACTCCAAGTCCCCCTAGTTCTTTCGGTCTGCACACCTTTTCCGATTTGATCAAGCTGTGTCTATTGCTTTCCTTCTCTTTGTTCACTCCGCACCCAGAGAAATTTTCTTCGAACAACGTCTATTTTCTTCATCATTCATTTTGGCAATGGAATCACCGTGGCATGGTGTGTGACTATAGATGTTAACACTGATTTTACTGATGTTGCTCTACCTGGTCGTGCCAAATTTAATTTTTTCCTTTCCATGGAGGAAGTTTGCTTGCGACTCTATCAATGTGGGGTTGCAAGTCCACCTTTCTCAACTTTCTCATGTGTAAAGGTAGACCCAAATATTTTCATGGAAATTTTTCGATCTTCCCAGAAAAAGCGTTCAGGAGTTCCATCATTCACGTTTTGGTATTTGATTGGGTAGATTTCTGTTTTTTGCATATTGATCTTAAGCCCCGTTACCTCCCCAAATGCTTTCAGCAGGGCCCTTACTGCCCGCAGGTCATCTGCGTCCCGATGTGTGAATATTGCCGCGTCGTCCGCATACATAGAGATCGTGACATTTGTCATGCCTGGTAGAAAGGATTTTGTAGAACCTTGGTGTACAGCGTAGGAGACAGACCCACTACCAGGACTCCCATGGAAAAAAAAAAAAAGGATGTGCCTTACGCTCCTGTGGGGCTGCTGTGACGCAACCAGTCCTAGTTTAACTTAGGCGCATACAAATCATATCTGCAAGCCCTTTCCTGATGATCAGGTACAGATGAATCCAAGGAAGTCAAAGGAGGTGGGGAGGGGGAGGGGAGCCGCCTGCCAGAGAATATGAAGAGGGAGCCGCGATGCTGTCACTACCGCTCCTGCTTCCTATGTGGGTGAGTGATAGAAAAGGAGCGTAATAGAATGATGTATTAATGTGATGGAGCTGGGTTATATATATACCCACAGTCAGAGGCTATAGAGCGTGATTAGGTGTGTCGGTATTAAACACGGCGCCCCATAGAGACCCTAGGCGTCCAGCCTAGGGTCGGCCCAGCTATGGTCTAATAGGGCAGTACAATAGATTCTAACAGTTGAGGAACATCTGGTTGCGCATGCTACCGCTTCGGCTGCGGCTTCGAATGCCCAATCTAGGACATGGCCTCGTCAGTGCAGGACGAAGGGTGGCGAGGAATTGCAAAAAGAGAAACCAAATGAGAGAGCATCAACCACCGGGAGGCGGCTTACCGAGCGGATGAAGCAAGATGCGAGGCCAGCCAACGACGGCTGCTGGCCGGAGACGCAGGCTCCACCACCATGCCTCACACGACGGCACCCCTCAAACCTCGATGCGTCGGTGCGAGCCAGGTTGCGTGTGATGGGCTCCATGGAAGTCGGTTATCGGAACGGGCCTATGGCCCATAAAAAGAAGACACCAAGGCACTGATAAGCCCATTAGCATATGAGTCGGTTTTACGAAGGCCGACACACAGTCACGTCTCCAAAAATGACGTAGCTCGACCAGAGAGCAGAATAACTAGGTGCAGTTATGTCCTTTATATTTCAACTTTTGACTATATGATGAAACAAATGCTATAAATTTAGTGTTAGTATATTAGCCTCCCCTTTCGTAGTCTGTAGAGACATAAAGATGTCGCCGCCGACATCACCCACCAACTGCAAGAAGTGTAAGTGTCTGTTGGCATTAGTCTAGGAGACCTCCACGACAATGTGCTTGAACTTGTCTTTTCGCCGGCCGATCATCACCAAGCTTCTACCTCCTCCACACCATTGTTGTTGCTGCTTTACGTCCTTGTCTCTCACGTCCCACCTTTCTTACTAACTGTAATAGCGGTGACCGACGTGTTAGAGGACTGCATTGAGCTTGAGAATGACTGTCAGATGCAAGTAAGTCATGTCTAAATAGTACCGTATGCGTCTATATCTGAACTATTTTCACACGACACCATATGGCTAAGCATGTCATGGTCTATATAGGTTCAGCTGGGGATGCGATAGATGAAAGCGAGAAAGATGTCTAAAATATAGCTAAATATGGATCATGTTAATCCAGTTAATTCGAAACGGTTAATATGGCCGAAAGTTAATTCGGTTAATGGAAATGACAGTGGAAGCATGCAGAAAGAAATGCCGTTTTCCTCGCCACGAAAGGGCCCGCGCTAGTCCGTACTACTCCGTGGCCACACAGCCGCAGGGCCATTAGCATAGCAGAGCAGAAGAGCGCGCGCCATGTCGATGGCCGCCGTCGCCGTCTCGTGGGCCTCCCTCCCCTTTTCCTCCTGCCCCTCCTCATCCCGCCCGCAGCTCCTCTGTCTCCCCGGCCTCTGCCGCCCTTACCCGTCCCTCTCCTCGACGCTGGCTGCCGCAAGCAGGGGGCGGACCCGTAGGCGGCGCTTCCTGGTGCGGGCGGCCAGGATGGAGTCCACCGGCGTCGCCATAGGGTTCCGCGCACCCGAATTTGAGGTTAGTCAGTTGGCGTTCACTCACGTTCTTGAACCCGGACAACACGTTCTGGTGTCTGATGAGGTACTGACCAAAATTTGAGCCTGGATTGCTGCTCATGTGCTTGTCTTAGTGGTTCAGCTCCCGGAGCCACTGACAAGTAAACTCTGGACGTTGGATGACTTCGAGGGCAACCCTGCGCTACTGGTTAGTGATATCTCAAGTGTAATCTCGTGAATTCTTGAACTGAATGATGCATGTTCACAGTTTCGAATTTCGAACACGCAATTGTTTGCGGTAGGGACAGGATATTCTGATCCTGAAATCATAGATTAATCTCTTCCATCCACATTTCTACATGTTTGGTAGTAGCATGCTCTCATAGATAAGTGTATATTGTGGTGCGTGCACAGAACATTGAGATTGGCACCGAAAACAAACGGAAAAGAAAGAAAGGTAATGACCCTTTATCTATTGATCAATGGTGACTAACAAATACTAAACAACATTCTATATAACCAATAGGTATGTAAGGTCGTTAACTACTACCAAATTGGAAGAATACTACGGTTTACTACTCCCTCTGATTCAGATTATACCTCTAACACATTTTACTTGTATCTGCTTGATCTTTTAATTTTCAAGCATCAAAAGATGCTATGAAAATTGTTACACTTTTTATTTACTGTAAATTGATAGTTCACTTGACTATGTTAATATGTGTCACACCTGTATAGTTCTTTGTGATATATATATTTGCTGCACCATGTGAGTTCAGAGAACAAGTATCTTGGTTCTTGATCTCTCTAACTATGTTAAATAAATAAAGTACTATTTGTCAAAAATACTTCAAATATGATCGCTACTTATATTTGAACCAATTGTGTGTACCTTATTTTTAACCCTTTTTCAGGTTATGTTCATTTGCAATCACTGTCCATTTGTAAAACATCTGAAAAAAGATATTGTGAAGCTCACGTCATTCTACATGGAGGTAAGGACTTTGGAAGAACTGGTTACAATTCCAGTTGTACTTGTGTCCATGTGGTGACTTCTAAATACAATTGCAGAAAGGACTTGGCGCTGTCGCCATATCTTCAAACTCGGTTGCGACACATCCCCAGGTTGAGTGACGCCCATTAATAGTCTTGCCGTGTCTTTTATGATGGTCCAGTCATTTATGAATTTCATCTTGACAAACCATATGATTCCATAAGATTCTTTTGTTTTGATCTTTAAGATTCTTTTGTTTTGATCTTTCCAAAATATATTGATCTCATCTTTTTTTTTGAGCTCTTAATGATCTCATCTCTTTTTTTTTGAGCTCTTAATGATCTCATCTTCAATTAGCATCAATTTATAATTTGAATCCTAATGTATAAATAGATCATTTTTCATTCTTTTATCCCATGATCTTGAATACAGGAATTTATCTCTAGAGTACTGAAAGTACTTTTAGAAGCAAAATAAGTTGATGGACCTAATGTTATGTGCTAAATCTATTAACATGATGGTAGAAATTGAGTCTAGCTCAGTTGGTTGAGGGTGTGGGTTTACACCTAGGCCATCAGAGTTTAGCAAATTTGGGTGTCTATTACTAAGAACTCCGCCTATGGTGGAGCGTCTTTAGTGTTCCAACATAGCAGGTCCCAAGCCCTGGTAAGGAGGAGGATTGCGAGCCAGCGTAAAAACTTAGCTACTCCTATGGAGATGAAACCCAAAAGAATCCCGTTGGGGCGTAACCCTCTTAGGGACGCGCCATGTCGGAACCCGGGCTTGGTGTTAAATGTGCAAGGGCTGGGTCGTCACCCCCGTGACGCGCCGTGTCGTGATCTGGGCACGGTGTCAAGTGAGCAGGATCGGGTCGTCGCATCCTTAGTGGCGCGCCACATCGGCGCCCGGATGTGGTGAAAAATGAGCAAGGGTCTTCACACCAACGATAGGTGCGAAGGGTAAGGAAGCTAGTCGAGCCTTGTAGGTTGCGTGTAGGTAGTTGGAACGTAGGGTCGCTAACAGGTAAGCTTAGAGAGGTAGTTGATGTGATGATAAGGAGGCGTGTAAATATACTTTGCGTTCAGGAGACGAAGTGGACAGGGCGTAAGGCGAAGGAGATGGAAGATACCGGTTTCAAGCTCTGGTATACGGGGACTGAAGCGAATAGAAACGGAGTAGGCATAGTGATGGATAAAAGCCTCAAGGAGGGTGTGGTAGATATCAAGAGAGAAGGAGATAGGCTCATTTTAGTGAAGGTGCTACTTGGGGATTTGGTCCTCAATGTAATCAGTGCCTATGCTCCACAAATAGGTCTTGAGGAAAGCGTTAAGAGGCAGTTCTGGGAGGATCTAGACACACTAGTCAGTAGTGTGCCTACTGGTGAGAAGCTTTTTATAGGAGGAGATCTCAATGGCCACGTAGGTTCTTCTAGTGTTGGTTTTGAGGAGGTACATGGAGGCTTCGGATATGGGAGTCGGAACCAGGAGGGGGAGAGCGTCTTAACCTTTGCCTTGGCCTATGATCTGATGGTAGCGAACAAGTTCTTCAGAAAAAGAGCCTCTCACCTCATAACTTATAATAGTGGCCACCATTGTAGCCAAATTGATTTCATCCTAGCGAGGAAAGAGGATAGACGCGCTTGCCTAAATTGTAAGGTGGTACCTGGAGAGTGTGTAGTACCTCAGCATAAGCTTGTGGTAGCCGACTTTCGCTTCCAGGTACGCACTTTAGGAAGCAAGCGTGTCAAAGTGGCTAGGACAAAATGGTGGAAGCTTAAAGAAGAGTCTGCCCAGATTTTCAAGGATAGGGTCCTCCAAGATGATGCTAACAACATGTGGTTGAAGATGACCAAGTGCATTAAGAAAGTGGCTGTGGAAGAATTTGGAGTGACTAAAGGAGCCAAGCGCGAAGCTAAAGACTCGTGGTGGTGGAATGAGGAGGTCCAAAAGGCTATCAAAGAGAAGAAGGAGTGTTTTCGGCGCCTACACCTAGATAGGAGTGCGGAGAATATAGAGCAATACAAGGCGGCAAAGAAGTCTGCGAAGCGAGCGGTGAGCGAGGCACGGGGCCGGATGTATGATAGCTTATACCAGCGATTGGGCACGAAGGAGGGAGAAAAGGACATCTATAAGATAGCTAAAAGCCGAGAGAGGAAGACACGCGACCTAGGCCAAGTCAAGTGCATTAAGGACGAGTCAGAGCAGCTGTTAGTCACAGATGGAGAGATCAAGAAGAGATGGCGGGAGTATTTTGACAAACTCTTTAACGAAGACAGCGGGAACTCTTATATGGAGTTGGAAGCCTCTCACGATGACTCCAATGTGCACTTTGTGAGGAGGATTCAAGAAGCGAAGGTCAAAGAAGCTTTGAAAAGGATGAAAGGAGGCAAGGTGTTGGGCCTAGATGGTATACCCATTGAAGTGTGGAGAGGTCTTGGTGACATAGCGATAGTTTGGCTTACTAGATTGTTCAACCTTATCATCCGATCAAACAAAATGCCCGAGGAGTGGAGACAGAGCATTTTAGTACCAATCTTCAAGAACAAAGGAGATGTTCAGAGTTGCACTAACTATCGGGGGATCAAGCTAATGAGCCATACAATGAAACTTTGGGAGAGGGTTATTGAACATCGCTTGAGGAGGTTGACAAATGTCACCAATAACCAATTTGGCTTCATGCCTGGAAGGTCAGCTATGGAGGTGATTTTCTTGATAAGGCAACTCATGGAAAGATATAGGGAACAAAAGAAAAACCTGCATATGATCTTCATTGATCTTGAGAAGGCATATGATAAAGTGCCTAGAAACGTTATGTGGTGGGCCTTGGATAGGCATAAAGTCTCAACAAAGTACATTAACCTCATCAAAGATATGTATAATAATGTTGTGACAAGTGTTCGAACAAGCGGGGGAGACACGGGTGCCTTCCCCATTACTATAGGGTTGCACCAGGGGTCAGCTTTGAGCCCTTATCTTTTTGTCCTAGTGATGGATGAGATCACAAGGGACATCCAAGGAGAGGTCCCTTGGTGTATGCTTTTTGCAGATGATGTTGTGCTAGTGGATGAGACTAGGGCGGGAGTTAACCAAAAGTTAGAGTTATGGAGGAAGACTTTGGAAGCAAAAGGTTTTAGGCTTAGTAGATCTAAGACAGAGTACATGAAGTGTGACTTCAGTGCCACTGCACACGAAGAAGGGGAAGGGGATGTCAGACTCGATGGTCAGGTGATCCCCATGAAGGACACCTTACGATATTTGGGATCAATATTGCAGAAGGATGGAGACATTGATGAAGATGTCAGTCATAGAATTAAAGCCGGATGGTTGAAGTGGCATCAAGCCTCTGGTGTCCTATGTGACAACAGAGTTCCACAAAAGCTCAAAGGCAAATTCTATAGGACTGTGATCCGACCAGTTATGCTATATGGAGCTGAGTGTTGGCCTACTAAAAGGAAACATGTCCAGCAGCTAAGTGTGGCAGAGATGCATATGTTACGGTGGATTTGTGGTCACACAAGAAGAGACCGTGTCAGGAATGAAGACATACGAGAGCGATTAGGAGTAGCACCAGTTGCGGAGAAGCTCACGCAACATCGCTTGAGATGGTTTGGTATATCCAACGGAGACCTGAAGAGGCACCGGTCCGCAGTGGCATCATTAGGCACCCAGTTAATCTAAAGAGAGGAAGAGGAAGACCAAACTTGACTTGGGAGGAGTCGGTTAAGAGGGATACGAAGGAGTGGGATTTCGATAGGGAGTTAGCCTTAGATAGGAGTTTGTGTAGACTGGCAATCCATGTGCCAGAACCTTGATTTGCCTCCCTCTTTTTCCCCTTTTTCCTGGCTTTTCCGTTTGCTGTTTCACCTTCCGGTTCCTTGGCTTTGACTATTTGGTCTTTTCTCGGCTTCCTTTTTCTTTCTTTTTCGGTTTGGTCCTTCCCTGAGTTTCTTTTTGGTACTTGGGGTTTCATCTCTAGCCTACCCCGACTTGCTTGGGATTAAAAGACTTGTTGTTGTTGTTGTTGGGTGTCTATTACTAAGAAGTTCCTTGTGGCACTCAATGTTCCAAAAATGTGATAGGAAATAAAGTGAAAACTATTCGCACATAGTGAGAAGGGCAGTATGCTGCGACAAGCAAGTCACTATGTTATGAGCTGACCCGGCTAGGGCCTGTTAGGTGGCTGGCTGGTGGTGGCGGTCGGCGGCGGCGGCTAGGGCAGGGGCGGCGCGGGCGCAAGGGCAGAGGCCATGAGGCTAGCGCGGGAGAGGTTGAGACCTAGAGATTTGGGAATAAACCCTTTTCTTTCTTGAGGGATTATAGATACAATGGTCTATATCTATAGGCCGGACTCACACCTTTTTTAATAGATTATGACTCCACTTTCCTAATAGATCACGACTCCTTTTTAATGTAAACCAAACCTTTCTATCTGTAAAAGATTGTAATAGAATATGGATCCCTCTTCCTAAATTAAGACTCCTAAATATTTCCTTCCTAATCTATCTCCTCCTCGGGCCCGGAGGGATGGCCCACATGCTTGGGTTGGGCACCGGTGGCTGGGCTGGGGGAAGGCCTCACCCTCGGCCCATAACACACTATATGTTTTTTTTTAAATCGAGCAAGTCACTGTAATTGACCTCCTTCAAGAACTTTGTACCATTATAAATTCTACCTTTGGGGAATATGTCCAGTTAACGAAATGTCTCATTTCTACGGCATGGTTTACTTGGTTATTCCAATGGATGCTTCATTTTTCTTTTTAAGATTTTCATTTCTTAACAAGGTAACAATCCTGTTAATTCTGCAGGATGGTCCAGATCGTATGGCTGATGAAGCAAAGTTGTTCAAATATCCTTTTCCGTACCTGTATGATGAGGTCTGACTGCAATGAGCTTTAAGTTAGATGGTATACGACTAGACTATACGTATTGATAGAGTTGCTACATTTATTTATTTTCACATTGTAGTCTCAAGAAGTTGCCAAAGCTTTTGGAGCCGTCTGCACACCAGAGTTTTTCCTGTTCAAAAAGGTACATCATTCATCCGTGATACCCCTATTCCAATTTTCTTCAATATGTCCACTGCCACGACTGCTACATGTCTCATTGGGATGTCACTCATATTTGTGCACCGTAACAGAACACTAACTAGTAATCTTGACGGATACCAGGATGGCCGAAGGCCTTTTGAACTCTTTTATCATGGACAGTTTGATGATTCAAGACCAAGTAACAATGTGCCAGTAACCGGGAGGTACATTTTATGATGTCATACTATTACTACACAGAGATTTTATCCCATTAGTCATCCTCTTTCATAAGTTTGCAGGGATTTAAGCCGTGCAATTGATTGTGCCCTCAGTGGCCAAGAATTGTCTTTTGTACCAAAGCCCAGGTATTTCCAGCTACTCTAGAATCAAATTTTCCTTATACCACATCGGTAATTTTCCTCACTACCTGTTTATTTCCTAAATTTTGATCTTTTCATGCAGTGTCGGATGCAGCATTAAATGGCACCCATGAGGAGCTCATGCCGGTATGACTTCAGTGATGAGGTGCTAGAATGGAGGAAATAAATAATTTCCTAATTAAAATGGAGGTAGTTTCTTAATTATCTTAGATCAGGATACAAATTTTGAAGGTAAAACAAGAAATGTGTCATCGGAGTTCTTTTTTTTTTTCTCGTACACCTTGTTCACGGAATGTGTCCAGTCCATCTAACAGCACCAAAAATCTTGGCCTTGTGCTGATATTTTCGTGTTTACCTATGGCACTCACGAAAATTGTTGGCACTCACTAAGTTGATCCATTGCAATGGCATTACACGTGGCCAAGGCTTGGTTGAATCGAAGGCATATTGCATGTGTAATGCTCCAAATGGTGAATGGGATCGACCAGTTGAATCAAATAAAATCAAATTAATATGGTCGCCCGGACTTGAACCAGAGAGCTAGTGTTAGACGACACCAGTTTCGGTGAAAGGAATTAATCAATATTTACCTTATCTGCTTCTCTCACCGCCAAGAAATCGATGGATTACCACGGCTACAAGATTGAGATAAAGGTGAATAATTTTGGAAGCCATAAAAGAGGTAGGACATTGAGTCATTGAGATTGTCTTCATCTACAGGATATAAAAAACATGATTTCTTCTGTAGAATATGGTGCGTAAAAAAACTATTTCCGACCATGAAATGTATATATTCTATGGATTCCTGTGAAGCATTCAGTGGTGTTGTAAGCAGGATGAACCTTACACTCGTATAGTCGGTGGCTTGAGTCTTCGGTTCAGTTTGAAGAAGCAGATTAATGAATTTTTGATGGCCACATCAGTTACGTAGGTCTGTCTTAATGTTGTATCCCGAGTGACCTTTGGCTTGGGTCCGCCGATTGCATCCTACTACTCCAATATCCGAATAAAGCATTACAAACACAATCTTCAAGATCATTTAAAAGTAAACACGCGTACAGATTTCAACTAAAACGGTCAGACTATTTTGGTTTTGTTTCATCCTTCAGCTGACTGTTGAATTCCGTAAAAACCATATCACAAGTGATTTCTTTCATTTATACATACGAATAATATTAATCCTCAAATCCGGACATTGATCCAAGAAAAGGCTGTTAAAGTTCGGGAGTTCAACTTTCATTGTCCGACTTGCTGCCATAGGTTTTCACTAATCCATCAACAGTTTCAACAAACTGTGTTCGATAGGACCAGTTGCCATCATCCAGCTCCTTCAACCTCAGGAAATGTCATGTTGTCAGCGCACAGGGCAGTGAGGAGTGTGTGCCGAGCACCTTGCCCCCAACATCAGGGAAGCACTCCTGCCCACGCACAGGACCTACCCTCCCATCCTGATCGACCCTCACAGGGTATCTCAAGAGGTGTCCTTTTGTCTCCAACATCTCCGGTGACACATAGGAGGCCCAATTGTCATCAGCCATCTGGTTCACCAGCCGGACACACTCTACGGATTCGGGCCGGCTGAAGCATTCGTCCACCGTGCCAAGGTGCTCCGCCCACAGCGACATCCTGTACCCATATACCTGTAGACAAATATCAATGAACTGCAGCTCTAGCCATTGTTTGTAAGTTTTCATAGGCGAGGAGAAACGAGTAGAGGCATGCCTGTCCTTTTGGAGGGCTGTTGCTTCTTGCCCAGCTGTTGTGAGGCTGGTAGGCACCCATGGCAATCTCAGTGTCCCGAGAGCCATCCATCGATCGCTGGTTTATGTTGGCAGATCCAATTATCACATACTCATCATCAACGATCATCCCTTTTGAGTGTACGTATATCATGAACCTCCTGAACTTCTGGGCCAGGCGCTGGGACAAAAGGATGGAAAGTATTTACATAGAAGTGATGTAGCACACATATCTTAGCAGCTTACTAATAAAAATGGAAATATAGTTACCAGGGCAGAATTCTCATTGGAATGGCTCACTGTTGTTAAAAGATCACTTGTGACTTCACGCTTACCAAGGCAGTAGAAATTCAGATACTCCTGTGGATGGGTATCATGCAGACCCTCCTTACGGAGAGCATCTGCAACAATCTTGTACATCATTGACATGGTATGCCCCTTGAAAACATGAAATCCAGAATTCAGTGTCTCAAGCTCACAAAAGTGTAACATATCAAGCCCATGACAGAACTGTGAAGATGGTAAGGAACAGAACCTGCCAATATAGGATTTCCTGCATGGCAGCAGTAGTTGGATTGCCTTCAGGCCACATTGGTATAACAATATACACTGCAAATCGCTCCCTTGCCTTGATCTTTCTTGCAATCTTTATGGCCAACTCAATGGGTATTAGGTTCTCAGCACCTGTTCCACAGGAGTCCTCAAATCAGTGGCCTTAAACTCAGAAAAATGTATCAAATGCCTTCGTGTTAAGGTAAGGCTGCAAATATGCGAAATATTCGTAATATTTTTCCCCACATTTCCAGTCAGTTGTAACATAAGCGTTTCGTGCTCCTTTCCATCTGAAACTAAAATATTACTAGTAGTTGAACCGTTGAGCCAACGGATACTAATGAACAATTTAAAAGAAAAACCCGGCGTCGAGAGAATTGTGATGTGAATATCTAGTTTATGGAAAGGAAGGCGGAAGGCTGAAAGAGCAAACATGAAACAAAATCAATGTAGTGACTGTTAACTTGTGACCTGCACTTCTTTGTGAAGACCAGTAGTATGAAGATCCAATGAAATACTGGTTTTCAATGTAGATAAAGTGCTGTGCAGATCTGATGGCCTTTACGTATGCATTGTGTATGCTCTTGTCAATCTGCAGATTCTTTGCGCAAATAAGATTCTGCACAGCAAAGGGTAGATCATTGCACGGCAAGGATAAACCTTAGGACAGAATGATAGCATGTAATGTAAATCCGAAATTCAAGCCAGTTTGTAAAGAATAGCATTCCGGCAATAATTCATTTCATTCAGTTCAAGACCATACCTGGGATTCAGCCTCTTGAACAAGTTTTGGAAATCCTTTTACTGATCCAGAATCAATCGATCGGAAAACCTGACCAAAGAAGAGAAAGTAAACAAACAATCTAAAACAAAAATTAGCAAGATTGGTGCACATTTATGTCAATAATCAATGTACACAACTAATCATACCTGTACATGCCAATTCTCAGGATCCTTTTCTTCACAAACATGTGCATTAAATTCATCCGTAGAGGGTGAAACAATCCAGGACATTCGATTTATTTTTACCAATGTGTCATGGTGCCAACTTACTGCTCTTCTGACACTGACTTTCCACTTTACAGATTTTCTCCATCTCTGTTCAAAATTCGTAAGTATATCATATGCAGCTGGGCCTTCAATTTTGCAATGTAAATCATGCCATGGCTGTCGGGGTCCATACTTATTGATCTGCAATTTTGAGACGAAAGGGATTTATTTTTAGCAGGGTGATGCTGCTGTTGTTAATAGTATCTTTGGGTATTCACGAAAGGAGTGAGCAGCAAAATTTGAGAAGAAAACTGAAAACGGAGGGTAAAAGAACCTACAGGAAATGTGGGATTGTGAAAGTCATCGTTGAAAACAGTATTAAGATCCTTGAATAGCCTGTGTTCAGGTGTATCATATCTGCCATCACACAAGTCTAGACCACCAATAAAAGCAGTTATTTTTCGATTATTTCCTGTTGCTTGGGTGTCTACAATAACACATTTCTGATGGTGTGTAAACAGAGTTCCAACAACCTGGAGAGAAAAGTTATCTTAAGGTGGAATATGATTCAACAGAACTCACAAAGAATGTAGTATGTATTGATGAACAATGAACTGTAACTTCCTCAACCAATAACTAAATCATGACTCAGTTGTTAAATTATGTTAACAATATGCAACAGTAAATTTATGCAGACACATAAATAATTAAAAAAGTGCAAGGGACATATTTATGAACTTTCTCCCTACCTCTTCTTTTACCACAAATAAAAAGTGAAGTAAATATACGAATGTAACTAAGCCCAAGGGGGCATCTTCCTTACAAACCTAAAAAATATATTCAACTTTTGTCTTGCCTGGAAAAAAAAAATGCATGTTCCATTTTATACATACACTCCATGACCTTACAGAAGGATAACATGGACTTTATAAGAGACACAATATATATGCATCAATAAAGGATAAAAATAGAAGAAAAAAGTGATCACATAAGAAACCATTAGTGTAGCAGCTCAGTACATGAGCCCTTGGATGCAAGAAAAACATTAATACCTGCTGTTTGAAAATGCTAAGTTTGTTGCTAGCATACCGGGGGGCCAATACACAATGAACACCAGAATGCCTGAAATATTTCCGAGCTTCCTCATCATGTGTATGCATTAGTCCATCCTGCATTCGACCTATATCATTTCTATCAGATTATTCTTCCATAATACAACAGCAAGCTCATGCATTAAGAACAACAGCAGTACCAGCTGAAACTTAAAGGTTTTATTCTTAGACTATTTATCTTCTCTCATACTCCCTCCGTCCCTAAAAACAGCCGCACGCTGGCATTACCAAGGTGTAACAATCAATTCTGCATGGGGGGCATGCGAAATGTTTGGCTCCCACATCCTTTTATGATCTAGCTG
The DNA here is from genome assembly GCA_001182835.1 of Oropetium thomaeum. Lineage (NCBI taxonomy): Eukaryota > Viridiplantae > Streptophyta > Magnoliopsida > Poales > Poaceae > Oropetium > Oropetium thomaeum. The sequence continues at coordinate 1,152,005 of LFJQ01000034.1, forward strand.
CATGCTCCATTTCTCGCAGCCTGCTTTATTCAGCTCTATGCAAGATGGGCCTAGGGATTAGAAGTTTTAATGCATGCATACGGCAACATACTTTGGAGCGCATTAATAGACTCCTTGGTGTTTGCGTTACAGGCCAGCATGCAGATATTTTTGGGAACGAGGGAGTAGTAATAGTTATATTTAGGGTACAATTTAACAACTGACAGTAAAAAGTTTTGTTCGTTGCATATTCATCTTGTTAAAATCTTAGGAGTGAAACCAGAAACCTCAATCAAGTGGTGAGAAATAAGATACTTCCTCTATCGTTTCAGTTTTTTATCTCCAACAATTACCTTTCTTTCATCGTCCTCATGAATAACATGAAGAGGAATTCTAACATTGCACTATCCATCCTCTCGTTTGTTATCTGTCTACCTCTGAACAACCATCTATATGCTAACATTGTGACAAATAATGCATTATCATACAGGTAAAAAGTAAAAACAGCAAAGCGAAATATTAAACATTTTGTGGAAGATGTTTAAAATAGTGATGGTGGTAGAGCGAGAGATCTCACAGATGCACAGATAGTTAAGAATAAGGCCTACCGTTTTCAATAGAAACTTGTCATGTGATGTTTTGTCATCCCAAAGCAACACTATAACACGGACTCCCTCATGAACTTTGCTCTTCAAAAGCTCTCCAATGGTTAGTGGGGTTCCATTGGGTAAATGCTTCGTTGATTCCCTTACAAGCTTGGTAGTATGAAACAAGGACCAGCCGACTATGTAAATGAGGTGATGCGCCTCAAGAATTGCATGGCAAATATCTTCCCAACATCTGTTTTGTTCATATACCTTCTCACCATCAATTTGAATCGGAGGTCGGAAATCATCAGGAACATGAGCATCTTGATATAGCGTGACCTTGCCACCCTTCCTAAGAGGAAAATAAGCATTTGGAACGCCAACACCCTGAGAATCATCTGCACCAACTCCATCCTTGTATAATGGATTTTGATCAATTGGCTTATACTCGATACACAAATGCAATTCAGGAGATGGCTTCATAGGATTACTATATTGACCACAAATCGGAAACCAGCCACTGACCATCTCTCCGGGCACGATATCTTCAACAGGTATTGAAGCCACGCCAATAAGTTCTGCCCCAAAAACATCATTGTCCTTTACATGAAACTCAACTCTGCTTACTGAATGAGCGACTTGAACATAAAAGTGTTCATCCCATTTAGGGTTCTCCGAGTTAGCAATGACTCGAGTTTGTGCCACTGTTGCTCCTGAGAGGCAAACTGAAACGTAAGGATCACTAGTAATGATCTTCCTCACGTCTGGGTGCGGGTCAGAATTGCTACTCCTGCAGTCAGTGCTGCAAGCACCATACCCCGTGAAGCATTTTCGCATCCTTTCAGTCATGAGATCCATATTGGGAAGACATTTTGCTTCAACTATTTGTATATCCAAATCCCCATGCAGCAGCATGCTCGTCCCAACTTCAGCGGAGCTTTTCCCCATTTTGTGAAGCTGTGAGACAAATCCGCCAGACAAAAATACAGAGCAGAAGCTAAGCTGTCATTATCCTGGATAATATATCATTTCCAAGATAAATCACATGACAGAGGCAGATGCTGAGAATTGATAGATTATTATCAAATTGGTACCTGCAAAGTGAACGGAATATCGGCAAATATTTCAGAAAAAGACAAAAATGAAGACAGTAGATGCTCCATAATGTTCTAACTTCTAAACAAATGGACTATAACACCAATGCTTGTCAGGGTATTTGGTTTGGTTAGGAATATCTAGATAACACAGAACAAAAGCATTCTGGTCACAACCAGCTGGGCTGTTTGATCTGGAATCGACTTTTACTGGTCCAGTTTCCATAGATTAAGCTGAAGCAACCAAATCATTAAGTTTCGAGAAAGCCTTCTAATGCAATGTAGAATCGTCACGAAGGTGCCAATGAGCCCAATAAACGAGATAACACAGACATGTTCAGACTATTGACTATTCCAACATTTGGGCAATCGATCGATCCTTTTTACTTGACGCAATAAGAGGATTAATTTCAATTTGGCCAGACAAATTAAGAGGATTTCCGGTCCCCAAGCATAAAATGCACAAGGAGAGCATTCAACTACAGGTAGCGATTGACTTCATTAACTGATGAAAGAAGAAAACAACGGATCCTAACGGTAGTGCTTGCACATTGGCATTCAGTGATTAATTGAAGCAGAAAGGGAAGAAAACTTACCGCGAATCGGAGGCAGCTGAGGCGCGAGAGAGGGCGAGGCCGAGGGAGGCACGCGGAAGGAGGGAAAGGAAGAGGACAGAGGACCCGCAAACTGATTAATGCGCCGGATGGCCATCAGCGCGCCGCGCGCGGAGTTGGCGGGGCAACGAGCGGTGCAGGCGACAGGGGACGCCTGGGGGAAGCGCGAGGGCCGGGGCGCTCGTCAGGCGAGGGCCAACGAGCGGTGGACGCAGTTCGGTCACCGAGGGACGCGTCCACCGCTCGTTGGCCTTGCCTCAGGAGCGCAGCAGTTTGGCGGCACAGAGCAGAAGCCGGCCAAGGAGGAGGCGATGGCGGCGCAGTGGATGGGCAACGGCGACCTTGCTTGTCCGACTAGTGGATGGGCAGCAGCGGATGTGGGGACCTGTTTGGCACAGGTTTTTTTTTTTTTTAAGATTGTTTTAGAAGTCTGTTTTTTTTTTTTTTGAAGCAGCTGCTAAAAAAATTTATACTGAAAAAAAGCTGAGTGTTTGACAACCTGATTATGGGTGTGTTTGGTACAGCTTATTGGCAGCTTATTGTAGAAATAAGCTGACTAGGGAGCCAAACGGTCTGATTTTGAGCCCACTTATTTCGTCCATGCTTCTTCTATAAGTCCGAATTGAACTGGACCGCAGAAGCACCCGCGACTCAGCTTTTCTCAGCGCACCGCTTCTAAAATAGAAGAGCTATCGGAGTTGAGGCAAAATTACCCGCAAATGTCACTGAGTTTACCCCCCACCGGTTAGCAACCCTCCCCACCTTTGGGCCTCATTCGCACGAGCCAGAGAGAGAGGAGAGCTGCGTTCTAGGGTTAGCTCATGTCCAACCCCAGCCGTCGACGGCGCTCCTCCTCCTCCCAGGCGGCGCTCCTCCAACCACGACCGTCCGACGCTCCTCCTCCCGGCCCGGGCTCTCGGCCGGCCGTCGTCCTACCGGCCGGCGCTCCTAGCCCGCATCTCGCTGCCGCTCCTTGTCCCGACCGACGCTCCCGGCCCGCGCTCCCGCTGCCGCTCCTCCTCTCGGCCGGTGCTCCTCCTCCCGGCCGGCCGACGCTCCTCCAACCACTACCGGCCGACGTTCCTAGCCCGCATCTCGCTGCCGCTCCTTGTCCCGACCGGCGCTCCCGGCCCGCGCTCCCGCTGCCGCTCCTCCTCTCGACCGGTGCTCCTCCTCCCGACCGGTCGACGCTCCTCCTCTGCCGGTCGTCGCTCCTCCCCACCGGCGCTCCTCCTCGCGGCCGGCGCTCCTCGTCCCGACCGTCGCTCCTCCTCTCGGCCGCCGTTGCTCCCACTGGCGCTCCTCCTCCCGACCTGCGCTCCTCGTCCCGGCCGACGCTCCTCCTCCACCGGTCGTCGCTCCTCTCCACCGACACTCCTCGTCGCCTTGGAGCCGAACCTTCTCCTCGTCGTGCTCAATCGGTGACCAAGCAAGGTAGTGACCTCCTCCTCGCACTCAATTGTTGTTTCATGCTTTTCTTGCTCCTAAGTGACTGGATCTGTGGTGCATGATATATATGATGCCTGGATTTGTTCATACTTGTCAACTATTATCTTGAGAAATTACAAACGCATGCTCTGGATTAATCAGATGTATGTTGTATAATTCAATTTCTGTTGCTAAATTTGACGGTAAATGTATTTCAGCGGAGTACTGCATTTTGTGGCTATTAAAAATTAGAGACATTGCTGTTATTAGTTTATATGTAGTCTATAGATGGCAAAGATAGCAGCAAGGTGGGACACTTGGGTGCACAAGGTGTGGTTAGAGATATATGCTGAAGAAGTTAGAGCAAATAATAGGCCACAGCATTGCCTCAATGCTTTAGGTTATGCGAATTTCATTAAGAAGTTCACTGAGCGCACTTCAAGGGCGTACACCCGTGACCAACACAAGAATAGATGGGACACTTTGAAGAGGATGTATACCCAATGGAAAACACTGAACATAAGAGCATCTGGTTTGGGGAGAGATCCTATGAGTGGATGTATTGCAGCTAGTGACGAGTGGTGGGAAGAGCAAAATTTGGTAAGTAGTGTATATATTTTGTTTGTTGGTTTTATGCACAAATGTTCACTTGTGGTGACATGGTTGTGTATTTTTAAATTTTTTTTAGGCTATGCCTGGCTGTATAATGTTCAAAACAGCGCCACTTGAGCATGAAGAGGAGATGCGGATATTCTTTGAGAGTATAAGTTGCACAAATGAGGCCTCATATGTTCCACGAGGCAAAGCATCCACTGGCAATTCACCTTCTCAAGGTGCTGCAATAGGGGGGGAAGATGGAGAAAATAGCAACACACCCTCACCCATACCTGCTAACAATAATAAGGGAAAAAGATCTGCTGCAATAGGTGGTTCTGGACCTTCTCCAAATCCGAAAAAGGAAAAGAAGACATATAGAGATGGTCTTATGAAACGGTTGGTCAATGCATACGAGAGAAAATCAGAGAGCACCAATTTTTCTGTAACATCTACTATGGTTGATCATGTTAGAGAGGAGATAGCACACCTCATGGATCTGGTAGTAAAATCTGGAGCTCATGAAGGTAGTGATGAGCACTAATATGCTACTCAACTTCTAATGAAAAAGGAGTATCGTGACATGTTTGTCACTCTCAAGACGGATGAAGCAAGAGTTGCATGGCTCAAAAGGGCATGGGAGGATCCGAAGAGGTCTTAGGCCTATTTGCATCGGGCATATGTATCCTTTGAATTTGTTGTTTCATGCACTAGATGAATTTGTTGTTGTTTGCTGGTGAATTCGTGATTGCATCTTTGTACCATGTAACACGAACTGTTTATTGTATCTGAATGCTGTGACCATGTAATAAATTTCATTGGTACTATATTGTTATGTTGAATTTGTTGTGCTGAATTTGTTGTGACGTACTGTTATGCTGAATTTGTTGTGACGTACTGTGATGCTGAATTGACGGTTCCATTGATTGCTTTCTAGATGAGCCAAGAGTCAAGTGATGATGATGACGACTTTCGGGTTGCTTATTGTGCATTGGAATTGATGGGCAATGCTGAGTCAAGCACAAAGGAGTCTAGGACTATACCTGAGCTAACTGGAATTCAGTGGACTGAGATACAACTTGCCCATCCAAACAAGTGTTACAAGACTTTCAGAATGAGAAGGTCAGTTTTTAACAGTCTACATAGCACACTGGTAAATAATTATGACTTGCGATCATCTAGAGAAGTTTGCAGTAAAGAAGCGTTGGCTATGTTTCTTTGGACTTTAGGTGCACCTCAATCTAACTGGACAGTCAAGAATATCTTTTCCCATTCAACAGAAACTGTTAGTAGGAAGTTTCATGAAGTTTTAGATTCTGTTACCCAGCTAGCTGCTACTATCATCAAACCAAAAGATCCACAATTCACAACAGTGCATCCTAAGCTTCAAGAGGATAGGTTTTGGCCTGATTTTAAAGATTGTATAGGTGCAATTGATGGATCACACATACCTGTAAGTGTCCCATTAAGTGAACAACCTAAATACTTTGGACGACATGGGTATGCTTCCCAAAATATAATGACAGTTTGTAACTTTGATATGCGGTTCACATTTGTTGTGACCGGTTGGCCTGGGTCGGTTCATGACACTCGGATATTAAATGATACTTTGCTATCCTACAAAGATGATTTTCCACGCCCTCCCCCAGGAAAGTACTATCTTGTTGATTCCGGGTATCCTAATAGAGAGGGTTTTCTAGCACCATACAAGGGTCAACGATATCATATTTCTGAATTCCAACATGGTCATCTAGTGGGATTGAAGGAAGTGTTCAACCATGCACATTCATCTCTTAGAAATGTGATTGAGCGTTGCTTTGGAGTTCTAAAGATGAAATGGCGTATATTATTAAACATGCCAAGCTTTTCAATGGAAACGCAAGCAAAAATTATAGTTGCTTGTATGGCTCTTCATAATTTCATTCGGGAGAGTGCCCTAAGTGATGACGACTTTGATAACTATGAGGTTGAGGATCACACTCAAAGCTCTAACAATGACACAAGCATTGCACAAGATGAGTTTAACATGGGTGCATTTAGAGATTCTATTGCAACAGCTTTGTTTGCGTAAATGATCATTCTTTCATATGATGAAAATGTAGTATTGTTTTGGATGATGGAAATGTAGTACTCTTTATGGCTCCTTCCGCTCCCACCCTTCCACCTCCCGACGCCCAGCCTTCCACCAAGCTCTCGCCGGCGCCAACCCATGGTTCGGCGGCCACCCCCACAACCATCCCCTCGACTACCTCTTCCCTAAAGGCGTCGGTTTCCACCTCTTCCTTGTCCCCATTTGCTAAGCCCTTCGTCTCCAAGGGGATGTCCAAGGCGGAGAGGTGGACTGTTTCCAGTCCTTCTTCGTCCGGCGGCTCCTCCGCTGCCTTCTCCTTCCGTGACGCTCTGCTTTCCCAGCCCGCCGTGCAACCGTCACAGCAGTTGCCTACAGCTAGGAGACCTCGACCCTGCCCGCAGATCGCCCAGAAGCCCCAACTTTGTCCGGCGGCTGGCCTTGGCGCCCCTGACGCGCAAGGTTGGCAGCAAGTGGAGAGTTGCCGCTCACGCAAGCTTCGGCTTAAGAGGCAGCGTGAGTCTCGCCGGCCAGTGCCAGTTGATCTCAGGGGAAAGTGCTTCAATTGCTTCTCACCAGCACATCGCGCTGCTGCTTGTCGCCAGAAACCTCGCTGCTTCAAGTGTCGTGAGCTGGGGCACCTTTCCTATGGCTGTGCGTCTCGCCTTTCTTTGGCAGCTCGGATAGCCCCTGTTTGGCGTCAAGTGTCGATTCTTCTAGACACAGCATCTGCTGCTGCTGCTGTAGAGCGAGCCTCTGCTCCAGGGTTCACTGAACGAGCTATGGAGCCCATAGCCGATGGTGAAGGTTCAGGGGGCGGTGCAGCTTCGGAGGCTTTGGGCAGATGTCGTCGGCGCCGGGTCAGGAAGCGACGTGGGGCGGCTGGGGCCGCTTCTGGTGCCGCTCAATAGGATGATGGTCGGCCTCCAACTACAGCTAGCGCGGATGGCGCCCGTCAGTCAAGCTCTTCTGTCAACACCTCCAAGCTTCGAGTCATTGATCGCTCTGCCAAGATTGCACGAGCTGAAGCAGATTTATGCAAGGCGCTTTCAGTTTCTGTCGTGGGTGACGGTGCTCTATCGGTTGATGCTCTTGTGGCTGAGCTTGCTCGCCGCTTTGAGCTCCCAGTTCAGTCCATGCAACTCCATCGTCTTCATCCTGGTGACTTCATCTTGGTTCTTCCTGATGAGGAATCTGCTGTTCGTGTTTTCAATGAAGGTCGTCCTCTCCTTTTGCCACCATTCACGGTCTGTTTCCGACGGTGGTCGCGCTTCAAGAATGCTACTGGTCTTGTGCTCCCTTCCCTCATCAACGTCGAGCTCCGCGGCATTCCGAGTCATGCTTGGGAGCTCGAAACAGCCGAGCACCTGCTGAATGAGTGGTGTTGGGTTCACGCGTTACTTTCGGATACAATTAATCGACGGGATTATTCCTCCTTCCAGCTAACAGCCTGGTGTTCACGACCGGAACTTATCCCGACGTCCATGGAGCTCGGTATTGTAGAGCCGCCGGTCCCTGTGGAAGAAGTGCCTCCTCTGAAGCGTGCCCTGGTGTACCCGATTGAGATCGTGGTGTCGCCTGGGAATGTTCCTTTGGCAGATGACAATCCATTGCCTCCGCCGACGGATTTCAGTCCTGGCCGTGGTGGGCGACGTCGCCGGCGACGAGCATCTATTTCGCCGGAGCCTACGTCTCGGGGCTCTCATGGCGGCTCCCCTCCCCGAGGAGTTCTCTCCAGAGCTCCCAGGCGTGCGCGGGTGGGCCAAGGTTTAGGAGCCGAGGATGATGTGGCGAAGTCCAAGGACTGTATTGAAGACTCGGTTTGTTCTTCGGCCGAAGCATCGAAGGCAGCGGACTCCCGTCTCGACTCCTCCTCTCATGAAGTCGTGTGGGGTACCCTTGTTGACTTGGCGGCTGAGGTCATTATTCCAAGTTCTAGAAACGAGGATGCTCCATGTGAAGAAGTGGGCCTTGATGTCCATCGGGTGGCCTTTGATCTTGGGCCGTCATCAGCCCAGCAAATGGGAAATCTTTTGTCTGAACAGCTACTGATGCAACACGGGTCTGTTTTGTGCAGGCCGACAGCCACCACGCCTACTACTCTGGACCCTTCTTCCTCGCTGGAGCAGCATCCCTGCGGGGAGGTCAACACTTTCCCCTTGCCTGCGGACAGCATTCCACTCGATGATCCAGTTCTAGCACCGATGCACTTCGCGTCAAAGGCAGCTGTTCCTGTTCCCTCTCAGCTCTTGATGCCTGATGCAGAGCTGGCCAAGACTCCGCCCATAGAACCTCAGGGTCCTGTGGGCGTGGCAGTCATGGCCGTCTCTCCGCCCACCAGTTCTCGTTCCTCTTCTCCGCCATGTGATGCAGCAGCGCTGGCCGCGGCTCCGCTCCCGATGGCTTCCGTCTCGGTGAGCTTGGCAGCCATGGCTGCGCCTTTGCCCATGTCTGAAACCTTGGTTCCCTCAGCAGAGAAGGGGCAGAGCAGCTCACCATCTACACCATTGATCTACTCTCCTCGGCGACGTCTCTCTAGAGAGAGAGCTAACATTGATCCCTCTGATGCGGCGACTGCAATCCCATGTGCAGCAGAAGAAACTCCTCGTAAGCAATTTATTCAACAGCTCACAAAGGTGGCTGGTTCCTTACTGCCTGTTCCAAAGATGAATAAGAGAAGAAAGAAAGCATCTGTTGCTGATTCGGCACCACGCCGTAGTCGAAGAATCGCCGGGCTGAATGCAGTCATAACAGAACCAGCTTTGTCAAGAACCAAGAAAACGGTTATGAGGTCTCTTGTCCTGGAGGAGGCAAGAGAGCAACTTCAACAGGAGGATGAAGAGAACTACGCTAAACTGTTCAAGCAGCCTCTGTCAGCCTCCCAAATTCAAGCCTTGGCAGCACTTTTCAACTGGTCTCTCCCGGAGGATAGTGTGGCTGGGGTGGCCACAGAGGGGACTTGTTCTTGAGCTTCTCTGTTTTGTTAATGTTGCTCTGGTCGTTTATCTTTTTCAGTTTTGTCATGGATCCCTCTAATGTTCTAATTTGGAATGTGCGTGGACTCAACTCTACCGCGCGTCAAGATTCAGTTCGTGTTGCTGTGGACTCGGTGAGAGCAGATATTGTCTGTTTGCAAGAAACAAAAATGGCTGTCATTTCCCGCTGTACTGTTCTTTCTATGCTCGGTTCAGATTTTGACAACAATTTTATCTTCCTCCCCTCTGCGGGTGCTAGCGGAGGAATTCTCATCGCATGGAGATCAAGACTAGGTGCTGCTGTTGCAAGTAGAACAGATGCTTTCAGTGCTTCGGTTCAACTCAGTTTAGCAAATGGCGATTCATGGTGGCTAACATGTGTTTATGGTCCACAAGGGACTGATGAAAAAATGACCTTCCTTCATGAGCTTCGCAACATACGTATGCAGTGTCCTGGTCCGTGGCTGCTAGCAGGGGATTTCAACATATTACAAAGATGAGGATAAGAATAACACAAATCTTAATAGAGCAATGATGGGTCGGTTTAGAAAATTTATTAATGATGTGGCTATTACAGAAATCCCTCTTCATGGTCGCAAATTCACATCGACAAGCTCAGTGACTGGTAGCTGTCCTACCCTTGTGAAGCTCGACCGGGTTTTTTGCTCGGTGGATTGGGAACAACGCTTCCCAAATTGTCTCTTGCAGAGTGCTGCTTCGCAGGACTCGGATCATTGTCCCCTCTTCCTGGGTTTACATGATATTCAACCTGGAAAAAGAAGATTCCATTTTGAGTCCTTTTGGCCAAAGTTTGACGGATTTCAGGAAGCAGTTCAGCTTGCTTGGGATTCTGTGCAACGCAAGCCTTGTCCCATGGAAACACTTTCCTTGAAATTCAAGGCTACTTCAAGAGGGCTTCAGAGTTGAGCGAAAAGAAGGTCGGTAATCTTAAATCTCAACTTCAAATAGCGAAAGAAATCGTTCATCAGTTGGAGATCGCCCAGGACATTAGGCAACTTTCCTCTCTTGAAACTTGGCTGCGCAACAGTCTGAAAAAACATTCCCTTGCTCTAGCCTCGCTGATTCGCACAGTTGCAAGAACCCGGTCAAGAATCAGCTGGCTACGGGACGGCGATGCAAACACAAAACTATTCCATCTCCATGCTTCCTATAGAAAGAGGAAGAGTTTATTGTTAAACTCAACAATGAAGAGAGGGTTGTCACTAGTCATGAGGACAAGGCTGAAGTGCTACATGATTTTTACAGTGACTTAATTGGTTCAATGGGTAACAGGGAACATACTATTGATCTGGATGCACTTGATTTTCATCATCACGAGCTTGGGAATCTTGAGGCTCCAATTTCAGAGGAGGAAGTGTGGTGCACAATTAAGCTCCTGCCTTCCGACAAAGCCCCTGGTCCGGACGGATTTACAGAGGTTCTATAAAACTAGTTGGTCGATTATTAAAGACGATGTTATGGCAGCAGTGTCGGCAGTTTGGAGAAGTGATTTCAGAAACTTCCGGCTCCTGAACACAGCTTACATCACCTTGTTACCAAAGAAGGAAGCTGCTGTTCATGCAAAAGATTTTCGGCCAATAAGTCTCATACACAGTTTTGCAAAATTAATCACTAAGTTGCTTGCCAATAGATTAGCAGGCCGACTGGAAAGCATGGTGTCTACTAATCAAAGTGCATTCATTAAGGGTCGGTTCATACAAGATAACTTTATGTTAGTATAGCAAACTGCAAGATTTCTACATTCCCAAAAGCTACCAAGAATTCTCCTCAAGCTGGACATGTCAAAGGCGTTTGATTCAGTCTCATGGGTCTTTCTTATGGAGGTATTGGAGAAACTTGGTTTTGGAGGAATCTGGCGGGACATCTTGAGTGGACTGTTGACTACATCAAGCACGCAAATTCTTTTAAATGGAATTCCTGGTGAGCCTATAACTCATAAAAGGGGACTGCGCCAAGGTGACCCGCTGTCACCGATGTTATTTATTTTGGTCATGGATACCTTGAACCTGATGGTAACAAAGGCATTAAACTCTGGGCTTCTTATGCCTCTCTCGTCTCGCTCTATTCAACATCGTCTCTCGCTTTATGCGGACGATGTGGTGCTTTTTCTTCGTCCAACGACGGGTGACATTGGTCTTACTATGAGCATTCTGCAGCTTTTTGGAGAAGCATCAGGTCTAAGAACTAATGTCCAAAAGAGCAACGTAGTGCCGATCACATGTTCAGCTGCTGACATGGAAATAGTGCAACAGTGCTTACCTTGCCAAGTGGAGGAGTTTCCAATTAAATACTTGGGTTTGCCTCTGTTCCTTAAAAAGCTCACCAAGGCGCAGCTACAACCTTTCATTGATCGCCTTGCTGATCTCCTTCCCGGATGGAAATCTGATTTGATGACAAAGGCTGGACGTGCAGTTCATGTACAATATGTTCTCACTGCAACAGCTATATACCATGCTATGGCTCTTGATCTTCCACCCTGGGCTGTGAAGGCAATTGACAAACAGGCGTAGCTATCTATGGAGAGGAAGAAAGGAAGCTAATGGGGGTCATTGCTTAATTACGTGGCCTAAAGTGACTCGGCCTAAGGAGCTTGGAGGCTTAGGAATTTCTGATCTGGCTCGGCTCAATTGTGCTCTTAGAGTCCGATGGCTATGGCTTCAAAAGACGGAACCAAACAAACCATGGGCTTATTTTCCTCTTCGGGTGAATGGATTTGTTAATTCCCTCTTCTCCATGGCTGTTGTTACTGAGATTGGGGATGGAACCAATACCTTATTCTGGAAAGATAGATGGCTGTCTGGACAGCGCATTGAGGATTTGGCTCCAGCTATTTTTTCCATGATTCCAAAACGAATTGTTAATAAAAGAACTGTGGCGGAGGCCTTGACAGATTTCAGATGGGTTTCGGATATTCACGGGGTGGCAACATTGGCTGTCATTGTAGTTTTTCTTAATTTGTGGGAAACTATTTTTGAGATAGCTCTGCAGCCTGGTGTGCCAGATAAGCATGTATGGAAGCTTTCAAACTCAGGCCATTATTCAGCAAAGACTGCTTATGAAGCCCTATTCGAAGGTTCTATCCTCTTTGGTCCAGCAGAGCGCATTTGGCATTCTTGGGCTCCTGGTAAATGTCGTTTTTTCCTTTGGTTGGCTGCTCATAATCGTTGTTGGACGGCTGATCGATTAGCTCAACGTAATCTTCCTCACCCGCAACGTTACCCTCTCTGTGATCAAGAAGATGAAACAATTAATCACCTGCTGGTTTCTTGTGTGTTTGCTCGCCAAGTATGGTTTTCCCTCGTACAGCATGTTGGGCTGGCTGCTATCTCGCCTCAACCTTGGGAAACTTCCTTTGATAATTGGTGGAGCAAAGCTCTAAGCTCAGTAGGAAACACGGTTAAAAAAAGGTTTAAGCTCCCTCATAAATTCTTGGCGCGTGGACAATCTGGCGTCATCGGAATGATTGTGTCTTCAATGGAGCTAATCCAAGTTCTTCTACAGTCCTAAAGCTGGTGGAGGAGGAGGCTCGGCTATGGTCTCTAGCCGGTGCCAAGGGCCTTGCGTTATTGACCGATCCCGGCCAAGAGTAGAGTTGTGTGAGAGACCCGACCAATTTACATTCAAGTTTACCAAGTTGACTCGCGGCCCACGCATGGTATGCGAGAACTCAACCCGATAAAAGAGAATATAAACCCGGCAGTCCCCCGACATGCTTCTCAAGCAACGCTCAAGATCCAAGCACGTCGGCAACGTCACAGGTGATACATCACATAGGTCACATTAATTTAATAATATTAATTTAAAATATCCTTACATATCAAGGTTCATCATAAGTCTTGAAACTAATAAATTAAAGAGCGGAAGCAATTCTAAGAAATACGATAGTCGCAGCGGTAGCAGCAAGGAAACAACAAAGGATTGCGATCCCCAGCCCACGAACATCGCAAATCACGGTCACTCGAAAGTCTTGACTACGCCTCGCCCTCGCCGGCATTGGCGGGGACAAAGTAGCCGAAGACCAACTCATCCTCACCTGCAAAAACTTAAGCAACAAACGTTGAGTACGAAGCTACTCACAAGTCTTACCCTGTTGTGGGAATTAGTTCCCGACTCCAAGGATAATGCAATGTGGCTGTAGCAAGGTAAATAACGTATAGGAAAGGACTCGATTGCTTAAAGCAGAAACTAAGCATATGTGAATAAGCATAAAGTAAAAGGACTCTACGGGCATGAACTTCTATTAAACCCAATCCCCAAGTACCATGTAACCATAAACCATGTATATACCATCATCCATGTTCCATCCGAACCATGGATACCAATAACCATATCCCAATTCCATCAACGGTATCCCAATTCCCATCATGTTATGTGACAACTCTACGATATTATCCAAAGGACACTGAGCTTGATCATAACCGTGACCGCGGCAGATTCGAACCGATTTTACACCCTGCAGGGGAGTCCAACTGTACCCACACGACTGAGGACCATACGGCTCATGCAATCCGCTAAAGTTACACAAGGGGGTACTCATGTCAACCTTTTTCACACTCGTGCCCACACGGTTGGAAAATCCACACGGTGCCGAGTACCACGGCCTCGCAGGCACACATGAGTCCCTCGTTGAGTATCACGGCCTCGCAGGCACCCATGAATCTCTCGTTCCACACACCGTGCAGTCATCGACCAAACGTTGGTACGCAATGAGATACTCAGCTTGTCTTACCATTATATCAGACATGTGGTATGAACGGAAAGTGCTCAGTCCAAGAATAACAAGGCCGGGTCCTAGGTCAACCCAGACGGGGCCTACGGCACACAAGACCTCCATGTCTTGCTGCACTCCTATCCCACCGTCCGGATTTCAGTTTTTAACACTTTCCAACTTTTACCAACATATGAACTTGCCACAAGCTCATAAGCAATAAGGATAAATCCTATACGTGCGAGTGGGACTTACCACTCGACTTTCTACCGTGTTATCTAAGCATGGCTAAGCATTTCGTGACTCGAACAAAGACACTCTACCCAGATTGACAAGGTGACGTATTCAATACCAAGGAGGGGTACATGAAACAGTAATAGGTGTTCCCGACTTTATCAGTATGCCCGACTTTAATGCAGTCCTATACGTAAGCATTCATATTAATCATTAAGTAAATTACTTAGGGTAGCAATATGAGGTGCTTGCCTTCAACAGCAGCGGTGGTGTCTTTCTCAGAAGCTGGATCAACCTCTGGTGCTTCTCCCGTAGCAGCACCCGCGTCACTCTCTGGCGGTTCGTCAGCTATAAAGTAAAAACGCGTCGATAAGATGTATGCCATGATGCCATGATGCACAAATGATGTGATATGGTGCAGAGAGGTAGCTACTGAGTCTACAAACACAATGCAAAAAGAATCAAGTCAATCGGGGTTCTACAGCTCAAGTTATGCTTAAAATAGTTTTACCGATTCCGGTTACGGGTTCCCCGGTTCCCGGGTTTCCGGTTCCGATATCGGGTGGCACACGGATGTCGTTTTCGGGAAAAATCCCAAAACACATCTCATGTACTGGCTTTAATAAGTGACTTGGGTTACTACGAGACTAAGTTTGAGTGGTTTTGGCTCGCGTTAACAGAAACACGAGCTCTCCGATGGTCGTTGCCCGTTTACGACATCGGGGAATACCGTAACGGTGCTGTAAAAGTCTAACGACTTTTCCGGTAAAAATCAAAGTTAAGTTACAGGCATGGGATAATTTTTAGTTTAAAGTAGGCTCTAAACTAAGAATTTTGGCTCTGGTTTGGGGCCAAGTTGAGCTTCTATGAATTTACGAAAAATCAAACAATGTTCTGTTTTCCAAACTTATAAAATCAGAAACATGCACTAACACCTATGGAAAAATCATGAAACTTTATAGATCTACTACTGAGCATGTAAACTAAAGTTTTGTTAAAGTTCTTGGGCTTTTGGGTGACTTTCCTAATGTACTTTAGATAAAGGCAACTAAACTAGGTTTTAGGGATATTATCAATGACATGCATGCACAAATGTTCATGAAAAATTCTGGTAAAAATGCAGGAGATGCACCATGCCAAGATACAATTATGGTACAAAATCAACCCTAGAAACCTTCTGGAACTTCAAATAAAAATCAACAAGAGAAATATTTCAAAGAATTAGTAAACAAATTCCAGGGACATTTTTTGAAAAGTGCTTTAACAGAAAATTAGTTCATTATTCAAGGATTCAAATAAAATTAGGTTTGGAATTTTTAGATTTTTCCACTGTTTTCTACATTTTACAATTTATGGATAATTAAAGGAAAATGGAGAATTGAATTGAACAGTAACAGAAACAGGGGAAGTATGGCCGTGGCGGCTCTCCGGTGAGTTCCTCGCCGGAGGAGGGGGCTAGGAGGGGGATGGAGCGGTTGTGGAGCTTCACCTTAACACGTGGGATTGATTTGAAGAGGATGAAGGCCACGGAAACGTTGGGAAGGTAGTCGGCGGCGGTGAGCTTGCGGCGGTGTTGATGGCGGCCGAAAGGGTGGCGCGGGAGAATCTTCCTCACCGGTGATGAGCTGCGGCCATTAACTTGTCAAATCGGTGCACCATATCATGGAGAGCTCACCGGCAAAAGGAATTGAGGGGAGGGGGCACCGTGGCGGCGAATTTGGAGTCGAAGGCTGACGGCGGTACGCTCGGCCGAAGGAAGACGATGACGGTGTTCCGGGCGACAGGGGGCACGGCTGGTCGCCTTGGTGGACGGTGAGCTGAAGGGAGCCGAGAGCAACCTGGTCGGCACGGTGGCGGGGCTCGGGAGTGGCCGGAGTGCTCTGTCGACGCGAGGGCGGCAGGTTGGCAATGGCGGTGGCGGCAGAGCTGAGGCAGAGAGAAAGGAAGGGAGGAGAAGCTGGTGGCTTGCGGCTTTATACTCGAGTGGAGGGTGAGCCAAGGAAGGAGAGAGCTGTGGCGCACCGTCGATTGGTGAGGGGAGCGGCAAGCGGCGATTGGCGCTAGGGGCGGTGCTCTGCCGGGCGGTGCCGTGCGGCAGAGAGGAAAGCAGGGCGCGCCTAGGGAAGGGAGGAAGGAAGAGAGAGGGCAGAGATAGGAGAGGAAGATCTTTGCCAAGATCTGTGGGATTGCTTCGGAGTAAAGGCGCGTGAAATCGGCCGGCGCTGCGCTCGGGCTGCTAGCCACGGCAATGGCCGCTGCGGGCGGTGGTACCGTGGGCTGGGTACTGTTCATGCTAAGGTTGTTTTCAATTTGATTTTTCAATTAATTCAATTTTCCTCTCTCTTGATTCAACAGAAAGCCCTAGCTCCCGAGCTCAAGAATTTTTGAAACTTTTTGTGTGTACTAAATAAATTATGTGGAACAACTTTGATTAAAGGAAGGTGCCCTAATTCAGCTTCTAAAGATCTGTGAATTTTTAACTTAGTTCAAAATTGTTGGAATTTTAAAAGCGTTTAAACCTTTACCAAATTTTTTTATAAAATCTCAAAAATTTATTTTAATGTGTAGTTAATTGTTATATAAAAATATTGGGATATTTTTATTAAGAAAACAAAAGACCTCTTGAAAGCCGATTAAGGTTTCTGAAAACGACGAAATTCGAAACCCTGACCCAAAAGCCAAAACGGAAAAGGTCGAAAACAAATTCAAATCTATTGAGCTCAAAATTAAAAGGACAAAAGGTTGAACTTTTTGGGATGTGACAAGCTGGGTCAGGTCTTTGGTCTGGTTTCTTTCTTTTTGTTAATGGCGCGAATGTAAAAATCTATAACCTGTGGGGTGTGTGAGTGGGTGCTCTGTAATTCTCTTCTTCTATTAATGCAATGATACGCAGCTCTTCTGCGTATTCGAGAAAAAAGAAATGTAGTACTCTTTTCGATGATGGAAATGTAGTATTGTTTTGGATGATGGAAATGTAGTATTGTTTTGGATGATGAAAATGTAGTACTCTTTTCGATGATGGAAATGTAGTATTCTTTTGAATGATGAAAATATAGTATTCCTTTGGATAATGGAAATGTAGTATTCTTTTAGACGATAAAAATGTAAAATTCTTTGGATGCTTAATTTTTTTATTAACTAAAGATCTAATTATATAAATAATTATCATAAAACTTGTCAAACTAAACAGAATATCAATATCTCTATTTTTTAAACGTTTAAATAAGGTACAGCTGATCTCAGCGGCATAACAGACATTGTATACTCATTACTGACAATCTATATCAAAATAGGTCCAGTTCAATTCGGACTTATAGAAGAAGCGTGGGCGAAATAAGTGGGCTCAAAATCGAACCGTTTGGCTCTCTAGTCAGCTTATTTCCATAATAAGCTACCAATAAGCTATACCAAGAGGAGGATCCATCAGTTTGGGCGCACGGCACGACCAGATGGTTCGAACTGTTTTAATAAGAAAAATCATGTACAATTTGAGACAAAAATGAATTTGAATATCAATATTCAATCTTCCCACGACCGGCCAACCCTGTGACGACAGTATTTTTTATTTCTTTTGAATCAGTGACGACACGGTTTAGCAATTCTCCAGTTCTAATGGCATGCACCTCCAAAGCTCCGACATTGTTCGGTAGAAACAAAAATGTCGCGCCCATTGTATATGGGGATTCGGTGATTAATTTGGCAGCTAGTATAAGACAACCAATTTGGCTCAACTCAAATTCACACTGTGTGTTAGTCCTGTTTGAAGCTAACAAAAAAGCGAGAGTATTCGGCTGCACTCAATTGGCTGCTGGCTGTTGTTGTTTGGTATAGTTGCTACAGTGTTTTTTCTTTCGGTGCAAGGCTACAATAGCAAAGCATAAGCCAAGCATTCGATCAGAGCCAAACATTTTTTTTTTGAAGAAAATAAATAGTCAAAGTTAATATATATCACTCGTGACAACAATGGGTTCCATGGTTGCACTTCTCTAGGTGTAGCTGTTTGCCACACATTGCTACAGTATTTTTATTATTATATTACGAAGGGAGTATTCTTTTCTACAAAAGTCAAAATCTTTCTTATGCTTGCATGTGGCAAAAGGCTAGATGACTCGCTCAACTTAGTACACTAGCTAATTATTCCATATTATATTCACTAACCTCTTGTAATGTCAATAGTTAGTTAATTACTGTACTCTGATATATCAATTTCAAATTGTTCTAAAAAATGGTTATCTTTTTTAAAAAAATTATCCCAACGTTATACCCTCAGCAGACAGCACCGTAGACTTGAATTTCACCAGCATGTGGATGTGGAGGGAATGGTATCGAGAAAAGAACAAAAATGGCTTAACTCGCTAAAAACCATAACGGGAGGAACGTCGACAGCAGGATTCGAACCTGAGCAGGCAAAGCCCAACAGATTTCAAGTTCGTCTCCTTAACCGCTCGGACATATCGACGCTTCGCCTGTGATTTAGTACTCTATTATTTAAAAAGGAGCATTACACTCTAATCAACTTGTAAAATATCAAGGAGTAAGGCAAAATAGTCGTCCTCAGCTTACTTTGAAGCATGCCAGACAATGAACGGCTTAGCTTCAGAAAACCTGCAAGTCTACCGGACTGCCATAGCCAATTCCAGTATTAAAGATCTAGGAGCAACTTGATCGAAGAACAGCGATCCCAAAAGAGACGTGTTACTTATTGGAGGGCCTGGACGATTCATCAAAACGGGCCCAGTTCGCTTGCAGTTGCCAAACCCTTGGCCGAGTGCTTGGTCCAACAACTTTTGTATCAGGGACAGCTAGGATATTACATTGAAAACAAAGTGTCGCTCATAATGTCTCATCGAGCAGCATTAATAACTAAAAAACAACTCACGATATGCGGGATTACTTCTTCTGCTTGTTCGCCACGCTCAGCTGCTGGAGGTTCAGCAGCAGGTCGTGAGAATCAAGGAACACCTTGTTGGCTGAGGTCGAAATGGTGTGGGAGATTTCCCTCGCAGCTTCGATCTGCCTAAGGGCGAGGAAAGCAGGGTTGTTTGCAATGGCCTGACCAATCAGCTCTGCACTCTTAGCCTCACCCTGTTCACAGAAGAGGTCAAAGCATATTTGTCTTAGAGCATGGTTCAGCACAACAAATACACCCACTAGATATTGCAAAATACAAGAAAAAATAAGTCAAACATGGACACCAGGCTTACACAGACATGAAGCAGCCAGAATGATTAAAGAAAAAAACAATTTTGCATTTCACTCTTATACTTTACTTCAAGATTTTATTCAGACATAGGCACCATACCTGTGCTCTGATAATTGCACTTCTCTTATCTTGCTCAGCTTTCTCAACAATGAATTTTGCACGCTCAGCTTCTTGAGCAGCAACCTGTTTGGCTTCAATGGCGTGGGTGAACTCCTTCCCAAAGCTCAAGCTTGTAATGGAGACATCATCAAGGGCAATGTTGAAATTCCTGGCCCTCTCGGTCAGAATCTTCCTAATCTCCCTACTCACAGTCTAAAAGCAGAGCAGAAACAGCAAACAGTGAGAACCCAAAGCATCCACTAGCTTCTCTCAAAATAACAGGGAACAATATGATAAACATGGTTTAACCATACCTCTCTCTGTGTGATTAGCTGACTGGCATTGTATTGGGCGACAACCGCCTTAAGTGTTTCATGAATAATTGAGGGCAAAACTCTCTCATTGAAGTTCTCACCAAGAGTCCTGTAGATAGTTGGTAGCATTTCTGGCATTGGCCTTGTTAGGACACGGAGACCAATTTTTACCTGCCCAGTATAACATGTATGTGAAAAATTATGAAATTGCTCCTCATTCTGTTGTAGATTATCATCAGAGCAATTTTGGACAGAACAGCATATCAGGGGAAACAAGCTAATTGTGAACTTTATTTTACCCCTAAAAAGTATATTATTACTTGTAAGGTAAAAACAGGAAGCCCCAGAATTCTAAGAGAAGAAAATATTTAGCATTTTGCTAAGTATTAGCTACAAAAGGTGTAAGACATAGTAAAGAACCATAATCCTAACAGAAGATATGCTAAGTACCATAAGCCACAGAATAGTACGCATGTTCATATTTATACCAAATAGTATATGAGGGCATATTTAATAAATGAAAATTAAAGAAGATTATGAAAAATAAAGGGTTTTGTTTAATAAAAAAAGAATTATCATACTGCTTAGAGCACTAGAAAAGCCTTAATCATAACAATAATAATGTCCATAATAACATTAATAGATCATGCAAACAAACATGACATGTTCCTTCTGCAAGCTAAAACACCCCAAAAGGCAAAAATTAATAAAAGTCCACAAGATGATTTTACTGAGTTGCTAACAATTAGTGACGTTTTATAGCAATCTAGCAAAATCAATATTTCAAAATGAATTCATAAACAAGTATCCCAAAACAAATTTCAATGAAACAATTGGTGCAGAAATCATCCAACATTTTTTTAGCAGCCAATGATGGCTACCATACGATCAAATGGTTCATAAACCAGTCAGAAACAAGTTTGCCAGTCCCAATTTGTGCTCAGATAATACAAAAGCATCCATGTTAAACAGCAGGGAGCCACTTGGAAAGAAATAAGAGCCAAACAAATGATGAATGGCAACACAGGACTAGAAGTGATGAGCATATTTACCATCTGAAGATCCCTGCTTCCAGAAGTACTCTCAACAAGGTTTGGGCGAGCACGGACATCGTAAATGATTGGCCGTTCAAACCATGGAATCATAAAGTGAGTCCCTTCAGGGTACACCTGCATCAAGGAAAGATCTAAATCAAATATTCATCTGCATCAAGGAAAGATCCAAAATAAATTTTCATCTGCACCATGGAAAGATCTAATTTAAATTCATATCTATATTTGTGGAGTAACTATTACACTGCCTACCAACGATTAACACCACCTACTTGGATAGACACAAGCCCAAGTAGAAGTATGCTTAAAGTTGAAGGACTCATTCACAATCCCAAATAGTGAAATTAAAATTAGGTCAATTAAACCATGCTAAGCGCATGTCATAAGTAGCCATCCCCACTCATACAGAAATGCATGTTTTATGTCGACTCAATCTATCTCTATACGATTCAAGTTTTGTGTCAAACAAAGCTGAAGCTTGCTCAGTCCATTCAATAATAAAGCTGGGTTAGGATGGAATCATGAAAGCAGGCAACATGTTTTTCTGAGCCTGCTCTGCATTACAATACATTCAAAAGTGCAGTAGCATGGCTAAGCCCGCTTGTTGCCGTGCAACAAGACACTTGGCTAAACCTCAGTCCTCTTTCTCCTGTGAATACAGAACAAGAACTGAAACAAAGACTAACACTAAATCATTAAAGGTCATACATGCACGGTGCACACAGCAAACTATGTGAACACCTGCAAGTATTTTATAGTAGAATGGTATCGTTTCAGCACAAAAGATCAAGAAAGTCAATGAAAACTATAAGGTCACAAAAAACAAAGGTACCACAAACCCCCTACCTTTCGGACTGACCATATACATAATGAAAATTGGAGACTATAGTGGCACAGTAACAAGGTGTCTATTACAATACTGCAAGAACTAGTGCATTGGTGGCCACCAGAAATGTGGTGGCCAAATAGAGCAAGAATATATCATTTTCGACAGTTTGATCAAAACTTTACTTCACAAAGATTACATATGAAATGTAAGATGATGACTGTTTATCTGATAATAAAACATTTCTCCATAAAATAGAAAATCTTGCTTTAGCAAACAAATAGAGAGAAAAAACAAACAGTTAGATGAAAAGTGGAGGAAAAATAATTCTTTAGTGAAAAGTGAAAGAAAAACATGACAATTTGATAAGCCACAAACTCAAGTTTTCCACGATGCAAACGTCATCAGCTCAGATTTACAAGATACATGCTAAAAATGACAAACGATTTATCAATTGCATCAGGGCGGGCTGGGAACCACATAACATAGCATCTGTAACCACATTTCACCGGCGAGGAGGTATAGCACAGCTAAAACGAACACGCGTAATTCGTTAGATTTACCCGGACGGACAAATAAATCTAAAAAATCATTAAAAACAGCTTTCCTAAGCTGAAATCCATCTCATCACAGCACGTACATAAACATTTCCCAACCAATCGCGCCCTCGACAATCAAATCGTTAACCCACAACCAACTATCAGACATTCAAGTAAAGACTAAAGAGAAAGGGGGCACATCACTGAGAAATAGAGGGGAGCGGATGCGACGTACGGACCTTGTCCTTGATTCCCTGTATGCGGTTGAAGACGATGGCGCGGTGTCCACCCTCGACGTTATAGAGGCTGTTCATTGCGGCGTACACGGCGGCGCCGCCAATCACCGCGACCTTCGCAAGCGCGCCAGCGCCAGCCGGAGGCACCGGAATCCGGCCGCCGCCCTTGACGTTCATGTTCGCCGCGCCGCTTGGGACCGCTCGAGACGGAGGTGGAAGAGAAGAGGAACCGTGGGGCGGCGCAGCACGGCGGCTAGGGTTTTGGGGTTTTGTTGAGGAGGCGAAATGGGGAAGGGGTCTGGTCGTCAGCCAGGCGCGGGTGATCGAAACGGTCGGGGATTAGATGGACGGTGTGCGATGGAGGGGGTGCGTGGTGTACTTCTATTTTTCTCTTCTTGTTGAGAGGGCGTGGGTAGTACTTTCCTGTGTCGCAAGAAAGTGCTCTCTGAATGCGGATTTCGGTTTCGGATAAGGCTGCAGCTATTTCCTGCCACTTACTACCTTTAAGAAATTTTTCGTACTCATTCCGTTTTATTGATATTTGTCATAATTAACATTTATTATTAAAAATTATAATAAATAGAAATTATTTATTTAATAAAATCTAATGACTAAAATATAGAAGTACCTAAAGATACTTAAAGTGATGGACTGATATCAAAATATACTCGGTATAAATTTTCTAATATTAACGATTAAAATTAATTTAAAAAAAAATAACCGAGAGGTACCTTTAAAAAAGCATAACAAAACTCTTATTATTATTAGCTTAGTTACGGATAAAAGTATAAAGTTGATTATGCATGACATAATAATGTACGGTGATGAGCGAATTTAGGTAAAACTATATATTCTTCGTAGTTGGTCCATAATATGTATGAAAAACTGAATCAATATTTGATCAAACTTTTTGTGAAGTAAATCCTTTTAGTGACTTGCCTCATTCCTGCCCTGTAGAAGTAACTTGGAGTAGTGGGTGTATATCTGACCGTGAGATTAATGCTAAGATCTTTGCTTTCTCGCAGTCTTCACTGCTTTAGCCGGGCCACCTTATAGAGAGCGAATGCTACGTAGAAAGAAGCGTTGTACACACCACTAAAAGCCCAAGCGACCGTAGGAGTATTTTTTTCTTTTCCATTTTGTTATAAATCAAATGTGCGCTCAGTGAGTTCCCTTTTTTTATACTTATTTCGAAAGCCATACAAGACTTTTAAAAGTGGACTATTTTATATAATGCCTTGTAAAATCGAGAGACGTTCTTAAACAAGTTTAAATGTAAATTTTCTTATAACTAATTTTAACTATTAAAAAAAATTGATTTTGACAACTGAAACAACTGGTTTTGATAACTGAAATATTTGATTTTCATAAAAAAGAACATAAAAATTTAAAATCTAGAAAAAAAACATATACTGACGTGGGAACATTTATTTTTATTAGTGGAACAATTAATTTTACTTAGAAAAAATGATTTTGCTACACTGAAACATTTGAATTTCGTAAAACAATTTAAAAATCTAAATTTGTAAAAACGAGAAAAATATAGTCATGTGGAATCTCATATTGTTGCATTAATTGTAAAGAGCATGATAATTCAAACGGATTGAAAAGGGATCTACCAATTTGAAGTTTATATCCCAAGTGAACTACACCCATCCAATATATTGTTGACACGTGTCCTCTTCCAACACCTGTGTGGATGGCAACCACTTATCATTTTTTGCGTAGGGTTTTGCATGTGGCGCGCTGGCATGTGACTCCATTGGTCGGTCCGTTTAATCCACAACGGCATCACTACATTCCTGGAGAAGAAGCGAGGAGCATCAGGGGTCACGCCGGGGCCCACCCCATAGAGTGCGGAGAAAGATCTCCTCGAGATCTTTTGCATCACTAGAGGAGCGAAGCAGGGCCCACCAGATCCAGAGACATAGTTAATAGAGTAGTTGGGGGAAAGGGGTTCACCGTCCCCTTGCGCAAGCGAGCGCCATATCGGGCGACTGAGTGTGACATTGGGCCCAAGTCCTACTTGTCGGCAGCCCATGCAGCATCAGTGTGAAGTACTCCTGTAGGCAGGTGAAGAGAGCCAGTCTTCGCCTATAAAAGGGGCTCCTTCCGCAACCTTTGTAAAAAGCAAGAGTACCATCAAATATTACAATAGACCAAAGCAGGACGTAGGACTGTTAGCCTCCTAGCGGTTAGGTAAACCCCCTCCTGTCCTTTGCGTGCATTGCTCCGGCGATGCTCACCCCCTCTGCGAATCACTAAGGGAGGTTTCACGGACCCCCCATGTGTCGGTTGTTTCACACAACGACATAATATTATTCAGATGAGTAGTTAAAGATAACACTAAAAGTGAATTGAATAGTGTCCGAGGGAGTGCATTCTTTTCAGAATTAAACATTTCTCAAGAAATTTACTTGTTTGATTTCTGCTATATCAAAGTTAAAACAAATTGTTATATGGAAGACACTAAAAAATAGTTGATGGTTTTTAGAACACTATATCAAACTCAATTTGTCTTATAAATACTCAAAAAGAGTGAAGATTTTAGGCAGGTGCTTCCCTAGTGCCTAGAGGTATACAAATTTTTTTAAACGACAGATGAGAGACTAAAGTTTATTCCAATGGAATGGAAGAAATTATGAATGATCCAGGCACTCCATAAGAACATCTCAAAAAGTTATTCTAAAGAGGTTTGTTATGGTGCTTGTAATTAACAATAACCGTTCATTTATGCGACAGACCCGCCCTAGAAAAATCAATTGGGACAGATCCATCTCGTCAGGATCCTATTGGGCAATGCTTGGCGAAGCGAGCATACACATGATACAACACAGGCAGGATAAACAACAATCTTTTACAGGATGAGAGAATTTAATACATCAATGTTCCATAAATTAAAATTAAGTCTTACAACAACCTAAGAGTACGAATAGAAGTTTTGAAAACACGAGATACAGCGAAAGCATTAAACGGGGTACATGCTCCGACTCTCATACATTAAGCAAAAGCCTAGGCCTTGCCCAGTGGCACCATGCTACTAGCCACACAACGTTTTACTACGACGAATCGCAACGTTCCCACTGGAGGTTCCCGAACTCTGGACGAGGTTCTTCCCACTGGTTGCTATCATCATAGTTATACGCGTCGGCGCCTAAAAACCATGTACTCGTAAAGCGTGAGCTTCTAAAAAGCTCAACAAGACTAACCCGTCAAAATGGCTATCTACAGCCGACATCTAGACATGCTGTCTGACTCAGGGTAGGTTACTTTGCCAAGGACTCGCATTACCTGAAGCTATTCTGGTCAAGTTTTAGCTCAGATCAAGTGTTTAGAATCTTAACTTTAGTTTGCACTGATCTAGTCAACATAAATAGAACAGCAGATAAAGAATCATCATAACTTAATCATCATCCTCATAACCCATCATCTTAATTAAAATGTGATGCGTTTCATAAACATACTCATAGCTGAGAGCGACAGCGATTCGAACCGATTTACACTTGCAGGGATAACCTAATCATACGACACGTGCGCGTTCCGGACCGCACGTGGCAACCGTTCACACTAGATCTTACAAAGTCAATTCCCTCCTACGTTACTTTAGCAATGCCGCATCCCACCAGAACACACGTCCGGGACGATTTCTGTGGAGTTCCCACAACTGCCCACCCCAGGTCGCCTCCGAATCAGACACCGTAGGGTAGGTTCACTTTACAATCACTAGGCTACATAGGTTTACTGGACCCCATTATACCCAGCATATGATCAGTACATTCAATGCTCTATCAGACTCGAACCACACGGATCAGACAAGACTATGGTCACCTTGGACCCAATCCAGTTGCCGGCCTACTTTTACCCTGTCTGACCCTGCAGTTTTATGTTTCCTTAATCATTCATAGCCATGTGTCATATGTTTCATGTCATAGTTCAATCAAACCCTAGCAGTAGAGAGCAGCGTCCACTCTGCTCGACTTCTACCTGTAAATATATCTAAGCATAGCATACTATCACGGGGTACCTATACCAAATACCGATGGGGTTTCCTATGGAAACAGATGCAGTTAGGGTTTCAATCAATTCCTGAAAACCTAATGCACAATCACGACACATATTAATAAAAAAAATTAAAAACAAGTTGTGCACCGGGGCTTGCCTTGATCTCCTGTGTTGGTGACGAGAACTTCTTCGAGGATCGAGGGCTCCGGATCTGCAACTACTTCGTTCACCTCGATGTCTACATGATGCAATAAGAATGAGATGATTTATTATTAAATAAGGAAATATGGTATTTTTATTAGAGATAACCAAAAATTTACTCCTGACAAGGTGGGTTCAACTATCACTTATTATTTTTGTCTTCGACTTTTAATTAAATTGAATATTTGCTTAACAACCATGGTCTATTATGAAATTTCCAGATCCTGTCGGGAGATGATTATTATCTGATAGTACTATCGGAAAGGTGACGTTTGGAGTTGGGTCGAGGTTGAACTGAATTCCTTAGATTTTATAACAATTTTAATGAGTTTCTGTCATGAGATTATTCACATGTATGCATGGAATCTGGTTAAGGTCAAATTCTGGGGAAAAATTACAAGGGATTCTGCTGGCTATGACACCCTTCTAGCAGAAGTTTTAATTCCCGAAGAGTTCTAGAACTCCAGATGTGAAGCAAAAACAGAACATTGGCGTTCTGCTTGCCCTGACACACTTCTGACAAAAGTTTCAGTTCTAGAAGAGTTCTGGAACTCCAGATGTGAATCAAAAACAGATGTTTAAGTTCGGCTCGCCATGACACACTTCTAACAGAAGTTCCAACTCCACATGAGTTATGGAAATCCAGAAGTAAATCAGAAACAGAACTTGAGTTATGCTTGTTATGACACACTCTGACAGAAATTCCAACTCCAGATAAGTTTCCGAAACTACAGAAGTAATCGAAAACCGAACACTTGAGTTCTGCTTGCCATTTCACACTTCTGACAGAAGTTCTAGTTCCAAATGAATTCCGGAACTCCAGAAGTGAATCAGAAACAGAACATTTTATCCATTTATTTAGGAAGTTCCATGGATAAGTGCTTCAGCAGATGTTTAGAGCATTTCTCAAGGATTCTAGAGAATTTTAGTTTACCATTTTCAGAGCTTGCATTGATTTATTATGCATTTTACAAAATCGACCAAAAGATAACAAAATCATTTAAAATCCAGAACAGGGACGGCGGGAGTTCATCATCGGCAATGCGCGCGTTGAAAGAGGGGGGGTTTAGGGTTTGAATGTCTGGGAGCATCATCGTTACGCGTGGAGTATATTGGTCGGCGATGAAGATCGCGGGGATGACCGGAGGCTAGTCGGTGACGAGCAGCTCACGGCGACGACAATGGCGGTGGAGATAGTGCAACGAGTTCGTTCCTCACCGGAGACCTTCTGCGGATAGAACCTTGTCACAAGGATGCGTAAGGATGAGAGGAGCCCACAGATGGGAAGAATCGAACCGAAACCAAGCAATGGGGAAGGAATCGATGAAAACTCTTGGCGGCAAGGCGTTCCAGACCAAGGTTGACGACGATGGCATTCCCGACGATGGAGTGGACCGGAGGAGGCCTTGGTGGTCAGAGAACTGCACGAGGGTGAGGGACGGCTGTCCGGCACGGTGGCGGAGCACTGGAGGCTTCGGGCGGAGCTGTCTACGGCGAGGTGGCGACGGCGGCAATGGTGGCTTGGTGAACTCGCGCGCAGAGAAGAAGAAGGGCAGGGAGGGGTGTGCTTCGTCCTTGGCTCGGTTTCGAAGGAGCACGAGCATGCGTGCGAGGTGCTTTAAAGCCTCGCGTGGAGAGAGAGCAGACGAGCGCAGCAGTCGGGTGGCGGCGTTGGCGTCGTGGGCGGTGGCATGCGCCAGAGGGAGGAGGGTGGCACGGGGGAGAGTAAAGGAGAGAGAGGAGGAAAGATTTCGAGTGGGATTTGCTTGACAACGTGAATGCCCGGCGGGAAAAGGCGCGCCGATTTTGCTTGATTCTTTTTTTTTTGAAATTGCATTAATTCAAATCTTCTCTCTAAATTTAAATGAAATTTGTACTTCCTAAGCTCGGATAAATTTGAAAATTTTTGTCAGAACTCAGTGAATTAGTTTGAACAACTTTAGTTAAAGGATGAAGTTCTGATTCTGCTTCTAAAAATTTGGAAATTACCAATTAAATTCAAGTTTGTTTGAATTTTTAAGGGGTTTAAACCTTTTCCAAAAATCCTGATAAAATCTCAAAAATTCTATCTTAAAGTGAAATTAATTTTCATGTAAAAACATTGCTAGGTTATATGGAAGTATTTTAAAATAATATCGCTTATTAGCTCAAGTGTGAATTTTGCTTCAAAATGCAAGAATTAATTCTTAGAGTTTAAGATTTGTCGATGAATTCTTAAGTGACATCTGAGGTGTCACGATTTAATCAGATCTAACGGTTAAGATTATAGAGGGACCTATTAAAAGGTACGTAAAATAGTGGACCGGTACTAAAATAGGTGGGTTCGGTACTAATTTTTTAATATTAATGGTTAGCATTAATCCAAAAAGGAGAGGTACCGAGTGGTACCTTCCAAGCATCATAACAAAACTTTATTTTAAAATATATGTCCGAAAACTTTAGAAAACAAATTCTATCCTCTCTCCCGATCGTTGTCTTAAAAAGTGAGTAGTGAGGGGATCAAGACAAATCAATATTTGACAGGTTCTTGATCATGATTAGTGACAATTATTAAATACATTTTGTGTTTTGTGTGAGCTAAATAGTGTGAGAGTTGGGTATGTTGTGGTTTAATTGGTTGTAGCTACTTATTTAAAAAACAAAAAAAGATATTCAGGAACGAGGCAGCTAAGGTAGTGTTTGCTAAAACGACCTGTTTTTTAGCTTGCTCTACTTGCGAACGAGATTGTGGCGAGAACATGCCACGAATGGTGGTCCAAGCATAAGTAGAAGTTACAAAACGAGCAACCTGGGACAATACCTCCTTGGACATGGAGTTGTTGAGGTAGCCAAGAAGAAGCTGATTCTGCACCATCCAGGGTTGGACTCTTGTCGCTTCCTGGTCTTATCTGCCAGATCTTCAACGTCGATCACGGCGGGTGGTGCAACAGCCCTGCCCTCGAGGACATCAATGAGCTCGGCAGTCGGCACACCGAATGCCAGGGAGAACTTGAGGCTGCCAGATGGTGAAGTTGTCGCGGGTGAGTTTCTCCGTGGTAGGATGAGCAAGGAAGGTGGAGATGAGGGCGGTGGACAAAGTAGAGACAGCGCTGGTGGTGCTACTGGATGCCATGAAAATTAAATCCGTATGGATTCTAGGTGCTGATTACCATGCGACAAGTATTGGAAGCTTATCTCCTAGGGTCACTGGGACTTGCATTATATAGCCAGAATACGACGCAAGAGTTACAGATAAAAGATTACAACAACCGACATTGAGAGGTTAGGATCTAAACAACTAGGAGATATACACACCTATAGATATACATGAGAGTTATATCGTGTAATACGAGCGACGCCGCCGGCCTCAAGGCTCGCCGTCGCGCGAGCACGAGCCATGCCTCTGACCCACAAGGTTCGCCACCGGTCAGCAAGTTCTGCCGCCCTCGAGGTCCACCACCGGTCCGCTTGCTCCACCGCCCCGAGCTTTGTTCTCCCTGAGTTCCTCCGCCGGCAGCCCCGACGCCACTCACGAGCTCCGCCTTCGGCCCCCGAGCCTCCGCCGCCACCGCCGGCCCGTGAGCTCAACCATCGTTCCCTTGTCGGAGCCCCATTCCTTGAGAGAGAAGAAATTGATAGGTGAGGTCCGTATGTCAGTGAGGGAGGAAAAGAGTTGGGTGGGGTCTGCTTGCAGTTGTTTATGAAATTCACGGCTATTTCAACTAATCAACTTTTCGCACAGCCACAGCCTATCTGCCACACTAGTTTTTTCTACAGTCACAACTCAACTAAATTACTTGTCGTCTCACTTTATAATATATTTTTCTCTTTTCAATATACTTTTTATTAGAATAAATTTAATTTACTCCCTTCAAACATAAGCAAAGTCTGATAACCCTCTAAACTATGTTTTGGTTTAGTTTACTCCCAACTCATGTCATTTGTATTAATTTACCTCCTACTATAATCTAACTTTTTTATTTCTTAGTACGCAAGCTGAATGTTGTTGTATGAAAATACAGACATATGGAGTCTGTATAGACCGCCCTTTGTGAGTTTGGCCGGGGACTAAACACGCTGATGTTTATCGAGAAAAAATCAAATAAAAGCGAATAAAAAAGACGGAATAAACATACAGAGGTTTTTTACCCAGGTTCAGGCCGCCCGGAGGCTAATAGTCTTACGTCATGCATTTCTTGTATTTCATATTCAGCTCATGGAGCAGAATTGAAGGAGAAAGAAGGAGAGTTGTCTGTAGCCAAAAAGTCAGGGAGGACAAAAGCCCCCCTTTTGGGGCCCGAGTCTCCTCTTTTATCACCGTGGTTTGGATCCCTGTCAAAGCCATGGAGTCCACCCACTTTTAATGCGCCACAACTGCCGTCTCGTTTTAACCATGCACACGCACGCAAGGCAAGAGAGAGAGGGTGGATGGGAGTTATCCCATCATGTCTCCTTGTGGTCCTTTTTTCAAATCTTCTGCGCTTGTGCGATACGGGATATCTCTGTTTCATATCACCAACAGGAGCCCCCGGACTCATCATCGGGCATGCCCGACGATGAGTCCTAATCTCTTTGTAGTCGTCGATAATGCGTAAATCTCATTATGTAGCTGTTCCTTTACTCATATCAGAGACCTTCATTGTTGCGCCACACCGAGACGGAAAGGTGGTTGGTACTGTCTTGAGCTCGGACCATAGTCGTAGAATGGTCGTGATCAGAATCAGACTTGAGTAGAGCAAGCCACTAAAGTGGACTTTTGTGATCGTACTAGACAATAGGCTTGGTTGAGACCGTATAGGATAGCCACTTCCCGTCAGAGCGAGCCACCGGAGTGGGTTTTATAGGTCATGTACGGTTGTACTTACCTCTCATACGGGGATGTAGCCCACGGGTCGGTCGACGACACAGTGGTCGGGCCAGCTTTAGCCCCTGGGTCAGGTTGTCGGCGATGGAGGATGGTGCTGCTAGCTCGAGGGCGCCGCTGCGATTCGCGCGCACGCGTCCGTGTCGGTCGGAATGGGCGGACGATGGTCGCGGCTCTCGGGAGGTGTCGCCGCGGCGTAGACGAGCCCACGTTCGCGTTGCCGGGACGGCCAGTCGTTGGACGTGCCAGCTCAGAGCCACGCCGCTGCATGAGCCCACGTCGGTGATGCAAGGAACGGACGATCTGCACGTCGCCGGCCTGCTGGTTCTTTGATTCGCTTCATTCGCCTACTTCCAACGCCTGGTTCGATCCCCTGTCGTGCCACGTTCAAGATAGCTTGGTGAGGACGGATGCAGAATCTTGATGTCGGACATGCTTCGAGGACGCCATGCATGTCGGCCCTTAAAGCCCCCGAGCTAGGCACGCGTGGGGTTAATGTTCGGTCCGACGCGCTTCGTGGTGCACAGCGAACGGCAGTGCCGTTATCGCTGTTTTGATGATCGTCGCTGTCTGAGGCATATGACACGGAGAAAGGAAAACAAGATAAACATTAATTGCATGTATAAACGGGTGCAATGTACATGATTGTGTTTTTTTTTTATGTGTGTCCGCTTTTCCAAACGGGTGCTGTTGCTCGTGTTGCACGGCGTCGGGCTCAAAGCCTGCATGCCGGTCGTGCGTAGACGCGCTACCGAGGCGATGAAGCTTCATTCACGCATGGTCGAGGGCGCGGGCAGCCCCACATGCCCTCGGCGCTGTGCCGTTTGGGTTGTGTCTGTTGGTCTTGCTCGTGGAACCAGGTTGACTGTCGCGAGCAGGCGTTGTCCAAATCGTAGCTAGTAGGCCGGAGTGTCACCACGAGACGTCGGATGGCTTGTGTCTCGGAGCATCGGATACCGACCGGGGGCACCAGCTCAGGGCATCGAGTCGGGTGCCTTCCAGGATGACGGCCAGTGGCGTGAGCTCGAGGCACCGAGGCGGGCGCCTCCCGGGTCGCCGTCTTCCAGCCCGGGACGCCAGCTCGGGGCACCGAGGCGGGCGCCTCCCGGGTCGCTGTGTGGGATGTGCGCCTCGTCCGCGCCACTCGGTGGCCGAGTTGGCTGGTCGAAGGGGCCCCACCTCGACCGCCTCGCTGGGCAACGCGCCGTCGTGTGATGCGCCGTGGGCTCCGCCTTGGTTGGACGGAGCTGCTGCCGCCATGCGGATTGGCGCTTCCGGAGCGCTACAAGAGCACACCACCTTTGTCGCCCGCGCCGAGGCCGTCTCGGGCTACGCCCAGCTCTGCGCCCAGACGCCGAGTCGGGTTACGCCTGCATGCGCGCGAGTTTGCTGTCTCCGCGCAGCCATGGAGCGCGGTCCCGGGCTTGGTCGACGTCTCGGCAACAAAGAGCTACTGGCCGGCTGAGCTAAAAGCAGGAGCAAGGCGCGAAGCCCCAGGCTGCAGCCGTCCCTTGTGACGCGGGCCCCATGGTCTTTTACTCTCAGCTACGGTGCGTGACAGTGGAGATTGGAGCTTTCGACTCTCCCACCGAGTTGCTGTTGAGAGAGCTCATTGATGCCTCGGGTCCCACCCAGGTTCACAAAATCGCCGGAAACCGAGCGGTGTCGGTTTCGCGGTTTCCGGCTGTTTACGATTTTCAAATTTAAATTTGAGGTTTTTTGAAAAATTTAAAAAATTTTATAAAAAAATATGTAAAAACACTAGATGAAAAATAAGGAATTATGATGTAAGAAAAACTTAAAATTTTTTAGTTTATGGAGGTAAAAAAAAATGGTAAAAGAAAAAAAAAATAAAAAAATTATATAAAACGCTTACCTTATCCACTCCTCCTCCACTCTTTCTCCACCTCTTCTCCTCCTCTCCTCTTCCCCTCTCTCCAGCACAGCGCCGGCCCGAAATCCGTTCAGATCCGCCGACGAAACCGTCGGAGAAGCGGCAAAAACCGGCACCAAACGCCGGCTAACCGAGCGGCTTAAGCGGAAGCCACGGCTTTCGCGCGAGCGGTGGACGAGGAGAGGAAACCGCGGCTCGGTGGAAGGAAGCCGCGGCTCCGAAGCGGCTTACCACGGTTCCGACGAGTAAGCCGCGGCTTGGGGTGGCGCGGCGACAGGCGGGCGGTTACCGCGGTTTGAGCACGGTAACCGCGGCTTCGTTGCGGTTAGCCGCGCACTGCCACCAGGAGCCGCGGTTTGGAGCGATTTCTTCGCAGGAGCAGTGGTTGCCGCGATTTGAGGTTCAACCGCACGGTAAGCAGCTCACTTTCCTTGATTTAGCGTCCAGTAGCCGCGATATAGTGCATTTTAGATTCAATGTACCGAAAATTTCATGTTTTTCGTTGAATGGGGGATTGAGTCATGTATGAATAATTTCTTTTTCATTGCATTGTAAAATGGCATCACGGAGGGAGGGTGATTCCGTTTGGGAGCATGGCCAGAACACGTACCCTGGATTTGTCTGCAACTATTGCAAGGCAGTAAAGAAAGGCGGCGGTGCGACGAGGTTTAAGCAGCACTTGACGGGACGCGGCACCGGTGTGGTGCATTACAATCATGTGCCAGCGGATGTTCGTGAATATTTTCATTGTGACCTTGATCGAACTACCGATCGGAGGAAGGAGAAGCAAGCAGCGACCTTACGAAGTGAAGAAATAGCTGCGGAAGGAAATGTTAGGTCTGATGAAGATGAAGAGCTGCAACATGTCCTACATGAGTCGCGAGTAGAAGAATCATATGTCAGACAGACTCGAGAGTGGGGTGGGCAATATGAGCGAGGTGGTGGAAGTGGAACTAGTGGAAGTGGAGGTGGTGGTACAAGCGGTGGAGTTATGGGCGCACTGAGGAGATCGATGTCTCAGACTCAGAGAGGTAGGCAAGGTGGGAAGGAACCCGTTCAAACAAGGATTGACACCGGGCCGTGGGACAACTAAAAGTAAGTTTGCCAAGACGGCAATTGGTAGGGCTTAGTCAAAATTTTTCCACACTGAAGCTGTCGCTGGAAGGAAGGCCGACAGTCCTTATTTTGTATCCGCTATAAAGGAGACACAAAGATGGGGTAAGGTTATTTAATTACATACAAAGTGATACTTATTTTGTGTTGATCTTTCTCGTATATTATATTTAATAGGCGAAGGCATCGAAAGCCCATCTGACAGAGACATTGATGGCAAGTATTTAGATGAGAACTACGAAGACATATTAAAGCAATTTGCAAGGTTCAAACTAGATTGGCCGTTGCATGGTGTTACCATCATGTGTGATTCATGGACGGGACCAACAGGGATGAGTCTAATTAATTTCATGATTTACTGTAATGGGATAATGTTTTTCCACAAGTCAATCGATGCCACTGGCCACAGCCAAGATGCAAAATTCCTTCTGAAGGTGCGTTCATTTTTTAGCAAAAGTGAAAACATTTGTGTGTGACTGTAATGGTTTTAGTTGCATGTAAATTATAGGAAATGACCAAAGTGGTAGAAGAGCTTGGACCAGATAACATCGTTCAGATCATAACCGATAATGGCTCGAACTACAAGAAAGCAGACATGCTTCTTAGGGATAAGTATGCAATTGTATGGCAGCCATGCGTAGCGCACACAATTAATCTTATGCTGAAGGCAATAGGTGATTTTCCTGAACACAAAGCTATAATTGAGAGTGCTCGTAAGATTTCGCGTTGGCTTTACAACCACAACCAATTACATTCAATGATGAGAAAAGCTATTGGTGGTGAGTTGATCAAGTGGAATGCTACTCGATTTGGAACAAATTATATGTTCTTGGAAAGCATGCTTCGACGAAGGGATAAGTTTATGTCCTGGATAGGATCAGAATCATTTTTGGAGAGTCGTTTCAGCAGCATCGATATTGGGCGTTTTGCTCATTCATATTTGAGTAATATATCATGGTGGGATAACATGAGCCATGTGGTTCGATCTGTTGAACCACTGTATGAATTCCTACGCTTTGCTGATCAGGATAAGGTTCCAAATTTGAGTGAGGTACTTCTAAGGTACAACATGGTGCATAACAAATATGAGAGTATATTCGGAGCGGATTCATCGGATTTTACTCGTTATATGGAAATTATTGATCCTAGGATAGCGGGCATTGCTAATGATACTTATGTCAACGCAGGTGACATAATGGTACTTATGTGTTTCATATTGAATTGATATAATTGTGTTTAACTATTGATTCATTGCAGTTGCCGCGTTAAACCCCCGGGTTCATTATGTTCATGGAACGTCGCATGCCATTCTCAGCGACCTCCGTGAGGCTTTCAATTTATGAGTGACAGTGATAGCACAATGCTAGCACTTCAAGAAGCTGAGAGTTACCGGAGGAAGCTAGGTGCATTCTCCACCGATTTGGCTCGAAGGATGGCTACTGATAGTAATACTTCCCCTTGTAAGTTATTCATCCAGTGAAAATTTTGTAATATTGATTGAATTAATGAAACCTAACACGTTCTGTTTAATATTTCAGCACAATGGTGGTCTATGTTCAGCGGTGATACACCCAATCTGCAGAAGTTTGCTTTACGCCTCGTATCACAGTGTTGCTCGTCAAGTGGATGTGAGCATAATTGGAGCACTTTTGCATTGATCCACACACAGGTTCGCAACAGATTATCATATGAAAAACTACACAAGTTGGTTTATGTCAACTACAATCTTCGAATCCGGCTCAGAGAATCTGGACTATATAGACCAGCATATAGTACAGATGATGACCCCTTCGACCGTCTTATGGAACTTTCCGTATATGATTCTTCCAATCCTATTCGAGAATGGATGGAAAAGGGTTGTTCAAATTCGGAACCGTTACTTGATGAGGATGACGATGATAGTGAAACCCCCCCCCTCTTAGCTTGTTCAGGATGAGAGCACACAGTTGCTAAGGATTGGTGGCACATCTTCTTTGTCTGAGTGGTCACAAAAGCATGTGGGTGACACTCACATAGGTAAGAGGAAAGAACAAAGAAGACCTTGCAAGCAATCAACAAAAAAGCAAAAACAAACTGTTCAAAGGGAAGGAGAGGTGCTCAGTGATGAGTCCACAGATGACGGAGAAAAGAGAGTTAGCCCTCCGTACCAAGAGTCAAATGATAGTAGTTCACAGACCTTATCTGATGATGACGACGATGCAGGGAATGCCGGCGCAGGCCATACGGGCGGTTCGTCAGCAAAACCCATCTCACCCCTTCGTTTCACACGTATAAACATGTGTATATTAGTTAATATTTTATATTCATCACTGATGATCTTCATATTGGCAGGTGAATCACAATTCACCCACGCTACCCAGGATCAGGACCACGGAGCTCCATCTTCACAGAGGACTACAGCGCCTGCGAGTCGTACACGTGGACATGGCGCATATATGTATCCCCAGCAATGTGAGGGCTCAATTAACACAGGTAGTGACTCCTCTTACGACTACAGTTGTCCTGATATTAGTAGTCAACTACCTACCAGATGGGTCTATCAGTGGCAAGAGCCAGAATTTTATAGAATGTTGCAACATGAATGGGAAACAACGGTCCCGTAGATGGGTCAATCATGGAATGAGTACAAGGCACAATTGATGGCTACTCGTGGCATTGCACTTCTGTCAATTTATGAATACAATATGGCCTACCATGATTGGAATAATATTCCATGGGAGTGAAGATATTTGACTTGTATCATGCTATGTATCATATTATTCAAACTATATATTTCTTATTTATAGACTATGAACTACTTCATTATTTCTATTTATATTCTATGTCTCTGTGTTCTTAATTGCTGTATCAATATATAAAAAAATTAATTCTAAAATTTTTTATTAATTTTCATCTTATTCACTTTTTTTCCCTCCAAACCGCGGTTTCTAGAAAAACCGAGTGGTTACCGCTGCAAACCGACCGGTTTCCGCTCCGAAACCGCGGTTTCTATTCAAATCCGGTTCAAAATTTCAAATTTGTAATTTGACCGATTTTTCGAGCGGTTAGCGCGGTAACCGCTCGTTCGCGGCGGGCCGGTAACCGCGCCCAAATCGGTAAGTTCAACCCTGGTCCCACCACCTTATTCTCCAGGAAGCCACGGGTGCCAGGTTCATCAGAAAAAACAAACATTAAAACATACGAGAGAGCAAGTGGATGGGGTGCTCCGCAGCTCGAGGAGTGAGTCACTGGATCAGGAGATTAAAGACCAGCTTTGCCGGTTAAAAGGTTATTGAGACCGGCTAAAAGAGTGCGTTAAAATACCGATTTAAAATGAATCACCCAAAGAAAAATAGAAGGTCAGATTGAGATCGGCCAAAAGAGTGAGTTAAAAAGCGAATTTAACGTGAATCACCCAAAGAAAAAATCACGATTGGAAGCCAAAGATACTGAACAAGGGGAAAGGTAAAAACGTTACGTTCTAAACACCCGTACAACCTGGACTTCGTAGTGCATCGCATTGTGGAGAGAAACATGACTCCAAGAAACATAGGATGCGTTGCCATGGGTCCTCCGAACACATGCCCTTGTTCCTGCTACTGCCTTTGTCTTTTTTTTTCCTCGAATACCAAGGAGAGCTTCGTATCTTTGTATTAAGAGAGAAAGAGCCGACCCCTTACAAACAACGCCACCTCAATCCGGGTCGAGCCATGAGAGGCTGAGTTACAAAATCAACACGGTTGTACTTCTATAAAACACACTACAGGGTAAGACCTGACCTATTCAACTAGTTAGAAGGCTAACCAGCTGCCCCCTCCTGCCCCTGACCCAAATCTCTCAAACCTCGGGCTCCAGCAAGGCACCATACATGGCGCTCTTCCCTGAATGCTCGAAGGAGTTCATTCATACTAGGCCGGGCACCGTTAAAGACACATGAATTGCGATGCTTCCAAATAACCCAAGCTCCCAGGATAATGCCGGAATTGAGACCATTTCTTGTGTTCTTCGGCACTCTCTTGACAGCTTTTCTCCACCACTGGGCAAAGGATACTTCATGTTGACTTGGCGTTTTGTCCGGGAACCCAAGCAACTGTAAGGTACGGAACCAGAATTCTCGAGAGAGCACACATGTGGTGAGGAGGTGCTGCACATCCTCATCTTCTTGGTCGCACAACGGACACTTAGATGGGTGAGGGAGACCTCGTTTTGCAAGCCTGTCCGCTGTCCAACACCGGTTCCGAATGGGAAGCCATAGAAAAACCTTGCACTTCTGTGGTGCCCATGATTTCCATAGTCGCCGCCAATGCTCAAAAGGGATGGCACCATTGAAAAAGGCACGGTAGGCAGTCTTGGAGGAAAAATGGCCTGAACTATCAAACCTCCATGTGTGTATATCTTCAGCTTGTGAAAGGTGCATTTCCAGTAGCATGTCCCACAGTTGGACATATTGAAAAAGCCCGATCATGGACAGACCACCTGTATGTCTGAAGGCCAAGATTGATCCAACATACCTTGTGCGACCGTGCGTTGTTTGTGAGTTTTTAGTGGAACCGCCTCGAAAACCAAAGGGGCCAAATCTGCCACCGAGCATCCCATGAGCCATTTGTCCGTCCAAAAGAATGTGTTTTGTCCATCGCCTATATGTGATTCCACGGCGATAGCAAAGAGTGCTCGTGCATTTGGATGCACCTGTATGTCCAGCCCCTTCCAAGCATGATTGGGATCTGTTTTTTCAAACCAAAGCCATCGGATTTGAAGGGCCCAACTCATGATCTCAAGGTTAAGAATGGCTAGCCCTCCCAGGTCCAAAGGCCGCTGCACTTATTCCATGCAACTAGACACGATCCACCGTTGATCTCTTTGCGCCCTTTCCATGTGAATGGCCGACGTAGCTTATCAATTGTGCAGATGAACCATTTAGGGGCGTTGATGGCAATGAGAACATAAATTGGTACAGCTGAAAGAATGAAGCGCACCCATGTGACACGGCCTGCCATATTCATAAGGGACGTTTTCCATCCGGGAAGCTTGTCTCCAATCTTTTCGACCCAAAGAAGAAGATCCGCCTTTTTTAATCTGCTGTTAGAGACCGGCAGTCCCAGATATGTGCAAGGAAAGCTCGACGTTGGGCATGGTAAAATATTGGTAACTATTTCTAAATCAGCCTTCTCACATCTGATCGGAACCACACAGCTCTTTTGCAAGTTGGTTTGTAAACCTGAAGCTTCCCCAAACTTAGCTAGCAACTCAATAGTCAAGTTCATCTCTTGTTCAGTGGGACGAATGAACAGAGCCACGTCATCCGCATATAAAGAAATCCGCTGCAGCGGGTTGCGTCGAGACAAAGGTGCAAGCAATCCATCTTCTCCGGCCTTGGTGAACAGACTATTCAAGACATCCATGACAAGTATAAAGAGCATAGGAGAGAGTGGGTCACCTTGACGGAGGCCCTGTTGATGACGTATCTCACTGCCTGGCTCGCCATTAACCAACACTCTTGTCGATGATGTTTCCAAAAAATTCCGGATCAGGTTGCACCAAACAGGACCAAATCCCAAGTGTTTTAGAATTTCCAATAAGAAAGCCCAAGAGACAGAGTCAAACGCTTTTGAAATATCCAACTTCAGGAATAGACTCGGTGTTTTGGTTCGGTGAAGGAGCTTATTATTCTGCTGCACCAAAATGAAGTTGTTGTGGATGCATCTACCCCGGATGAAAGCACTTTGGTTAGCTGCGACCAGCATGTTGAGAAAAGGGGCTAACCTGTTCGCCATCACCTTTGTCACCAATTTAGCGAAACTATGAATCAAGCTTATTGGACGAAAATCCTTTGGCAACAAGGCTTCCGCTTTCTTTGGTATAAGGGTGAGGTAAGCTGAATTCAGCAACCATAATTTTCTTGCATCCCCCTGCTGCAGTGTGATAATCGCAGCCATGAATTCTGCTTTAATCAGTGGCCAACAAGATTTATAAAACCTTCCTGTGTAGCCGTCGGGTCCAGGCGCTCTATCAGCAGGTAAGGTTTTTATAGTGTCCCAAACCTGATCTTCTGTGATTGGCACCTCTAACATCAAGAGATCAATACCACTTCTATGAAAGAAAGGTAAATCCAACGTCGATGCCCGAGGTAGAGCCGTCCCCAATAGACCGTCAAAGTAATCAAACATGACATCTTATTTTTCTTCCTGTCCTGTGACCACCTGATCCTGATATAGCAATTTCGGGATGAATTTTTTGCGCTTTCTATACCCCGCTGTTCTGTGAAAAAGGGCGGTATTGGCATCTCCATCTTTCAAAAATCTGATGCGCGACCTCAAGCGGGCTATGGTCCTCTCTAGCGATGCTAAAACAAGACAATGCTTCTTCAGTTCACCACGGAGCCAATTCTCCTCCCATGTTAGCTGCCGCTGATCTTGGGCAATCTCCAATCTGTGAAGTATTTCTTCGGACAACGCGTGTTCAGTTTTGATGTGCCCAACCTGGCGCTGACTCCATGACTGGAGGGCTCGGGTAAGGCGTTTGAGCTTGAGGGAAATGCGCTCGATGGGACACGTGTCAACAATTGGCTCGTTCCAAGACGCCTCCACTGTATCATGAAACCCGGGAAGCTTTGTCCAATAACTTTCGAAGTGGAATCTCGGCTTACCGC
The DNA here is from genome assembly GCA_001182835.1 of Oropetium thomaeum. Lineage (NCBI taxonomy): Eukaryota > Viridiplantae > Streptophyta > Magnoliopsida > Poales > Poaceae > Oropetium > Oropetium thomaeum. The sequence continues at coordinate 1,193,257 of LFJQ01000034.1, forward strand.
GGATACCCTCCGTAAGACCAAGAACTAAAGGGCAATGATCTGATATTTCCGTTGCTTGACTTTGTAAAATGCAGTCCGGATAAAGTGCTTCCAAATCATTAGTGCACAACACACGGTCGAGCTTAACAAGGGTTGGTGCATCCCTCTCATTCGACCTAGTATAACGTCTCCCCAAGAGCAGGATTTCTTTCAGCTCATAATCATTCACAAATCTTCGGAATCTCCCCATCATGGCTCGGTTGAGGTTTTCATTGCTCTTGTCTTGAGCACAACAAATCATATTGAAATCCCCCCCTAGACACCATGGGCCTGTGCACAAAGATCTCACTTCCCGGAGCTCATCCAAAAAAGCAACCTTCTCACAATCTTGATGGGGCCATACACACCCGTGAACCACCAAGACAGATCGTCGCCGATCGTAAATTCAATCGAGACGGAGTGTCGGTGCAATCTATAAGCGTTGGAGAACAGGAATCCTTCCATGCAACTAGGATGCCACCACGGGTTCCTTGGGCCGGCAGAAAGACGAAGTGCCGAAAGTCTTGACCGAGGAAGGAAAGAACATCTCGTTCTGAGATCAGAGCTAACTTCGTTTCTTGTAAGCAAACCAAGGTAGGACGACATGCATCAACCACCTTGCGAACATTATCTCGCCTCGCACGGTCATTCAACCCGCGCACGTTCCAAATTAATACTTTTGAGAGATCCATTTGAGAACAGATTAAACCGACCAAGGATACAACAAAAGCACAAGAACACAGCTTATACCAGCACCGCGTCCTCAGCTACCTGGAACTGATCCTCTGTTGGCACGTCCTTGCCTAACAGTTTGGCTAGAGCCACGACATGCCCCCGGTTAAGAGGCTTGCTGAAGAAATTAGAATACTTTTCCAAAGCCTCAGCCGACACATGATCTGCATTGTCAGTGAATCCCAAACTGTGGCAAACTGTGATGGCTGCTTGGTGATCAACTCCGGGTGGTAGTTTAGCAATGCGACGGCTCCGACGCGGTGGTTCTGTTGTGATAGCCTGTCTCACATTACGTCGTCTGGCCTTCGGGGCTGGGAGTACAGTCTGCAGCGGCTTCGCAATTTTATCAATGAAAGAAGGGGTGAGCGGCTGCTCCTGCTGCTGTAATGTTGACGGTGACTCCGGTACCCGTGGCCGGCGTGAGTGCACGATCAAGGAATTCTGTTCGTTCTGTGCTCCAGCTTCAGAGGACGGCTCTGTAGGTAATACATCTTCTGCCGGTAACCAAGTGAGAGGTGATGGCAGATGTTCGGGTGGAACACACGACACAGCCGTTGTTGGAGTTGGCGCGCATGGCGTCGACTCGTTCCTGCATGGCGAATCTGCTGTGGTCGCTGAGGTGTGGGCGGGAGCCGCAGTCTCTACCAGGATGGGAAACACCAGCTCGACCGGTCCCACAGAAACTTCCTTGTCCCCAAAGGCCGGGGCAAGATTCTCAGCAGATACTGCTTGCTTAGGTGGCGCCATATCAACTATCTCTCGTAACTTCTCCTCGGTAACTACAGGTAGGACAACCCGAGGCGCTGGGGTTTGTGGGACTTCAAACCGCACGAGAGTTGGCGAGACCATGGAAGGTGCATCTTCTTTGACAGGGTCCACCAGAGAAATTTGAAATGCATGCACGTCCAGGGACTCGGTGGCCTCTTGTGATTCTGCCTCATCAATGGCCACCGAATGGGAATTCTCGGGTGTTGGAGAGATGTCGCATGCCTTTCCAACATACGGCTCGTGACGCACGTTGGAGGCGGTTGGCCCCACCTGCTGTTGGATGTTGGAACTCGCCTGGGTTACTTGGACACCGCCATGATGCTCTTCCGGCGCCGGCGAGCTTGCATGAGGATGTTGCCTCCGATCATCGCCGGAACTGTCAGGTTCCTCGGGAGAAGGCGGATCATTGTCTTCAGGACCCTGCTGCACCTTGTTCGCCATAGCGAAAGATACGGGGTAAACCAGCGTTCGCTTGATCGGCGGCAACTCAGCAATGGTGGACGGTGGCTCGATGACGTGGAGATCACGAGCGGAGGGGAGTTGCTCTGGTTGGAAGCACCATACTGAACAGCGAAACAATGAATAGTCTTCTCTATTCCTTGTAGCAGCATCAATTTTTTTCAATCCAGCCATATGGATTCAGAAGGTTCTCTGCTGTGGAAACTTCCCACGCATGAGCTGGCACACCTCGGAGCTCCACGTCGACCAGGGACGGGAGGGTTGCCGCCGAGGCATGGGCTTGCCTGGACCATCGACGACAATGTAGGCGAAGGGGATTAGAGCTTGACGTTGTGCCGCCGTTGTTGGCCATTCGGGCTGCCACTGCTCCCTCGACTCAAAGCAAGATGAACTCGGCCACACCTGAGTGGCGTAGAGTGAGGTTGGTGGTGTTGACGCTGAACTGAGTGGCAATCGCGTCCAGGACTTCCTCCGTGCTGTAGGTATCCTGATCACCAATGACCGGACGATCATTGCCCACCGGAGTGCAATCTCTGCGCTGTCGATGCGCTCGGACCAGTCGATGACGCATGGTGGGTGCTGGGGCTGGAGGGGCGCCGTCATCCTGAACCTGAGGTTCCGGAGAGGCAACTCCCCCGATGCCACCAGGCCCGCCAGATGGTCCCGCAGACTCTCCTTGATTTGGCCGCCGCCGGTGACGCGGCCGACGCCGACGCCATCCTTGACGCTCCCCGGGTACAACACCTGAAGCGGTGGGCGCCGCAGCTTCGTCATTGGAGTCCATAGGTGTCTCTAGGACTGGTTCTCCCTGGCCAGGAGCTGGCGTGATTCTTCTCCACACTACGACGACGGTGTGGCTCCTGATCGACGGCGGCAGCTTTACCATCAACACTGCTTGGACAGAGATAGGCACGATGCCCCACAGAAAGACACCGGAAACAGCGGGGAAGGGAACGACAGGCGGCGGCGCGGTGGTTTAGCAAGAAGTAGTTGAAGCACTTGCCACGGAGATCCGCTGGAACTGGCCGTCGCGGACCTCGAACGTGGCGAGCCCTACTGCATCGGGTCGAGCGGGATTCGACCTTCGTCCATCCTTCCGCGTCGGGCCGTGTCTGCGCCGGAACATGAACCGTCGAGCGAAGCAGGATGCGCACCGGCGGTTTCTCCACTGCCGGCATGGGGGACGGCGTCTGGACCGCTGAGGAGGCAGTAGCTACCACGTCAGGGAAGGACCGTGGCCCCGAGGAGCCATTCGCTGAGTTGTCAGAGCTGCTTGACGTCGGACTGGAATGGCTCCAGCGGAGCTCCTTGGAACGACCGGCCGGCCGGTAGGGGCGCGCGTGGGGAGACAAGGAGGAGGTGGAAACGAGCGCCAAGCGAGAGGAGGGTGCCGTGGCGGGGGTGCGGCTGGAGGTGGCCGCCGGCTCCGCGGTGGACGCCGGCGTGGGTTTGGGTGGGGGAGGTGGAACGGCGCCGGGAAGGGAGGTGGAATGGCACCCGGATGGCATCATACAATGGTCACACAATTTTTCCACGGCTCATCAGGAACAAATTCAAAAGCTGGAATTGCCAATGCTACTGCCTTTGTCTTGCGGACTGCCTTTGTCTTGCGGGTTGTTTTTCCTCCGAACGAACACACAAGGGAGGAGATGGGGGCCATAAGAAATAATCCACCGGACGTCAAACATCATATTATAGTCCGAGAAGAAGATTAAAAACCAGCATCAAAGAAGTGCGCGACGAGTCGCTTGTTCGCAAGAACAACGAGAATAAAACCGAATCGGATCAAGCAATGTCTCAGCCCCCCTACCCAGCGCGCAAAATGCTGTTGTATGAAAATACAAACATATGGGGTCTGTATAGACCCCCTTTGTGAGTTCGGTTAGAGAATGAATATGCTACTGTTCATTGGAAAAAAATCAAATAGAAATAAATAAAAAAAGCGAAATAAACATACAAAGGTTTTTTTACTCAGGTTCAGGCCGTCCGAACGCTAATAGCCCTACATCCTGCATTTCTTGTATTTCATATTCGCATATAGCTGTATATGAGGTGTAAATCTCTGCTCATGGAGCAGAACTGAAGGAGGAGGAAGGAGAGTTGTCTGCAGCCAAAAAATCAGGGAGGAGAGAAGCCCCCCTTTTAGAACCCGAATCTCCTCTTTTATCACCGTACCTTGGATCCCTGTCAAAGTCATAGAGTCCACTCACTTTTAATACGTCACAACTGCCATCCCCTTTTACCCATGCACGCATGTAAGGCAAGAGAGAGAGGGTGTCATGTCTCTTTGTAGTCCCGTTTTCAAATCTTCTGCGTTTGTGCGATCCAGGGTATCCCTATTTTATGTCACCAACACTGAATTTTAATTTATAATCTATACTACTAAGTGTGACACCCCAGGTGTCACCAGGGCCTAAATCGACAACTTAAAACTCTAATCGACAAAAATTTCACACTTAAGAGCAGAATCGACACTGGTGGTAAAAAGAAGTATTGTTGAAATACTCCAAAGGAACACCACGCCAATTATGACAAACAACAGAACTCGACTAGTAGGTTCAGAAAGTTTCCATCCACAGTGTCGAAAACCTTCTTCTTCGGAAAGAAATTAAAACCCTAATGAGTGATCTATCAAATTTCCACAACACCCTAGCTATATTTTTGCATAAAAATTAAGTTAACTTCAAAATGGAATTTTGGGAATTTATTCAGAATTTTTGGATAAGATTTAAACCTTTTTAAAATTCACACAAACTAGAAGGAACACGAAAATTTAAGAAATTTTAAGAGCCAATTCAGAACTCGAATCTTAAATAAAAAGTGTTCCAAATAAATCCTTGAGCATACACATAAATTTTCAAAAATTTCTCAGCTGGGGAGATAGGGTTTTCAATTGAATCAAGAAGAAGCTTTGTAGTAATTCAAAAATCAAATTGAAAATAGCCTGACGAGCTACAGTACGGCCGCCCGCCGCGGCCAATCCACCGAGCGGCAGCGCGCCTCTCCCACCGGCAGGGGTCGCATCCTGGCGCCAGGCATTCAAGCCTCCGACAAGATCTTGCAAATCGATCTCCTCCTCCCTCCTCCTCCTCTCTCTCACTCTCCTGTTGCTCCTCCCCGTGCGGCAAAGCCCCTGTAGCACGCCACCGCCCCACCGGCCCAATCCCGCCGTCCCTATCTGTTCCCCCTCCCTATCTCTCTCTGCAACGCCTTAAAGGGATGCTCCGAGCCTTCCTACTCCTTTCCCCACGTCCAATTTCGTTCCTCGACGCGCAATTGTAGTTCCTTTTTGCTCGGCCACCGCCGCCCGCCATTGCCGACGAGGGTCACTCGGTGAGTCGACCCTTCCGGCCATTCTCCACCGTTATCACGTTGACTAACCTCTCCCTCTTGTCCTAACACAGCTCCCGTTCCATCAAGCGACGTTCCAATCCACCCATTCGTCAGGAACATTCACTGCCGCCGCCCGCCATTGCCGAGCGGAGCAGGCTCTCGGTGAGCCCCCTGGTCCGGCCATTTGCCACGCTTTCTACCTTGCCCAACTCATTTGTCAGGTCTTTGTGCAGCTCACGGCACTCTCCTCTCTCCGGAAACTTGCTACTCTTGTCGGGAACTCCTCCTCGCCGCGGTCGCCGTCGACCCCCCACGGTGAGCACCTCTCTCCGGTGATGGAACTTGGCCGTTGTCGTATTGCCGAGCCTCGACGTAGCTTGTAGATGGTGTAGGGAAAAGAATCAAGCGCAGCCGACCACTCTTTCGCCCGGAATCCACCACCGGAGCTCATCGGAGGTGGCGCCCCTGTTCTGCCCTAGGCGGCTGGGTTATTTTTATTTTCCTCCTAAATTCTCTTATCTTGTAAAATGCCAAACAAATCACAGAAGAATCCAAAAATTCCAAACTAAAATTTGTTAGAATCGTTCTGTAATGGACTAATTTTTTGTTAAAACACTTTTTCCAAAACGACCAGGGATTTTTAGAAATAATTATAATAATCTTTTCTGTTTTTAAATTTTAATTTAAATTGTATAACAGTGCTAGGACTCAAATTTGATCTACGAATATGGCATGACAGTGGGTGTCCTCTGGAATTTTATGGGGATTTTAAGACTACAGAGTTGCATGTAACCTAATTAAAATACCCCTTTCTGCCCAGCTAATTTACATTTTCTAAAATACATTATAAAAGTCCTCCAAAAAGTTGAACCCAAAAACAGAACTTTTGTTTTGATGCTCATGGGTGAATGCATAAATTTTCATAATTTTATTCTAAGGTTTAGTAATTATTTCTGATTTTACAATTTTAAAAATCAGAAATTTGTTGAATTTTTATAAAATCTAGAAAATTCATCTAGACCTCAACCAAATTTCAAAATTCATATTTCAGAGAGCACTATCAATTAAAAATAAAATTTTAGTACAACTAAAAATTTTCATTTCAACCCTAAGATTAATAGTCGTAGTTTATTAAATACTTATTATCCGAAGAGAAGTGCCGATCAATCCTCAGCCCATGTTTGAATTGCCTAATTCAGAGAATATGGCCAACTACAAATCACCTCGTGGGAAATTGAGTAGATTTCTTGGAACCCCATTCATTAAGTCAAGCATAATTAAACTAGTGGCATCGAAAAATTAGGGTTAACCCTAATTTCTAAACGTCGCCGACTGGAACCCTAGACTACTCCTTGATAAAAGCCTTATGTTATCATTCCTTTGAACTTCTCATAATCATAATGCATCATGTAGATTCCGAAGCACGCGAGGTAG